>CAOKZL010000555.1:0-595332 GCA_948472985.1 Iguana delicatissima | reverse complement strand
CGCCCATTGCAGAGCAGAGGAAGTGGTTTCTGTCCCAGCGACAATGAATTCAAGAATACACTGAGCTAGATTATCTTCATCATAAGTAGAGCGAGGGTCACTCTTGCTCTGTAGTTGAGAACAGAAATGATCATTTGCCCTCCAAAATGACTTACATATGAAGTACAAAGCTGACTCCCCTAGATGGCCCTATGACCCCTTCCAATGCTAAGATTCTCTGAGATAGTAGATAGATAGATAGATAGATAGATAGATAGATAGATAGATAGATAGATAGATAGATAGATAGATGATAGAATCATTACAAGGGTACCAATAAAAGGAAAAAGGTAGGAAAGATATCTGAGTCCAGCTGGCTATCTATCACCTGCAACTGCTTTAGGTACTTATTATATGTATTGGTGCTCCCAACACTCACACCTTCAAGGCAAAGATTACATTTGTCCTATGTGGTAGTCCAATGAAAAATTTAGATAGACTCATGGGTGTCTGGAGGCAGGGCACTAAGTCCCAAGCAAGTCCGGCCAGGGCAGCCTTCGCATGGAAGTTGAAGTACCTGATGGTGCTCAGGTGCTCAGTCAGGGATACTTCTGGGCAGCGTGGGAAGTGGTACACCAACAACACCTCCTTATTATTCCAGGGTAAAGGACCTTACAGCTAACCCAGTTCTGGGGGATTTTTCTGGTGAGCATAATGTCATGCTTATGGACTAATGTAACTCCTCACCCTGAGTGACGATCACCTTTACAGGGGCAATCTTTCTCCCCTCCCCTGCAGACACATTCTGTGTCCAAGCTTTCTTTTAAAAATACTGCACCCCCAAAACAAAACAAGTCTCAAGCCATTCTGGAAGCCAAGATATGAGGCAAATTATGAAGCCCTATTAATGGGGATGAAATCAGACTGCCACTGCCTTTTAGAATTTAATCTATGAATCATCTTCATAGGGATTTAAATTATAGAGCAGTGGTTCTCAACCTGTGGGTCCCCAGATGTTCGTGGACTTCAGCTCCCAGAAGCCCCAGCCACTATGGTCAATGCTCAGGGCTTCTGGGAGCTGAAGTCCATGAACATCTGGGGACCCACAGGTTGAGAACCACTGTTATAGAGTGACCTCTCCCAATTCCCTCAGTAAATTCAGAAATTTGGGGGCAAACCTAGACTAAAAACAGCTTAATCTGTTCTTACAGAACTGCCTACAAGTAATACACAGAAAGCAATGAAGCCAACGCATAAGAATGAATAAGGAGAAAATGCAAGAAAACAAAGTACTCTGACAAAGTGATGTAAACTGTCGTAATTCTACAATAAGCATTTGAGGTTTCATGAACTGTCTTGTTTCTATTGCAAAAGACTTGATGTGGCAATATTATCCATTTTTATTGGATTTATAGAAAAAATATTTTCCATCCAGACAATTTATGGAAAAGTTGATTTATGGTGATCCTGTGAATAGGAGACCACCAAGACTCCAAGCATCAAATGAAATTTTTAGGTTTTGCAAACTCAAGGTTTATCTTTCTTGGTTGAATCAATCCACCTGTCATATGGTCTCCCTCTTTTCCTGCTGCTTTCCATTTTACCAAGCCTTATGCTCTTTTCCAGTTAATCACACTGTCTCATGATATGTCCGAAGTGTGACATTCTCTTACTTCACAGAGGAATGCAATCCCACAACCATGATGAGTTAGAACCAAGGTGGGCCCACATATTAATAAGATGTATAATCAACTTGGTACCTAATTTGAATATGAAGGAGGTTTTATGAGGACAACTTCAGTGCAAATGTTATCCAAGGAACAAAAAAATAAGAGGCCCTGCTGCTCTCAACTGTTCAGTCTTAGCACAGAATGAAATTCTGCCTTACACAACCAACTTCTGCATAAAAGGTTTTGCATAAATAGTAGATACTCACTTTCTCCATCTGAAGCAAATAGAAATCAGTGAAATCTTGGGGATCATACTGAGTCTGATGTTCCTTGTGCCTTGCAATCTCCTGCTTTAAAAAGGAAAGACACTTCTCTACTGAGGCCTGTATCTTGTTGAAAGGCGTTCGAAGATATTCCATGAGCACCGGGAACATTTCACAGAGCTACAGAGAGGACAAAAAATAAAATTCCATCACATTCATAAGCAGACTTGATAACATCACCCAAATCCTTTCAATTAGTACTTTGATGCAATGGTCTGGGTGATTCTTGAGGCTAAGACTAAACTCCTGGTGGGTTTTCTTTTATTCAGAGTTGCTCTTGGATGTAAGGTTGCCAGGCCAAACAAGAGACAAGACTCTTGTGCTTTTAATGGTTGTGCAGAAGAAGCAATTTCAGCAGACAAGTAACATTTTCTGAAATTCCCTCATCTACAAAGATATTGAAGGTAGAGAAGCTTAGGGATGTAATGCTTAGGGATGTAATGCTTCACTAAGTTCCTTCTCGAAGGAAACAATGAGTAATTTTTAGCCATGTTTCCCCCATTATGTGAACATTTTAGAAAACTACAAAGTTTTCAAAGCCTATTCACAATTCAGGACCAATTGTGTGCAATTGTGTGTTTTGCATAGAAAACAGCATTGCAGAAATATCATTTCCAGTGCTGAAAAGTCTTCATTTCTGTGCAAACCACCCACATGTGAATGTGGAGAGCTGGGCCAAAGCTAACAAAATGAATTTCAACAGAGAGAAATGTGAGATCCTACACTTAGGAAGAAAAAAAATGGAATGCATGAATATAGGATGGATGACATGTAGCTGGATAACAGTATGTGTGAAAGGGGTCTAGGAGTCTTGGTAGATCACAAGCTGAACATGAGTCAGCAGTGTGACATGGCAGCAAAGAAAGCCAATGCGATTCTTGGTTGTATCAAATGAGTATGGTGTCTAGATCAAGGGAGGTAATGGTACCACTCTCTTCTGCATTGGTTAGGCCTCATTTGAAATACTGTGTTCAGTTTTGGACATCTCAATTCAAGAAGGATCTCAACAAGCTTGAACACGTCCAGAGGAGGGCAACCAAGATGGTGAAGGGTCTGGAAGCCATGCCGTATGAAGAAGTTGGGGATGTTTAGTCTGCAGAAGAGAAGATTAAAAGAGGACATGATAGCCATGTTTAAATATTTGAAGGGATGTCACATCGAGGAGGGAGCAGGCTTGTTTTCCACTGCTCCAGACTAGGACAAGGAGCAATGGATTCAAGCTGCAGGAAAGGAGATTCCACTTGAACCTCTGGAAGAACTTCCTGATTGTCATAGCTGTTTGGCAGTGGAATACGCTGCCTCAGTGTGTGGTGGAGTCTCCTTCTTTGGAGGTTTTTAAGCAGAGGCTGGATGGCCATCTGTTCGGAGTGCTTTGATGGGTGTTCCTGCAAGGCAGGGGGTTGGACTGGATGGCCCATGGGATCTCTTCCAACTCTATGGCCCTTTTCGCACGGCATTTTCCATGCGAAAATGGTGCGCGGTCGTGCATCACTCCAGGACCCCATGCGTGCTTACCTTGCGTGCAGAGCCTCAGGAGCCATGCCAGTCACGCTTCCTGTCCAGTGCAGCCTGGGAAGGTCCGAGGCTGCACTGCAAAAGGAAGAGGCGGGGCTCTCACGTGAGCAGGAGGTTCGTGCGGACCTGAAGAAACTCGGATGCGAGGGCCTCTCAGAAGAGGCTGCTCGCATGAGCACCACACCCCATCACCGAGAAAAGGTGAGTTGTGGAAAGGGCCTATGATTCTATGATTAATACAGGAGATAGAATATTTATTTGCAGGAGACAATGCCATCATTTCCACCCATCCCATTGCTATAACCGAGTTCACAGATGCATCGCTATTGTAGAGGAAACCAGACCTCTGAATGGGTCTATTCTGACATTTGTCTATTCTGATATTTCTGAGAAATGTCTATTCTGGCATTTCTCTGAAGTGTGATAATGGTAAGGTTTTAGAGATATCATGGTAGTAAATATATTGATATTTGTGCTTCTACCTTTCAGAATGCCGATATGGGACTTACTCCGTTGCCAGAGGCTTATTTAATTCAGTAGAAAAGAAAAGAAAATACTCACAATATGAATAAAGGTGCCTCCATGTTTTGCAATATAATTAAGGTCTTCCATCATTTTCTGCTTTTGCTCCTCTTGAAAATAAAATCGGTGCCCAAAAACCACCGCACACACCACATTGAAGATTCCACTTGTGAGAGGTAGTATGGGCTCAACTGGATGTCCTACAAATGTAGTTAATTAAATTCATTAAAGTGGCATGTTATTCTGCACTCATGATTTCCGCTTCCCTCATACACACACATGTTCCTCTTTTAGATTCTATGGGGTCATCTATAATCGCATATTGGGAAAAAAAATCCATATTTTAAGTCCCAATACACATATTTAACAATAATACAACAAACTGTAGAATAAATTTGACACACATGCACTGCCCCAAATGTTCCATGCATCCAAGGAGGTGTGAGGGCAGAACTTGGTTGGAGGACACTTCTGCCTGTGCTGCTCAGTAGTATGGTGACATTTGGACTAAAAATCTTAAAGCCCTACATAAAGATAAAAAAAAATCCTGCTACCTTAATGGAAAGAGCCTAATCCTTCTTCCTGGAAACTGCATTTTTTTTTCCTTTCCAGGACTCTTTTCGCACCTTATCTTTTCGCAGTGCTGGGGTGCAGGGTTCGTGTGAGCAGCCTCCGGAGTCTGGGGTCCTCCGGCTCTACACGAGCTTCCTGCTCGCATGAGAGCCCTGCCTCTTCCTTTTGCAATGCAACCTGGGACCGTCCCAGCCTGCACTGGACAGAAAGCGCGACCGACCCGGCTCCCGAGGCTCCGCACGCCAGGTAAGTGCACATGGGGCCCCGGAACAATGCATGACCATGCAGCATTTTCAGCTTCAAGCCGAAAATGAAAAAATGCATGCGCTGTCCACGTCAGGCCCTTGAGTGTCGTGCAAATGTGAGTGCGTTGTGTGGACCACTCACGCTCAAGGGGCCCTTTCACATTGGAAACGCCATGCAAAAAGGGCCCAGTTCTTCCTCTCTTTCTGAATGCAGCTAACAAGAACAACCCCTTTAAGGTTTCCCCACCCACTGGCCCAAACCAATTCACAGGGCTTACACACACCCCTCGGAAGTCTGAAATCTGTGCTAATGATTTGATAGCCGGATTTCAAACCACTTGATAAAATGTCCCAAGCAAAACTTCCTGCATTCTTTGTATCTCTCCCTCCACCTTTTTTGGTTCAGCCCTGTCCTAGAAATCTACCATATTTTGGTGAAAGCTACTGAAGACCTTTGTTCAGATTTTTCAAAGAGGACAACTTTTTATACATTTTTGGTGAAGTTCTGAGTTGCTGGTTTTTTTCATGTCTCATTAAAACTTTTGGCAGCAGTGGCTAACAAAGTATTTTGTGCACATTCTGTTCTATTCTGAAGTTGGACTACTAGAAGTACAGTACTCTCTTGTATCTCTAGAGGGAGTCTATGTTCCAGGTGGACTCTTTGATTGCACAGGTCTTCAAGTCATTTCTGGCCTATGGTGACCCTATCACACGGCTTATTATAAGGAATGTCCCCTGTTTGAGGGCTAGAAACCTTTTCCTTTTACATAAACTGAACAAGATGCTTTTAAAAATCCTGTTTCTTGGAGTGTCGGCCCTTCATAAAGGCAGAAATATGTGCATCATGTATTTTATGAATGTGGACAATATGTTAATTTTACAAAGAAATGCATGACCACAGCCATTTCCATACAGCAGGGCTGTGCTACTTTGGGGACAGGGTGGCAGCACTCAGCTTGTCATGCTTCCGCATGACATTGTCGCTGGCCTGCTGCCATCCCATCCCCAAGCATCACACTCATGCGGTATTCGCAAAACAAAACAAATCTGTTATGCGCCTACGATTATGCAGCACTCCCATACTTACCGTCATGTGCAAGGGCAGGGAAATGTGATGGCAATGCTTCCTTCCTCAGCTCAACCTGGGAAATGTCCGGCTGTGCTGTAGAAGGAAAAGGTGGGGCAACCGTGCTCCTTTCTGCAGAGGGAGAGGAGGGGAGCATTTCTGTCACACTCCCTTCCTTACTGGAACTGCAGCAGGACGAAGCGTGAGGACGTCGTCATGCAAAAATGGCCTAGGTTAAATAAAATCAATACCTTGTTTGGTGTTTAGGTAGAGCGCAAGCCTGTTATTAGCTGCTTCCTGATTGCCAACGCCGGAAGGACATGGATTTTGGTTAACCCTTATTGCTAATTTTAAAACTTGGAAAGACTGTTCCAAGTCAATATATAATAGGGTATAGGTCACATTTCATATTTATAAGGAATAGGAGTGGCTCTTACACACAATCACCATTTTATTTATGAAATGTGACCTCAGAAGGCCAGAGTACACATTACTGTATGGATCAGGCTGAAGAAATAAGGTGAATTTAGCTCTACCTCCATGAGTCCTTAAAAATTTATTGACTCTAAGGCCTAAGGAGCTACCATAGAAGAATCTAAGAATGATTTTGTTAGCTGACTCTGGGGAAGAATGGAATATTTGATGCAAGAGACACACCACACAAAGAGCAAGCGAATATAAAGGAGCAGATAGCACATAGCAGAAGACAGAAGTTCAACCAATATACATAGCTCAACCAAGCATTCACAACATTTATTTAAAAGTAACCAGTGCTACCAGGTTTTATACCTAATATACCAAAAGAGGACCAGGGCAGGGGGCCTTTTGTTTGTTTAATATAACTTTTTCTTTCATCTCAGGAATCTTACTGAGGTTACCCCTATCCCATTTTCCCGCTTTATAAAACAAAATCTCAGGAATAGCAGCAGTCCTCAAATGTCTCCCGTTTCCCCCTTTTAAAATCTTGCCTCAGAAATCTAAGCAGCGGCACCTCAGAGAGCCTTCGCCTGTTTCCTAACCAAATGAACCCAGTGCTCTCTGGAGCTGTACTTCATATCCAGAAAGGTGTTCATGGTTACCCCTCTCCATTTTGCCTCAGGAATTTGACCAGTATTACAATAATCCCATCTTATCTGTGGGGGATATGTTCCAAAACCCCCCATGGATACCGATGTTACTCCACTGGGAAAACCCTATCCCGGGGTCTACAATTTTGGTATTAAAATATGATTCAACATGCCTGAGAGGTCACCCAGATGGGCACGTAGGCAGCAATGGTCAAAGACTGAAAACCAGGTCAGGCCAGTAAAATCCCCAGTCACGTAGCCCCAGGAGACCTCAAGCTGTGCAAACCCACAATAAACAAAGGGTCCACAGCCCCAGGAAGCCGACTTGAAGGGATTAGCGTGTCTGCCCCAAGTTGAGCAAACATCCCATCAGGCGAGGACCAGAAGTCACCCCACAGAACACAGCCGAAGATCCTGAGACTTTGGCAACACCTTGCAAGCCCATCACACAAAGGAAATTACCATGGTGGAGCTTCGTTATCGCTCCAACACCCCTTGTTCTCCCCAGGAAAAGAGTCCTCCAGGTACTTTTCCCCCTACAAATAGTCCCAGTTTTTGAGCAGTTCTTTGGATCACCCCCGGTCATCCCAGCAGACCGTTTCTCCATCTGTTGAGTGATCCCCTCAGCCCTCTCCGTGCTGAGCCCCACTTCTCCACTGCCTTCCTGGACCCAGGACTTCAGGACAAGGTGCAGTATTATCCCAACAACACCCCTTCAATACTTCCTCTGTCCAATTTCCTCTCTTTTGCTTCTCAATAGCTCTTGGGTGCGTGTGTGCGTGACTGCGTTGGTGTGTGAGACTTGCATTCAATAAAATCATCTATTGAACATTTTTGGTTTGGTTTTTGGCTTGGCCTGACCCTGTAAAAACTGGGTAAAAAGACCCCGCTAGGTTACCCTGCCTCTTGCATGGCTATTGCTTGTGCTCTGGCTAGTTTCCATTCCCCATCATGTGGAGCACATTGAGGTGTCCCCCAAGGGACTCCAGAAATCAGGGTAACACCTGAACCTGTGGACAGTATTGATCCTGATAGTCTATAGGGAAGAAGGCTATTTCTGGGGACTTCCGGTGGTGTGAGAACCATTTCCTGTGGTGGTGGAGGGACAGCTAAAGTGGGGGGCAGGGAGGCAAGGAAAGTGAAGTTGGCAAGATCCAGAGCAGGTCTCATCATCTCGATGCCAGTATTTTCTATTTAATGTTTTCATACCATGGTAACTGAAGCCACAGAAAGTGAGATCATGGATAAGGGGTGGCTTACTGTACTTTGGTGAACTCTCTCCCAATTTCGATCCTTTTTTTTTTTTTTTTTTAAACAACAGGAATTATAACATCAGGGCCTCAAAACACTCTCATCTCTTCCTTAACACCTGGAAAATACTTTTGATGACTGATGGCAGTCTACTTAAAAAAAAAAAACTTCCATTTTCCATTTTGACTTGAAATTGGCCACTGAGAAGTGAGCATTTGAGGACCACAGAAGACCCCCTTCTCACTTTTAACCTACCTTCCTAGTTACTAATGTGCACTGCTGAGGTAGCTCAATCTATAGGAGGATTCCTCTTGAGAATGGGGAAAAGTATGGCCTGAGCAGTGCATGTGACCTAGGATCTCCCCCTTTTGTGACCCCTGAAGTTCCTGACAGTCCCTCACATCCCACCCCCCTAATTAATTTTTAAAAATTGCACTATTAAGGCAATTTTTATGCTAAAATCACTCAGAAAGCCCTCCAATGCATAAAGAAAATGGAAAAATAACCCCATCCTCAAAATGGTGACAGGAAGTCATATGCCTTTGTAAACAGTAAAAGTGCTTCCCCAGATTTTCCCTGGTCTTCTCTGCAGGGCTGCTAGAGATTCAGGGCCCTGGACAATTCAGTTCACAGAGGGCATTGCCTGTTTAAATGTCCATGCTAAAGGAACTCTTTCTCTGACTCTCTGCATTTGCTTAACTGAAGTTCCTCCATTTTCAAATCTAGTCAGGTTTAAAGGTTGTTCCTATTGTCAGCCCCTTCTCCTACTTAAAATTATGCTGACGTTAATTGTATGGGAGGGGAGAAGGTACAGCCATGATGGGCCTTGTGGGAGAAATGGCCCTGACCCCAATGCAGCTGCCCTAGAAAGCGGAGGTGTTTTAGAAGGCATTAGAAGACCAGCAGGAGATGAAGCTCTTGTGCTGAT
The DNA here is from genome assembly GCA_948472985.1 of Iguana delicatissima. Lineage (NCBI taxonomy): Eukaryota > Metazoa > Chordata > Lepidosauria > Squamata > Iguanidae > Iguana > Iguana delicatissima. Next base: position 586,193 of record CAOKZL010000555.1, on the reverse strand, counting down.
ACTATGGGCTTCATCTACCCCATGTGGACTGCAGCCTAAAGGACCAAGGAGAAAACTGGGCACATGAAGATTAAAAGCAAATACTATGGCCATTTCTGCACTAGATTGTTATAGTGCTATTCTCCCACTTTCAACATCCTGTGGAGTTCTGAGGTTTGTACTTTACCGAGGCCAAAGAGCTCTCTGGCTGAGGATTATAATGGCCCCTCTCTAAACTGCAAGCCCCAGGATTCCATAAGATGTTGAAAGCGGAATAATAGCACTATAACAAGTCTAGTGCAGAAATAGCCAATTTGTGCTATTGTACCCTATTGTCACTGCTCATGTAAAAGCTGGAGTGGGCAACTGTGGAATGGGCTGGAGGCTATTTTTCACTCTGAACCCAGGTGGGGAATGCACCAGGACTCTAGACATTCATTCCAGTTTAATTTTCAGGTAATTTTCAGCCATATTTAAGGAGAGATGTGGGAACATTGTGGGAAGATGAGGGTGTGGAGGGACAAAAACCCACTACATTTGGCAATGGTTCTGGACGAGTGTTAGCCATTTTGAGAGGTCTGGGAGTGTTGAAAGCTTTGGCAACCACATGGGTCCCCAGATGTTACATGATGCCCATGGCCTTACATTGCTCACCCTTGCGTTAAGGCAGTGGTTCTCAACCTGTGGGTCTCCAGATGTTTTTGGACTTCAGCTCCCAGAAGCCCCAGCTACTATGGTCAATGCTCAGGGCTTCTGGGAGCTGAAGTCTGAAAACATCTGGGGACCCACAGGTTGAGAACCACTGCGTTAAGGCATCAAGCTTAGCTTGCAATTTCCTGGCTTTGTGGAGCCTGATGCAACATGAGATAGCTTTATCTTTAATCTTTGGATCATTGGCTGTTAATGTTATTCTAACTGCCAATATTAACACAGAGAGTGGGATTTCATAACAGCTGGAGAGATTGTTAGGATGAACTACAGTTTATACTGGGAAACATCTTCCCCAAGAATTACGTACCCTTTGAACGTGCAAAGATCTCCACAAGTCCCTGGGCCTCCTCTTCAATTATGTGCTCTGTGCATTTCTTCCCCAATCCCAACTTTCTTAGGGTAGCAATGCCAAACCGTCTTTGCTGCTTCCAGGTTCTGCCATTTGTTAATAGAACACCTGAGGATCACAGTAATTAATGACAAATTAAACAATAAAATTTTCTTCTCCAAATTCATCTTCAGAAGGCTGCTTGTATCTATTCATTCATGAGTTACTGACACTTTTAGAACAGATTTGCAAGAATTATAAAGTGTTGTCTTCTATTATGGTGGTATCTTGTACCTCTGATACTGGACACCACTCTATTCTTCAGAAAAAGTCTAAAAGGACCTCTTTTTCACCTGTCAGTGTTCCAGACATTCAAGAATTTATCACACTGTTTCCATCACCACTATCACCCAGTAGTGTTGGCCATTCCGGTTTTCACATTAATAAAAGTCAGGAATGAGAATATCCCAGCTATCAGATGTGCCAGGTCTCATGACTTCTAATCTGGTGTTTTGTCCACTCCAGAGAGACCTGCAATTGCTCATGCCACATCTTTTGGAGTGCATGGATGCTTCTGAGCTCAGAGTTCTTAGCTGTACCTTGGGCTGACATTTTAGATGCTGCTCAGCTCAGAGTTCCCAGTCACATTATTGGGTGGTTTTCTGCAGCAAGCATAACTATGAAGGAGTCTCCCAACAGGTCAACCATGGACAGGTCAACCTAGCAAGAAGCCTAGATGGTGGGAGTCCTCCCTCATTGGCACTGCACCACTCAGATTTTACTGTGCACATTTTATTATGGGTCTCCCTTGGGCTGGGAAGCTCTTCACACTGCTGATAGTTGGCCGACATTTCTGGCAGAAGATCCATCAGGACTTAAAACTCCTACTTCAAAATTGTAGTTAAAACCAGAAGAACTGGTGTCTGTTATTCTTCCCACCACTAACCTCCTTCTTTATTGTCTTTAAATAGCTTTCTAGAATTATGTATTTTGCCTTCCAGTTCCTTATGTATGGAAGAGTCCCTTCTTCCTTTCAAGCCAGTGTGACTTGCCTCCTTAGGACTACCTCAAAACTTTCAGAAATATTTTTATCAGAATTTTAATATATGGTTGATTGGATATGTAGATGCAGAATCCATGGATGTGGAGGGTCAGCTGTATATATCTATTTACTTTTCTAAATGAATTAATTTTTTAATGAAATCTTCTTAATGGACATATTTTTGTATGCCTCTTCCCCTTTGACTAAAGCATGTTTGTGCACATTTTTTTCATTTATACGCCATTTTAAAAATCCACTCTTTTAATGTTATGCAGTAAATTGTATACATTTATTGTCAACCAAATGAAGAAAAAACCTCACCGAAAAAGTATGTACATGAATTCTGAAAAGATAAGTCCTGTCTCAATAAATATTTAGAATTCTAAAAGTTCAGTAAACATTTAGACAGAAGCAATCAACACTGCAACACAGCAACACTGTCCTCTTGGGCATCCAAAGGGTTTTTAAATAATTCTGTCCACCAAAAACTCCTAAGAAAACTTAGTAATTATGGTATATGATCTGGAAAGTGACCATAAGGAGAGTTGTGCTAAAGAGAAAATCTGCTTAACCATGGAGAATTTTTTAAGCTTCAGAAATTTCAGATTAAGTTAAACATGTACTCTGACTCTTGTCTATTAAGATTTTATGTGTTGTGTTGATAAGGAATATTAGAACACCACTGTGCTGTAAGGAACAAGTTTGTCATGTGTAGCTTGGAAAGAATGCTTTTTATTAGTTAAGTGCTATTGAGATACAGTTTTTCAAAAATCTTGGAAATAACTTGGGAATTTACTCAAACATGGCTATTTTTTTTCTAATATCTTCATCTAACTTTCTAGATTCTCTAATTTACACTTATGATAAACATATTTTTCAGTAAATTAGGTTATCAGTCTTCCTTTGTCACATTCAGTAGAACAGGAAGGCCTGCTTCCTCAAGTGGAGGTATATTGGAACTGGAGGAAATACTTTTATTTGTCTCCATTGTTAGGCAGGCTAATCTGTATGATTTCTTTGGAAGGACATCAGGAAGGAAGAATGGATACATAAACTTTCTGCAACCCACATCAGAGCAGAATAGCTGGGTTTGTGGAACAGCAGAACAGTTAAATTTGAGGATGAAGAGGGAACAAAGGAAGAATGGAGGCAAAGAAAAAAGTGAGTCTTGGAATGGTATAGGGGATAATGATTTGTTTGCTTAGCAGGAGACCAAAGCTCACAAGCAGCCAAGAAAGCCAGGCCTTTGAGACCTTAAAGGCAGGTGTCACCCCTGGGTCTGTAGTGAAGGAAAGTATTCCGAGTCTTTCTGGAGTGTGTGTGCATTGTGTTTCTCCTTGGTAACTTCTACTTCTCTGTTGATTATATGCTGAACTGGTTTCTAGTGTATATTATTGTATATATACAATTATATAAATTATTTTGGGTGAGCTGCAAAGGAAAACTTTATTTCAAGTGAACTACAATGAAGAACTAGTTGATGACTAGAAGGCAGGGAGTAGGAATAAATACTCCTGTCCTATAGTAGCTGTTTTACAAAGAAACGTTACAATACTTGGGGCATTTTAACTTCAGAAAAAGGTGAACCAGGGAGATCTTGACAAAGGTTTAGAAACTATTCATTGTGTGAAGAAAGTAGAGAAGGAGAAGACAAAGAGAAGTTTTGTCTCTCTGTCTCTCCTGTGAAATCAAGGCATATCCACTAAACTGAATAGTAGCCAATTCAGGACAGGTAGAAGGAAGAACTTTTTCACACAGTGAAAACTGTCCAAAGAATAGTGATAGCCCCAACTTGTATGGCATTAAAAGGACTGGAAAATTCATGGATGATGAGGACCTTAAAGGCTACTAGTCAATATGGCTGCCAATCACCTTCAGGAATGCAGATGGCTATGTCTCTACATATCAGTCACAATGGAGTGAGAGAGAGAGAGAGGGTGCGGTTGTACTAATATCCTGCTGGTGGGCTTCCCAGGAGCCCCTCATCAACTGATTGGCCAATGTATGAACAGAATGCTTGATAAGAAAATGAAATTCAACATAGATAAGTGTAAGGTCCTACACTTAGGTAGAAAAAATAGAATACAGAAATATAGGATGAGGGACAAGTGGCTGGATAGCAGTACGTGTGAAAGGGATCTAGGAGTCTTCATAGACCACAAGCTGAACATGAGTCAGCAGTGTGATGCGGCAGCCAAGAAAGCCAATGCAATTCTCGGCTGCATCAATAGGAGTATGGTGTCTAGATCAAGGGAGGTGCTGGTGCCACTCTACTCTGCTTTGGTTAGACCTCATCTTGAATCCTGTGTCCAGTTCTGGGCACCCCAATTCAAGAAGGACATGGTCAAGCTGGAGCAAGTCCAGAGAAGGGCGACCAAAATGGTGAGAGGCCTGGAAGACATGCCCTATGAGGATAGACTTAGAGAGCTGGGTATGTTTAGTCTGCAGGAGAGAAGGTTAAGAGGGGACATGATGGCTATGTTTAAATATTTGAAGGGATGCCATTTAGAGGAAGGAGAGGGCTTGTTTTCTGCTGCTCCAGAGACCAGGACAATGGATTCAAGCTGCAGGAAAGGAGATTCCACCTGAGACTCAGGAAGAACTTCCTGATGGTCAGGGCTGTCCGGCAGTGGAATCTGCTGCCTCGGAGTGTGGTGGAGTCTCCTTCCTTGAAGGTTTTTAAGCAGAGGCTAGATGGCCATCTGTCGGGAATGCTTTGAGGGTGTTCCTGCATAGCAGGGGGTTGGACTGGATGGCCTGTGTGGTCTCTTCCAACTCTACATTTCTATGATTCTATGATTCTATGATTCTATGATAAGATAGGCTTTTGGTCTGTTCCAACCTGAATCATCTTTTGTTCTTGATAATAAGAATCATGTTATAAAATATCACCAATTATATTTTCAGCTCTGCTGTGTAATATAAAAAAACAATCTCAAGACAGTGCTTGAGAAACAAACTTTTACCTCTCATCCCAATGCCTATCAGTTAAGGTCCAAACATGAGGGAAAATTTTCTCCTGATGACACCTCTTCTAACAGGCCTTTAGGTTCATTTATGGTAGTAGCTGTTAAGCCTTGGTGAACATTTTCCTTTAAAAGGACAAACATTTCAACAGTTTTATCTCCTTTTGATGATTGTCCTTTTGATTTATGGAGGAAGGTGAAAAAAAAGATCAGGAGAAATTTTCAGCCTGTTTTATACCCTCCAACATTTCACAGATGAAAACTGGGACACATGTGGCCAAGCAGCAATCAGAGTGTGGTCAGGATGGTAATATCAGGACTGTTGGGTGATATGCTATTTCCTTGCTTTAAAAAAAAAAATCTTAACATCTAATACATTTAGAGACTGGCACAAGCTTGAATATGTTTTGCTGGAAATAAAACCCTTTACCTCTCCCAAGAACTTACCCTTTCGTTTAAATAAAGCTTTAAGTACAGGAGTCTCTGGTCGCCCAGCAAAATCTTCTGAATGATTGATCAGTCCTTCTTTCACTGCTTGGTATCCAGACAGGATGACTACAGGATAAGGGCCAACCCATAATGTGAAAATATTTCCATATTGCTTTGCAAGCTACCGTATGGATCAAAGCAGAGAAAAACCAATGTTACATTCCCTCATTAGCTAATTGTTTCCAATTTAGACAAGAATTTCAGCTTTCCTCATCTCTGCGGCTTCTATCATGTATGATTGGATGCAGTTGACAGAGATGTGGCTGAGTTTTCCCTCAGGATGTGTGTGTGTATTTGTATGGTTAAGAGTAAGTAGGGTTGCCAAAACTCAGGGCCTGGCTCCGCGTTCCCATTTTTTGTGAGTCATCTCTAACCAGGAGAGTGCAAATTTTCCAGTTTTGGGAGGGTTCTGCTCAAGACAAGAGGAAAGGAATCTATGCAAATCTCCAGCTCAGCTCAGAGATCAACAGCTTGCTATAATTTATGCAGTTTAAGTAATTATTTGCTGCCATTTACAATGCATCTACAGGAGGGTTTCCGTAGTTATTTAGTTAGCTTTGTCCTTCCCTTTGCATTTACCTTCTGGCTAGAAGCAAGCAGGCTAGATTAAGTGTTCTTTATCCTATCTTCCAAACACAATGACCTTGATTGGGGAACAGCCCCTTTAGCTACAAATTTCTGTCTTAATTTCCAAACAGGAAAAAAAATGTGCTCTGTGCATATGGTTGTATCCTTTTGGCCACTGCATAATGCCTATATAATGCTTCTTAAAATGGAAGGAATAGGTAAAAAGTAGGAGCCCACACTGCCGGTGGGTTGGTCCAATCAAGGAAGCGATGGCCCTGACTTAGCAAGGTGTGAGCAGGGTGGTTAAAGACCGGGGGTCTTTGTGGTCTCTCATTGATAGGGTTCCCATAAATCAAAGTCAATTTGACGGCAAATAATAACAGCAAAAAGAGCAAATAATGTTTCTACTCAGTTCACAGTTGTGTACACAAATTTCCACAACTGTACATTCATGCATTCTGGGATGGAATGTAACTATGCATCAATGCCTTTGCTTAATTGTGGAAGCAACAAACATATTTGTGGATACATAATTGGCAACACAACATTGGTATTCAGTTGAAGGGCAGTGTAGGGCAACTAGCCAACCATGTGGGTATAGATTTACACTATGCAAGAATGTTGCAGAATTTCAACTGCACTATAGAAAGACTATAGAAAGTTACACCCACAGAAGTAGTTGGTTATTGCTCATCATTGCCTCATTAGTGTAATTGTGGTGTTACACAGCTGAATTTGTGTAACACTGCACCATCATGCACAATGTAAATGCTCATTCATGTGCAAAGCTGGTGCATTGACACCAAATGTGTAACTCCATTTCTACAACCTTGAAGTGTATATGTTCAACCATGCAGTAAGATTCCAGCCACTATGTGTATGAAGGAAGCTATGAAACAGGGGACTTTGTCAGTTTCTTTGCAGCATATACTTTGTTGTTTTTATATATAGTTAGGTTGAATACAATTTATGGTGACCCTATAAATTAGAGCCATCCAAGAGATCCTGTTATTAACAGTGTTGTTGAGGTCTCACTTTTTGCCTGTAGTAGGGTTTTCCTCTTTTTCTACTACCTTCAAACTTCCCCACCATTATTGTCTTTTCCACTGAGGAGTGTTTTCTCATAATATGACCATAGTACAATAGGCTCAGTGTACTTATTCTGACTTCTAGGCAAAGTTGAGGCTTGATTTCCTCTAGGACTCATTTATTCAGATTTCCACTAGTGCACAGTATTGAATAAATTTTGAATAAATTGATTCCCACCCCTGGTGATAATGCACTCTCCATTATCACAACTGCTTAGCATAAATGGGAGGTATGGTCTTCCCTGCTGTTAAACAAAGAGTTATAGATGTGTTGGCCATCAGTTGCATTTATTGGGGGGTCAGCATTACAGAGGAGCAACAGAGATCATGAGAGACAATTGCCCAATAAGGATGACCAGGTGAGGAGAAGTGTGAAAGCTTTGAGATACTTCCAAGAGAGATAAAAAAAAAAAACACTTCAGGGTGCCATGGGGCACAAAAGGAGACAAAGAGTGATGGAGAGCTGTGGGGGTGCCCCCCTCTCCTTGGGATCATAGAATCATAGAGTTGGAAGAAACCACAGGGGCTATCCAGTCCAACCTCCTGCTAGACAGGAACACACATAACAGCACTGCCAACAGATGGCCATCCAGCTTCTGCTTAAAAACCTTCAAAGGTGGAGACTCCACCACACTCTGAGGCAGCATATTCCACTGCCAGACAGCTCTGACCATCAAGAAGTTCTTCCTGAGGTTCAGGTGGAATCTCCTGCACGGGTTGCTGTGTGCAGAAGATGGCCAGTTATTAACAGGAGAAAGAGAGAAGGCAGAACTACTCAACACCTTCTTTGCCTCAGTTTTCTCCCAAAAGGATAGAAGTACTCAATTTGGGGGGTGGGGAGCAAGTAAGGAAGAGGGGGAAATGCAGGGCAGAATAGGTAGAGAAGTAGTACAGGAATATCTGGCTAAACTAGGTGAATTCAAGTTTCCAGGGCCAGATAAATTATATCCAGGATATTAACAGAACTAGCAGAAGTCATTTCAGAACCATTCTCAATAATCTTTGAGAATTCTTGGAGAACAGGAGAAGTTCCAGCAGACTGGAGGAGGGCAAATGTTGTCCCCATCTTCAAGAAGGGAAAAGAAGAGGACTCAAATAATTATCTCCCAGTCAGCCTGTGCCACAAGGCACAGAAAGAGACAGACTGATGGAGAGTTGTGGAGGTGCTGCCTGCCCCAGTCTCCTGAGGATGCTTGGTCACAGGCTGGGGCAAAGGGGCCCAGACTCACAGCTTCCCATGACCTCCAAGACCCAGGACACTATCCTATTGTGAGCAAAATAGGAATGTTCAGCTAGCCGCGTTAGACCTTATATTTCTTTTTAACCTCAGCTGACTACAATTTACACTGTTTTTGTAGCTTTTAACTACTATTAAGTAACACCTGAAGGAAGGTGCCTTCATGTGTAAGATAACCTTTTTGCTAATATAAGATTGCTTGCTTATAAGATTATCTAAGACTGTTTGCCTTCCTTTAAAGACCTCTTCTTTCCATGTGCTCTTTATGTGCCTTTGATTGGTGTGTACATGCATATCTGTTCAGGATCTCATCTCCCATAGGAGAGGGAGGAAAATTCTGCAGAGGCAGAGAGGGAAAAGGGCAACTTAAACCCCTCAGTAAATCCTACTAGGTTACTGAGTCATGTAGGATGAAATAGTGGTGGTAGCAGCTATACAGTCTTTCTGGGTACCCTCTCCTACTGTAGAGCAGGGGATGAGGCTGGAGAGTTTGCTATGCTCCTGTTATCTTTCTTCACAGCCCAGTTTTCACATCTGTAACTAGAAACTGAGACTACCACAGTATGGAAGATCCGGACATTGGTGTTCATCAGTATATCTTTACACTTGAGGATTTTATCTAGTTCTTTCATAGTTGCCTTTCCAAGTCTTAGATTTTATTTTTCAGATTTCCGTGACTATGGCCACAATTTTGGCTAAAGACTGAGCCAAAGTGTAGAATATCTGTGGTACATTCAGTTTAAAGTTTGTGCTATTACATTTTGTTTCCCTTTGTTAAAGCAATAATGGGAAATCTAAGCTAGGGTGATTTTTTAAGGGAAGTTTTTTCCTGAGAATATTAATCTACATAGTCTGCATATAATAGTTACATGACTCATGCTTAGAATGTGATGTTCTATCAAGTAAGTGGGTTGTTCCCTCAGACAAGTGGGAAGAAGCTATTTGTCTGCTTGAGAGGAACATGATACCTCACCTTAGATGAGGGAACCACCAGGCTGACAGAGATGTTTTCGAAACTCTGAGAGCATTACGTTGTTCTTGCAGGTCTCTTTTGGTAAAACAAGATCATCATGTGCAAGACCTGAGTTAATTAGAACAAGTGAAGGGAGTGTCAAAGGTATTAAGTGATCATCTAAGATAGATCAGGAATCTTCTTTGAGTTGAAGGACAAGTACATCGGGGGGGGCATTGCAATAGTAGGCGAGGCCATCATTTCAAATGGTTGTTTGCTCTTCTCACTTCCATTCACCTCATTCGCTCTCTCTCCCTCCCACCGTCCCTCTTACACCCTATTCATCCCATGTAAACACACAGACATACACAACATGTTTCATTCAAACAAACATAGCACATGGAAAATCAAGGAACTGTTGACTGTGGGAAAGATCGCCTTCTTCTTCTATGCTTTTCTATGCCTTTCTGTACTGAGGGTTAACAAAGCAATCGTGTAGCCTGAAAAGACCCATGGAGAGGATTTTTCCTTCCAAAAAGACTTTCCTGCTTTCCAGGCTATTTGGTGATGAAGGGAGTCCCTTCATCATTCAACCTCAGAAAAACATTGCTATTTTTGATCAGCTGCCAAGTGGAAATTGCTAGCCCTGTGAGTTAGTGGTTGAGCCATATACACTGACTGGATCCACTGAAAATACCAGAAACATCTGTTGAGCATACTGTCTCAGGAATTCTACCATATTAATGGTCTGATTATGAAAACCAGGGAAAAAATATGTTATTGAATGAAATACGTCAAAAAATAGAAGACAGATTTGAACTTTAACCCAGAAGGGCAAGAAGCCATTCTTGCTCCTGCCTCTTAGAACAAAACTAAGATATTTCCTCACTACGAGGGTGCGGGCATTCACATAACAAAATTGTGGTATTTTGATGACACTTTGACTGCCATGGCAACCTCCGATGGAGTCCTGAGTTGATAGTCTATTGAGGCACCCAGGCTCTCTGGCTGAGATTTCAAAGTATCTCTCCCTAAACTGCTCCCAGGATGCCATAGGGTGTAGCCCTGGCAATTGCAGTAGAACATAGTGCAATAATGGTATAGTGTGAATGGGCCCAAGATGATTGAGAGAAGTGTGTGCAGATGGAGAAAATGACAACAGGAATCTAAGAGTGCAAGTTTAGCAAAGGAAGGAAGGTCAGCAAAGGTCAGAGTGGACCAAGGGTCATCTAGAAAAACTGAGGAGGTCTCTGTCTCTCTCTGGCCCTTTCTGCATGTGGGGGGGGGTGCCCGAAAACAGAGCTTACCAGTGTTGTTTTCCAGCCGGGCAAGTCCATTGCCACGAGGAGTAGCACGAGTTCGCTGCTCCGCAGTCCTCCGCCATCCCAAATGGTGGCTTCCGGTTGGTGGAGGCTCTCCACCAACCGGAGAAGCTCGCCAGCCGAAAGCCCGCCCCCGGAAGATCTGCAGGCACGCACTTGCGCGTGCCTGCAAATCTGCTTCTGAGCCGGGTGACGGAGCAGCACAGCGCTGAGCGCTCTGTGCTTTTAAAAACCTCTAAAAAGAGGTTTTTAAAAAACACGCTGTGTGGCTTGTTCCGGTCGCTCCTGCGTAGATTGAGGTGTGGAACTAGAAAAAGTAATCCACCCCAGCCCACTCTACGGTGCAGAAGACCTCCATTGGAGGTCGCTCTGCACTATTTTAAATTCCCATTGCAGAAATGGCCTCTCTCTCCCTCCCTCTGCCTCCTTTCTCTTTGCCCCAAGGAAACACATGCATCTTCAGTGCATGCTGAAATTGTATCCTTGTCATCTCCAACAGAGATGGCACCCTCTCTCTGCTATGTGGTGACAAAAGACTTCCCTTTGTACAGCATAGAAAGGCAGTGGGGGAAAGGAGGCCTGACAGATAGGTGGGGTTTGGGTGGTACCTTCTTAAATTCAGTCTCTCTCTGTGTGTGTACAAAGAAGAGAGGAAATGACTCAGAATATTATGGAATGGACAAATGAGTCAAAGAAACCCTCTTTCTTACAGTTTCAGTATCAGTCAATGAATTGCTGCTTGACAATCTGCTCCTAGTACTCTGAAACAGCTGATCTGGAGGAAGCAAACCATGTGGGCCTTTCAGCTTTCCTGATAGGGAAAAAAACTTCATGAATTGCTCCAGCTACCTTTAGAGCTACCAAGAGTTGACTCCATGTGACCCTTGAGTTTCCTCTAGATCAGTGGTTCTCAACCTGTGGGTCCCCAGATGTTCGTGGACTTCAGCTCCCAGAAGCCCCAGCCACTATGGTCAATGCGCAGGGCTTCTGGGAGCTGAAGTCCACGAACATCTGGGGACCCACAGGTTGAGAACCACTGCTCTAGATAAAGGAAATGGATGCATGGAAGTTTTTCTGGGAGAGACTAGGGCTTTGGGACTCCTTGTGCTTTCTCTGTGATGGTGAGAAGATCTCACTGACCTGATGTGGCCCACTGGCTCAGGTTTCCCAGCTCTGCTTCAGGATATTCAGGCCTCACCAATGAAGGACTTGAAAGGGCTAAAATCAAGATATTGACCTGGGCCCAGAATCCAAAGGGCAGCCAGTGCCACTGCAATAGGCGTAGTTGAATGTGACTCTGTCAGTTTGGAACCATAAATAAATAAATGAATGAATGAATGAATGAATGAATGAATGAATGAATGAATGAAGGGGCTGCAGAAATTTTTTATTTACTGAAATAAATAAATTGAATAAATAAGTAAATAAATTGAAATGATAGGATCACTGTGCAGAGAAGATGACCTATTAATAACAGGGGGAAGCGAGAAGGCAGAACTACTCAATACCTTCTTTGTCTCAGTTTTCTCCCAAAAGGATATAAGTACCCAACCTGGGGCATGGGGGGCAGGTGAGGAAGGGAGGGAAATGCAGCACAGAATAAGTACAGAAGTAGTACAGGAATATCTTGCAATACTAGATGAATTCAGCTCTCCAGGGCCAGATGAATTAGATCCAAGGATACTAAAAGAACTGGCAGAAGTCATTTCTGAACCTCTTGCAATAATCTTTCAGAACTCTTGGAGAACAGAAGAAGTCCCAGCAGACTAGAGGAGGGCAAATGTTGTCCCCCTCTTCAAGAAGCAGAAAAAAGAGGACCCAAATAATTATCGCCCGGTCAGCCTGACATCAATTCCAGGAAAGATCTTACAGCAGATCATTAAACAGTCAGTTTGTAATCACTTAGAAAGCAATGCTGTAATCACTAAAAACCAGCAAGGATTTCTCAAAAATAAGTCATGCCAGGCTAATCTCATCTCTTTTTGTCATAGGGTTACATGCTTGATAGATGAAAGGAATGCTGCAGACGTAGCATATCTTGACCTCAGCAAGGCCTTTGACAAAGTTCCCCGTAACATTCTTGCAAAGAAACTAGTAAAATGCCAGCTGAACAGGGCTATTATTAGGTGGATTTGTAATTGGTTGACCAACTGAACCCAAAGGGTGCTCACCAATGGCTGCTTTTCATCCTGGAGAGAAGTGACGAGTGGGGTGCCACTGGGTTCTGTCTTGGGCCCAGGGCTATTCAACATCTTCAACAATGACTTGGATGAAGGAATAAGGAGCAGGCTGATCAAATTTGTAGATGATACCAAATTGGGAGGGGTTGCTAATACCCCAGAGGACAGGATCAAATTTCAAAACAACCTTGACAGATTGGAGAGCTGGGCCAAAGCTAACAAAATGCATTTCAACAGAGAGAAATGTAAGGTCCTGCAATTAGGCAGAAAAAATGGAATGCACAAATATAGGAGGGGGGACGCGTGGCTGGATAGCAGTATGTGTGAAAGGGATCTTGATAGATCACAAGGTGAACATGAGTCAGCAATGTGATGTGGCAGCCAAGAAAGCCAAGCTGATTCTTGGTTGCATCAATAGGAGTATGGTGTCTAGATCGAGGGAGGTAATGGTGCCACTCTATTCTGCATTGGTTTGGCCTCATTTGGAATACTGTGTCCAGTTCTGGGTGCCTCAGTTCAAGAAGGATGTCAGCAAGCTGGAAAGTGTCCAAAGGAGCGCGACCAAAATGGTGAAGGGTCTGGAAGCCATGCCCTATGTATGAGGAGCAGCTTAGGGAGTTGGGGATGTTTAGTCTGCAGACAAGAAGGTTAAGAGGGGACATGATAGCCATGTTTAAATATTTGAAGAGATCTCGTGTTGAAGAGGGAGCAGGCTTGTTCTCTGCCACTCCAGAGACTAGGACAAGGAGCAATGAACTCAAGCTGCAGCAAAGGAGATTCCACTTGAACCTCAGGAAGAACTTCATGACAGTCAGGGCTGTCTGGCAGTAGAATACGCTGCCTGGGGGTGTGGTGGAATCTCCTTCTTTGGAGGTTTTTAAGCAGAGGCTGGATGGCCATCTGTTGGGAGGGCTTTGATGGGTGTTCCTGCATAGCAGGGGGTTGGACTGGATGGCCCTGGGGTCTCTTCCAACTCTATGATTCTATGATTCTTATTGGGTTTATACCCTGCCTTTCTCCTGAGATGGGATCTAAGGTGGATAAATCTTTTGATTTCTTTTTCAGAAGGGTGGCTCCATGTAGCATTCCTGTAGTATTGAGGTCTCAATGGCACAGATGACTTATTGAGATCCTGCCTCTTTAGGAAAGAGGTTCAGGCACAAACTTGGACACTGCTTATGTGCTGCATTTAATAGAAGATATCTATATCAGCCTACAGGTGAAATAGTTTCTTGTATAGCCTACAAAAAGAAAAATTGAAACATCATTCAAATTCAAAAGCAATAGAAGAAAGCTGAATGCTTCAGTATCACTGAATAGGTGTATCTGTATCCTGACACTGTATCTGATACTGATATATAGTGATATAGTGATATATACTGATATATACTGTATATTGATACTATAACTGTATCTGATATATACTGTATACTGATATATACTCTATACTGATACTGTACCTGTATCTGTATCATGATACTGTATAGGTGATACAGTATCACTGAATAGGTGATTTGATGGCTCATGAGCCTGTCATTTCTGGTATACATATTTGCAAGTCTCCTTAATTTCTGCTTGCTTGTTTTCGTACCAGATTTGGGCTAGAAGTTTTTACTAAAATGACACTTTTACCCAAAGCACATAGTAGAAGAGAAAGAGGAGGAGGAGGAGGAAGAAGAAGAAGCAGCAGCAGCAGCAGCAGCTTCTCACCCATCTTACCTTCATGAGTTTATCTTGAGAAAATGTCTTTCCAAACTTCCACAGACCTCCAATGACGGGAAGTCGAAAAGGTCCAGGAGGGTAGTGTCTGCTTATCCAGAGTTGTTTCAGATAGTGCAGGATCAGAAGGCCCATTAGCAGAGAGGTCAAAAATGCCCAAAAACCCATCATTCTCCTATCTTTTCTTCCTCTGCCTTTCAATTTTCTATCCAAGTCACCTGGATGGGTTTACTGGATTGTCTCCAGTAGCTTTTGTCTTCTTTTGTGCTGGTGTCACCATCACCTTTGCTTTCCTACTAGTTGCCTGTTATATATATATATATTGAGTCTTAAGAAATGTTGCTGAAAGGCTTTCATTAGTGTTGGAATGCATTTTGTGCATAATCCCATCTAAATTCTTAAGCAACTCTAATTATAGTCATGCATATTTTCATATTTGCATATTTCACACTCTCCATACATATAAGAGAGAGTTCCTGTCCACAAGCTCACAGTCTTAAAAAGAGAGAAAAGATATAGCGCAAATGTAAACAAGAGGGGTCTTTCAGGGAGGGTGCTGCAACCTCTATACTTCTCACACTACATTGTTTTATTATGGCAAACAGGAATAGCTGCTGGTAGAGGCAGTCAGTCCCCAGAACACCTGCAGGGAGAAAAGGTTAGCCCATCTGAGCCTGTGTCATGAGATCTTCTGGGGAGGTCCTTCTCACTCTCCCACCACCATCACAGGTACAGCTGGTGGAAACACAGGAAACACACCAGAGCCTTCTTGGTGGTTGCACCCAGGCTCTGGAGCTTCCCTCCTAGAGAGTTTAAACTGTGAGCCTTTTGTAGGCAGTTGAAGCCATTTTTGTTTCAGCAGGTCTTTGAGGACTGACAACTTAGGGGCAAAAGGCCTTTTTATGTGATGTGTTGTTGATATTATATGCTCTTCTTTAGACTACTTATAGTTTTAATTGCTTTTATTGGAAGTTTAATCATGGTTTGAACTTTTATGTGATGTCAGCTTTTTCAGCTGTTTTAACTTTTATAAGCCACTTTAAGGCCCAGGCCAGGAAAAAGGCAGGAAATTCATCAGCATCAGCATTAGCATCATCATCATCAAGATGCAACTTTCATCAGATAGTAACTCAGTAGCATGGAGTGTTAAGTAAAGGGGGGAAAGCTGACAACTTCAAGATGTAAATCTTTGCTTACTTAATTTTTGCATGCAAAGGTTTCAAAAGTTCTCTCTCCTTTGTGAGATCACTAATGTTTGTACATTTTGATGATTTTTCTGCTGTGGGCTGTATTTGGCTCATTTGAGTTAATATTTCCCTATTCTTAAGCCTCTGTGTTGCATAAGCTACTTATCTGTATTGTCTCCCCTTTATGAAGTTCAACCATAGTTCTTGCTATTCCCCATTGCAACAATTATGCATATTCTTATTCTCGTGCATCAATAAAATTCACCTAGATCACTCTGTGTAAATGTGGGTTACTGATTCCAATCTTTCTAAGATGCAGTGCTGTCAAGGTCACATGATCCCTAGCAAGTATACATACTTAGTACATACATGAAGCTGTAATTAAACTCTGAAAACATACCTAGTGATATTTCACATGATTTTCTGCAAAAGTGAATCTCATATCCACCAGATAGCCTAGCACTATGTGTGCAATACAATAAACAATCGAAAAGGGGTTCATTGCACTACAAAACAAATAACATCATAAAATAATTGTATATTATACAATAATATGCAATAGAAATCAGTTCAGAAAGTATGCAGGGAAGGGAGAATCATAACACATTCCTATCCTTTATAAATAAACACATTATTTTCATACATGCCCATGGAAAAGCACCTAACTTTCAGGTTTCATGCTGAAAAGGCCATTCTGAAAGGGCTACCAATAATATTATAATAATTATATACTATAGCAATAATATCCAGCAGACACCAGTTGAGAACATAATAAACAAAGGAGGAGAAGATGGTACTGAAGAGAGTCACAAAGCACTCCCAACCCCTCAATAAAATTTGAAACACTTTCCTTCCATACAGGTCAACCCACAGAGTGGCATTTTTAAAGAAAGAAAGGATCCTGACTTCATAAAGTCCTTGGGTTTCCCAGCAAACAAATCACTCCCCCTTTCCCCTCAATTCCATTCCAGGCTTTACTGTTTTCTTCTTTCTCATTCTTTTTTCTTCTTCCCCAAGCTTAGATTTTTTTTTCTGTTCCTTAGAGCCAGGCATCTGACCCCTCCTCCAGAAAGTCCTCCTCTGTCCCTCCTGTTCTCTCCTCGCTCTTGTTCTTTCAAAGAAAGGAAGGAGATTAATCCACCTAACAAATCATGTAATGCAATTCCTCCAATCTGAAATATTTTTTCTTCCAAGGCAGCAGGCCTTCCTATTTTCCTGAATGTGAATGGGGGAGGACCATTTATCCGAATGAATTCTAACAAATTCTAACAATCTAATTCATGAAAAAATATTTTTAACTTTGGTTCAGTTGGAGAACCTAGAAAGTTAGGTGAAATCACTAGGGAAAAAAATATCAATGAGTTCATCATCGATTTAATTCCAAGCTCTGACAGATACACCTCTGCTTTTTTCAACATCTATGTCTATATAATATAAACACCAATATTAATTGCCACATACATGTTTAATAACTATACATCTTAAATTTGCTACATATCCGCCAGACACAGGATCAGATGTCAACATGAATAAACTGATTGCACTCATTACGTCAATCAATATAAATTGTATAACTACATTCAAAGAACAGCAGGAGTGCACGTAGATAAACAGAAAAGGTCATTGCTACATTCCAAAAAGTGATTACATCATATTGTCTCCAAGTGCTGTTGCCACAGGTTCATCCTCCCCTAAATTACCATGATGCCAAACACACCTAGCAGGTAGCCTTACTTCTGATGGTAAATAATCTGACCACTTAAGGTCAGGGACGGCATCTTGTGCTGCCATGTTCTATAATATAGCATGTGCAGTGACTATCTTGATAGTTATTAGGGATGGGACAAATCCAGAATTTTCCAAATCCAAATCCCTGGAAGGTTCTGGGAATCCACGAATCTCACGAATCTTGAATCTTTCGAATCCTTGTTTAAAAAGCAAGGGAAAGAAGGATAATCTTGGGCAAGACACACTCTCTCAGCCTTAACAAAAGCCTAGGCAAAGGCAAACCTCCCTCTGAAGAAATCTGGCCAAGACAATTGTCCTAGTTTTACCTCAGGATCTCCCCAGATTGAAAATGACAGGAAGGCCCTTTGTACACAAGCAGGAAAATGTGGATTAATCCCACATTTTCCTGCCTGTGTAAACAGGGCTACATACTACAGTAGAGAGATAATCCAGGTCAAAACTGGCTTTTCTTTGCATAGCTCCTTCTGGCATGCTGGGGTTTGTAGTTTGATGATGCAACAACACACTTTGGCAGAGAAGGTTGTCACATCTTGTAAAACTGCAAACCCCGGAATTGTATCTGAAAATGGTTTGCAAGGGAGCTATGCAAAGGAATGTTTCAACTGTCCTTGAAATCTCAAGCCTGTAGCTTCCAGTCAGGTACTGAACTTAAATATGAAATGTTCGATTGAAATATCTTAGAATACAAGCCCATATGTAATTTGTGAAATTGTTAGCAAAGGCCATTATTACTGCAAGGGAAAACCTCACCTGCTTACTATCTTCCCTTGTATGTCTGGTTTCCCAGATTTTCAGGCATCCCTGTCTCCCAGGTTTTCAGGCGTCCCGGTCTCCAACAATCTATTTAGTTGGTGGATTCGAAAGATTCGGTTTGCCTATTTTGGCACAGGGATTCGGACTTGAGAATCTCGAATCCTTACCCAGGATTCGAGGATTGGTTGGCCCATCCCTAATATTTATCTTTAGTGCTGCACATGTGACCCTCCACCCATGCAGTAAAGAATTCTAAATCAGACTGTAATTAGGCCAAAAACAAATCCAAATAATGTATAATTTGATGTGCTGCATTGAATACAATCCCTGCAGGAGTTCTTGCCTTCTCTATAGTGTAAGACCACATAGCAACAGTGGACAAACCACAAAGAGAATTGTGACAAAATATGATCTGCAAAAGAAACATCATGACATTATAAACTGTATATATATGCCAATAAAAACTCACCTGGCAGCCAACCAGATCCCTCTAGCTTTCCAGAGGGTTCAGTGTCACCTGTAACATTTAGAAAAAACATGAGTATTATGTTTCCCACCAGGAAACAATGAGACAAGACACTTTATTTCGGTCATTGGCCAATAAAACGATAATAAATTCAGAATAAATACATAAAAAATAATAAAAGAAAAAACAAATAGCAAAGATTAGACGGCTCACATCAGCCACTATTGCTATTGTTAACCGTTTGAAAACGTATCTTACACATAATATACAAAAACTTTGCTACTTTGAGTATAACAGTTTGCTCCTGATTATCCAGCAGATGGCGTAGATAGAAACCAGCAGAATGTCCTGGGAATTGAGTTAGTAGATGAGTAATCAGCTCTTGATGAATGTCTCGGTAAAACTGACAATATAGGAGTACATGAATTGTAGTTTCTACTGCACCGGTATTGCAAGGGCAGAATTGCATCTCGTAAGGAATTTTCCCATATTTCCCTTCCAATATCGCTGTGGGAAGAACATTAAAATGAACCAATGTTAAGGCTCTCCTGAATTTGGGCACAGTGACATAGTATAAGTATGCAGCCGGTTTAGAGATCATCAACTGGTTATTAACAAGTGTGTAATTAGTAAAGGTAGCAATTTCTGTTTGACCTTCAATATCTAATATCCTTTGTTTTACAATAGCTTTTGCTTGGTCTAATCCTAATCCTAGGATATGATTGCTTGAAAGTCCACAAAGGCTCAACTTCTGAAGCACAGCTGTTTCCCATGAGGATTTATATTTATCAGCCAGAATTAACTGGGTCAGTCCATTCGGATTATTGTGTAGCTTTAGCCACTAAGTAAAGATGTTCAACCAAATACTTGTTTCCAATTTACTGACTCCTACCTCCCTTCGCAATACAGCATTTGGAACTCATCGAGCAACCTGAAATATGCTCCTCAGAAACTTTGTTTGAACTCTTTCTAGAGAGATCTTATTACTATACATCTCCATCTGAGCTCCATATAACAGTTGAGCTCAGGCTTTAGCTGTAAACAATTTGATTGCAGCTGGGATGAACTGTGCTTCTTTGCTGAAATGGTAATTTTGAATGGCTACAGCAGCTCTCTGAGCATTACTGGACACCTAATCTGAGTGAGCATTTCTACTTCCTGAAGCTTGGAAAACTATCCCCAAATATTTAAAGATCTTAACCTGCTCAACTAATTGCCCTCCTAGGACCCAACTTCTTTGCTTAGGGTGTTTTGAAAAAGTAAGGATCTTAGTCTTGGTGCAGTTTATTATTAGTTCCTCTTCAGTACAGTACTGGATAAGTGATCTAAAGGCTCTCTTAAGGCCAACAGAGGTCAATGACAAGATTACTGCATCATCAGCATACAGTAATAAATTGATATGCCTATGGGCTAATTTAGGGGGATGGAAGGAAGAGTTACTCAGATAAGGAATCAAAGAGTTTATATAATAGTTAAATAAGAGTGGAGCCAGTACACATCCCTGTCTGATTCCTTTCTTTACTTGTACTTCCTTAGTGACATGTCCCGTAATTGCCAAACTTGACTTTCAATCTGCTATTCTCATGAATTTTAATGAGCAACAGAAGTAAGCGCTCATCTATTGTGGAATTTTTAAGTTTGAACCATAATCTGGATCTAGATATTGAGTTGAATGCTGACTTAAAGTCAATAAATGCTGCGTAGAGGGATTGACCAACTTGAAAACAATGTATAAGTGCTGGTTATGAGGGCTTGGGCATAAACAGTCAACTGCATATTCAAACTACGGACCCTTTCCGATTGGTTTAGAGACACTCTGCCGTGCATGGTGCAATAAAAGACATATGACCAACAACCAACATTTCCAATAATGCTCTGAATACTAGCAATGGAATGAAATCTTCTTTCACTCCTTGAAATTTCAGCCACCCCACTGGAAACAGAATGAACTCTCACATGGCAGAGCATTGCACACAAACATTTTATAAGGCATCAGCTTCCTAATGCTCATGCTATGCCAAGCTAACCCACGGTGTTCAACTGAGAGAGCCCCATTGCATGAACTCAAATGCAATGGACATGTGGTAGTCTAGTGGAATATTTAGGATGTTTCTTGTATGTGATTGTCTTTTGTTCATGTCTTGTAGACATGTTATCCAGCTAGAAACTGACTCTGCTTGTGTGTACTGTAAAGATATGAGGTGCTGCTGCTTTATGCTGTAAATATATTGCTTAAATAAATTACTCAGCTTTCATTTAGGGGGTGACATCTTCCAGAGCAGAAGTTCAAAAGATGCCCAGGCTGTGCATCTGTAAAGCTCCTCCCACCGTCCAGAGAAGGAGACCCTACCACATCTTTAGCTTTTTAGAAAATAATAGAATTCCCTCCCCACACACAAAATGCATGAATGGACTGGAAGAGGAGAGAGAGAGAAAATATTGCACATAGGCTAACAATATGAACATACTTACCTATCTCAGAAATGAAAGATTACCCTGGGAGCACAAGTTCTGTTGAGCATCTCCTTAAAGTTTCAAGAAGTCTCTTTTATAGTCTCTAGGACTGATGACTGTCGATATGATGGCATCCCCAAGTTTTAGCCAGGATGTTCTGGTCTGAAGGTACTGGAAATTTTAAACATTACCTATTTTTCCTGTTTTTCAAACCTATATACGTCATGTTTCCTTTCGTTTGGCTTAACTTTTCTCTTGTATAGGCCATAAATCACTAAGTGCATCACACGCACTTAGGAAACAATCCTTACAAGGACCATGGGAAAGAAGATAAGCAGAAGTTTTCACATAGTAAAAGGAAGCTCCTTATAGACATTAGGATTGATGAATTGTCAATATGTTGTTGAAATCCACAGTTTTAGCCAGGAAGTTCTGGAAATTTTAAACATGTACACAGGCCATGGGAAAGGGGTTTAGCAAAAGTTTTCACACAGTAAAGGTAAGCTCTTTATAGCCATTAGGATTGATGAACTGTCAATATGTTGGCATCCCCAGTTTTAGCCAGGAAGTTCTTGCTCTGTTTTTCAAAAACACAAAAGGGGTCCTAATAACACTTTATTCCTACTTAGGATTTGGGAAAAAAGACAAATAAAGCATCAGTTGATTTTCCTTTATTCAACACTTTTATAATTACAGCAATTTTGTTTTTATTCAACAGTTATTTACAGTTGTTAGGAACCATTTATAAGGTCTTTTTGTAATAACAGTTTGGACATACTCTATATATTCCTTGTCAGTAGGCTTCAGCATTTTATTTAGAAACTGGAAGGATTTTTCAGCTCTCATGACTGCAGACAGAGTGTTCAAAATCTGATTCACGTTTTCTTCCTTTAACTCCAGAATATTTAAACCATATGCTATTATGATGACTTCTTGAAGTACATTTGCAAAGCTTATTTTACTGCATATTTTTCTAAAATGTTTAGATATAATTTTTTTATTCCACCTTAGACAGGTATGTGGCTGCTGAGCCTCAGATTTTTCTTGACAAGCCCAGCATCTTCTCTCCAGATATTCATCAAGGACTTTATTTATAATCACATAAAGAATGACTCTTGTCAAAGATTTCATAGTTCGCCATCTCTTGTTGGATGAAATGGGTGCTGCTTCCAGGTCCAAGATCCTTTGCATTCTGACATGTGCAGGTTCTGTGGTCACCAGCTCTACAGAGTCCTAAAATTCAATGAGAATAGTTTTAAAATATGTCCTATACAATGTGTCTCACCAACTGATCCCCATGTATGTTCACAAACCTGTATTTCTCCTATGGCCGCCAGCTTCAGCAATGCTGCTGTGCATGGCTCCTGGGCATTCCTTTCAGCAACTTGTACCTCACCACCGCTTGTTCCAGGTTCCTGAAAATTGAGAACAAGGATTATTAGTTTCTGGCCTCCCCAAGGTAGCCCCGAACTCTCCAGATATGTTTCCCTTTTTACCTGCGCTACAGCATTCTCTGCCGAGAGAGAGTCTAACATAGTGTGCCACATTTGGGACTCTGCCTCTGGTGGACAATTCTCTTTATCTGTATCCGTACTGCATTTCTGAGGGGTGCTTGGCGCCTCCATGTTCTCTCCGCAGGACTTGTCCGGGCATGCGAAAATGGCCGCTTCTCTCCCCACGCTATCTCTCTCAAAGGGCGTCTTCCTATTGGCCGGTTTGACGCACGTGATTCCGAGGGGTCCAAATCCGCCCCTATTGGTCGAGGGTGGTGGGCGGGCTCACACGACCCCGCTGGGCCAATGGCAACGCGCCTAGGGAATCGCCCCTGATTGGCCCGCGTGGATCCGAGGGAGTCACGTGGCTCCACCGGGGCCCAATTAGAACCCGATTTAGAAATCGCCCCATTGGACGGCTGGGACCACGTGGGAGGGGCGGGGACACGGTCCATTCCGGATGTCCCACCCTAGCACTTCCGGGGGAGGGAGATTGACAGGTCGTAAATCAATCACTTTTGACAGGTCGTAAATCAATCACTTTTGACAGGTCATAAATCAATCAATCATGAGTCATCAATCATTTTTGACAGGAGCTACACAGCCCTACTACTTCTAATATCCCACAAGTCCAGGCTAGAAATCTGCGGTAACAATGTTCTGGCTCCTGAAACCCATCTTAAAATCCGGCCAGCTGCCCTGAGTGATGGAATTATGTGGTACAGGCAAGAGCAGCACTGCAGGATGACACTGACATTGCAAATGAGGGAGCAGTTTTGGCACCCACACCCACTTCCATTGCAGTGTCCCTGTTGCCATGTCCCATAGCTTTGCAGACCCCTGTGAAGGCTCCACAGACCCTAGAGCAAGAACCATTGGCCTTGGCAATTTGCAAAGGCAGCTCTATATACAATGCACTGTTGAAAGCCAGAGATTGTAGGAGTTAATTCTTCAGGTTATCACGGGCTGGGGCATTTTGTGGCTAGGTTTGAGGATTCTAGGAACTGTAGCCTATAAAGGTGACGTTTCCAAGCACTGCAGAATGCCTAAGTCTGGAACTGTAGTTTTGTGAGGTATGTAGAATTCTCTGCCACAGAGCACGAGTGAGTCACCAGACTAAAAATTCTGGGATTCTGTAGTATGCTGTAGACTGTCAATCAATTGAATGTGCATCAAATTGCTGCAGTTGTGGCTTGTGAAATGGACCTAATTGGCAAAAAAATCCTTGGAGAGGAACCAACCTAAAAGCAGAGGTAGCATAGTTTAGTGGTCTGAGTGGTGAACCAGGTGTCTGGAAGACCAGGGTTCAAATCCCCACTTCAGCCAAGGAAACCCAGTGGGTGAACCTGGGCAGGTCACACTCTCCCAGCCTCAGAGGAAGGCAATGACAAACCTCCTCTTCATATATTTGCCAAGAAAACCCTAATGCAGGTTAGCCTTATGGTTGTTGTAAATAAAAAGGGAATTCAGAAGACAAATTAAGAAAGAGATATGGTCTTTTATATATATTCTAGTTAAAAATAAGCATAACATATAAATTCTTAACATACAAAAGTTAAAAGAGAACTTGAGCAGTGTTACCCTGTAAACTGGGGGTCCCGAGAGGGGCACCCAAATACCAAAACACAACAAGTAAAATGGGGAAAATTAGCTGGAGCACTCTCTTGGCTAATGAGAGGCAGGGCAACGCAGCGAGACCTTTTATCCTATGTATACCGGTTCAGGTCAGTGAGGAGTCAAGCAGTTTAAAATGCTAACAGTTTTTATTTAGCAAAGAAAATAATAAAACTCAAACACACCTAACTAGAGAGGAAAGAAAGAGAGTTTTAGAGGAATAAGCAACACGCCACCTGTGCGAAGTCCTGGAGATACCAATTGGAGAGAAGGAAAGAAACCCAGTGTGGAGACCGAGGGGAATCTCTGGAGCCAAGCGGCAGCGAGGCGAGGGCGAAGATCCAAGAGGAGCTTCGAGTGATTTCAGCTCAGTGATTTCAGCTCAGCTTGGTCCGACGAGAGTTCCAAAGAGCTCTCAAAGTGGGGCAACTTTTATAGGGAAAGAACGACCGCAGGCTAGTCTGGTTTTCGCAAGAGAACAATGAGTTTTGTCTGAGGATAAAGGCTCTGAAAGGTCGGAATTTGCATGATTAGTTATGAACCGAATTGACAATGGTATAGCTGGTATGCAGATGTGGCTAGCTCGGCCGTTAAGTGCCTGGCTTGCCAGGGTGCTTTCACAGGCAAACAGTTCTTTTGCTTTACAATCAAGGTGTCTGTTTCGGGTGGCTGCCCCCTGAAGCAGAACTGGCTATATCTGGTACTTTTGATGAGAATGCAAGTCTCCCATGCCTAGCGTCACGCTTGTTCAGCGGAGCCTTACAAACACTTAGCTGGTGGCAGGAAAAAGGGCCGAATTATGATATCAAAAATGATATCTTAGTTCACCAAAGACCAGACCAGATTGCCGTGGTAACAGCAGGTTTGGCAAGTTAAAATACAATATATATCAAAATACAATACCACAGTGAAGCAGGATACAACAAAACTGCAGCAACAGCAAATCAAGAAATGGAAGTAAGAGTCCACTAAAACAATGCTGCTCTTATAGAACCTTTACACCTGCTGCCAATAATAGAAAGCAGGTGAAGGACCTCTCTAACACCAATTAACCCCATAATAACCAGAGTAGTAAATCTTGTCAATTCCAACAATGGTCACCGTAAGTCAGAAAGGTCTGGAAGGCACATAACCCACACATGCATACCCATTAAAACATGTTTCTGTAACATTAAAAGAAAAAGAAGGAGAGAGAGATTTGGGCTAATAAGTAAGCAACTTTATTGTTTTAATGTTTTAATATTTCTCATGATCAATTGCAGCGGGAAACAGCACGTACTTTATAAGGCTGGGGGTGGAATGTGAACCCAAACAAAGGCACATTGTTGACTTTGCCCGCTCCTTCTGGGAACTAGAACCTGAATGCCCTCAGCAGGTGCGCGAAGAAAAGGAAGAGCTCCATCCTTGCCAACTGATCCCCTGGGCACACTCGAGGGCCTGTGGAGGAGACAGAGAGAAAACAACAAGTGAAGACAACCCTCTTCTCCAGTGCCTCCATTTTGGTCAACAGCATCTGAAGTAACATAAAACTTCACTTCAGCATTTAGAAATGCAGAGTTAACAAGGAAATGTGAATACTGCATTATAGGCATTCTAGATGTGAAGGAATTTAATATTCTCTGCAATGTTAGGAATTTGGAGACTGAAGGAATGTTTTAAGGGAGGGTAACATTCTTATCTGGCTGCGAGACTTCTCATATTTCAGGACTTTTCTCTGTTTCTCAAAAAAACCCTGATCCATATCCTGTTGTTTCTAGGCTGGGATCAAGAAGTACCGAGGGCAGATCCACCATCGTAACGGCCCCCTGAAAAAGAGTGATCTCAGCACTTCCGGCTGATATGTCGGCACGGATGGCAAACTGAGTTTTACACTCCCGGGCTGTCGCTGAGCCCGAGTAGTGAAAAAGATCAAAGAGGATCAAGAAAAGGATCTGTAAAGTATCCCCCCGGTAAAGGGGATCCGGAGCGGCTCACGGAGTCAACAAAAGACCCAGCAATGACGAGGAGAGGAGAAGGAGAGTCGTCAGCGGATGGGATCAAGTTGGCGGAGCGGACACCATCGGGCTCAGACCAGGGAGAACCTGCCTAGTGCCGGTGACAGCCTTGCTTTTAATCTTAAGGAAATAATCGTGAGTAACCATTCCAAGCTCTCACTTTAAACCTATCTAAAACCAGCCTTCCACAGACGTTGACAAAGTTGAACCAAAGAGAAATGAAAAATAAGTAAGCGGAGGACTTACAGTTGTGGGGACCCATAACGGAAAGACAGTGCTGTAAAAGAAAACGTGGTGGATAGAGACAGAGACAGAGAAGAGGAAGACGGAGAGAGATTGAGAAAGGAGGGAGAGAGAAGATCGAGGGAGAGAGAGAGGAAGAACCCATTGGATAAAGAAGAAAAGGTTTGAAAGAGGAATAAAAGGGACTGTTTACATCAAGTGTTGGAGTATTAAAATAAATTAAAACTACAGTAAATAGCGACAGAAGGCAAGGACTAGAACAGGAAAATGGGGGAGGTGTAAAGACGGAGGGCAAAGACAAGGGGTCATGGAGTGCTGACAGGCAATAAGGACAGAGAAATAAGTAAAGGTTGAAAAAGAAAATAAACTTTTAAACCTTTAAATACTTTTTTGGATCTACTCTCAAGACGGAGATTGGATAGAAGAGTATAAGGACTGGAATTGTTGGGTGAGAGAGAAAAGAAGATTGACGGTGTGAGAGTAAGACTGAAGATTAAAGGAATTAAAATTAGGACAAGGGAGGTTTGAAATTAGCGTATTGAACTATATAATATAGACTGTGGGGGAAAAACGAGAGAGTTGTGGACGTTATGATTGGAGTGGACTAAAAGAGACTGTACAAGAATTGTAAGTAAAAAAAAAAAACAGGGGAGAGGAGACGAGTCAGCGACAAGAAGGGAGTGAGACGTCAGCTCATCAGTTTAACAGGTTGAAATTTAGAGCCAACCCGCCGGGAAGAAATCTTTTCCTCTTTTTTTAACCTCCAACACCGAAGCGAAGAGAAGGAGAGGAAGAAAGTAGAAGACATCAGAAAATTTTGGGATTTGGGGGAAGGGTAAAAAAGTCCAATTAATTGATAAGGGGGAGGCAGAATTAGTAAAATAAGGGAGGCGGGAGGGGGAGAGAGAAGAGGTTTGAGAGGTTCGGATGAATTGCTTATAAGTTTATAAGAATTGCTTAAATATATTGCTTAAATATATTAAGTAAGGGAGTAGTATATTTACATACATATATATTTATTTAGATAAACATATAAAGTGATAGATAATATTTATGTATAGATGAATTAATTAAGCCTCTTAAAATAAGTAATTATTGTATATTAGAAATATTGCTTTAATATATTAAGTAAGGGGGTAGTATATTCACATACATATATAGTTATTTAGATAAACATATAAAGTGACATATTGATTGTGCTGATAATAGATTTATAGATTTATAGATAATATTTATGTATAGATGAACTAATAAGCCTCTTAAAATAAGTAATTATTGTATAAAAGATTTGTGTTGAGCAAACAAGAATAGATTTAAGTGATTGAGTGGTAGGGTGGGACCGAAAGGAGAAAAAGAATAAGGATAACAGATAAGAGCATGGGAAGGATTTTAGAGGAGGAGAAATAGAACGTGAGAAGTGGTGAAAGAGGGGTCCAGTCTTTAGATAGAGGCAGTTTCGGAACGGGAGAGACTAAAAGGGAAATTGATAAGGAGTAAGGAAAGAGAGTGCAGAGATTAAGACTGTGATAGAGTCAAGGGTAAAGAAGAAGAATATAAAGGTGAAAAAGAAAAGAAAGTTAAAATTAGAGGAAAGAAAGAGAAATATAGATTGAGGTAAGAGACAAAAGTAAGGGGAGCAAGAGAGAAAAGGCGAGAGAGGAAGAGAAGTAGGAGGAGGGAAGAGGGTATTTAAAGTAGTGTTAAAAGAGAAGAGAAGACACAAGGAGAAAGGAGATAAGTAGATAAGGAAAAAAGTGATCAGGATTAAGAAGCAAAGAATTGAAGAAGGAAGAAGGAAGGCAAGGGAGAAAGATTGAGGCGAAAAATAATTAGAGAGAAGTAAGGAAATGGCAACTGGACAGAAAAAGACAACACAATTGCTTCTACAAACACGAGTACAGGGGGGATCTCTCATTATTAGGACGGATAAATACTATAAAGATGACAGTGCTCCCAAAGATTTTGTTCCTGTTCCAAAATCTCCCAATAATTAATAATAAAAAACCATTTGTAAGTTGGAATAAAGAAATATCTAAATTTATATGGGCAGGGAAGAAACCAAGAATAAAAATGAAGGTGTTACAAGATAGTAAAGAAAGAGGAGGATTCGGACTACCACATTTAGAAATATACTATCAAACATGCTGTCTAGAATGGATAAAAGAATGGATACAATTGGAAAATGATAAATTATTGGAATTGGAAGGATTTAACGTAAATTTTGGATGGCACTGATATTTATGTTATAACAAGGCGGAGATAGATAGAGAATTCAGAGATCACTACATTCGAAGAGCCTTGATGAGAGTGTGGCAGACAATCAACAAGAAATTTTACAATAAATTACCAATTTGGACATCACCCCAAGAAGCATTTAGAATAACAGGACCAAGACAAGGTGGAATAATAAGATATACGGATATAATAAGATGGGAAGGAAGAATACCGGAAATGAAAAGTAGAGAAGAATTTAAAGAGCAGAATATAGAATTAGATTGGTTCCCATATCGGCAAATAAAAGAAAGGTATAAAATGGATTTGAAAAATAGAGGATGGGAAAGGGAAAAGAATAAATTGGATGAAATCTTAATGAAAGGAGAAAAAAACAGTTTCAAAAATTTATAAAATTTTATTGGAAAGAGAATTGGAGCAGGAACAGATTAAGGATTATATGATAAAATGGGCGCAAAACCTCGGTCAAAATATAGAATTGGGAAAATGGGAAAAAGTATGGAAGGAAGATATAAAATTTACACAGAGTGTGACATTAAGAGAAAACCTTTACAAATCAATGCATAGATGGTATATGACCCCCCAGAAACTAAAGAAAATAACAGGGAAAGGAAGTGGGCAATGTTGGAAGTGTGGAAAAACAATGGGAACCTACTTTCATACATGGTGGCTATGCCCCATAGCAAAAAAATATTTGAAAAAAATCCATGATAGTTTAACCAAGTTGCTGGAAATGAATTTTGAAATGAAACCGGAGATATACTTATTAAATATGATTGAAGAAAAGAGTGAAATGAAGAAGAAAAAGAAAGTATTGTTAAATTTAATAACAGCAGCGAGGTTGAACTATGCAAAATATTGGAAAGAAGAAAAAGAGCCCCCTCAAGAAGAATGGAAATTAAAAGTGATGGATATCATGGAAATGGAAAAACTATCCAATAGTTTAAAAGGTAATTCAACTCAACAATTCGAAAGGCAGTGGCAAGGTATTATTAGATGGGTGAAAGAGAAATGAGAAGAGAGGTAAAGAATACAATAAAGGAATTGTAGGGTAACAGCTAAGGTAAGGTGGGAATTCAGAGAGAGGGAGGAAAATATTATTAATTGAAGTAGAGACAACAACAAAAAAAGACTTCACATGAAGGAGGTTTAGTTTAAGAAAGAGAATAAAGAGTTTGGAATGGAGAAAATGTGGAAGAAGGAGCGGAAAGGGTAGGGAGAGGGAAGGGGGAGGATTGGGAGGGGAAAGATGGTTTTTATTAAGATAAGGGAGGAGGGTGGGAAAGGGAGGGAAGGGAAGACAGGGAGGGAGAGGAAAGGGGGATTGGAACATATAAATTAATATGTATATTTGATAACAAAGCGGGAAAGGAATTAATGGAGAATTAATGTAAGATTGTTGTATAATATAGAAATAATGTTAAACACTAGTATTGTGTATAAACTCCCTCAAATAAAAAAAAAGGAAAAAGAAAAAAAAGAAAAAGAAAAAGAGTGATCTCAGAATGTACTCAGCCCATCACTCTTCACAGTTTCATCTGTGTTGACGGTGGATCTGCTGCTACAGGGGTAGTGAATCAACTCTTGATTTTACTGATGTTCTTGCCACAGTTGCTCCAAGTGGTATGGATACCATGACCTTCAGAACTCCTTCAGAAGTTTGGCACCAGTAAATTGCCTGCACAGCTCACAGGAGCAACTGCTACAGGAGTGACATTTGCTAACCTCTCAAAGCAATGGATGATCCACCCACAACTCTTTCTACCCCAGCAATAATAACTTAGGGAAAACCCTCTTCATTTTTTTTTAAATATTTTTATTAAGTTTCACAAATAAAAAACATCATTTCAAATTGTACTTTTACATGTAATGCTTTTGTTCTTCCACTCTGATCTAGTTTTCATTTTCTAGATATCCACTCACATATAAAAAATTATGCCTCACAATTCCATGATCATCTTACGTGCTTGATCTTGCATTTCTCTCATCAACTCCTGTTATGTTACAGTTATTCTTCTTTAATTTCAACCATAATTCAGACATTTTCACTTGGCGATTCCCAGCAATTACCCATTACAATTTGCCATTCTGCTTTTATCCGATTGTCCGATTTCCCCTTTAATCTTTGTGAAACACTATCCGCATTTCTATTCTCAATAAATGTCCCCCACCATTGTTCAATTGTGGGTATTTGCTGAGACTTTCACAGTTTGGCATATTCAGTTCGAGCTGTCGTTATCATGTACAATATTAATCTCCAATGCCTCTTAATGTTAGTATTCTTGAGAACATTTGTCATGTTTAACAAATAAAATTCAGGGTTTTTTACAAATTGAACCTTCAGTATTTCACACATCTTTTTATATATTTCACTCCAATATTTCTTTGCCTTGGGACATGACCACCACATATGAAATATTGTTCCCACCTCTTTCTGACATTTCCAACACATTCCCGTACCTGTACTGTAAATCTTTTTTAACTTGTCCAGTGTCATGTACCATCTATGAAACATTTTAAAATAGTTCTCTTTGAGATTCTGAGCCGTTGTAAATTTTTGTGTCCTTTTCCAGCTCTGTTCCCATTTATCTAATTGAATTGAATGCCCAATATTCTGTACCCACAAAATCATTGCAGATTTCACAGTCTCCTCCTGTCTCTCCTGTGTTAACATTTCTTGATATATACGGGCTAACAAATGTGGTGGATTGTCAAAGATCCATTTAATCACTCCTGTCCTTTCTTTGGATTCTATTCCATAAGTTTTCAAGTCCATCTGGAATCTCTCATTTAGCTGCCTGTACAGAAACCAATTTAATGGCAATCCTTCCTGTTCCAATTTTTCTCTTGATTTGATCTTATAAGCATTGGTCATTGTTTTCTCTAATGTATCCTCATATCTCACCCATTTCTCTGTTCCCTGCCATCTTCCAAAGAAAGCTTCTTGAGGGGATACCCACATGGGTAGCTGCCTTATGTTTTTACTCTTATATTCATTCCATATCTTCAGAAGTGATTTTCTGATATAGTGATGCAAAACATTTAATCTCTCGTCCCTGTTCAAGGATATGGTGCACGTAGGGAAAGGGCAATAGCAGAGGTCAACAACTGGCTCCTCACGTGGTGCCGCCAGCAACAGTTTGGGTTTTTGGAACATGGCCTGAATGTCCATGAATGTGGGCTTCTGGCCAGGGATGGGCTGCACCTCACGAAACTTGGCAGGAATGTTTTTGCAAACAGTCTCGCAAGGAGGATTAAGAGGTCTTTAAACTAAGTTCCGCTGGGGAGGGAGACAATATTTTTCAGGGCAAGGACTCAGCGAGTGGAGGGAGAAAAGGCCCAAATGATACTGGACAAGTAGTACAAGCGGCCAATGGTGGAGGAGTAGAAACAATAGTACAGGACTTGCAGGAAGGGCCCGGGGACTTAAGTGTCTCTACACTAATGCACAGAGTATTGGAAACAAGCAGGATGAACTTGAACTCCTAGTACAACAAAATAATCTAGAAAATGAAAACTAGATCAGAATGGAAGAACAAAAACATTACATGTAAAAGTACAATTTGAGATGATGTTTTTTATTTGTGATACTTAATAAAATTATTTTAAAAAATATTCAATTTAAACCAAGTTGATAAATGAAGCTGCCTGGCTTACATAAAAGCCTGTTTAAAAAGAAAAGTTTTCACTTGATGGTGAAAAGAGAACAGGGAGGAGTATTTCATAGGATGGGAGCAACCACTGAGAAAGCTCTCTACTGTGTCCTTACCAGGCGAGCCTGGGATGGTGGTAGGACCAAGAGAAAGCCTTCCCCAGAAGATCTTAGGACTCTAGCTGGTTTGTACAGGGAGATACAGTCTTTCAGATAGCCTGGACGTAAGCCATTTAGGGCTTTATAGATCATAACCAGGACTTTGAATTGTGCCTGGAAATGAATGGGTAGCCAGTGAAGCTGTTTTAACAAGGGAGTTATGTCAGCATTCTGGATGCCAAGTTTTGAACCCGCTGGAGTTTTCAAACAGTTTCTAAAGACACATAGAGTGTGTTACAGTAGTCCAAACGAGATGTAATCAAGGCGTGTGTCACTGAAGCCAGATCTTACGTCTCAAGGAACAGGTACAGAAGAGATGAAAGGACTCAAAATATTGTGGAATGTGTTGGAATTGACAAGACTTACAACTTTAGTCATTATGAGGTTAATTGGTCTATTGGTGTTATAGAGGACCTTTACCTGCTACTGTTATTGGTAGCAGGTGTAAAGGCTCTATAAGAGTAGCATTTTCTTAGTGAACACTCACTTCCTGATTTGCTCTGATCTGCTGCTGTTTGTATCATATCCTGCTTCATTGTGGTATTGTATTATATTTTGATATATTTTGTATTTTAACTTGCCAAACTTGCTCATGTTCTCTTTCAACCTTTTGTACGTTAAGAACTCATTTGCTATTTTTATCTTTTAACTAGAATATATAAAAAACTATTTCTCTTACCCTATTTTGTCTTCTGAATTTCCTTTTTATTTACAACAAATTGTATGAATGACTCAGAAAAACTTTCCAAGTTTCCTACAGTTTCAGTGTCAGTCAACGAACGGTGGCTTGACAATCTGCTCCTAGTACTCCAGAACATCTGATCTGGAAGAAGCAGGCCATGTGGCCTTTCAGCTTTCCTGATAGGGAAGAAAACTTCATGAATTGTTCCAAGTGCCTTTAGAGTTGCCAAGCGATGACTCCATGTGCCTCTTCAGTTCCCTATAGATAAAAGAAAGGAGTATACGGAGCTTTTTCTGGGAAAGGCTCAGACTTTGGGACTTCTTGGAGCCTCTCCATGATGGTGGAGACATCTCACTGACCTGATGTGGCCCATGAGCTGAGGTTTCCCAGCTCTGCTTCAGAATATTCAGGTCTCACCAGTGAAGGACATAAAAGTGCCAAAGTCAAAATGTTCACCTGGGCCTAGAAACCAAATGGTGGCCAGTATCACTGCAATAAGTGTGGCTGAATGTGACTCTGTCAGTTCAGGATCATAAAAAATATGTGCAGTGACTCATTTCTTTATTTATTGGGTTTATACCTTGCCTTTCTCTCAAGATGGGATCCAAGGTAGCCTTATGGATGAATCTTTTGGTTTCTTTTTTCTTGATGGTAGCTCAATGTAGCATTCCCATAGTATAGAGGTATCAGTGGCACAGGTGACTCAATGAGATCCTGGCTCTTTAGGAAGAAGGTTCAGGCACAACCTAGACACTCCTTATGTGTTGGTTATGCATTTAATGAAATGTTACTGCAATTTAGGCCTATTTGGCGATAGCACCCGATATCACTTTGATATCATAATTCAGCCTTACCATACCACCCCTCTCCACGTGTTTATGAGGCCCCTGGACAAGCACAGAACTAGGCTCAGCCATCAAATGCTGCAATATCCCAAGACAATACAGGCAGGCGAGAAATAGCCAGATCACCGCTTTAGGAGACCTCTCTGCAAACACCCTCATTATGTATGCACTCCCTGCCCCGAGCAGGTAACTTGGCAAGCTAGAAGCTTAAAGGCCAAGCACTGAGCATTTCCATACAGTCTACCTCTTTGTCAATTCGGACTTAACTCAATCATGCTAAATTGTGACCTTTCGGAGACATTGTCTCGCACCCAAAACTCATTGTTGTCCCCGAGTAAGGCATAGCCTGCAGTCACACTTCTCCCTATAAAAACCCCTGATTCCGAGACCTTCCTCAGATCGCTCCCGAGTTGCAGACCACCTTGCTGCCGCATTGCTTGGCGAGCTTCTTCTAAGCTCCATGTGCTGAGATACTCCGAACCCCAGCATCGCTCTCCATCTTCTTCCAGGCTTCAGGAACAGGTGTCGTATCACCCAAACCAACTATCCCTCTGAAAATCCCTCTATACCACTCCAACGTTTATTTTCCTTAGCTACTTGTGTGAGTGTGTTGCATACATTATTTGTTTGTACTTAATAAAAATCTCAATTATTCTTAAACTTGGTGTGCTCCTTGGCTTGGCCTGACCTCGTAAACACTGGGTTACAAGATCCTGCTAAGTTACCCGGCCTCTCGTAACGCTAAAGCAGTGCTCTGAACTAATTTTCCCCACCTATAGTTGAGCACATTTAGGTGTCCCTCCTGGGACCCCCAGTAAACAGGGTAACAGAAACGTTTCTATATCAGTCTAGAGGTGAAATGGTTCCTAGCACAGCCTAGAGAAAGGGCTTTTCTGCACTTCACTGTTATAGTACTATTATTCCACTTTCAACCTCCTGTGGAATTCTAGGGTTTATAGTTTACTAAGGCGAAAGAGCTTTCTGGCTGAGAATTCTAAATGCCCCTCCCTAGATGGCAAACCCCAGGATTCCATACGCTGTTGAAAGTTGAATAATACTATTACAGGGTAGTGTGGAAATGCCCTCCAAAATTGAAAAACCAGATAAATTCAAAAGAAAATAGAAGAAAACAGAATGCTGCAGTATCACAGTTGCTAAATAGGTGAATTGATGGATCATGAGCCAGTCATTTCTGGTATGCAAATTTGCAAGTTTCCTTAAAATCTGCACATACATTTTCATACCAAATTTGGACTAGAAGGTTTAACTAAAATGACACCTTTATTCAAAGCACACATTAATAACAAGGAGTGGGAGGAGCAGCAGCAGTAGCAGCTTCTCACCCATCTTACCTCCATGAGCTTATCTTGAGAAAATGTCTTTCCCAACTTCCACAGACCTCCAATGAGAGGAAGCTGAAAAGGTCCAGGAGGGTAATTTCTGGTTGACCAGGGGTGTTTCAGATACTGCAGGATCAGAAGGTTCATAAGCAGAGAAGTCAAAAATGCCCAGGTCCCCATTGTTCTCTTGCCCTTTCTTCCTCTGCCTTTCTATTTTTCGATCCAAGTCACCTGGAGGGGTTCCCTGGAACTTCTCCAGTGGCTTGTTTACTTGTGTGATGTTGTCACTGTCACCTCTGATTTTCTACTAGCAGCCTTTTATATATTGTGTCCTAAAAGATGTTGCAGAAAGGCTTCCATTAGTTTTCGAATGTCTTTTGTGTACAATTCCATCTTAATTCTTCAGCAGCTCTAATTACGATTATGCGTATTTCTATATTCCACCCTCTCTATACATGTAAGAGATAGTTCTTTACCACAGGCTCACAGTCTTTAAAAAAAAGATATAAAACAAAAGGAAACAGGAGGGGTCTCTCAAGGGGGGATGCTAGAACATCGGTACTTCTCATTCTACATTGTTCTATTATGGCAAGCAGGAATGGCTTCTGGTAAAGGCAGTCAGTCCCCAGAACACCTGCAGAGAGAAAAGGTTAGCCCATCTGAGCCCATGTCATGAGATCTTCTGGGGAGGTCCTTCTCACTCTCCCACCACCATCACAGATACATCTGGTGAGAATACAGGAGAGGGCCTTCTCAGTGCTTGCACCCAGGCTCTGGAGCTTCCTTCCTAGAGAGCTTAAACTGTGAGCCTTTTGTAGGCAGTTGAAGCCATTTTTGGGTCAGCAGGTCTTTGAGGACTGACAACTTAGGGGAAAGGCCTTTTTATATGATGTGTTTTTGATTAGTTGCTCCTCTTTTAACTACCTATAATTTTAACTACTTTTATTGGCAGTTTAATCATTATTCAAAATTTTATGTGATGTCAATTTGTTCAGTTATATCTGTTTTAACTTTTGTAAGCTACTCTAAGGACCAGACTAGGAAAAAGGCAGAAAATTCATCATCATCACCACCATCACCATAATCATGTAACTTCCCTGAGATAACAAAGTTAAGTGACACCTTCAGAATGTAAATCTTTGCTTATTTAATTTTTGCATGCAAAGGTTTCAAAAGTTCTCTCTCCTCTGTAAGATCACTAGTGTTTGTACTTTTTGATGATTTTTCTTCAGTAAGTTGGCTGTATTTGCACAACACCCCTCCCAATACATCTATGTATGTGTGTGTGCACATTTTATATAAAATGGCTTGACTGTCTCACTGCATATACGCCTACATTTTACAGATGAATCTTGACACACTGTGGCTGAGAAACATCAAAGTGTGGCCATTAATGAGGAAGAACAGACAAGGCAGGAGAGACTGCGGCAATTTCCTTTTGCCTGAGCCTACTGGGAAGGATAGGATTCCACCACCTCCTCTCCTCTTCCCTCTGTGCAGGTAAATGAGTACAAAGAATATGAATGAGTGGGACATCAAGGATTAATTGGGATGCTCCCAGCAAATTTGGACAGTTGAAGGCTAAGTGGCTCAGGACAGAGGAGGCTTAGCTGAGATGCCACTCCATACAAATCCTCTAGCACATTGAAAAATAAGAATCTACTAACTGCCACCACCAGGGATGTCAGAAATTGTTGTTGTTGTTGTGTGCCTTCAAGTCGTTTCCAACTTGTGGCAACCCTAAGGCAAACCTATCATAGGGTTTTCTTGGCAAGATTTGTTCAGAAGGGGTTTGCTTTTGCCTTCTTCTGAGGCTGAGAAAGTGTGACTTGCTCAAGGTTGCCTAGGGGGTTTGAACCCTGGTCTCCAGAGTCATAGCCATAGCCGTGGTGGCGCAGTGGTTAAATACCAGTACTGCAGCCACAAGGTTGTGAGTTCGATCCTGCCAGGCTCCAAGGTTGACTCAGCCTTCCATCCTTTCGTAGGTTGGTAAAATGAGTACCCAGCTTGTTGGGGGCAATTAGCTAAAAATACATTGTAAACCGCTTAGATAACACTTAGTTGATAGGCGGTATAGAAATAAATGCTATTGCTATTGCTAGTCCAATGCTCATTCCACTACACCATGCTGGCTCCCATGTCAGAAATAGTGATACATTACAGAACAATGCATTATAAACAAGAAATGGCACTGATAGGGAACGTCAGCTGTGGAGCAGCATGTTCAGCTCAACAGGTCTCTCTCTTTGTTGGCCAATATATGGTAATAATATTTTGCAGATGAGCCTTGTTCAGCAAAATGATACAGTATCTTGAGAAACTATGAAATCATGAAAAGTACAAACTTGAGCAAAATATCTCTTCCCACCTTAAATCACCTATAAAGAGCCTACATAATTGCTCCAAATTACTGCAATTTGGGAGGAATGCCTGCTTGACGTATGCCTCTTTTTAGATGAGCCATAATTCTTGAGAAGGAGGGTGTCTGGCTTCTGTCTCTGGAGTTCAACAAAAATCCCTCTGGGGTATAATAAGCATGGACAAAATTATAGAGAAGCCTCAGAGACCTCTGGTCTCTGGAGGCTTTTTGCAGCATCACTGCCTGTGTGCCTTACTCCATTCCAGATGAAATCAGCCTGTCAGATCTCCCAGATTCTAACATTTTCGTTCAAGAATCTTGTTAGTTCATTCTTTTTCTTAAACTCCTGGCTCTGGCTTACAGGATGTTAGTTAGCCTGCCCTCCTCTTCTTTGCTCTGTTCCATCCAGGAAAACAGTGCCCCTCAGTTTCTCCCCAAGAAAGTCCAAGAAGATTTTCTTTCATCCAGAAAATCCATCTTTTAAAAGGTATTTTCCTGCACCTTGGCAACTCCTCCATCCACTCTCTCTTTCTCTAATGTGCCTGTGCGTGTGTGGATTAGGAAGAACATTATCCCGCCTCTACTTTTGAACCCATCTCTCTCTTTCCTTTCTCCCCTCTTAGATGCCATTAAACATCATATTGCTTAGCCCTCAAACATTCCAGCCTGGTCTGGTCCCTCTATAAAATTAGACTGGAGGAGGCAAGAACTAGGAATAATGGATCTGGGGCAGGAAGAGGGAGAAATTGCCTTGGCTATGACATGTTATGAGCTGGAGGTATTGCTGCAGGTGCAAATGGAAGTTCTTCTAGAAAGGTTTGGGTGGAGCCACAGCCATGTCTCCGGTTGGATAAGCTGGGTGGTGCAAAAAATAATAATAACTGTGCTTATTTCATATATGATGCTTCAGTTCTGCAACACTTGGGGTTTACATGTACTCACACTGCTAGAACCACACCTTATTAATAAGATTACATCAAAGATACTGTCAGTGAGCAAAGACCAATCATTGGATGAGGACATACTTTATCCACATCCAGAGATCCAGCTCCTCTACTAACCCAGGTTGCAAAACCATTACCATGAGGAAACAAAACAGGCAAGGAGAGTGGGTGTTGACAGTTCCCATGTCAGTGAAGAAGTGAACACATTTCAGGTTTAATACAGTAAATCTTGGAATAGGTCCAAGACCATGGAGGAGTCCTTTAAAGATTGCCAAAGACTGGAATGAATTCAGCACCCCAGTGATATCAGAGCCACCACTGAGCTAGAGAAATAGGACATAAGGAATTAGAATGGCCTTTCCCTGGCGTCAAAATGATACCAGAGTAGGTGAGGAAGGCTCTGTGCAATCAGGAGCCAATGCTTACAGGTTCTTTCTCACTTTGTTAAATGCCAAACCTAAAAAGGATGACCCCAAAGGATGGGGAAGTACGTGAAGGAAGAGGCAGTGTCCCTCATATTGAAGTCCCAAACTGTGCAGACCTATAATGGTTAAAAATAGTGGCTGAGATCCTACATCAGAGGCATGATTCCAATGTTTTGATTATATTCTGTCTCCTGATCCTTAAACATACCTTAAAATCCGGCCAGCCACACTTAGGAGTGGAATGATGTGCTGCTGGCAAATGGGGCACTGCAGGGTGATGGGACCAACTTCCACTTGCCAGCAAGTGATGAAGCGTCGCAACAGGACCCCACAGAGGTCTGCGCTTCTGCTCCTCACATCATGGCTCACTGACAGGAAGAGGCTGATCACGTCAACCTGCAAAGCCCTGCTTGCCAATGCCATGGTACGCCATTGCTCAGTGCAGCTGGTGGGATTTTGAAGTGAGGATTGGGGTTTTTTATGATTGTGGCATGGTACCATGATCGTAAATGTGAATAGGAAACAATTATGAAGTTATAAACCTAGCTTCCAGCACTGTCACTGACTAACAGAATGACAGCCAGTACTTCCAGCTGGAAGTGGAAACAGGTAGGTGGGTAGGTGGCAAGTAGTTCCTCCAACAAGGCTTTTGCTTCCATTCCTGCACTTCTGGACTCCTACCATTACTTGAAGGAAAGACAATTTTCACATATACAAACACATTCTGACCTAGGTAAGTCAGAAACAGGCAAAACGAAGTTCATGGTAGCCTCCCAGATCCTTATGGCAGCCTCCAATTTAGGGATGTGTGGTTTTTTTTAATGGCATTGTTGTTAGTGGCTGATGCAGCCCAACCACTTAGAATTATGTTTTCTGGGGACCATCCCCAATTTTTCCCCACTAACCACTGATCACCACTGACTGGGAGAAGATGAGAAGGCATTGGCATAGTACATTCATAGAACCTGGTCTCAGTTCTCCAGCCATATCTTCTACCAACCAAAAATTCTAGGTGATTTGCAGGGCAACTCTATGTTCAATGCACCACAAAATCCAGAGCTTAAAGGAGATACTTTTTCAGATTATCACAGGCTGGGTCATTTTGTGGCTATATTGGCTAGAGGATTCTAGGAACTCTAGTCTACAAAAGTAATGTTTCCAAGCTCTGCTGAAAGCTTAGGTCTGGAACTCTAATTTTGTAAGGTATGTAGAATTCTCTGCCAGAGATCACGAGAGTCGCCAAACTAAAAATTCCAGAATTTTCTAGGATGTGGCCTTGGCAATTAAAGTGGCATCACAATGCTGCAATTGTGTCTTGTGAAGGAGACCTAAGCTTAAAGCAAATGCTTCTTCATTCATGTTTGGCTTTTAAATGTAAAACCTATATTGAGCATAGAACAGATTTGCTGAACAATGTCTCTCGTCTTTTTTAAAAAAAAAATTCCGAGTGAGCAATGAAGCATCAACGGCACTCATGAAACTCAAAGGCCGTGTAATTCTGGACTGTGAAAATGACTTAATTGGTATTGCAAAAAAAAAATATAACCAAGAGTCAACATTGTTAGGTTCTGCATGTTTTTCACAGTTGCAAAAAGCCTTATAATCCAATGTAAGGCCCTGCTTTGAGGGTCCCCAATGTCAGTATGGTTTGGATGGACACCATACCTAATTGCCAACACCTTTTATTGGCTCTGATATCAAATGCAAGCCTGAGAGGTGACAGAGAGGTCAAACTGAGCGAGGGAAAGAATTTGACTGTAAATGTGAGAAGCATAGGTCAACTCCAAAATTCCTCCAGGTAAGACTGAGTCACTTGTCACACATCATTCCTGTGGATAATAGGCTTAAATAGAAGCTGGACTTTTCCAGGGAATCCAACTGTGAGGAACCCACCAGGACACTGATTGAGAGATATCCATCCCTTGTACACCTGGATTCTTTCATCTGTCCTCACAGCACCCACAATAGACAGCTATCACAACATCCATCATGTCTTTGTCAATCAACACATTAAGCCCATCAACAGGTGAAAGACCCATTGTCCACAACAGGTTCCCTTTGTCTTGCATTTGGAACCTTCACAACCACAAGCCATTTTCAGGGTACAAATGCCCCTGATTTGAGGATGCCCAGGGCAGTCTCTTGAAGGTCTACCCGTCACTCTGTCCGTCTGGCTCCTGAATGAGAACTGCCCTTAGGTCCTACCTAAGCCAAAATACACTTCTGCTCTTCACTACTCTTCTAGACTGGTAATTATAAATCCCCCCCCCCCAAATCCCTCAGCCTCTCTATAATTTTACTCCCTTTCTCTTTCAGCTAGCTCTTGTGTGAATGTGTGATTGTGTGTATCTTGTGTGCATGCCTGAGTGAATTCCCCTCAATAAAATCATTTTATTAGACAATTCTGCTTGGTTTTTGGCTTGGCCTGACCCCGTAAACATTGGGTAAAAAGATCTCTCTAGGTTACCCTGCCTCTCGCATTGCTATTGCTCGTGCTCTGGCTAATTTCCATTCCCCATCACGTGGAGCGCATTGAAGTGTCCCCCAAGGGACCCCAGAAATCAGGGTAACACCAAGGTGGGAAAGAAAAGTGTTCACAGTCTATCATTCGACAGTTGTATCTTACTGCTTTAGCTGCACTGTAGTCATAGATTTCAACTTTATGATTTTTTTAAAAAAATGTGGGCTGGCATACTGTTGAGCAGTGATTAAAGTATAAGCTAGACTTACACATTTGTAATGCTTTAGTCTTCATATTTATAATTGTGGCACTATTGCCATGATTGCAAAGCCACACTCCCAACCTACCTTAACAGCCAGCAGCTGTGCTGAGTGATGGGGGGTCTGTTTTGCTGGCAATTAGGGTGCAGCCAGATGATGCTTCCAGCCCCCTCCCACTAGCAAACTATGGTGCAACAATCAGAAGCAAATCCCTTGTGGCACAGAAGCAGAACATTTGTTGCAGCTCCTTGTTGCATCACAGATCGCTGGTGGAAGGGAGCTGGAAATGCCATTTTGCTGTGCCCTGATTGTCAACAGAACAGACCTCAATTGCTTGGTGCAGCTGCTGGTTACTAAGGGAGATGTGAGAGGGTCATGCAAGAGGTAATGCATAGTTAAACGTTTGTAGTTCTCTGCAATACAGTATCTCATCCATGGCCAACTTATGCCAATCCTTTATTCATTTTTCTATGTCTTCTCTTTGCAACCCACATTTAAAAATCCTATATCCTAACTACATTCTTATGCTATCTTTCTGTCTACCTAGAGCTATAAGATTTCATTTCTGAACACATGTGCATTAAAAAGAAGAACGGAAGTCCTCTGTTTGTTAGGTGTTGATATAGCAGGGCTTGTCTTACTTAGTTTGGGGGTTCTTCTTGTTTTGAGGGGGAGGAGTAAGTATCATACTTCTGAAAAAGGAACACGGTTTCAGGCATGGAGGGCCAGTGACAGGACCAAACTAAATCATGAATAAAGTTAGAAATATATTGATGAGCTAAAGTTGGAATTTTCAGCATTAAACTTAATTCGAGGATTAAGTTAGTAATTAATTCAGTGAGAGCCCACACTCTCAAGAGTCAATTGTTATTACCATGTACTGGTCTTACTTTGGTAGATATTGGATATCATTTTGATATCACAATTCGGCCCCATTCTGCCACCCTCGGCCAAGTGTTTGTGAGGCCCCCGAACAAGCGCAGAGCTAGGCATGGCCATTAACTGCTGAGCATTCCCTTCTCCACCCAGGCAGGCCAGACTCAGCCAGATCTTCGCTTTAGGAGACCTCCCTGGACAAACACCTCATTAAAGATGCACACTAATACAAAGAACTCCCTGCCCCGAGCAGGCAACTTGCCGAGCTGGACGCTTAACTGTCAAGCAGGCTGCATCTGCATACTGGCCATTCCATTGTCGATTCGGAACTAACTCAATCATGCTAAATTCTGACCTTTCAGAGACATTGTCTAGCGCCCAAACCTCATTCTTTCTCCCAAAGTACAGACTAGCCTACGGTCATATTTTCCCTATAAAAAACCCCAATTCCGAGACCTTCCTCAGATCGCTCTGAACTTCCATCCCGCCTTGCTGCCGCTTCGTCCGCCAAGCTTTCCCCTCAGTCTCAGTCCGAGGCTGCGCAATTACGGACCTCCGCTGTGATCTACCCCAGGCTTCGGACAGGTGTAGTATCACCCAATTTAACAATCCCTCTCAAAATTCCTCTATACCGCTACTACCTTTATTTTCTATAGTTACTTGTGTGAGTGTGTTGCATACACTGTTTGTCTGTATTTAATAAAATCACAGTTATTATTTCAACTTTGGTGTGCTTCTTGACTTGGCCTGATCCCGTAGACATTGGGTTTAAAGATTCCGCTGCGTTGCCCTGCCTCTCGTTTTGCTAACTTGTGCTCTGAGCTAATTTTCCCCACTTAATATTTGAGCACATTTGGAATCCCTCGGGAGCCCCAGTAAACAGGGTAACACAATGAAAGCCACTCTCAAGAATCAATGATTTTTACGTTTTCCAGATAATTGTTTAAACATAGGATTTGTTTTCTTTCTCTTTTGTTCATTTCTGACATTGATGAATTGCAGTGTTAGCTCACAAGAGTCAAACAGCTTACTCAAGAGTTGCTAGTGGGATGAACTATGTTAAGGGGTTTTGAGGTTAGCAAGTCACACTCTGCCACATGGTTCAAAACCTCTTCTGAATAAATCTTGGCAAGAAAACTCTAGGAGAGGAATTGACCTGAAAGCAGAGGCAGCCTGGTATAGTGGTCTGAGTGCTGGACCAGGAGTCTGGAAGACTAGGGTTCAAATCCCCACTTCAGCCATGGGAACCCACTGGGTTATTAGGCAAGTCACACTCTCTCAGCCTCAGAGGAAGACAATGACAAATCTCCTCTGAACAAATCTTGTCCAGAAAACCCTACTAGAGGCTAGCCTTAGGGTCACCGTAAGTCAGAAAGGTCTAGAAA
Organism: Iguana delicatissima; assembly: GCA_948472985.1. Classification (NCBI taxonomy): domain Eukaryota; kingdom Metazoa; phylum Chordata; class Lepidosauria; order Squamata; family Iguanidae; genus Iguana; species Iguana delicatissima. The sequence continues at coordinate 542,040 of CAOKZL010000555.1, read as the reverse complement.
GAATGACAGATAAATTTACGGTAATAAATAAACCACTTCATTATTTTAATATTTTATTTTTTAGTATTTTTATTAACATGTATTTAATACATAAAGCAACATATAGGGGATTAAAAAGGCAAACAGTAAGTAAACAGATCAAGAAAAACAAATATCTAAACTAATACTAAATTAAACTACACTACAACTAAACCAAACTGGGGCCAAAATACATATAAATGACTTCTAACTCACCAACTTTTGGTTCTAAGATAATCTACGAAATATACTTCTTCCCATGTGACTGTCATTATCACACTAATTTGTAGTATTTAATAACTATAAGCTTAGTCTTTAAACCCAGTAATTGACTCACCCCTGCAACAGTCCCTTAGATGTGCAATCAAGTTATCCCAATCAATTTTAAATTTAACCAAAGATCCTTCCTTAATTAAAATACTTAATTTATCAATTTCTGCCAAATCCAGCATCTTCAATGGTCAGTCTTCATGCGAAGAAATAGCCACAGTCTTTGATTATTTTAGTATTCCAAAACTTCTTATGGTCAATTGCAGCGGGGAACAGCACATATTTTATAAGGCTCAGGGTGGCTGGTGAACCCAAGCACAGGCACATTGTTGACTTTGCCCGCTCCTTCTGGGAACTGGAACCTGAATGCCCTCAGCAGGTGTGTGAAGAAAAGGAAGAGCTCCATCCTTGCCAACTGCTCCCCTGGGCACACTCGAAGGCCTGTGGTGGGCGGGGGGATAAAGAGAAAGCGGTAGGTGAAGAAAAAGCCCTTCTCCAATGTCTCCATTTTGGTCAACAGCATTTGATTCAACTTAAAACTTCACTTCATATTTTTAGAAATGCAGGCTGTAGGCATCCAAAGAGAAGAGCAGGCAAAGTTACCAAGGAAATGAGAACACAGCAAATATAGGCATTGTAGATACGGATGGTCTTACTGTCTCACTCTTTGCAATTCTAGAAATTTGGAGACTGAAGGAATGTTTTAAAGGAGGGTTAAATTCTTATTTGGAGGCCTATGATCTCATCCCTCCATGTAGCCACAGCGTGGTCATTTCTGCACTACACTGTTATAGTGCTGCTATTCCACTTTCAACATCCTATGGAAACCTGGGGTTTGCAGTTTTAGGGAGGGACATTTAGAATTCTCAACCAGAGAGCTCTTTGGCCTTCATAAACTACAAACCCCAGAATGAAGGCCCCTTGAGAACAGAATCAAAATAGCCCATTGCTGGAAGGATATTAAAAACTTTTCACTTGATAGCTAGATAATAAGGATCTGGGACCTCTCCCTGGATGAGAATGTCAAATCCATGCTGGGAAACTTTAGAAGTGAACAGACTGATACAGTCTTTTATACAACAAGGTTTCCTTTTACTGACTTTGTCAATCTCAATATGGACTTTGCACACACAAACATTTACTATGATGGCTTAAAGAGACAAGGAAAGGACAGAATAACTGCTATCAGCTTCGGCTGATATGACAGCTGCGCCCCTTCCTGGAACTGGAACACCTAAAAACAGTGGTGTATGCGCTGGTAACTTCACGGCTTGACTTCTGCAATGCGCTCTACATAGGGCTACCCATGTGCTTGGTCCGGAAACTTCAATTAGTTCAGAATATGGCAGCCAGGTGGGTCACCGGAAGATCTAAAACTGACCATATAACACCAATTCTGAAGTCCTTACATTGGCTGCCTATTGGTTTGCAGGCACAGTACAAGGTGTTGGTTCTTACCTTTAAAGCCCTTCATGGCTTGGGGCCAGCCTACCTGCGGGATCGCCTTCTCCCATATAATCCGCCCCCCACATTAAGGTCCTCTGGGAGGAACTTGCTGCAGCCAACCAGAACTAGGTTGGCTGCGGTTACCCAGAGGACCTTCTCTTCATCGCTCCCAAGTTATGGAATGGCCTGCTGGAGGAGACCCGGCATAATACCAGTCTTGACTGCTGTAAAAAAGGGTCAAGACCGTTCTCTTCTGACAGGCCTTCCCGGACTAGTGCTCCACCGCCTCCCACCAACTGTCTTCTTGTTTTTAATAGTTAATGTGTTTTAAGGGGTTTAGATGGGTTGGTGGGTGGGGAGGATGGGTTATGTTTTAATTGCTTTTAATGTATTTATATACTGTTGTAGTACCGCCTCGATCTGTTGGGAGAGGCGGGATATAAATAAATTTTATTATTATTATTATTAACCACAAAAACCCAGGGCCAGAATCCTGTTGGGGAGTTACGTCTTCATAACTCCCCAATATCAGCAGGAGTTAGAACTGGGCAGTTCTAACTTAGGAAATGGCAAAAGTTACAACTTTCTTTATTGGGTAAAATTGCTGCAATTAAAATGAATTTATTGCCTAAAATAAATTTTTTGTTTCAAAATCTCCCAATAATCTTGAACGATAAACCCTTTAAAGAATGGGAACGGGATTTAAGGAAATTTATATGGAACGGAAAAAGACCTAGAATTAAATTGAAAGTTTTGGTGGATAGTACAAGAAGAGGTGGCCTGGGATTACCTAATCTAAGATTATATTATTACGCAAATGGTTTAGAATGGTTGAGGGAATGGATAGTTTTGAGAAACTTCCGAATTTTGAATCTAGAGGGGGAACATTTATATTTTGGCTGGCATGCCTATATATGGTATGGCAAGTCAGCCATTGATAGGGAGTTTAGGGATCACTATCTTAGGAGGGCTCTAATTACAATTTGGTTGAAGTATAAGAGGAAATTATATTTAAGAATACCTTTATGGGTTTCACCTCATGAGGCTTTTTACCAAAGAGAAATACTTCAGCCAGGTTACTGGCTTACATGCAAAGACATTCTGAAGACGCAGAGGGGTAGTTTTGAATTCAGATCTAAACAGGAACTTCTCCAATTAGGATGGCATTCACATTGGCTGCTATTTATGCAGTTGCATAGTAGGTTTTAAAAAGATAGAGAATTAGAGGGTTTCGAAATGAGCGAGAGGGAATTTGATGCGATACTGAAGCCTGTGGTTAAACATAGAGTTAGTGCTATATATAATATTCTATTGACGTTAGAAACCAAAACGGAGACTGTTAAACAAACAATGATAAAATGGGCTAAAAATTTGGGGGAAGATATCACCATGGAAGAATGGGAAAGCTCTTGGACAACTACTTGGGAATTAGTAAAACCAGCCAGTTTAAGGGAAAATTATTGTAAAATATTTCATAGATGGTATTTAACCCCTGTTGGGTTAGCAAAGATAAAAAAGAATCAAAGGGATGCCTGTTGGAAATGTACCCAGAAGGGCACATTCTTTCATATGTGGTGGCAATGCAATGTAGCTAACAAGTTTTGGGAAGATATACATAACCAAATCCAGAAGATATTAAAAATTAAATTTTCATTATCCCCTAAACTATATTTATTAAATATGATGAAAAATTTACAAATTGACAAGTCTAAAAAGAAAATAACCCTCTTTATGATCTCGGCAGCTAGGATATGTTACACTCAGCTATGGAAGGAGCCGCAACGTCCAAGATTAGAAGATTGGCTTATTAAACTGTATGATATCGCAGAGGCTGATATTATCATGGAATCTTTGGAGGGTAGAGGGAAAGGAGATGTTGTTGAGGGATGGAAAATGGTTTTCTCAACATGGATTGACAAGTGGGAAATTTATGTGTGAGGAATTGAGTGGGTTCCTGCTGAATGTAGGCCCAGAACCAAGAGCAAATAAAATGGTGTCTCGCAAGGCATTACTGTGGGAAGGATTTGGACTGTGAACCGAGAAAAATAAGGAATGCTGACTTGGCTGGAAAAGAGATTGCCAAAACAAGGAGGAATTTGAGAAAACAAGGTGTGTTCTGAGTCCTGGGTTGCACGGAACGTCAAAGACAAGATAAGAACTGGACATGATACAGATTGTTTTGACCTAAAACAGAGAAGATGTTGGCATGTTATGAAACTATGGCAACCAGCAAAACATGTTGCTCATCGAGAAGTGAACAAGATGGGTATATAGAGGGAGAATTTTGGACCCCTTGTTGTTGGCCATCCACCGCGGCTACAGAGGTCATCCATTCCTTTTGACAGCACCTGATCAATGTTCAACCAAAAGGACCATTTGTGAGTATGTCTCGTATGAATGTGTGTGCGAAAGAGAGCTCTCTTGATACTTATGTGATTTTGTATTCTATGTCTTAATAAATATTAGATGCAAGGTGTTTAAACCCAGATCTGGTTTCCCATGTGTCTCTATTGAAAATCCTATAGTCTGGGGTGGCGGCTGGATTTCTCTCTGGATCAAAAGAGTGCCTGTAATCTCGGTACATGATAAAAGCAGCGTCTTTTATCGGGTAAATGTGAAATAATATTCCTTTTTTCTTTTCTTTGTCTGTAGGAGATTGAGGGGGTTTTGGTCCGATGAAGGGAAGCTTAGAACCATACCTGGAAATACATATACGTAGATGAAAAGTGAGACTTGAGGGTGAAACAAGTAGTGGAGAAGCTATCTTGGAACTATCAAACAGTCATTGTGGTCACTCAGATATTTAAGTTGTAGGTATAAGTTTTAAGCAGCGATGACGAAGATTATATTGGGAGAAGTGGGAGTATATCTAATTTGGTTAATCGTCTCACTTAAAGGGATTAGAAGGAAGTTACAGATAAGGAAGCAGATTAGTTTCAGCAATGATGGGTGGGGAGGGGGGGGAATTGGGAACTTAATTGTGTGTCTATGTTGGTTTCACATTGTATTGTATTATATAGAATGTCTGTTTGGGGTTTAGGGTTTGTTTGGTTTTCTGTTTGTTTGTTTGTTTGTTTTAGAAGGCTGGTATTTTGCACTTTTTGTGAATTTATGTATGTGAATTTGTATTGCACATTTGGCATTGGTATATGTGTATGTGTAACATTTATTAAAATAAAAATTATAATAAATTTTTTTTAAAAAAGAACTAGGCAGTTCTGTAAGATCCACATCCAGTGGAGGGCTGCTCTTCTGTTATGATGTTGAAGAGCCAGCAAAGTAATTGATGCCTAATGGGACCAATGCATATTGCAAAACGCCCAGCAAGGCTCAGGCACCAATACACATCAGGTACTCTTGTTCTGCTACAAATCTTCACAATTCACTAAAAGGGTTTTGTAGTGTCTCTCCTACATAGCTCAGTATACATACAGTGACATAGTGCAGACGGTGACACAGGATCACAGTGCAGGTTTATCAGATCTGATTGTACAGTATTTAAAAAAAAATGTAGTGGCAATACTAAATGAAATTTTGGTCCATATACATTGGTTTTGCTGTTATAAAACAAACAAACAAACAAACAAAATGAAGGCAGTAAAAAAGTTTTAAACACCAGTTTAAAAAAAAAATTACCCCCTTTAGAGAGCTGGTTTTGTTTCATGGCCACCAGAAGCTGACCATTCCTTCAATATGAAGGCCATATTCCAATCTGGAATCCTGAAAAGGCATGAGTGTTTCTTTACAGTGTGAGACCCCAGGGTCCAGAAACTGACCAGTAGTTTTAGCCAGCAGCTAATGGCTTAAAAGAAGAGCAACAAGACTAGCTAAGCGAAACAAGCTAAAATGGGGAAGCAAGTGCAAGGAGATGCTAGAGTGTGGTTAGCTCTGTGGCCTGCAATGTCTGGAGTACCCGAGACTAGATAAACAGGAGGGGGAGCAACCACAAGAGCTGAACCACAGTTATTTATAACTTCATTAAGCTTTATTTTAATATTAACTTTCACACCCCCAGGGTGGGACTAGGGATTATAATTTGGGACCACCTATATGTACATGCACAGTGCTTGAATGCTGACGTAATAATATATTCATGACATAGACATATACGCATGAGGTTATCTCCTCCCCAGGGAGGACCATGTAATCCTTGTAGACTATATGAGATTTAGTTTTGTTTGTGTTCAGGGAACACTTGATTTGCTGAGTGCCTTGTGTTCCATTCTGCAGAACTTTCAAGAAAAGAATGTTGATCTCTCTCTCTCAGTGTGGCTGACTGGCTAGTGCACTAGGCATGAACCCTGCCAGAGTCCCTTCTCTGGGAAAAATCCAGATGACAACAGGGTATACAGTAAATTGGTTTTCTCTTTACTACTGTCTATATTTTCAAAAACCCATGTCCAAATAACAAGAGAACTTAGTAGACAGGAACAACAGAAGTTCCTTTACATTTCATGTTCTCTGCTCCTGAATCATCTACATTTCATTGAAACCATGTTGAGTCTTACAGCATCAGATCTTATACCACAAGCATCAGGGGATCACAACAACACGCTTTTCTGGATGTGAGAAGTGTTATATTAAAGCCTTGGGGTATATGTGCATAGTGCATCCAGATAGGGTTGGGATCAGACTGAAACTGGATGCATAAAGTGACCGTCCTATACATCAGCAAGACTGGTGATCAACAAGCATCCATTAGCCAACAAATATATGTTCATCGCTTTATAACTGAGATTTACCTCTGAGGTTGTACAGAGATGAGTGGTTGATATTTGATTTGCTCTACTTCAGAAATACAAAGAAAGCAAGTAATATCTCATTTTCCCTGAGAAATGGTAAACTACAGCAAGATTTTTTTATATTTCAGGACTTTTTGTGTTTCTAAAAAAAAGCACTGCTCCATGTCATATTGTTTCTAGAGTAGTTCATTGTGCTGTGAAGATTAATAGTGGAGTTTATGTTGTACAAACTTGATGCAAACTCTCAACCATTATATTCTTATGCAGAGGTCAGGGCACAAGCCAAGGTAGGACAGAGGGAAATTTGTAACTGGGTCTGTCTCTGTTTGCTTTCTTTTAAAAGAACTACTTATTTCCATTGTTGTTGTTGTGTGCAAAGTCATTTCTGACTTATGGCGACCCTAAGGTGAACCTATCATAGGGTTTTCTGGGGCTGAGAGTATGTGATGCACCCAAGGTCACCCACTGGATTTCCGTGGCTGTGCAGGGAATCAAACCCTGGTCTCTGTGGTCACAGTCCAGTGGTCAAACCACTACCCTGGGCTGGCTCGACTCCTTCAGTATCTTAGGCCCAACCTAATTCAACCCCTTAAAAACCACACAGAGCCAAATATGAACTTCTCACCAGTTAGTCTGTTTCAACCATCAGTCTTCTTGAACCAAGGCAGTAACTATACCCACCTGCAAATGACTTTTTCATTTACCTCCTCCAAATGCCAAAAATTCTTCTCGAGCCACAAATTGTCCATCTTCGTCCAAAAAGTGATGAGGGTCAAACTCTCTTGGTGTCTCCCATTGCTTGGGATCAAGAAGTACCGAGACCAGATCCACCACAATGATGGTCTCCTGAAAGACAAAAACAGGGTCTCAGAATGCATTCAGCCCATCATACTTCACTGTTGCCTGGAATATTGGTGGTGGATCTGCTGCTACAGAGACAGTGAATTGACTCTTGATTTAGCAGCTCCAAATTTTTTATCTTCACCTTCAGACCTCTTTCAGAAGTTTGGCGTCAATAGATAACCTATACAACTCACAAGACCAGCTGCTAGAGGAGCCACATTTGCTAACCTCCTAAACAGTGGATGGATGATCTACCAGCTACCTTGCTTTCCAGTAATAATAACTTAAATAAGACTGTCTTTGGAGAACCAGTGTGGTATCATGGTTCAAGTACTGGAATATGATTCTGGAGACTAGAGTTCAAATCCCCACTCACCTATAGAAACCCCACTGGATAAATTTGGGCAAGTCCTACTCTCTCAGCCTCAGAAAAGGGCAAAAACAACCCCCCTCCATGAACAAATTTTGCCAAGAAAACCCAGCAGTAGATTGGAAATTACTTGAAGACACACAACAGTACTCCATGTATATTAGCATATACAATTTTCAAAAACTTAAGAAAGAAAGTTTTGGTTTCATACTGGGAATGAGCTTGTGAAAAGGCAAAATAAGAACAGTTTCTAAATTCCTGTAGAACTGCTCTGGCAATTTCATCTTCAAGAATAATCTAAAAAAATTAAAAAATGAAAGAATTATACACTAGCCTAAATCCTTTTGTTAGTCCAGACTGAAGTAGAGTCATTGAATCTACCACTCAGTTGGATGAACAAGCCTAGCCTAACTGAGGCTAATGAACAAGATTCCAGCCACCGCCTTTTGAGTTCCTTTTGCTTAACTAATACTATTTCTGATATGAAGATCAACAAAAGTGGCTTTGATGTGCAGAGGATGATGTCTGCATGGGCTGGTGATACAGTAAGCAACTGTGCATTGTGGGAGCAAATCAAAGTTACCTCATTTCCTGTAAAATTGCTTGCAAAAAAATGTGCAAATGTGAGAAAATACAAGGGAAAGGTGCTTGTTTTAAAATACATGCAAAAATATCCATGGATGTTCATGTGGATTAAATGAAAAACCCAGCTGAAAGCCAAGGGGATACTGGGAATAGCAATAGCAAAAGCAGTTACGTTTCTATACTGCTTATCAGTGCAAAGCACTCTCTTAAGTGGTTTACAATGTATTTTAGTTAATAGCCCCCAACAAGCTGGATACTCATTTTACCAACCTATGGAAGGATGAGTCAACTTGGAGCCCTGCAGGATTGAACTCACATCGTTGTGGCTGCAGTGCTGGCATTCAACCACTGCACCACCAGGCCTTCCTGATGAACCTACCACTGGGAAAATAAATATCTGAGGAAACCAGGGCAAGGCTGAATTGCTCACTCCACAAGAACACTTTCTCTTTTAATATAGAAAACTCAACTATCAACACCACCACAGTAATACTTGAACTCTGCTTCGTGTCATAAAACCCGTGGATTGCTTACAATAAAATGAATTCAGACAATTTAATAATCAATCAATTAAAATGGAGACGAGAAAATGAATTTAACCATCCTAAAAGGACATTCAACAATTGAATAATTTGAAAAGCTAGAGCAGTGTAAGATTATGTATATATTGAGAATTGGGTGAAACCATTAGGCCTCCAAAGCCCAGTTTTAAGTTGATGCCTGAGTGCTATGGAAAAGAAGGCTTTCCCTCATATCTGAAAATGGTGCCTTGCTTCCAATAGTAGAAAACAGAAGAGGACCCCACCAACAGATTTCAAACCTTGGGCAGGTATATAAAGGGGGAAAAAACAAGGCAAAGAAGGAGTTGAGTGATTCTGCCTTTTCTCTGTGCACTGTTAGCATTTATACACACACACACACATATGTATGTATGTATATGTATGTATAATTTTATTTTGTTCTCAGGTTGCACACAACAAACGGACAGGAAAAAAGGAAGGGGAAAAAGGGCCTATACAATCTAAAAGAATTACATACAATTACATACCATTATCCATTTCTCAATGATAAATACCCCCAATACCAATATAAAATTAATAGGATAAAATTAGATTAAGTAATCTCTGAGGTCTAAACTTCAACCTAGGAGCTATCCTCAGTCTTTCAACGCAATTACTGACAAAGCCCCCCGTCTCTTTTCTGGATAGTTACACACTTCTCCCCATTCTTCTCAATATCTATCCAAAGATTTCACCAAAATAGTAAGTTTATCTATATGCATCAAATCATATATCTCATACAACCATTCATCTATGTCCAGTATTTTCTCTTTTTTCCAGTCTCTAGCAAATAATATTCTGGCTTTAGTTGTCAAATATAGAAAAAATTTTCTGTTATGCCTCCCAATAAATCCCTCGATTAGCTCAATCATATTCAACAAATAGCTTTCCGGTAACATGGAGAAATTTGTGTTTAACATTTTCAAAATTTCTATATGGATGTTTTTCCAATATATTTTGGTTTTTTTACAATCCCACCAACAATGATAAAATGTCCCTCTTTCAGCCTTACATTTCCAGCATTTATCATTGTTGCCTTTATAGATCTTTGCCAGTTTTGCTGGTGTTAAGTAATATCTATTGAACATTTTGTAATAATTTTCTTTAAACGTTTGACATCTTGTAAAGTTCAAATTCTTCTATGTTTGTTCCCAATTTTGCAATTCAATTGGATGCCCTACATTTTGGGCCCGTTTAACTATCATATTTTTGATCGCCTCCTGCTCAAGATCCCATTTTAATAATAATTTATAAAATTTCAAAGTCAATTGTTTATCTCTTCTATCCAAAATAACATCTAAATCTGTCTTTTCATTATTTATCTTCCCTTCACTACAGTCCTGCTTGAATCTAGTGAGCAGGCGGGCATAAAGGAACCATGGACAATCAAACTCCTCCTATAAAAGTTCCTCTCTTTTCTTAAGCATTGGCGTACTATCTTCAAGTTTTAACAACTATTTATAGGTCCATCATCTCTGTATTTTAGGCTCATCTTGGTAAAAAGCTTCTATTGGAGATATCCATAGTGGGAGCTTAGGACATAACCATTCTTTAAACTTTTTCCATGAAAAATATAAAATTTTCCTTATAGGATGTTCAACAAAATTCTTTTTGTGGTTGTTTTTTGAATACCATAAATAAAAATGCAATCCGTTGCCAATATGTGCTCTTTCAAAAAGCAAAATTTTGCTATTTTCTAATCTTATCCAATCTGTTATCCAGCACATAATATTTGCATGTAGATAAAGCCTGAAGTCAGGGAGATCTAGTCCCCTTCTTTCTCTTACATCTGTCATGGAGGTCCATTTGATTCAGGGTTTCTTCCCAGCCCAAATAAATTTAGTCAGCTCTTGTTTCCATTGTTTAAAGACATCAGCCTTTATTATTGTCATACTGGAGTTTATTTCCAGCCCCCTCAAGCCTGACTTTCACCCCTGAAAAGGAGCTGGAAATTCCCCCAGCGTTTACTAATTCTTGCTGCCACCACCCACTGAATTCTGGATTAACTGAACAGTACAGTGGGACCCTGCTCAGTGGATTACCAATCTCTATGCTAAGAACCTTCCCTTCCCTCTCCGAGTGAAGGAAGTTCTATCTAGCGTGTGCCGAAGGATGGCGTGGGAATGGAGAGGAAACAGAAGTTTTACAGAAAAGCATCTATTCAAGGCATGCAAATAAACAAGACAATAATACACATGAGAGGCTCCCCCCTCCCAGGTACGCTTAAGTTACAAGTAGTTACAAAAACAGATATATTCTTTAGATCAGCCAACTCCAAAATAATAAACAGCCCTAACGCGACTAACTATCTTATTCTAGTTACTCACAATTAGGTTCACAGACTTAGATGGTCTAAGAGAGGAATGTGGCCAGGAGGTGAGGCATGGGGTCTGCAGCCTACTACTGGCCCAGATCCCATCTCTAGGATGTTCCTTTGTCGACACTCTCTCACATGGCCTCCCAAGAAGTTTTATAACTTTTCCCTGGAAGCATCTCGAAGCATCCCGAAGATGCTCACCTCTTTCCTTTTTGATTGGTCAATTCTCACCCTGTGACCTATGATGTTGACCCACACTAAAATGTAATCTAATCCCAACACCTCATTAACCCTTGGTTTACCTGAAGAGGGAAGTATCCCCCTTTAGCTAAGTCTAGATAATGGGAAGCCCCGTTATCACAATTATTAACGGTATGTTTTGAAACAGAAAAATTGATTTGAGGTAGTAACCACATTTTGATTGCCAAGATTCTTCCCAAAGGGGAGAGCTTTAAATTCCCCAAAGATTCAATCTCTTTTTTGATCTCTTTCCATTTCTTGTTGTACTTGTTAAAAAAATAAATCTTAGTTTTTCTTTGTTAGCCAAATTGCCAGATATTTAATCTTCTTTTCTATTTTAAATTTAATTTAAATTAAATTTAATTTAAACTTTAAATTTAAATTGAAGTCATATTTTGGGTTAGCAGGGCTGTTTTTTCTTGGCTAATTTTGAAACCAGATACATTCCCAAAACCTTCTAACATCTTATTTAAAGGATCTAAGGAATGGAACAGATCTTCTATTATAATAACAAGATCATCCACATATGCTCATACTTTCACTTCAGCTTTCCCAATCTTAACCCCTCTTATAGCATCATTTTGTCTTAATTTAATCAGAAGAACTTCTATAATAATTAGAAAAAGTAGCGGCAAGAGCGGCAACCCTGTCTAGTACTTCTAATCTGGCAGGCTTCGTTTTTTTCAGAGTTAATAATTATTTGAGCATATTGATCAGAAAATAATGTTTTTATCCAATTTAGGAAATTTTTACCACAGTTTATTTTTTGAAGAACTGCCAATAAAAACTGCCATGAAACATTGTCAAACGCTTTTTCAGCATCCAGGAAGATTAAACCTAATTTCTTCTTTTTTGTGAGATTCAATATGGCAGATTATATTCAAGATCATTCTGATATTATCTTTTAGATGGAGACCCAGTAAGAAAACAACCTGGTCTTCCTGGATCCAGTCTGATAGTATTCTTTTTAGCCTCTCTGCAAGAATCTTCATAAATATTTTATAATCAACATTAAGAAAAGAGATCAGCCTGTAGCTTGATAATAATTTGGGATCTTTCTCTTCTTTAGGGATCAGAGTCACACTCGTGGATTTCCATGACTTGGGAATTTCTCCAGTCATCAACCAATTTATTATTTCATGGAGAGGATATATCAACTCCTTTTCAAAAACTTTATAGAAAGTAGCCGAGAAGCCGTCAGGACCCGGAGCTTTCTCTGATTTCAATTTTTGGATCCCTTCAGAGATTTTGTTTAAAGTGATTGGTCTATTAAGTTGATCCACTTGTTCTTCTGTTAATTGTGGTATATTAATTTCTTTTAGATAGTCCCTGATTCTTTGAGAAGCGTTATCATATTTTGTACCATTTGCATATAGGTTTCAAAAATATTGGTGGAAAACTCACTTTATTTCTTCTTGTTGTTGTACCATTTTGTCTCCAATTCTAACTTCTATAATTGGTCTTTTTTCCTTATCTTTTCTCAGTTTACATGCTAACCATCTACCAGGCTTATTAGCTGATTCGAAGTGATACTGTTTCATATGTAACATTTTTCTGTCCAGTTGTGATTCTAACAGAATTGCAAGTTGTTTTTGGAGATTTTTAATCTCTGTAAGAATTCTATTATTATTTGGTCTCATTTTAAGTTCATCTTCTTTCTCTTTTAATAAGTTAACTATTTGAGCTTCTTTCTCTCGCCGTTTCCTTTTAATTTGAGCTTCTTGAGATATGATCAAACCTCAGAAAACTGCCTTGGACACATCCCAGACAGTATGCATGGAAGTTTTCGTATTTATGTTTTCTTGGAAATATAAATTTATTTGTTGTCTAAGTTGTTCCACAACTTTATTATCTTTCAAAATATTCTCATTTAATCTCGAAATGTATTCAGCTTTTGGCTCTCTCAGAGCTATCAAAATTGGATTGTGGTCTGATAGAAATTGAGGGAGAATCTCAGCTTTTTGAACCTCTTTTATTAGATCTTTGGAAGCCAAAAACATGTCGATTCATGACTATTACTTGTGCCTTTCTGAAAAATAAATGAAGTCCTTTTCAGATCCTTTCTTATCTCTCCAAATATCCATCAGTGTATACTCCTTCATATAATTTAAGAAGTTTTTAAGCAGTTTTCCTTGTGATCTTTTAATCTCTTTCAGTGATTTTCTGTCCATCGTTGGATCTAATACTGCATTCCAATCTCCCATCAACAAGATTTTCCCATAATCATGGTCCACAATCATAGCAAACAGTCTATCAAAAAACTGAGATTTGTTCACATTAATTTCCACTCCTATAAAATATGCAAGTTCATCAGAGAAAATCTCTTTAGGGGATAACTGAACCTCAACATACATCACTACCCTTCTCTTCTTCTTCTTGTAGGCTGAAACAAAACACTGGCCTACTTTGGGATTATGGAGATAGTCAGCATCAGTCTTTCTGCTATTCTTGCAGGCAAAGCACATCATTTTTCCCTTTTTCCAGGTAATGGAATATCTTCTTCTTCTTCTTCTTCTTCACCAACTTGCTATTTTAAGATCCCTCATCGTTAATCTCTTTGAAGGTCTCCTCTACTTGTTCTATAGCTGAAGCAGTATTTTCCATCCCTCTTTGTTCTTCTTCGTCTCGATCATCCAAGCTAGATATCTGCGTATCTTTAGATGCTGTGTCTTTTCCTTCTCTTCTTTCTTCTTCTTCTAGCTCTACCTGTTCTTCTTGATCCTCTTTGGCTGAATCTTCTTCTACTTCTTCGAATTCTTCTTCTTTGGTTCTAATGTTTGCTTGACGAGTCCTAAAAAATCTTTGTGTCTGTTTTCCTCTTTGTTGTAATCGGTCTTGGTATTCTTCTTATCATTCCTTCTAGTTTCTTTCATTAAAGCCTCTTGATTTTCTTCAATAAATTCCTTCACCTGTTTCTTAGAAGTTATATTAATTCGCTTCCAGTTGAAAAAGAACGACAAACCTTCAGGGTTTCCCCACTTGTACCTAATGCCTGCTTTCCTGAGCATCTGTGTTAGGAGGGTATACTCTTTTCTAGTTTGCAGGATCTGATCAGGAACATCTTTATAGATCTGGATCTCTTGTTTTTCAATCACTAATCTTTCAATATAGCTCTTTTGTACTATCAAATCTTTGACACATTGTCTTAAAAAATACACTGCAATATCCCAGGGTAGTTTATTCCTTCAGCCTATTGGAAAATTAACCCAGTAAATCCAGTCAATTTCTAAATCCAGTTGTTCCACTGGCCATCCTAAGAATTGCACCAGCTCTAGTATAACCTGTTCTTCTTTTTTTATTATTATTAAAATAGATTTAATTTGATATAACAGAAAAACAAACAAATATCGACATCATACTAATCTACACACTTTACACAAATACACTCTTAGACATCTACAAACCTACAGACAAAACAAAACTAAATAATAATCTAATTAACCAATTATTACCCCATATCCCACATAATAACAATACCTACTCATTATACTACCTACTCCTCAACATACAACGTACAACCATACCTAAAAAATTTCTACACCTTAAAAAAAAAAACCTACTTGACTTCTTTCCATGAGCCATTGGGTGCTACTGATGCTTAATCTTCTTTTTCTTAATCCTGCTTTCTGTCTTCCATTTTTCTAAACTTCTTACTGCACTTATTTCACTCAATTTTAATTCTTTATTATCTAATTATCCTATTACCCATATCATTTTTTGTATATTCCTTTACCTCTTGTGCTTACCTATCTTTTAGCTACTTTTCTTATTTAATTAGCTTATTTTGGACTATAATAAAATAATATTATCTCTATTAAAACCTACCTAACCTCTTTCTCTCTCCCTATTTTTTCCTCTCCCATTACTAACCTAATCATATAATCCCATCAAGGCATGTTCTCCCCATTTCCTTATCCACATAGCATCCAATACATCCCATTCTTTTCTAAACATAACATTACTTTTATTCTGCAATTTTAAAGTTAGTTTATCCATGATTGCTACTTCATATAACTTATCTATCCAATCTTCTACTGTTGGGTTTTGAATATTCTTCCAATGTTTTGCGTAAATAATTCTAGCTGCATAAATCATATAATATAATGTTCTTGGATATTTCTTCCTTATCTTCAAGTCTATCTCATCAAGTATATTTAATAAGTATATCTCTGGTTTCATCGTAAATCTAACCTTTAAATATTCTTCTATCTGTTGATGTATCTGAACCCAATATTCCTTAGCATTCTTACATCTCCACCACATATGAAAATAATTACCTTTCCCTTGACATTTCCAACAGTTATTAGATTTTTTACTCTTCTGCATTTTTGATATTTGCATAGGTGTAAGGTACCATCTGTAAAATTGCTTAAAGAAATTTTCTTTCATATTATTACATTTTGTAAATTCTTGATTTTTTTTCCATACATTCTCCCATTCTTGTAATGTTATTGGACGACCTATATCTTGCACCCATTTTATCATATTAGTTTTAATTACATCTTCTTCTAATTCTAAATTCAAAAGTAATTTATAAATTTTACTAAGAGGTCTTTTTACCCCTGGCTTCATTATGACATCAAATTCATTATCATCCATAGAAATTCCTTTTTCTTTCATATCTATCTTAAATTTTTCCCTCAATTGTATCTGAAGTAGCCAATGTGTCTCGAAACCATCTTTAATTAATTCTTCCTTACTCTTCAATAAAATATTTGTCCCTACTTTCTTAAGCATATCTTTATAAATTATCCAATTTTTAGTTTTTATTTTTTCCAAACGATAGAACGCCTCATGTGGGGAGACCCAATATGGTAATTTTGTATATAATTTATTTCTTACTTTTATCCAAATCCTCAATATTGCCATCCTAATAAAATGATCCATGAATATCTTATTATTTTTTTGCTTTTCATACCATAGGTATGCATGCCAACCGAAATAACGGTTGAAACCTTCTAAATTTAACAATTTTGAATTTCTTAGTGTTCTTCTAAATTTTCAAACTTTTTCTCTTGGAGTCCTCTCAATTTCAATCATTTTTGTTTATATCTGCATTCACACGATGTAACTGGGCTTGTGTCTCTTTAACATCTGTTTTAACTTCTTCGACCTCTTGAACTTTGTCCTCAAATTCTTGAAGTTTAGTATCTATTCTCTTCATTTCTACTCTCATCATTTTAAATTCTTCTTTTAAGGAGCATATTTCTCTTTTCAGTTCTGCCTTCAATTCTACCTGGGAATTTTTGAGTTCTTGAGTGATGTTTTCTGTGAATTTCTTCATTTCATTAAGCATTAACAATTCTATTGTTGAAGCATGTGTTGAAGAAGCCGTTGGTTCAGGTTGGGAGCTTCTTGCCAAATTTTGGAGTTTTGTTTTAGTCCTAGTTGTTTCCATTTTACATGCCCTTATCAACTGTTAGCTGAACAAATTTAACTTCTTAACAGGCAAATCTTAACAATTAAATAAGTAAGTTCTATATTCAAAATTAGTCGCTAAAGATTATTAATCTTAATTTTTTTAAAAATTTATAATCTAATGTCTTGGTATTTTATAGTTATCTTCTCAGAGAATTCTTACCACTCTTCTTTGTAATAATAATTATACACTAAGCCTATTCCAGATTTCCTTCTACACACTCTTCAATAAAATTCCCAATAGATTCTCAAAAGTTCATTATACAACAATACAAGCCCACAATTAATTTAAATCTACTTCTTAATTCAATATTTCAATATTTCAATAAACTCAATAAATCAATAAATCAATTAATTCAATTAATTTCAGTGACAGTGATTATATTATACAATCTCAATACTTTCCTTCCCAACTGATCAGCAATTTATGTCTTATATTTTATACTATGAATCTTACAAATCCAATACTATTTACAATATTAAATACTGTAGGAATCAATAATCAATCTATAATTGATACTCAATAGCAAAAATGCAATATTTGAGCTTTTAGACTCTCAGAAATTCTTGACAGCACTAGCTTGTTGGTAGTATTATTTTAAATATATATCATATATATATATATATGATATATACATTCACCATATAGTCTTTTTAAATTGTTAAATTTAACCAGTAAAGTAAGTACTTAAATTGCCAGCAGATGGAAGTGGTTATCCAGAGTCTTGTGTGGCTTGGAGAAAATGAGAAAGAGGGGGAAAGCGGTATGATAGATGTAGATAATGGCAGTCTTATCTCAGCTGAAACCAGCTAGACTCGCTATCAAAGGTCCTTGAATGTTACTTAAGAAGTCCTTGGGAAAGTCCTTGAAGTCGCTCTAGTTTGGGCTATCCGGGTGGCTGCTTTCTCCAACAAAAGATCTCATAGTGAAGTGTTACCCTGATTTCTGGGGGTCCCGGGAGGGACACCTAAATGCGCTCCAAATTACAAAGTTGGGAATTAGCAAAGAGCACAAGCTAGCACTACGAGAGGCAGGGCAAGGTAGCGAGATCTTTCACCCAGTGTCTACGGGGTCAGGCCGAGTCAAGGAGCAAACAGATGTAACTAATAATTGTTTTATTGATATACAGTCAAACACGTGTATGCAACACACTCACCCAGAGAACTACAGAAATAAAGGTTGGAGTGGGATGGAGGGTTTTTAAGAGGAGGTTTGGTATGGGAAATACTGCATCTGTCCTGAAGCCCAGAAAGTCTGAGGAAAAGGATCCGTAGAAGTAGGGATCTCAGCACGGGGAGCTGAGGGGAAGGCTCACTGAACGAAGCGACAGCAAGGTGGGGTGGAAGCCAAGAGCGATCCGAGGAAGCGCTCAAAGTCAGGGGTTCTTATAGGGGAACATGCAGCCACAGGCTAGTCCATTCTCGGGGATAACAATGAGTTTCAGGCTGGAGATAAAGCCTCCGAAAGGTCAGTATTTTACATGATTGAGTTAAGACCGAATTGTCAATAGAGTAGCCAGTATGCAAACGCAGAGTGCTTGATGATTGACTATTCGGCTTGTCAAGCTGCCTCCTCGGGGCAGGGAGTTCTTTGTAAGTGGCGTGCATACCTAATGTGGTACTTGCTATGAGGTCTCCTGAAGCGGCAGTCTGGCTATTTCTGGCCTGCCTGTATTAGTTTGGAATATTTCAGCGATTTGCGGCCGTGCCTGTATGCGTGCTTGTCCAGGGCCCTCGCAAGCAAGTGGGAAGGAATAGGTAAAGAAGGCCAAATTATTGATATCAAAGGATATCTAATATCCCACGAGCTCAGGCTAGGAAATTGCGGTAACAGAAGCTTTGTAGCCCTTTTGATCAGGAATTCTCAATAGCTTACTAAAAGTTTAAACAGGAACTTTCTGCTAGCTTCGAAAATGTCTTTCCGTCTTCACGCCACTCCAACTCTACCTTTCTGAAAGCTTAAGTTGATTTTTAACCACTGTCACTGTAATCCTAAAGCAAGAATATCCATTATTTAGAGCTTACATAATTATGTAACTCCCAAATCTCCGACTACTGCAGCATTTCGCGAAATTAATCTAAGTCAGTCCCAGACCAGGTCTTTTAAAGATGATCTTTATATATTTTTCTGAAAGCCTGGATCCAGTCTTACAACATGACGGTTGATATTTTCCAAAGTTTATAAGTTTCAAAATTCACGTGTCCTTAAGTTAAACTGTCCAAATGCCTATTCTGAAGCTTACAGGTTTAGAGAAGACTCTTATATGATTAGTAATCCATTTCTCATACCATTAAGTTATCACGAAGCAAAGAGATAAAAATATATGAGTTTGTGCAAATTCTGAAGTAACCATATAAGTCTGAAAATGTTTGTATAGGTCCAAAAGTCAGAAAAGTCCAATTATATCTGATTTCCAAAAATACTCTCCAGTGATTAGCCTTTCACATCTATTCCTCAGTAAAAAGGAAAAGTGAAGGAAGGATGAACAAAGAGAGATGAATAACCAAGAGAAAGGGAAAAGAGTCTTATCTTAAAGCAGCTTACAAGATTCTTACTGTTAAAAAATGGTTGCAGGCGCTTGAGTCATGATCTGGGGAGAAAAATTGCCCAGTCTTGCCAGCTATCCCACTGTGGCTTCGGCAGCTCCCAAGCCCATCCCGGTCGTTTCGTGTCAGATGCTCCCGTTGTTCTACGTTAATTTCTTAATGTTCTATTTACCTGAAACACTAAGACCATTTCCAAACTTTCTGAGCCCCAAAGATGTCTTCACTTCTTGAAGAGAATGTTGATCAGCTTCTGTGTCTTCTAGAGCCAAAAATAGCCGCAGTTTCCAGTTATCACCTCCACGCAACTGCTGGAGGGACAACCTGTCATGCCACCATTACCGTCGAACCCCCACTGTTAGCATTTCAACATGCAGATGGTATGGCCAGTTGATTTATGCCAACCACATGAGTTTCATAGGGTTTTCTTAGGCAGGGAATATTCAGAAGTTTTGCCAGTTCCTTCCTCTGAAGTATAGCCTACAGCACCCAGTATTTGTTGGCAGTCTCCCATTCAAGTACTAATCAGGGCTGATGCTTCTTAGCCTCCAAGATCACATGGGATTTGATGCCTTTAGGGTATTTACCCCCTTTCCTGGACCCCTCTTAAGCAGAGGTCCATGGAGCCCTGCAGCTCGACACCAACAGCAGTGCCAGCAACAGAGACGTGGCAGCAAAGAGTGGGCAGGTGCTGAAATGGCTCCTTTGTGTCCAGATGATGGACACAGTTTGGGCATGCGCACATGTCTGCTGGCATGTCCCTTGGTGCCCACACAGGCCTGCTGCAGCATCCCTGTTTACAAGGACATAGTGCTAGGTGTACACATGCACCAAACTGTGACTCTCCTTTGCAAATATCCGCCATGCCCCCCAGAGTCTCCTAACAAAGGAGACATGGCAACAGGCATGTACACACCCAAACTGCTTTGTTTGCAAAATGAAGGAGCAGTTTTGGTGCCCTTGCAAGTGCATGCGCGCGCACACGGAGGCAGGCATGTACACACCCAAACTGCTTTGTTTGCAAAATGAAGGAGCAGTTTTGGTGCCCTTGCAAGTGCATGCGCGCGCACACGGAGGCAGGTGTGTGCACACTCCCAAACTGATCTAGAGACCAGGGTTTGAATCTTCACTTGGCCAGGGAAACCCATTGGGTTATCTCAGGCAAGTCACATTCTCTCGTCCTCAGAGAAAGGCAAAGGCAAAACAGCCTGCCAAGAAAACCCTCACAATAGGTTTGCCTTAGGGTTGCTAAAAGTCAGTTTTCAAAGGGAAGAGACATGATGGCTAGAAAGAACCTCCCCCTGTCAGCAGCACTTTATTGTTGTGTGCCTTCAACTTAATCACTTCTAACTTAATGGCAACCCTAAGTTGAACCTATCATACTCTTTTTTTTTTTTTTTTTTTTCAAAATTTGTTCAGAAGAGGGTTTGCCATCGCCTTCCACTGAGGCTGAGAGAATGTAACAAGGCATCCTTGTTGCTGATATACATTAAAAGGAAATCATTCATGAAGGGAAATTACTTATCTTTATGAAGTTGTTTAATGTTTAAGTGTCTCAGGTTCACATTCTTACCCGAGTTCACTACAAATCTGGGCTTTTTAGACTAGGAATTCTTGACCTTCAGATATCCTCGAGGCATGTGAGAAGTATCTTTTGCCTTTAAAATTTTGCATTACGTGGGAAGTTCTGGTTTGGACACATTAGTAAAATGTTACACTTGACATCTAACTGCTCTCAGGATACAGGGGAACAGTCATATAACTTTACCTTAGAAATGGTGTAACCGTGCATTTTTACATCCTCAGTATTAAGTCTAGCGATCCCAAAGGGCAAAACATAATTTGCACGTAGGATCTCGTGAATCACAGCATTGGTGTAAGGCAATTTCTTCCAATCTTGATAGCGAATTGACTGAGTGGTACCCAGAACATCCTCCATCTCCTTGTAAACTCTATCTGAGGAGAACAGGGGAACAGGAAGCTTTATTTGGCGTCTGATTTATATCTCCAAAATTAGACAATTGAGGGGCACCAATTTCATATGAAACAATTTCATATAGCTAAATCACCCCTCATGAACTAGGATGAGTGAAACTATGTTGTGTGAAGTGTGGGGTATTTTTGGAACCCAATGAGAATTCCAGTGCAGGGTGGGATATAAGAATGCCCTATGTCAAAAGGAGTGCTTGTACATGAAGAACCTGGTGTGTTCCATCTAGACACCCAGGACTAGATAAGTGGAAGAAATGTAAAATAGATGACATAAAATGAAATGAAACGTGGATTACTCAGGCTATCACAATTCATCTTTATGGTCATTGTGTAGATCTGAAGTCCCCTCCATAAAGCTATGCAGTCCTCCAAATGGCCATTTTTGTGTTACCAGACTGGGCGGGATTGACCAGGAATGTGACCAAGTTTTTTTCTTATAGGTGGATCTGCTGTGATAGGCATTTGCTGCATGGAAACAGCCATGTTGCACGGCTGCACTGCCTAAAAGGTAGCTTTGGTGGGACTTTGCTGGTCATTGCATTGTTAGAAGAGACTTTGAACCTGCACAGCAACCATAAAAGAGAATTGTAATGCTGTGAAGCAGGCTTACGACAACCTTCATTTCCCAACCTTCTGAAAATCAGCACCTGGCATGTCAGTGTAGCTAGGACAAGGATGTTTGCAAAAAAATGGCACTTTTGTCCTAATATGTTAACATTGGTTGTGAGGGGAAAAAATAAAAAAAAAATGGCAAAACTCAATAAATTTGTCTCATAGAATCAGAGAGTTATAGAAACAGGAGAGCTCCCAAGGAACCTTAATCCAAGCAGGAATCCACATCTAAAGCACAATTGTCTATCCACCCTTTGTTTAAAAACCCTCAACAAAGGTTCAGAGGAAGACTGTTCCCCTGTTAAACAGCTCTTGACACCAGGATATTCTTCTTAATATTTAGCATCTCATTTCTTGTAACTGTAATTGGTCCAGTTCCTGCCTGCTCAAGTAGCAAAAAGCAATCTTATTTCATCTTCCAAGTGAGAGCACTTCAAATAGTAGAAGATGGCTATCATATCAACTCTCGGTCTATTCTTCTCTAAGCTAAGCATACTCAGCTCCCTCAAGTGTTCCTCACAGGGCTTGGTTTCCAGATCTCTCACCATCTTAGTTGACCACCTGTGGACACAACCCAGGTTGTTTGTATATTTCAGTAGCGAATGAATATTTCCCATTTTTATGTAAGGTTGTGAAAGCTAGACAGTGAAGAAGCTGATAGGAAGATAATCAGCTCATTTAAAAAGTCATGTTGGAGGAGAGTTCAATGGATATCATACCAAAAAAGATAAATAAATAGGTCCTAGAGTAGATCTACCCTGAATTCTCCTAGAAGCTAACTAACCTGCGACTGTTGTACTGTGGACATATCATTACAAAAGACAATGATGTTTAGCAAGGAAAACAGAATGACTGCATTACAGATTAATAGACTCAATCAGGGAAGCCAGATCCCTGAGTTTTCAAGACCTGACCAAAAGTTCCCCAACAGGGTAACGTGGAGATCTCTCATTCATAGAATTGTCATAAGTCAAAGTCAACTGCTGTCAAAGCAGTTAACAAAGTCATTAATTGTCTCCTAGTCTTTAATGTAACAATAGTCAGAAATTCACTCACTTAGATGAAAATGTCACTTATTCAGTGCTAAAATCTAAGATGATAAGGGCTGGAGAATGTTTATGACATTTTTTTCCCTTTGTGTTTTTCTCATTTTTGCTACTCTGTGGATTACAACTCGCTACCAAAGCAGCCAACAAATAAACCCACAAGCATTGAAGTCAAGAAAACTCCTTGTTCCATTTACACAGCCCTCCCTTACCTTGGATATCTAGATGAGTTGCCATGAGGAACAGCGCCCATTGCAGAGCAGAGGCAGTGGTTTCTGTCCCGGCGGCAATGAATTCAAGAATACACTGGGCCAGATTATCTTCATCATAAGTAGAGCGAGGGTCACTCTTGCTCTGTAGTTGAGAACAGAAATGATTATTTGCCCTCCAAAATGAATTACATATGAAGTACAAAACTGACTCCCCTAGATGGCCCTATGATCCCTTCCAATGCTAAGATTCTCTGATATATATATGCATATGCCAAGTACCAAGACAAGGCAAAAGGTCGGAAAGATATCCGGGTCTAGCTAACTATCTATCATCTGCAACTGCTTTAGGCACTTATTACATGCACTGGTGCTTCCAACACTCACACCTTCAAGGCAAAGATTACATTTGTCCTATGTGGTAATCCAATGAAAAATTTAGATAGATTCACCTGTGTCTGGAGGCAGGGCACTAAGTCCCAAGTCAGTCCAGCCAGGGCAGCCTTGGCATGGAAGCTGAAATCCCTGATCGATTCAGGTGCTCAGTCAGGGATACTTCTGAGCAGTGGAGCAAGTGGTACACCAACAGTATCTCCTTATTATTCCAGGGTAAAGGACCTTACAACTAGCCCTGTTCTGGGGGATTCTTCTGGTGAGCATAATGGCATGCTTATGGACTGATGTAACTCTCCACCCTGAGTGATGCTCACCTTTACAGGGCCAATCTTTCTCCCCTCCTGTGATAATGGGGTTTCCCCATTATCTAAGTAATAGAGCTTTAGGGAGATAGTTCTCCCTCAGGCATACAAAGGGTTAACGGGCTGCTAGGGTTAGGTTACATTGATTAGAAGTCACATGAGATAGTTGCCCAGTCAAGAGGAAGAAAGGAGAGAATCTTCAGTGGTTCTCAACCTGTGGGTCCCCAGATGTTTGTGGACTTCAGCTCCCAGAAGCCCCAGCCACTGTGGTCAGTGCTCAGGGCTTCTGGGAGCTGAAGTCCAAAAACATCTGGGGACACACAGGTTGTGAACCACTGTAGATGCTTCCATGAGAAATAAAAAAAAAAGAGACCATAAGGAGAGTGAGGAAACCTGGTGGAAGCAGACAAGGTTGCCTTCTGCCCTGCTCCATCTCAGAAATGACCAACTGCTGTGAGTAGCTTAGAATGTGTCTAGTTAGTTGTGTTAGAGCTTTGCTATTTTGGACAGTATGGCTGATCTTGAGAATCTATCTGTGCTTATAACTACTTGTAACTATGAAGCATACCAAAGGGGGGAGGAAGCCCTTTCATGAGTATTATTTTCTTGTTTTACCTTAGATGTTTAAAATAAATATTTTTCCATAAGCCTCTGTTCCCTCTCTGTTCTCACGCATTCCTCGGCACACACGTGGATAGGATTCCTCTCACTCAGAAGGGAGAGGTGAGAGAAAGGAAAGGATCTTTGAACAAAGAGATTGTGAATTCCCAGGCAACGTCCTACTGCATTGCTGCAGAGTGGGCTAAATCACTGGGTGGTGGCAGTGTGGAATTAAGAGAATTTGGGGGAAATTCCTAGCTCCTATTCAAGGCCTAAGTCAGCATTGAGAGGGCGGAGGGCCCCCTTTCCCCTCAAATCTCCACACCTCCCCTCCAGACACATTATGTTTCCAAGCTTTCATTTAAAAAGACTGCATCTTCCAAAACAAAACAAGTCTAAAATCATTCTGGAAGCCCAGATACAAGGCAAAACATTATTTGGGATAAGTCAGACTGCTACTGCCTTTCAGAATTTAATCCATGAGTAGTCTTCATAGATATTTAAACTATAAAGTGACCTCTCCCAATTCCCTCAATAAATTCAGAAATTTGGGTGCAAAGCCTAAACTCTTTGCAGACAGCTTAGTCTGTTTTAACAGAATTACCTATGAGTAATTCAAAAAAACAATGGAGCCAAGCCACAAGAATGAATAAAAGAAAATGTAAGAAAACAAAATATTCTGACAAAGAGATGTAAAATGTCACAATTTCACAATAAAATGATAGGTGTGTGAGGTCTCATGAACTATTCTGTTTCTATTGCAAAAGACTTGACATGGCAATATCATTCATTTCAAAATATTTTCCATCAAGACAACTTATGGAAAAAGTTGTCTTATGGTGACCCCATGAATAGGAGAGCACCAAGACCCCAAGCATCAGCTGACCTCTTCAGATTTTGCAAACCTCAGATTTATCTTTCTTGGACTTATCTTTCTTGGTTGAATCAATCCACCTGCAACACAGGCCATTTCCGCACTAGACTGTTATAGCGCTAGGATTCCACTTTCAACATCCTATGGAATCCTGGGGTTTCATAGGATGTTGAAAGTGGAATCATAGCGCTATAACAGTCTAGTGCGGAAATGGCCACAGTCTCCCTCTTTTCCTGCTGCTTTCCATTTTACCAAACGTTATAATCTTGTCCAGTTAATCACATCATCTCATCATTGTATGACAGCCTCTTCCCTTAAAGCAGTGGTTCTCAACCTGTGGGTCTCCAGATGTTTTTGGACTTCAGCTCCCAGAAGCCCTGAACATTGACCATAGTGGCTGGAGCTTCTGGAAGCTGAAGTCCACAAACGTCTGGGGACCCACAGGTTGAGAACCACTGCCTTAAAGGGAAGTTAGTGCCAAGGAATCCCTGTATACTTATACAACCATAATCAACTTGGTAACTGATTTGAATATGGAGGAGGTTTTATGAGGACAACCTCAGTGCTAAGGTTACCCAAGGTACAGAAAATAGGAGGCCCTGTTATTGTCAACTGTTCAGTCCCAGCACAGAATTAAATTGTTTGTTACACAAGCAACTTCTGCATAACAGTTTCTGCATAAAAAGTGGATACTTACTTTCTCCATCTGAAGCAAATAGAAATCAGTGAAATCCTGGGGATCATATTGAGTTTGATGTTCCTTGTGTCTTGCAATCTCTTCCTTTAAAATTGAAAGCGCCTTCTCTGCTAAGGCAACTATTTTCTTGAAAGGCGTTGGAAGACGTAACATAAGCCACGGGCATATTTCAGAGAGCTGCAGGGAAGAAAGAAAACATTCTGTCACGTTCATGAGTAGACTTGACAACATCACCCAAATCCTTTGGATTAGTAGTTTGATGTAATGGTCTGGATGAACCATTGGATGGTGGTGGTCTTTTACTCAGAATTGCACTTGGATGTAGGGTTGCCTAACGAAAGAAAAAAGGGACAGGGCTCCTGTACCTTTAATGGTTGTGTAGAAGAAGCAACATCTGCTGAAATTCTCTCTTCTAACATAGATATTAAACATATAGGAACCTAGGGATGTAATTCTTCACTAGGTTTCTTCTCAAAGGAAGGAATGATTAACTTTTAGCAATTTTTCCTCCACTGTGTGAAAGTCTTAGAAAACTTTGCAGTTTTCAAAGCCTATTCACAATTTAGTACCAACTGTGTAGAAATTTTGCATGTGGTTGTTCTGCATGGCAAGTGGAATTTGCAGTGCAGAAAATGATTCTGGTATGCAGAAATATCATTTCCAGTGCAGAAAAAGCAATTTCTGTACAAATCACCCATATGTGAATTTTGTGCGGAATAAGTCTCCAATTAAAGCATTTTCAGCGTAGGAAATAATATTTTTGCATGGAAATATCCTTTTCTGCACAAAAAATACTGTTTCTTGTGCAGAAATTGTTGTTTTCTGCACACAATTTGACTACATGATCCTTGTGGTCTCTTCCAGCTCTATGATTCAATTATTTTGAGACACACACACAGACGTTTAGTGCTTTCTTTTCTTCCTTTTCTCATTTCTCCTTCTTAGTTTAGATGTATTTAATATTTAGTGTAGAATATATAGTACTGGTCTTTGTTTACTTTTTTCTTGATTGATGTATACATATTAATTTGTGGTCATAATTTGTTGTCATTTTTTAGTTATACCTTGATTTGGTTTAGTTTGTTTGCTTGTAAGTTCTTCATAAAATATTTAATTTAAAAAGAAAACTACTATAATGATCAATGCAGAGAAACAGAAGGTGACAACAGAAAAGGAAGAACAAGAGACTTCTTCCACAAGATCCAAGAAATTAAAACAAAATTTAAACCAAGAGTGGGGATGCTCTACAACCAGCAGGGCAACACATTACATGACCAAGCAGAAGTAAAAAGATGATGGAAACAATACATGGAAGAACTCTTTAAACAGATGAGAGGTTGACAGATTCATTCAGGGAATGACCATATGAAGATAAATTGCCAATTTTGGAAGAAATAAATCACCAGGAACAAATGGCATACCAGTAGAGCTGCTTCAATCTACAGAGACAGCATTTACCCTCCTTTTAACTAAAATCTATCAACAAATATGGAAAACAAAAGAATGTCCCCTAGATTGGAAATGTTCAGTATACATTCTAATTCCCAAGAAAGGAGACAGCAGGGATTGCAGTAACCACAAGAACATTGCATTAAATTCCCATGCAAGCAAAGTCATGCTGAAAATTCTACGATGAAGAATTCAACCATATATGGAGAAAAAAATGCCAGATATCCAAGGAAGAGGCACTAGAAATCACATTGCAAACATATGTTGGGTAATGTAGCACACCAAAGAATTTCATAAGAAAATAAGCCAAAGCCTTCGACCGTGTAGATAATAAAAAACTATGGATGACTCTTAAATAGGTGTACTACCTTTGATTGTCCTGATGCGTAACCTGTATGCAGGACAAGAGGCTACTGTTTGGCAGTGATGTATTTATGTTTTTTACTCTAAGTCTCAAGTCAAGTCTCAAGTCCCTACCTGCAAGTCTCAAGTCCTTGAAGATACTTTCAAGTCAAGTCTCAAGTCAAATCTCAAGTCTGGGAGCCAACTTTATACCCAAACCAAAATTCTATGTATGGTTGTGAAAGCTGGACTATGAAGAAAGCTGATAAGAAAAAAATCAACGCCTTTGAAATTTGGTGCCAGAGGACAGTTCGACAGGTACCACAGACTGCTAAAAAGACTAATCAATGGGTCCTAGAGCAAATCAAGCCTGCACTCTCCCTAGAAGCCACGATAACTAAACCAAGGCTGTAGTACTTTGGCCATGTTATGAGAAGACATGATTAACTAGAAAAGACAATAATGTTACCCTGTTTGCTGGGGGTCCCAGGAGGGACACCTAAATAACCAAACAATAACACACAACTTTGGGGAAAATTAGCTGGAGCACTCACTTAAGCTAGTGAGAGGCAGGGTAACTTAGCAGGATCTTGCAACCCAGCGTCTACGGGGTCAGGTCAGTCAAGCAGCCAGATGGGTTTAAAGTAATAGAAATGAGGTTTTATTGTATACAAAGAAATATTAAAGACACCACAGTCACACAGCTAACTAAGAGATTAGAGATTGAATTCAGGATAGAGACTTTCAGGGGAAAATGCGTGATATGACACCTGTCTCGTCGTCCTGGACCTTGCAGGAGAATCCGGGGTGCAGAAGAAACTCAGCTCGATTAGCTGAGGAGAGCTCGCCAAGCAACGCAGCAGCAAGACGGGATGACACTCAGAAGCGATCCGGGGTTACTGCGGTCTCAGCTACTGGCACTGAGGGGAAGGCTCGCCGGATAAAGTGGCAGCAAGGCTGATGGAAGTTCGGAGCGATCCAAGGAAGGTCTCGGAATCAGGGAGTTTTATAGGGTGAATTGGGACTGTAGGCTCCACCTTACTCGGGGACAACAATGAGTTTTGGGTGCGAGACAATGTCTCCGAAAGGTCACAATTTAGCATGATTGAGTTAAGTCCGAATTGACAAAGAGTCCCTGCTCGGGGCAGGGGTCCTTTGTAAACAGCGTGCATACATAATGAGGGTGTTTGCAGAGAGGTCTCCTAAAGCGGTGATCTGGCTATTTCTGGCCTGCCTGTATTGTCTTGGGAGATTGCAGCATTTGATGGCCGAGCCTAGTTCTGTGCTTGTCCACGGGCCTCACAAACACGTGGAGAGGGGTGGTGGAAGAGAGCCAAATTATTGATATCAAAATTATATCTTTATGCTATCTCCAAGGAGGCCTAACCTGCAGTAACAATAATGCTTGGTAGGGTGGAAGACTGTAGGAAAAGAGGAAGACAGCATTCAAGGAGGATAGATTCAATCAATAGCAATATAGCAATAGCATTTATTTCTATACCGCTTACCAACTGTTATCTAAGCGGTTTACAATGTATTTCTTTTAGTTAATTGCCCCCAACAAGCTGGGTACTCAAGGAACACACATCTCTGAATCTACAAGACTTGAGCAAAAAGGTTGAGAACAGAGCAATCTGGATGTCTCTCATTTATAGGGTCACCATAAGTCAAAATTTACTTGATGGCAGTTAACAAAAACAATAGTTTGTATCCAAATGTCCTAATACCACACCCTCCAACTGTCCCAGTTTGGCAAACATAGTTCCAATTAAGCATATGTTGGTACTCATACGGCCAAGCAACATCAGAGTGTGGTCAAGTTGGCAAAAGTTATTAATAAGGAAGAACAGACAAGCTGGAAAAAAGCCAGAGCAGTTTGCTTTTGCCTGTGCTACTGGGAAAGGCAAGACTCCACCCAATCCCTTCCTTTCGTAGAATCACTGAACTGGGAGAGACCACAAGGGCCATTGAATCCAGGCTTTGCTACCTGTGAACTTTAAACTTAGTTTGCAGCAACTGAAATAATCTGAGGACAGAGAGAGAAAGTGGCAGGAGGAGAGAGAAACAAGAACATGTTAAAAGTACCTGAAAATTGGGATGGCAGGGCATTAATTAGGACTGATCAGGACAGCTGGAGGTTATGTAGTTCAGGATTAGCAATGAAAACATTGCCGTTGATTTTATAGAATGTTTGCTGCCATTTTTCCAGGCTCAATTCAAGCTCTGGGTGTTGGCCATGAAAACCCCTAGGAGTGCTAGAAGAACTCCTTTATCTTATCTATGACTTCTCAGAGTTTATGTTCAGCCTCTGAAGTCCTATGCCTACTAACCATTAAAAATACAGCAGATTAGAAGAAGAAATGCATTTTTTCATGAAGGCAACAAATCATGTAACACCCATCCCAGAAAATATCCTCCAGCTTCATCAAGTTTCTATGTGGCACTGGGCCTTAGACAACCCACTGAGAGTTAGAAGAAATTTGTACTTTGAATGTGGTTAACTGGTGTGATGAAACCAGAAGGGAGGGCCATGGTAACCAAGACTCCAAAGTGACCAGGGCCCTTTTTGCATGGCATTTCCGATGCAAAAGGGCCCCTTGAGTATCGCACACATGTGGGGAGTGGCCCACATGATGCACTCACATTTCTGCGACGCTCAAGGACCTGACGTGGACCGCGCACGCATTTTTTCATTTTCGGCTTGAAGCCGAAAATGGTGCACGGTCGCGCATCGCTCTGGAGCCCCGTGCGCACTTACCTGGCGTGCGGAGCCTCGGGAGCCGGGCCAGTCGAGCTTCCTGTCCAGTGCAGGCTGGGAAAGGTCCCAGGCTGCACTGTGAAAGGAAGACGCAGGGCTCTTGCACAAGCAGAAAGCTCGTGCAGAGCTGAACAGATGGGAAGCGAGAGCCTTCCTCCGGAGGTTGCTCGCACGAGCACCGCACCCCAGCACCGCGAAAAGGTAAGGTGCAAAAAGGGCCCAGGAGTGGTTTAAAATGATTGGTCAGTAAAATGGAACCCTGGGGAGCTCAAAAGAGTGGTGAACCAAGGTCAGAAGAGAAATAGACATTTAACTGACACAGGAGGGAGTTAGTGGGAAGGAGAGTCCAGTGATGGACAAAGAGAAAATTGCTGTGTTAGAGAGCTGAGAAACAGAGTGAATAATTGACCGTAAATGAGCTGAGCACAATGAGAGAGAGAGAGAGAAAAGGGATGTGCTATGTTATAAACATCATTAGACTGTTATAGCGCTATTATTCCACTTGCAACATCCTACGGAATCCTGGGGTTTGCAGTTTCGGGAGGGGCCAGGCGGCCCCTCCCGAAACTGCAAACCCCAGGATTCCATAGGATGTTGCAAGTGGAATAATTGTGCTATAACAGTCTAGTGCGGAAATGGCCTTAGTTACAAACAAGTTATAGTAACAGTGTTTCAATAAAATGTAACTTTCTGTTTTTATAAAAGCAGTCTCGCAGGGTGTCATTCTACATAAGGGATTATACATGCCACCATCACAACAATAGTACCAAGACTACCACTTTCTTTTAGGATTAAAAGTCTGCTTTATCTTATTGCTGAGAAGGGCCAGAGTTTAAGGAAAGCAGAGGAGGGAGATCAATCTGGTAGGAAGATGCCAAAGGGGGACAACAGTGAAATGGGTGCTGCAATTGCCAGTGGTGGGGGGATAGAAGCAGGCCTGTGTGTGTGTGTGTGTGTGCCCAGGCTGTGCAGACCTGTATACAAGATGTGTCAGGCTGGGCAGCAAGAAACATCACAACCGGGTCTATTTTGACATTACTCTAGACTATTTTTTCCCTTCTCTTCAAGAAGCGAAAAAAGAGGACCCAAATAATTATCGCCCAGTCAGCCTGACATCAGTACTCAGAAAGATCCTGGAGCAGATCGTTAAGCAGTCAGTTTCTAATCACTTAGAAAGCAAGGTGGTAATCACGAGAAGTCAACATGGATTTCTCAAAAATAAGTCATGCCAGACTAATCTTATCTCTTTTTAGGATAGAGTTACTAGCTCGATAGATGAAGGGAATGCTGTGGATGTAGCATACCTCGATTTCAGTAAGGCCTTTGACAAAGTTCCCCATGACATTCTTGCAAAGAAACTAGTAAAATGCGGGTTGGACAGGGCTACTGTTAGTTGGATTAGTAATTGGTTGACCAACCAAACCCAAAGAGTGATCACGAATGGCTGCTTCTCATCCTGGAGAGACGTGACTAGCGGGGTGCCACAGGGTTCTGTCCTGGGCCCAGTGCTGTTCAATATATTCATCAACGACTTGGATGAAGGAATAGAGGGCATGCTCATCAAATTCGCAGATGACACCAAATTGGGAGGGGTTGCTAATACGCCAGAAGACAGGATCAAAATTCAAAATTCAAAATGACCTTGACAGATTGGAGAGCTGGGCCAAGGCTAACAAAATGAAATTCAACAGAGAGAAGTGTAAGGTCCTACACTTAGGTAGAAAAAATGGAATACAGCAATATAGGATGGGGGACATGTGGCTGGACAGCAGTACATGTGAAAGGGATCTAGGAGTCTTCATAGACCACAAGCTGAACATGAGTCAGCAGTGTGATGCGGCAGCCAAGAAAGCCAATGCAATTCTCGGCTGCATCAATAGGAGTATGGTGTCTAGATCGAGGGAGGTACTGGTACCACTCTACTCTGCTTTGGTTAGACCTCATCTTGAATACTGTGTCCAGTTCTAGGCAGCCCAATTCAAGAAGGACGTGGTCAAGCTGGAGCAAGTCCAGAGGAGAGTGGCCAAAATGGTGAGGGGCCTGGAAGCCATGAAGCCTTATGAGGATAGACTTAGAGAGCTGGGTATGTTTAGTCTGCAGAAGAGAAGGTTAAGAGGGGACATGATAGCCATGTTTAAATATTTGAAGGGATGCCATGTAGAGGAGGGAGTGGGCTTGTTTTCTGCTGCTCCAGAGACCAGGACAAGGAGCAATGGATTCCAGCTGCAGGAAAGGAGATTCCACTTGAACCTCAGGAAGAACCTCCTGACAGTCAGGGCTGTCCGGCAGTGGAATCGGCTGCCTTGGAGTGTGGTGGAGTCTCCTTCTTTGGAGGTTTTTAAGCAGAGGCTGGATGGCCATCTGTCGGGAGTGCTTTGAGGGTGTTCCTGAATGGCAGAATGGGGTTGGACTGGATGGCCCGTGTGGTCTCTTCCAACGCTACATTTCTATGATTCTATGATTCTATGATCATACTGGTAAGGTTTTAGAGATATAATAGTAGTAAATATATTGATATTTGTGCTTCTGCCTACGGGCATTAGTCTTTTACAAGAGACTTACTTGATTCAGTAAAAAAGGGAAAAAAGGTACTTACAAAATAAAAATTGCTGCCTCCAAATTTTGAAAGATTATCAAGGCCTTCCATCATTTTCTGCATTTGCTCCTCTTGAAAATAAAATCGGTGCCCAAAAACCACCGTGCACACCACATTGAAGATTCCACTTGTGATAGGTAGAGTGGGTTCCAGTGGATGCCCTACAAATGTAGTTTGTTAAATTCATTAAATGGGCATGTTATTTCTGAGCCCTGATGTGCTCCCCACCCTCACACACAGATGTGTTCCTCTTTCTGGGTTCTATGGGGTCAACTATAATATTGCAAACAAAACCACAATTTAGGTCCCAATATGCATATTTAACAACAATACAACAAACTGTAGCATAAATCTGACACATATGTACCGCCTCAAAGGTTCCATGCATCCAAGGAGGTGCCAGGACAGGATTTGATTGCAGGGCACTTCTGCCTATGCCGTTCAGCAGTATGGCAACATTTGGATTACAAATCTTAAAGCTCTAAATAAAAAGATAAAACATCCTGCTCCCCTATTTGAAATGGAAAGGGCCTAAAACTGCGTCTTTTTTCTCTCCAGATCTTCCTCTCTTTCTGAACTTAACTAATAAGAATAACCCCTTCTTTAAGGTCTCCCCACCCACTGGTCCAAACCAATTCACAGGGGTTTTACGCATGCACACACACACACACAACCTATCTTCAGAAGTCTGAAATTTGTGCTAATAATTTGAATCTTAGCCAAATTTCAAACCAGTTGGTAAAAATGTCCAAAGCATAAATGTTTTCCACTCTTTGTGTCTCTCCCTCCACCCTTTTTGGCTCAGCCCTGTCCTAGAAATCTACCAAATTTTGGTGAAAGCTACTGAAGCCTTTGTTCAGAAATGTCAAGGAGGACAACATTTCACACACATTTGGAGAAGTTCTGAGAAGAACTTCTAAAAAAAGTAAGTGTGTCATTAAAACTGAGGGCAGCAGCGACCAACAGAGGTATTTTGTGCATGCCAAGTTTTATTCTGTAGTTGGATTACTAGAAGTACAATACTCCACTGTGTCTCTACAGGGAGTCTATGTTCCGAGGGATTCTTTGATTGTGCATGACTTCAAGTGGTTTCTGACCTATGGTGAGCCTATCATATGACTTCTTATAAGGGACGTCCTCTGTTTAAGGGCTAGAAATCCTTTCCTTTTACACAGACTGAACAACATGCTAAAAAAGTGTGTGTGGGGGGGTCTCTTGGAGTCTTCGCTTTTCATAAAGGCAGAAATGTATGCATCATGTCTTTTATGTATATGTTAAATTTGCAAAGAAACACATGACTAAGGCCCTTTCCGCAACTTACCTTATTCCGAAGCCACTGTGTGAGAATCCAGGGAAAGCCTCTTCCGGGAGGGAATCACTTCTGCTACGCTCCCCTTCTGCACCAGCTGCCTGCTGGATGAGAGGAAGCGCAATGGCCCTTCCCTTCCACAGTGCAGCCCAGCAGTTTCTCAGGCTGTCCTGGGGGAGGAAGCACAGCCATTGCGCTTCCTGCCCTTCTGCACAACAGCTAAGTGCAGGAGGAAGGCGGGAGGATTCCACAATCACGTGTCATTTTCAAGAGAAACCCAAACATGGTTTAATCCGTGATTGCTATGGGATGGCACGGGATCATGACAACAACATGCAGAACCGTCATCGCGATCCCATGGCCATCTCATGGCCTTTGTGGGTTGGAGGTGGTATGCAAAAAGGGCCTAGGTTAAATGAAATCAATACATTCACTTGGTCTTTAGGTAGAACGCAAACCTGTTATTAGCTGCTTTCGGATTATCAACCCTGCATATCATGAATGTTGGCTATCCCTTACTGCTATTTTAAAAGCCTGGCAACACACTTCCAGGCTGTCTGAGCTCACATTTCATAATTATATAGAATAGGAATGGCTCCTATATGCAACTGCCATTTTAATTATGAAATGTGGCCTCAGACGGCCGGACTACACATTACTATATGCATCAGGAGGATCCTTGGTTGAGATTTATTTTTTTTATTTTTACTTTCTATTTACTTTCTATTTTACTTAATTTTAAGGCCTAAGGAGCTACCGTAGAAGATTCTGAAGAATATTTTGTCAGCTGACTCTGAGGAAGAATGGAAGATCTGATGCAAGAAACTTACCACAGAAATAGTGATTGAATATAAACTGCCAAAAAGCAAACACAGCAGAAGACAGAAGGTCATCCAAGATGTACAGACAAGCATTCACATCTTTGATCTACAACCTGAAATGTAGCCAGCACCTCCAGCTTTTATACCTAACTAGCATATATACCTGGCATTGCCTGGGATTTTATTTTGTCATATGAAGTCTAAACAGCTGGACCCCCCAGCCCCTTCAGCAGTACTTTTTCTTCAAGTATAAAGTTCTCTGGAGGAATTAGATGCGGTTGAAGTACACAGATTTGAGATCCTGTGTTTCTCATTCTCCAAACTGTCTTGTTCAGTAAGAGTTATTAACATACAGAGGTTGGGTTCCTGAGGGAATACACTGCTCTCCTCCTTGCTGCTAGGCCTCATTTCCATAACAACCAGCCTATTCAAGACAGACACAGTTGATTGAGGCCCAAGAGCTCACTGGCTCAGAATTCAAAATGCTCCTCCCTAAACTGCACACCTCAGGATTCCATAGAATCTTCTTAGGTAGCCAATCATATGAGGTCTTCTCCTGACACAGCCAATCATATGAGGTCTTCACCTGACATAGACAAAGACAAACTTTGACTTTTCTATAGTAGATATGCCAAAAGAGGTCCAGGCCAGGTGACCTTCTCTTTTCTTACTACAACTTTTTATTTCGCCTTAGGTGTTTTACTGAGATGAGACCTTTGCTATTTTCCTCCTTTAAAAACTAAAATCTCAGGAATAAGCACCAGTCCTTGAGCATCTCCTGTTTCCCCCTTTTAAAATCTTGCCTCAGAAATCTAAGCAGTGGCAGCTCAGAGAGCCTTCTCTGGTTTTCTAACCAAATTGAATCCAGTGCTCTCTGGGGCTGTACTTTGTATTTGGAAAGGTGTTCATGGTTTTCCCCTTTCCGCTCAGGTGTTTTACCAGTATTACAATATATGAAGACCTACATGGCTCAGGTCCAGGTTGCTTGGCAGACAGTATCTCCCTGTATGAGCTGGTCTAGGTTCTGATATCATCATGAGAGGGTCTTTCCTCTGCCCACCACCATTGTGAGTAAAATTGGTGAGGACACAAAAGAGGGCCTTCTTGGTGGCTGCCCCTAAACTCTGGAACCCTCTTCCCAGGGAGGCCAGAAGCACTAGCTTATTGTAGTGCTATTATTCCACTTTCAGCATCCTTTGGAACCTGGGGTTTGCAGTTTAGGGAGGGGGGGCCTCCCTAAACTGCAAACCCCAGGATTCCATAGGATGTTGAAAGTGGAAAAATAGCACTAGAACAGGCTGGTGTGGAAATGGCCTTTGTTGTTCTTCCGACAGCAGGCAAAGACCTTCTTAGTCAGGCAGCCATTTTAATACAGAAAATGTTTAAAGAATGGACTGGGGGTGCTGTACTGTTTTAATTTTAATCTCTTCTTTTCATCTCTTTTTAGCTGTTTTCATTCTTTTATAGTTTAATTCTGTCTTAATACGTCTTATTTATGTTTTTAAATTGTATTGTTTTAGTATGTAAGCTGCTCTGAGCCCCAGTGTTGGGCAAAAAAATGGGATGCAAATAAAGATGATGATGCTGGTGGTAATGGTGGTGATGATGATGATGATACAGTAATCTCTCCTTATGTGTGGGGATACGTTCCAAGACCCCCACCCCAAGGATACCTGAAACTGTGATCAGTGCTAAACCCTATAGTCTATAGGGAAGAAAGCTACTTCTGGGGAGTTCCAGTGGCACCAGAGCCATTTCCTCTGGTGGTGTTGGCAGAAGGGCAGTTAAAGTTTGGGGCAGGAGGCAGGCAGTCAAGCAGCAAGACCAAGAGCAGGTCTTGTGGGGGGGCCATCACCTGGACAACCATATTTTCTATTTGTTTTTCATACTGTGGTAACTTAAACTGCAGAAATCAAGACCACAGATAAGGGGAGATTTATTGTATTTTGGTGAGTCCTCTCCGAGGCCCTCCGCATGGAGTTTTGGAAGCGAGAGGGCCCCTTCAGCGTCGCGTAAATGTGAAGAGCGGTCTGCATGATGCACCACATTTACGCGACACTCAAGGGCCAGACGCAGAGTGAGCACGCATCTTTTCATTTTCGGCTCAAAGCTGAAAATGGTGCACCATCGTGCAATGCTCCCAGGTCCCGCGCACACTTACCTGGCGTGCGGTGCCTCCGGAGCCGGGCCAGTCGCGCGTCCTCTCCTCAGTGCAGCCTGTGAGGTCCCAGGCTGCACTGCGAATGGAAGAGGCGGGGTGCTCAAGCAAGGAGGAAGGAACTGCAGAGCCGAAACAGCAGGGAAGTGGCAGCGTTCCTTCCAAGCCTTCTCGCGC
This sequence comes from Iguana delicatissima, assembly GCA_948472985.1. Lineage (NCBI taxonomy): Eukaryota > Metazoa > Chordata > Lepidosauria > Squamata > Iguanidae > Iguana > Iguana delicatissima. The sequence continues at coordinate 504,349 of CAOKZL010000555.1, read as the reverse complement.
GAGGACCCCAACCCAGCAGCACAAACAGGTAACATGTGAAAAGGGCCCCAGTTTCCTGCCTTAAAAAAAAAGGGAGGCAGGTGGAATTATAACATCAGTGTGATAACTGAAGCCCCTGTCAGAGCTGCTGCTGATGTGGTCCCTGTTGCTCAGGGTGGAGATGACGAGCAGCAGCAGCCACTGTTGGTCCCTGTGGCTCTGGCTGGAAATGGGTCCTGCAGCTCAGGAGCTCCCCTTGCTGCCATGGACCAAGCAGGCGCGGACGTCCCTCTGCTTGTTCCTTTAGGGCAGCAGGGATCTGATTCTGTGCCTCCTCCTTTGGAGCAACAGGGATCCGATTCTGAAGAGGCTCTGGAGCCTGGTTCAATAAGTCCCCAGTCAAGGCGGAGGCTCAAGAGGGCTGTGCAAAGGGAGGCTTCCTTGGCTAAGTTGAAGAAGCGGTGACCGGACACACCTGTGCCTGGGGCTATATAACTGCCTGCCTGGAAGCTTCCCTTTGCTTGTGGGAAACTTCTTACAAGCCCTCCTCTTGTCTGTATCTTGCTCCCAGCACCTGGTTCCTGATGCCTTGAGTTGATCTCTGGACTCTTGACCCTTGGCTTTGGAACTCTGACTACGGCTTTGCGTGGCGCTCTGGTAAATGAACTTCCTTGAGTAAGTGCTTGCTTGTCTCCTCCTGGCTGGACTTTGCTGGCTCTCCCACTCTCTTCTCCAGGCTGGCTCGCCGCCCAGGTCTCTGACCTTGACAATCAGGGCCTCAAAGAGCTCTCTCCTCTTCCCTAACCCTTGGAAAATATTTTTGATGACTGATGGTGTGAGCGGAAAAAGGTTTCATGACCCTGCATAGTACTTCCCCAGCTCTTCCCTCATCTACTCTGCAGGGCTACTAGAGATTCAGCACCTGAGAGGTCAATTCACAGAGGTATTGCCTGTTTAAATGTCCAGGGTGTCAGAAGATTTCTAAAGGTACTCTCTCTTTCGGTCTCTCTTCATTTACTTAACTAAAGTTCCTCCATTTTGATTCCTAGTCAGCTTTAAAGATTGTTGCTGTAGTCAGCTCATTCCCTGACTACAATGGCAGTCTATCTTTTTTTAAAAAACTTCCCTGAAACCCCCTGTTTGGTGTTGTGACTTGAATCTGACCGCTTCAAAGTTAGCATGTGAAGACCATCTTCCTAGTCACTAATGTGAACTACTGACATAAAATTGTTACAGCCCTGCACACCCCCAATACTTTTGTGGTTTAACTGGGGAACATTATTTAATTGGCAAGTTACATTAACTGGCAATGATATAAAATGTGACCTGAAAATGATTGGAAGGTCAAGCCAGAGAGAAAAAAGTTACTGACTGCAAATGTGAGAATGCAAGGCAGGTCAGCCCACACACACCTGCAGGTAAGCCAAAGTCATTGTCAAGCAGATTATGAAGCAACTTCAGATATAATAGGCTTAAGCATAAGCTTAGTCTCTCCAACTGGAATACAATTGTCAAGGAAATGTTCCCACCAAACAGTGATTGTCGAAACCAGGCTACCTCATTCCTGGGCATTCTCCCTGCATGGTCCTGAACTTTCCTCAAGTACAGGGCTATTAATGACAGTCATTATTTCTTTGTCACTTAAGCACTGAAACCATTAGCACCATCCAGAACACATTGTCTGTGTTGCAGCTCCCATTGTCCACCAGGCTGGGAGAGAGATTAACTCACTTCAAGGAGTGAAATAGAGTACAAAAATCCCCAGTTCTGATCAACTAGTTTTGCAGTTCACCCGTTGCTGAATGTCTCTCTGCCAGTTTGCTTCCCAGCTGTGTACTATCCATAGACACACAAGTCTAAGCCACATTGCTGCTGCTTCACTACTTTTCTAGATTAGTAATTACAACCCGAAACCCTCAACCTCTCTATCCATATCTTTTCTTCTCTTTATCCATCAGCTAGCCATGTGTATATGAGGTGGGGAAAGGTGCAGCCTTGTGGTAAAAAAATTGCCCCCTGACTCCAATGTAGTTGCCCACCCCTGCTCTAGAAATACAGGAAGGCAGAGGTGCTTCACAAGGCAATAGAAGACGAGCAGGAGATGAAGCTTTTGTGCTGGCACTATATAGTTTCATCCTCCCCATATGGATTGCAGCCAAAAAGACCAAGGAGATATTTGAGCAAATGAAGATTAAAAGCAAATACTATTTGTGCTATTGTGCCGTTTCCTGACTGCTAAGGGGCATATCCGTAAAGGCCAGAGTGGACAAATATAGAAAGCGCAGGAAGCAATTTCTTTATCCCTTTACCCCATGTGCAGGGTGGACCAGCACTCCAGACATTCCAGTTTCATTTTCTACTAATTTTGTGCCATGTTTAAGGGGGTTCGATGAGGTTTATTCACTGTGAACAGATGAAGATGCAGGAAAGGGCAAAAACCCACTGCATTTGGCAGTGGTTCCAGGCAAATATTAGCCATTTTGAGAAGACTGGGGGTGCTGGAGCTTTTAGAAACCACAGAATTGATCCACAGATGCAACATGATGCTTTGTTCACTCTCTTGTTAAGGCATCAAGCTTAGCTTGCAATTTCCAGGCTTTGCAGAGCTTGATGTAACGTAAGATAGCTTCATCTCTAATCTTTGGATCATTGGCTGTTATTATTCTGAGTGCTTATTAACACAGAGAGTGGGATTTCATAACAGTTGGAGAGAGTGTTAGGATAAACTATAGTATATACTGGGAAACATCTTCCCCAAGAAGTACATACCTTTTGTATTTGCAAAGATCTCCACAAGTCCCTGGGCCTCCTCTTCTATTATGTGCTCTGTGCATTTCTTCCCCAGTCCCAACTTTCTTAGGGTAGCTAGCCCAAACCGTCTTTGCTGCTTCCAGGTGCGACCATTTGAAAGCAGAATGCCTGAGGACCACAAGAATCAAGGGCAAATTAAAGAATAAATATTCCCCAAAATTCATCTTCGGAAGACTGCTTACACCTGTTCATTCCTGAGTTACTGATACTTTTAGAACAAATTTGTAAGAATTATGCAATGTCACCTTCTGGCTATTACGGTGGTTATCTTGTACTTCTGGTCCTGGACACCACTCTAGGATAGAATATGTTTAAAATCCGTATGTTTAAAATAACCTAGTCCAAAAATGTCAGGCCTTTGAGACCTTAAAGGCAGTCATCCTCCATGAGCCTGTAGAGAAGGAAAGTGTTCTGAGTCTTTCTGGAGTGTGTTTGCATTCTGCTTCTCTTTGGTAACATCTGCTTGTCTGTTTATGTACTGGGCTGGTTTCTGTTTTGTATTATTGTATATATACAATTACCATATAAATTTATTTTGGGTGAGCTGCAAAGAAAAACATTATTCCAGGTGAGCTGCAATGAAGAACTAGTTGTAGACTAGGAGGCAGGAAGTAGGAATAAATGCTCCTGTTTTATAGTAGCTGTCCTACAAAGAAATATTATGATATTTGGGGCACTTTAGCTTTAGAAAAAAGGATCTTCAGAAAAAGATCCAGGGAGATCCTGACGGAGGTTTTGAAACTATTCACTGTGTAAAGAAGATGGAGAGGGAAAAGACAAGGACTTGTTTTTTTTCTCTCTCTCTATACACAGTGGAATCAAGGCATATCCATTAAACTAAATGGTGGCAGATTCAGGACAGATACAAGGAAGTGAAAACTGTCCAAAGAATAATGATGGCCCCAACTTGTATGGCATTAAAAGATTGAAAAATGCATGGATGATGGGGACCTTAAATGGTTACTAGTCAATATGGCTGCCTATCACCTTCATAGAATCATAGAGATGGAAGAGACCACAAAGGTCATCCATTCCAACCACCTGTCATGCAGGAACACACATCAAAGCACTCCCAACAGAGTACAGATGCTATGTCTCTACATATCAGTCACCATGGAGTGAGAGAGAGAAGGTGCTGTTCACTGATGTCCTCCTGGTGGGCTTCCCAGAAGCCCCTCATCAACTGATTACCCACTGTAGGAATAGAATGCATGATAAGATAGGCTTTTGGTCTGTTCCAACCTGAATCATCTTTTGTTGTTGCCAATAAGAATCATGTTATAAAATATCACCAATAATGTTCTCAGTTCTGCTGTGGAACATGAAAAACCAATCTCAAGACAGTGCTTGCGCAACAACACTTTTAACTCTCATCCCAAAGCCTCTCAGGCCATTTCTGCACTGTAGCTCTGTAGCAGTGGGTTGTTACTGGTCCAGGAGTGGCACTTCTCCATGACATCTTCACTGTCCACCTGCTATCCTGTCCCAAAGCATCACCAAATCACCATATTCTATTTCCAAAAAAAAAAAAAAAATCCATGAAGAACTTCCCATAGCACTCCAACCCTATCAGCTGTCGTAGTGCAGTACCATTATAGTGCTTGATAGTGCTTCCTGTTATGGCAGATCCAGCAGTGGGTGGGCTGTGGACATGCCCAGTTCATCCCTCCCTCATTGACTCCCATGATGTGGTAACTTCCCATCACCTCTCCCTCTTTATTTTGAACGTCAGCATTGAGTCAATTTTTTTTATTTTTTTTTTAATACACTTTTAAACAGTACAGGGCAAAATTGCAATAGTATGTTGGCATGTCATGCTATTAAAACATTGCTGTGTTAGTACAGCTTCCCTAAAAAAATATTTAGCAACCAATTGGAGTGGTGGGGCAGGGTGAAGGTGGGGCATGGGAGTGGCCAAGGATGCTGTAATGCCAAAGGAACATCAGTGGCAGTACCACTACCCATGTGCTTAAGGAGGAAGGGTGCGGAAAAGAGTGTCCTTAACCCAACAGCATTCTGCAAATGGTGGTGCTACCATTATAAAGCTGCAATGCACTAAATGCCCTCTGCTGCAGAAATGGCCTCAGTAAGGTATAAATGTGAGGGAAAATTCTGTCCTGATGATACGTCTTCTAACAGGTGTTTAGCTCTGTTTATGGCAATACCTATTAAACCTTGGTGCACATTTTCCATTACAAGGACAAGCATTTCAACAGTTTCATTTCCTTTTGATGTTTTTCTTTTTACTTGCTGGAGGAAGGTGAAAATGACATCAGGAGAAATTTTCAGCCTTCCAACATTTCACAGTTGAAAATTGGGACACATGTGGCTGAGCAACAAAGTGTGGTCAAGATGGTAAAATCAGGACCGTTAAAGAGTATGCTGTTTCCATTCATTAAAAAAAAAAAATCCTGATGTCTGACACATTTAAAACTTGTATGAGCTTTGCTGGAGATAAAACCCTTTACCATTCCCAAGAACTTACCCCTTCTTTTAAATACAGTTTTAATTGCAGGGGTCTGTGGCCGCCCAGCAAAATATTCTGAGTGATCGATCAGTCCTTCTTTCACTGCTTGGTATCCAGACAAGACTACTACAGGATAAGGGCCCATCCATAGTGTGAAAATGTTTCCATATTGCTTCGCAAGCTGTCATTTGGATCAAAGCAGAGGAAAACCAATGTTACGGTCCCAAATAAGCCACTTGTTTCCAATTCAGACATTTATTTTAGCTTTCCTCACTTCTGCAGCTTCTATCATGTATGATTGGATGCAGTTGACTCAAATGCAGCTGAGTCAAGACATGTGTGTTAAACTAGTTTGAACATGGTTAAACTACGGTTGCCAGATCTCAGAACCTAAACCTCAGAACCTAAGGACGTGGTCAAGCTGGAGCAAGTCCAGAGGAGGGCGACCAAAATAGTGAGAGGCCTGGAAGCCATGCCCTATGAGGATAGACTTAGAGAGCTGAGGATGTTTAGTCTGCAGAAGAGAAGGTTAAGAGGGGACATGATAGCTATGTGTAAATATTTGAAGGAATGCCATGTAGAGGAAGGAGAGGGCTTGTTTTCAGCTGCTCCAGAGACCAAGACAAGGAGCAATGGATTCAAGCTGGGCAGGAAAGGAGATTCCACCTGTCAGGGCTGTCCGGCAGTGGAATACGCTGCTTCCATGGAGAGTGGTGGAGTCTCTTTCCTTGGAGGTTTTTAAGCAGAGGCTGGATGGCCATCTGTCGGGAATGCTTTGAGGGTGTTCCTGCATAGCAGGGGATTGGACTGGATGGCCCCTGGGGTCTCTTCCAACTCTACATTTCTCTACATTTCTATGATTCTATCCCGAGTCCCCACTTTTTGTGGGCCATCTACAGACAGGAGATGAGGGTGCAAATTTTCCACTTTGGGAGTGCTCCATCCTGGGCAACAAGAAAGGGCTGCGTGCAAATCTCCACCTCTCTGGCTTCTTTTCAAGTTTCTTGCAGTCCTTTAAGAAAGAAAAAGCATCTTGGGTGTGTCTTTTTTTTTTTTCCTGACAGTAGGGGGGCAAGCATGACTTTCTCTCTCCGCAGTACATTTCAGCAAAGAACCAAAGACGGAAGCTAAAAAAATTGTGACCCCAGCTGTGCAGTTACAGTGGCCCCTGGGTATCCCCTAGTGTTTGGTTCCAGGACACACACACACACACACACACACACACACACACTCTGTGAATATCAAAATTTGTGGGTTCTCAAGTCCCATTGTATACAATGGTGTAGTAAAATGGCAAAATCAAAGTTTGTGTTCTGGAACTTTTTGGTGGGGGGGAATACTTTAAAGCTGTGGTTGGTTGAATCCATGGATGGAGGGCCAACTGTATAATCTACTATATAAAAGTCACAATTTGTGAGTGATCTTGTCTGTCTGTGTCAGGCAGGCGAAGACCTCATACGATTGGCTGTATGAGGCGAGAAGGCCTCCTATGATTGGCTGGCTGTGAAGATTCTATGGAATCCTGGGGTTGGCAGTTCAGGGAGGGGCCTTTAGAAAACTCAGCCAGACAGCCCTTGAGCCTCAGGCTGGTTGCTATGAAGATGAGGCCTAGCAGCAAGGAGGAGGAGGGCAGTGTATTCCCTCACGAATCAAACCTCTCTTATGTTAACAACTCTGAATACAGATTGCATTGGGGAATATGGGGATAAGTTACAGGTACTGGAATAGTCTGATTGCTATGGGGATGAGGCCTAGCAGCAAGGAGGAGGACAGTGCGTTCCCTCAGGACCCCAAACCGTGTATGTAAATAACTCTGAATACAGATTGAATTGAGAAGTATGGGGAAAAATTACAGATAATGGGGAAGAAAATTTGCTGAGTTCTTAAGAGGAAAATAAAATCCTGGGCACTGCCAGGTAAATACGCTAGTGAGGTAAATATAACACAAACAGAAACCAACTCATATGGGTTGCATATAAATATATAATGTCAAATACAGAGATGGTAGCCATAACTTTGCTCAGCTCCATTCAGCCATGGAAATCCACTGAGTAAACTTGGGAAATCACACTCTCTCAGCCTCAGAGGAAAGCAATGGCAAACCCTCTTCTGAACAAATTCAGACCCTGTAATATATTTGCCTTAGGGTCACCATAACTTAGAAATGACTTGAATGCATACAGCAACAAAAAGTGTAGAATTCCATCTGCATACATCAAACTACCAGGGGTGGGGGTGAGAATAGGTTGCCGTGCCCAAATAAGAATTCTGCCTCCCAAATGACATTTTCCTTCAGTCCCAAGATTTCTAGCATTTCAGTAATTTAAAACTTCAGTTAAGCATTTTAGCAGTACAATTTAGGCATCCGAAGAAAAGGGGCAAGCAAAGTGACCCAGTGAACGTGAATACAGCAAATATATGAAGTTCTAGGTATGAACAATTTTCAGTGTCTCCTATGCAATGCTAGAAATTTTGGAATGAAAGGAAAATTTCATGGGGGCAGGCAGAAATTTCAAAATTTCATTTTGCCTCCCTTGTAGCTACACCACTGGGGAAACCTAAACAGAACATTGAGTTAGTATCATATCACAGAAATATTAGGAATGGAAGAACAAGACTCTGGTAAGGCTTGTCGGCATATGCAAACTTCTTCAGATTCCACAGTTTCCCCCCTTGATACTATTCAATTCAATAATTTATTATGGTCACAGACAGCATAGACAATGATAAAAGATTTTACCATAAAATAGATAAAATATATAATCATCCCTCCGCGTTTGTTAGGTGTAGGGGCACAGGACTCCCCTGAAAGTGGGAAAACCGTGAATACCTTTAGGCCCTCCCAAACCATATTTAGCACCCAAAAAAGTGTGATCACCATATTCAACCCACCATGGATTCCTTTGAGGAGTCAGGGTTCCTTCCCAAGGCAGAAGTGGGGGGCTGGAGGGGCTTCCGGCCAGCTCCACGGCTGCCCCACACCATTTTAAAGAGGGACTTGCAAGCCTCGTTCACAGTTTCTCAGTCTCACATGGCTTGCAGTCCCTATTAAAAATGGCACAGGGAGGCAGCAGAGGTGACAGCAAATAATCCATGAATAATCAAATTTGCAAAAGTGAAACCTGCAAATGTGGAGTGCTGACTGTATGGTATAAATAAAACAAAACGGCACAGGGTACAATACAATAAATATTTAAACTTTGAGACTAACAAAACACATCGAAACACAACAAGATGTACAAGGAACATTCACCCCAAACAGGGTTAAAAAAAAATGACCAGTGATACCAACTACAAATAGTCAGACATCAAGGGTTATACGTAACAAAGAATGTTCACTTGCTGTAGTCATAACAGAGCTTTATTACACAATATAAGCAAATGTAATTATGATTAATGTTGACCAACATTTAATCTCAACTTACATTAGGTTGTAAACCATGAATATAATTTGTTGCAAAGGTTAACTTACCTGCTGACATCTAACAAAATAGATATGGAAACAACCACTCCTACACTGCTGTCAATATACAATGCACCACCTTATTAGAAAAAGCTTAGTCCTTTTTGCAAACAAACATTTCCTAGTTTTTACTTGTTATGATTGTTGTTATCATTAATTATAATGTGTCATGAAAGCTAGTGTGGTGTAGTGGATTGAATGTCAGATTACAACTCTGGAGACCAGGATTTGATTTCTCAGCCAGCCACTGAAACCCACTGGGTGACTTTGGGCATGTCACACACTCTCAGCCCCAGAAGACCCTGTGATCAAGTCACCTTAGGGTCATCATAGGTCAGAAATTACTGGAAGGCATGCAACAATAACAACATATAACACCATCACTGTACATGGCACTTTACAAGTAAAAGAGAAAGGAAAGAGTTCCCTGCTCTCAGGCTTTCAATCTAATTAAGACACAACACAACAAGAAGAGAGGATGGAAGTGTGGGAAGGGATTGCATCTAGTATGGTTACTTCCATATCCTTTTTCTCTCACAAAGTATGCCAAACTTTGTAACTGACTGGGATCTACATCAAGGACATGGAAGCTGGCATCCTGTTGGTGTCTTATCCAGAGCTAAGTTCTTTTATGCAAGTGATCGTATTCTTTTGGCCACCACATAATGCCTGTATAATGCTTGGTAAGGAAGCATTATTGGAAGGAATAAGAAAAGTAGGAGACCACACTGCAGGTGGACTGGTTCAGTTGAGGGTGCTATGGCCCAGAGTTTCCAAGACCTGGGCAGGGGAGTTAAAGACTGGTGGTCTTGTGGTTTCTCATTCATAGGGTCACCAGTGAACTTGGTCACAAATAATAATAACAAACAAGAAGAACAACAAAAATAATGTCTGTACTCAGGTCACAGCTGTGTGTGTGGAATTCCACAAACATATAGTTGTGCATTTGTGGATAGTATGTAACTATATACCCGTGCCTTCACTTCATTTCCTGGAAATGGGGAAACAGCAAAAAATATTTGGAATATTTGATGGAAGCCGCCTTGGGTCCCATGCCGAGAGAAAGGTGTCATACAAATATAATTAATAAATAAATCAGGGTTCAAATCCCCACTTGACCATGGAAACCTACTGGGTGACCTTGGACAGATCGCACTTCCTTAGCTTCAGTGGAAGGCAAATGAAAACTAACTCTGAAGAAATCTTGTCAAGAAAACCCCATCACAGTTTCACCTTACGTTCATCTTTGAAGGCACGTAACAACAAACTCTGATAGGTGGCATCCCCTTGCAGGTGAGACTTGTGGAAACACAACAATTTAGAGAAATGCAGCAAATGAATGCAAGAGATCCTCACAGGCCTAGATAGGACTCAGGCACGAAACCACATCTCCTCAAGAACATAGAAGGTGAGCCACCAGCTGTGGTGGGGGGAGCCCTTCTTCTACTACTACTGACCTTCTCCCATGAAAATGCAAAGCAGAGCTCTGAGATGCAGTCTCTGTGGACTGTAGTGGAGGAGAAAGTATCTTTGTGTGAGAGAGGCAGGGGACAATTTGCAGGACTTGACAGCCAATAGTGGGTGAAGCCAAAGGCTCTCTCCCACTCACACACAGTATATGTTCAAGCAATCCATTCACATGTGCCCCCAAAAAACATCCATACCATGCAAATATATAGAGAGGGTACATCATGTTAGCTAATCCCAGTGAGACTAGATACATTCAACCAATTGTTGAATTGTGAGTCAACATGTGGGCAAATCCCATTGCTTCAATGGATCTACTCTACAACAGGATTTAGGCCAAATACAATGGCAGTCTGTTCCTGGAATGACTGATCTGGAGGAAGCTGGCCATCTAGGCCTTAAATTTTCCCTGATAGGAAAAAAAGCTTCATAAATTGTCATTAGGGCTGTCAAGGGATGACTCCATGTGCACCTTCAGTTTCCTATAGATAAAGAAGAGGGGTACACAGAGCTTTTTCTGGGAGATGCTAGGGTTTGGGGACTTCTTGTGGCTTCTCCATGATGGTGGGGAGGTCTCACTGATCTGATGAGGTCCACGGGCTGCAGTTTCCCAACTCTATTTTAAGATATTCAGGTCCCAGCTGAGGAAGGACATGAAGGGACCAAAGACGTTCAGTTGAGCCCAGAAACCAAATAGAAGCCAGTACCACTGCAACAGGTCTAGTTGAATGTGATTCTGTCAGTTCAGAATCATTAAAATAGCTGCAGCCCCTGATTTTTTTTATTCATTGGATTTATACCCTGCGTTTCTCTCAAGATGAGATTCAAGGCAGTCTTAAGGATGAATCTTCTGATTTCTCTTTTCTTGAGGGTAGCTCCATGGAGCATTCCTATAGTATAGAGGTCACAGCAGCACAGGTGGCTCAGTGAAATTCTGGCTGTCTAGGAAAGAGGTTCAGACACACCCTGAACACTGTTTATGTGCTGCTTATGTGTTTTATTGGAACATTTCTGTATCAACCTACAGTTGAAACAATTCCTACCTCAGCCTGGAGACATAATTTGAAAAAGCAGACAAGTGCAAAAATAGCAGAAGAAAGCCAACTACTTCAGTATCACAGTTGCTGCCTAGGTAACCGGATAGATCATGAACCAACGTCCAAAATAAGAACAACAACAATAATATCACTAAGCTTCTCATTCATCTTACCTTCGTGAATATATCTTGAGAAAATGACATTCCTATCCGCCATGCACTTCCAATGAGGGGAAGCTGAAAAGGTCCAGGAGGGTAGTTTCTGCTTAACCAGAGCTGTTTGAAATAATGCAGGATCAGAAGGCCCACAAGCAGAGAAGTCAAAAATGCCCAGATCCCCATTGTTCTCTTCTCTTTTCCTCCTCTACCTTCCTATTTTTCGGTCCAAGTCACCTGGATAGGTTCACTGGAATTTCTCCACTAGCTTTTGTCTTTTGTGATGTTGTCACTGTCACCTCTCCTTTTCTACTAGCAGCCTTTAATATAGTCTGTTTCAAGAGATGTTGATGAAAGGCTTTCATTAGTTTAGGAATGTCATTTGTGCATAATCCCTCATTAATTCTTAAGCAATTCATATGCATATTTCCATATTCCACACTTTCAATATATGTAAGGAAGAGTTCCTGGCCACAAGCTCACAATCTTAAAATATGTATATATATATTGTTGCAGGAGCCCAGAGAACACAGAGACCACAGAGCAAGAAAAAGAGTAATTTATTACGCGCGGGCTTTTGGCTGGATGTCTCCAAAAGACCAAAAGCCCTGAATTCAAGTTGCACAGCTCTTTTATAGACAAAGTTCACAGCATTCACAAAGATCATAGCAAAGATCGCAGGCATGTCTCGGTCCGCCCCTCTGGGGTCACAAATACCACATGCTGTTACTAGCTAATTACCCCCGCGCTCAGACCCTGGAAAGTGCTTATCTACCATCTGCAATTACCGCAGCCAGTCAATAAACGACACCCTGGCTACATGATCAACATTCTAGCTACCTGATACCCTTCTTAAATCTTTCTCCGTTCCTCTGACCTAAGCCCCCAGCTTCTACTTTATTTCTACTTTATTATTTCTAATTCATACCTATATCAACATGACAAAAGGAAATGGGAGGGGTCCCTCGGGGGGATGCTGGAACATCTGTACTTCTCACCCTACACTGTTCTATTATGGCAAGGAGTAATGGCTCTTGGTAGAGGCAGTCAATCACCAGAACATCTGCAAAGGGAAAAAAGTTAACCCCATTAACCCCATACCTTGAAATCTTCCAGGGCGGTCCTTCTCATTCTCCCACCACCCTCACAGGTACAGCTGGTGGAAACACATGACAGGACCTTCTTGGGACTGCACCCAGGCTCTGGAACATCTTTGCTAGAGAGTTTAGATTGGCACCCTGCTTGTGAGCCTTTTACAGGCAGATGAAACTTGGGACACTGTAGCCAAGCAACATCAAAGTGTGGTCATTAATGAGGAAGAACAGACAAACCAGGAAAGACTGCAGCAATTTGCTTTTGCCTGAGCCTACTGGGAAGGACAGGATTCTACCACCTTGTTACTGCAGCTTAGGCCTATGTGGCGATAGCACCCGTTATCACTTTTGATATCATAATTCAGCCTTACCATACCACCCTTCTCCATGTGTTTGTGAGGCCCCTGGATAAGCACGAAACTAGACTCGGCACTTAACTGCTGAAATATTCTCAAACAATACAGGCACGCCAGAAATAGCCAGATCGCAGCTTCAGGGACCTCCCCGGCAAACCCCACATTATGTATGCGCGCTACCTACAAAAGGCTCCCTGCCCCAAGCAGGCAATTTGCCAAAGGCTGAGCCATCCACTGCCAAGCGTTACGCACTTACATACTGGCTGCACCATTGTTAATTGGGCTCTGAGTCCATTATGCTAAATTGTGACCTTTCGGAGACATTGTCTCACACCCAAAACTCATTGTTGTCCCCGAGTAAAGCATAGCCTGCAGTCACACTTTTCCCTATAAAAACCCCTGATTTCGAGTCCTTCCTCGGATCGCTCCCGAGTTCCAGACCACCTTGCTGCCGCTTTGCTTGGCGAGCTTCCCCTCAGCTCCACGTGTTGAGCCACACCGAACCCCAGCATCGCTCTCTATCTTCTTCCGGGCTCCAGGAACAAGTGTCGTATCACCCAAATCAACTATCCCTCTGAAAATCCCGCTATCTCACTCACACCTTTATTTTCCTTAGTTATCTGTGTGCGTGTGTTGCTTACATTGTGTGCCTGTATTTAATAAAGATCATTCATTGCTTTCAAACTGGTCTGCTCCTTGACTTGGCCTGACCCCGTAAACATTGGGTTACAAGATCCTGCTAAGTTACCCTGCCTCCCGTAACGCTAAAGCAGTGCTCTGAGCTAATTTTCCCCACCTCTAGTTGAGCACATTTTGGTGTCCCTCCTGGGACCCCCAGTAAACAGGGTAACAACCTCTACTCCTCTTCCTTCTGTGTAGTTAATTGAGAGCAAAGCATATAAATAAATGGAATGACAGGGGATAAATTGGGATGTTCCCACCAAATTGGGACTGTTGGAAGGTAAATGACTCTGGAGAAAGAAGGATTAGCTGAGAGATCTCTCTAGACCTATCCTACAGCACATTGGAATAATGAGACTATAGGAACTGCCACTACCAGGAATGTCAAAAGTTCTTGTTGTTTTATGCCTTCAAGTCACTTCCAACTTGTGGTGACCCTCAGGCAAACCTATCATGGAGTTTTCTTGGCAAGATTTGTTCAGACAGGGTTTACCTTTGAGCTCCTCTGAGGCTGAGAGAGTGTGACTTGCCCAAGGTCACCCAGGGGGTTTCTGTGGCTGAGTCGGGATTTGAAGCCTGGTCTCCAGAGTCATGGTCCATACTGGCTCGCATATTAGAAACAGTGATACATTATCAGACATCAGAACCTCAAAGCAATGAGGTTCTGTATCCCCCAGTAACTGAAATCCTGCAGTTGTTAGAACAATGCATTATTAACAAGGAATGGCACTGATGGGGAATGTCAGCTGTGGAGCAGCATGATCGGCAGGTCTCTTTCCAGTAATGATATTTTGCTTGTGAGCCTTGTTCAGCAAAATGATTCAGTATCTTGAGAAAGCATGACATTATGAAAAAATTCAAAACATTTTCATTCCAGCCCATCTTATAGAGTGGCAATTTGAAAGGGGTCTTGGTCTTCTTCTAAACCGAAAAGTTACTTCCCCACCCCCAGATTCCATTCAAGGATTTACTGTTTTCTTCTTTCCATTCTCTTTCCCTTTTTCCCCAAACTTCGCTGTTATTCTGTTCCTCAGATCCAGGTATTCAACCCGTGATCCATCCCTCCCACTATCTCCTCCCTCTTGTCCTTTCAAACAAAAAAAGGAGATTAATTCACCTAACAAAACATGTGATACAGTCCCTCCTATTTGAATATTTTTTCACCCAGGGCAACAGGCCTTCTTATGTTAATGAATGTGACAGGCAGTGGCATTCATCCTAATGAATTCCAGCAAACTCTAACAATCTTATTCATGTAAAAATATTTTTAACTTGGGTGTTAATTGGAGAACCTAGAAAGTTAGGTGTGTAAGACCCCGCTTTGAGGGTCCCTAATATTAATATGGTTGGGATGGGCACCATACCTATCTGGCACAATATTGGATTGGCAACTGTATTAATTGGCTCTGATATCAAAATCAGACCTGAAAGGTGACAGAGAGGTGAAATCGAATGAGGGAAGGAATTTGACTGTAAACATGAGAAGGATAGGTCAACTCAAAACTTCCTCCAGGTAAGACTGAGTCATTTGTCAGGCAAATACACACCATTCTTGTGGATAATAGGCTTAAATAGAAGCTGAAATTTTCCAGGGAACCCAACTGTGGGAAGCCCACCAGGACACTGATTGACAGATATCCATCCCTTGTACACCTGAATTCCTTCCTCTTTCCTCACAGCATCCACAATAGACAGCTATTACAACACCCATCATGTCTCTGTCAATCAAGCACTAAGCCCATCAACAGGCAAAAGATCCATTGTTCACAACAGGTTCCCTTTGTCTTGCATCTGGAACCTTCAGTGCCACAGGCTATTTTCAAGGTACAAATACCCCTGATTTCAGGATGCCCAGGGCAGTCTCTCGACGGTCTACCCATCACTCTGTCCGTCTGGCTCCTTAGGTCCTACCTAAACCAAAACACATTTCTGCTCTTCACTACTCTTCTGGACTGGTAATTATAAATCCTCCCAAACCCCTCAGCCTCTCTATCATTTTTCCTCCCTTTCTCTTTCAGCTAGCTCTTGTGTGAGTGTGTGATTGTGTGTATTTTGTGTACGCGCATGAGTGAATTCCCCTCAATAAACACTGTGATTGAATATTTTCCCTGGGTTTTCATGTGGTCTGACTTTGTAAAAACTGGGTTAAAGATTCACTGTGTTGCCGTTATCCCACTGGCATACCCTATCCCTGGGACTATAAATTTGATATCAAATATGCCCACCATGCCAGAGAGGTTGTCCAGATGGGCATGTAGGCAAAGAGGTTGAACAGCTGAAACTAGGTCAGGCCAGGAAAGCCCCCAGTCACATAGCCCAAGGAGACCTCAATCAATACACATCTACATAGACAAAGGGTCCTCAGCCAAAAGTAGCCAACTTGAGGGGATTAGCATGTTTACCCCAGGTTGAGCAACTTTGACTCTGGAAAAATCCTAAATCAGTATTGCAACCCGACTTGATTGCAACCCGACTTGATTTCAACCGAACTTGATTGCAACCCACTTGCCATTGTATGGCATTCCTTCCTTTGTTTTGGCCATTGTTCTTCTCAGGAGAGGGCCTGCCCTCAAGGTACGTTCTGCCGTATAAGTAGTCCTAGTTTTTGAGGGTCTCTTCAGAGAACTCCCCCGCCATGCTAGCAGACCAGCACTCTGTTAGTTGAGTGATCCCCTCAGCCACGTCTTTGCTAAGCTCTGTTCTTCTCACCGCCTCCAGGACTGAAGACTTCAGGATAGGTGCAGTATCACTGTCTCTACAATCTCTTTTGTGAGGAAAGGTTGGACATGACCTTTGGTCCAATAAAATACATGTGATGTACATTGTGGATTGCACCTGGGGATGATAGTGCATGAGGTAATCCCATGTGCCTCCAGCTGAATCATTGTGATATGTAACCGGGGCAGAGGGTTGCATCAGACATGGGAAATGCAAAGTTGGCCAGATGTTGCATCAGCAAGGGTTGTATATAAGGAGCTGAGTTCTAGCCAACTGTCCTCTTGATTGCCTGATTGTGTTGGCCAGAGGCTATGCCCAGAAGAGGCTATGCCAGCTGTGTGCAGAAGGAATGCTGAGCTTCTGTTTGGAGGATCTGCAAATCCTGTAAATATGTACTTATGGTAACAGAAGATTAAATGCCTCCAAATTGGAAGATAACACTGCATGGGTGAGTTTTTGTGGTCAGAGTATTGCTGCTAGTTTAAACTCTGCTGTGCACACTTCCGAAGCTGTGTCAACATACTCTGCTATATGGTTTTTTTTTTATACACTTGACTCTGGTACAGCTTTTTGGCCAGGGGTCAGTGGTAGGAGGGAAGTGCTATCGCGGTTTTGCGTAGCTCCCATCATCCACTATCCCTCCACACCTTTGCTATATCCCCTAGCCATTTTTCACCTCTTTTCCTTCTCAATAGGCCTTGTGTGTGTGTGTGAGTGAACGAGTGAGCTGGTGCATGAGAATATTTTCATTCAATAAAATCCATTTATTCGATACGTTTGTTTGGCTTTTGGGCTTGGCCTGACCCCGTAAAGTTGGGTAAAAGATCCTGCTGGGTTACCCTGCCCCCTTCGTTTTGCTATAGCCAGTGCTCCACTAATTTCCCCAGCCTTTATAACTTGGCGCAAGTCAAGGTGTCCCCCGTGGGACCCCCAGAAGTCAGGGTAACATTGCCCTGCCCTCAGTTCTGCCAAAGCCAGTGCTCCGCTAATTTCCCTAACGTTTGCATTTGGAGCAACCAGGGTGTCCCCCATGGATCCCCAGACGTCAGGGTAAAAGGTGAAATCACTAAGGAAAAAAATATTAATTATTTCAAGCCCTGATACACAGATATACTTCTGCTGCTTGCAATATCTGGGGCCCTTTTCACAAGCCAGTCCTGTTGTGAAATGGCCTCGGGAGCTTCACACGATTGCGAGGACTGTTTCATATGACATCTTTGCAATTACGTGACACTCACAAGGCCAGTAGGCAGCGATCACACATTATATCGTTTTCGGCTCATTGCCAAAAATGATTGCACGTCCCTCCTGGGCCCCATACACACTAACTTCGCATGTGGAAGCTCTGGACAAGCGGCCATTGCGCTTCCTCCCCCAGCGCAGACTGGGAAAGTACCCAGTTGCGCTGCGGAAGGAAGGGGCAGAGCGTTCATGCTTCCTTCCTGCCAGCACGGAGCTGGTGGAGAGGGAAAGCCGAGAGGATGCAAGTGCCTCTCGGAAGAGGCTTCTTGCATGATCCCTTCGTGATGCCAGCAGCACCAGGTAAGGTGTGAAAAGGGCCTAGGTCTATATAATATACACACCAGATATCAGTTGCAACATAAATGCTCAATATCTATACATCTACATTTGCTACATAGGGTCTATCCACCAGGCACAGTATCAGATGTTAGCATGAATACATTGAGTGTACTCATTATTTCAATTAGTATGCATTATTTCAATCAAAATAAATTGCATAATATCATTCAAGGGTCAGCAGGAGTTCACGCAGGAAAACAGAAAAGGCCATTGTTACATTCCAAAAGAATGACTCCACCGTGTTGTTTTGAAGTGCTGTTGGCACACGGCCAGCCTTTCAGAAGTTACACTGATGCTAGGCAGGCTTAGCAGGCAGCACTACCTCTGATGGTAAAACATCTGACCCTGCAACGTGAGACATCATGTGCTGCCACTTTCGGTGATGTAGCACTTACAGTGACCATCTTGACAGGTATCTCTAGTGCTGCATTTGCCTTCCACCTATGAATCGGCTTGCATGTATTACAAAGATATTAGATGTTGGCTGCTTTATCCTGTAAATATGCTGCTTAAACATATTATTCAGTTTTCATTTATAGCACGACATCTTTCAAAACAGGAGTTCAAAAGACATCCAGGTGGTGCATCTGTTAAGTTCCTCCAGCTGTCCAGATAAGAAGACCCCACCACTTCTCTAAGCAACTTGTTGCATTGCTGATAGAATCATAGAATCATAGAAATGTAGAGTTGGAAGAGACCACACGAGCCATCCAGTCCAACCCCCTGCCATGCAGGAACACCCTCACAGCACTCCCGACAGATGGCCATCCAGCCTCTGCTTAAAAACCTCCAAAGAAGGAGATTCCTCCACACTCCATTGAGGCAGCAGATTCCACTGCCGGACAGCCCTGACCATCAGGAAGTTCTTCCTGAGGTTCAGGTGGAATCTCCCCTCCTGCAGCTTGAATCCATTGCTCCTTTTCCTGGTCTCTGGAGCAGCAGAAAACAAGCCCTCTCCCTCCTCAACATGGCATCCCTTCAAATATTTAAACATGGCTATTATCTCCCCTCTTAACTTTCTCTTGTGCAGACTAAACAAACTCAGCTCTCTAAGTCTATCCTCATAGGGCTTCATGGCTTCCAGGTCCCTCACCATTTTCGTCGCCCTCCTCTGGACTTGCTCCAGCTTGACCACGTCCTTCTTGAATTGGGGTGCCCAGAACTGGACACAGTATTCAAGATGCGGTCTAACCAAAGCAGAGTAGAGTGGTACCAGTACCTCCCTTGATCTATACACCATACTCCTATTGATGCAACCAAGAATTGCGTTGGCTTTCTTGGCTGCCGCATCACACTGCTGATTCATGTTCAGCTTGTGGTCTATGAAGACTCCTAGATCCCTTTCACACATACTGCTCTCCAGCAACTTGTCCCCCATCCTATATTGCTGTATTCCATTTTTTCTGCCAAGTGTAGGACCTTACATTTCTCTCTGTTGAATTTCATTTTGTTAGCCTTGGCCCAGCTCTCCAATCTGTCAAGGTCATTTTTAATTTTGATCCTGTCCTCTGGCATATTAGCAACCCCTCCCAATTTGGTGTCATCTGCAAATTTGATGAGCATGCCCTCTATTCCTTCATCCAAGTTGTTGATGAAGATATTAAACAGCACTGGGCCCAGGACAGAACCCTGTGGCACCCCGCTAGTCACTTCTGTCCAGGATGAGAAGCAGCCATTCGTGATCACCCTTTGGGTTCGGTCAGTCAACCAATTACAAATCCAACTAACAGTAGCCCTGCCCAGCCCACCTTTTACTAGTTTCTTTGCAAGAATGTCATGGGGAACTTTGTCAAAGGCCTTACTGAAATCGAGATATGCTACATCCACAGCATTCCCTTCATCTATCAAGCTAGTAACTCTATCATAAAAAGAGATAAGATTAGTCTGGCATGACTTATTTTTGAGAAATCCATGTTGACTTCTCGTGATTATCGCATTGCTTTCTAAGTGATTAGAAACTGACTGCTTAACGATCTGCTCCAGGATCTTTCCGGGTACTGATGTCAGGCTGACTGGGCGATAATTATTTGGGTCCTCTTTTTTCCCCTTCTTGAAGATGGGGACAACATTTGCTCTCTTCCAGTCTGCTGGAACTTCTCCTGTCCTCCAAGATTTCTCGAGGATTACAGCAAGTGGTTCCAAAATGACCTCTGCCAGTCCTAGGATGCAATTCATCTGGCCCTGGAGACTTGAATTCATCCAGTGTGGCCAGGTATTCCTGTACCACCCCTCTACCTATTACGTGCCTCATTTCCCCTGCTTCCTCACCTGCTCCCCAACCGCCAAGTTGAGTGCTTGAATCCGTCTGGGAAAAAACTGAGGCAAAGAAGGTGTTAAGTAGTTCTGCTTTTTCTCTTCCCCATGTTAGTAATTCTCCTTCTTCTCTGCGCAGCGACCCTATAGTCCCCTTCTTTTTCCTTTTGCTGCGGACGTATTTTAAAAAAGCCCTTTCTATTGTTTTTAATGTCTCTGGCCAGCCTAAGTTCGTTCTGTGCTTTAGCCTTTCTGACCTCCTCCCTACATCTCCAGGCCACTTGCTTAAATTCTTCTTTGGTGGTTTCCCCTTCTTCCATTTCCCATACATGTTTCTCTTAACACTGAGCTCAGCTGAGAGTTCTTTAGTCAACCGTTCTGGTTTCTTCAGATGCCTTCCATTTTTCCTCCTTATTGGCACAGTTTTAGACTGTGCCTTCAATTTCTCCCTTTTAAGGAACTCCCATGCCTCCTGAACTCCTTTCCCTTTCACTATCCTTGCCCACAGAATTTCAGCCAGCAGCTCCTTAAGTTTACAGCAGTCCGCTTTTTTAAAATCTAAGATGAGTGTTTGGCTACCCTTATCTTCTCCTTCCCACTGAATACCAAATTCCAATAGGGCATGGTCACTCCCCCCTAAAGATCCAACCACTTCTACCTCATTAACAAGGTCATCCCTGTTGGTCAGGATCAGATCTCGAATATTTGATCCCCTTGTGGCCTCTTCCACCTTCTGGACCATGAAGTTGTCTGCAAGACAAGCGAGAAACTTGCTGGAACTTACTGTCTTGGCAGAGTTTGACTGCCAACATATATCCGGGTAATTGAAATCTCCCATTATTACTGTATCTCTCCTCCTTGAATGTGCAGTCATTTGGTTGAGGAAGGCGTCATCAAAGTCCTCAGCCTGGGTTGGAGGTCTGTAGTAAACCCCCACCAGAGTATCCCTATTGTTTCTCACTCCCTTAATTCTTACCCAGATGCTCTCGACCTGCTTTCTGGGTTTAAGTCTTGGATCTCTTCACAGGTGAAAACATCCTTGACATACAAGGCTACTCCTCTTCCTTTCTTGTTTGGTCTATTTCTACAAAATAGGCTATACCCCTCTATTCCTACATTCCAATCATGAGACTCATCCCACCAGGTCTCAGTGATGCCTATCAAATCGATCAACTCTTACTGCCAAGAAGTTCCTTCTAAAGTTTAGCTGATATCTACTGTCCTGTAATTTTAATCCATTAGACCTAGTCCAGCCCTCTGGGGCAGCAAAGAACAGGCCTCCTCTCTTTGACAGCCCTGGAGATGTATAAAGAGTATAGTCATGTCAATGCCCCTCAGTCTTCTCTTCACCAAGTTGAACATGCCCAACTCCCTCAACCTTTCCTCATATGTTTTGTTCTCCATACCTTTTTTTCATCCTTGTGGCCTCTCTCTGAACCAGGGTGGGGCAACTGGGACATGTGCCCTGGACGTCAATGCCTTGGGGGCACCCTTCTGCCCACTGCCACCCCTATGCCTGCTGCTGCCCCCCACCTCCGCCACTGCTGCTGCCTCTTGCTGCAACACCTCATGCAACTCCCCTGACTCTCCGCCCCCACCTGCCACCAGCTCCCCCCACTTGCTGCTGCCCCCCACACCCACCACTGCCACCCCTCTACTCTCCACCACCCCCTCCAAAGCCCACTGCCTCTGCCCCCACCGGGGCCCTTTCTGGCCCACTGCAGAGGTGTGGTGGCACAGCAGCACCTAGGGGTACAACTTCCATGCTTGCCCTAGGCACTGCTGAGCCTAGATACGCCACTAATCTAGATCTGTCTTCAGTTGGGAAGGTCTTTCCTGGCCAATCAATGCTACTTTTTCCCCAGGATCAGAACTAGTTGTCACCCAAAACAGAGGCAGTAAAGAAGGGATGGAACAGTCTCTAGCTCACTTGATGCTTTCCCCTTATTTCCTCTTGCAGAGTCAAGTGTGTCCGGGGAGCAAATGGCAAGGACGGAACTCTTCCTTTTCTATATCCACCTGCTAAGGGCATGCAGATTTCAGCTGTCGGAAGGAGTGAAAGAACTCAACAAAGATCTAGTAGCTGTGATATCAGTGCATCCCCACCTTTAAAAACTCTTTGCTGTACAGTAATTTATGATACAACAAATTTTTCAATGGTTTATGGTAGCTTATTTATTACAGTAACTTTCTATGTCATTCCTCTTCCAGTTCTCTGAGAGACTGCCATAATTTGATTGTTACTCAGATTCAGTCTTCACTAGGAAATTCTCAATTTGTGACTCGTGCACCTGAAGCCATTTCCGCCCTACATTGTTATATTGCGATTATTGCACTTTCAACATCCTGTGGAATTCTGCAGTATGTAGTTGACTGAGGCCAAAGAGCTCTCTGGCTGAGAAGTCTAAAGGCCCCTCTCTAAACTGCAAACCTCAGGACTCCATAGGATGTTGAAAGTGGAATAATAGCATTACAACAGTGTATGCCAAATGGCCAAAGTGAATCAATGGGCTTCACCTGGGTAATGGCTCAACATTCAATTCAATAGTAGATCTGAATTCTTGGTTCCTCCCTTTCTAACCATGTGAACATTTCCGGTTTACATGTGAAATTAAAAAGGGAAGGAGACAGGTGACACCCTTGTCTGGTCCCTCTAAAAAATTAGAATGGAGGAATGAGTCAAGAACTATGAATAATAGATCTGGGAAAGGGAAGGGGTGAAATTACAAGAAGTATGCAAAGGCAATAAGAGCTGCTGTGGTCTCTTAATTGTCAGTAAGAGCTAATGAACAGTACCAACAAAGTCATTTAGATATTTAATCGTGAATAACTTTTGTAACACATGATGAAGTCAGACTCTGTGATGGAGGCAAGGAGTATGATGCTCTCGGGGAAGAGCAGAGAGACAGTGGCTGTTGGCCCACCACCACTGATTTTGCAAAGAGGAACAGTTTACATGAGCAGATGCCCAGTGCTTCACCCATTGCTCAGACTGCCATGGTAGTAGAAACCAGCTCACTCGCACTGGAAAGAAGAGATTATTTGTGGAGGCATCATCAGGTGCTCTGCAGAAGTGCCCAGTTCTTTTTTATTTTCCAGTTTATTTTCAAAGTTAACCTTATTTGTGACCATACAAGAACGAATATAGAAGTGCAAACACATAACAGTAACAGTACTGACACATAGTTTACATAAAACGAGAAGTTTGACTCACCCATAAAAAAAGAAAAACAGAGAGAACCAACAACATAACAAATCGAGTACAACATATTACACAAGATACAACAAATTACACAAGATACTGCAACATACTATACTAGATTTGACTTCCTACTCTGAAAAAGCTACATATTGGGCATCTGCTTTGATATTGCACTACTCCTTTATCTTATTACTTAGAAATTAACCTTCCTCCTAGGAGACCCTCTTCAAAATTTGTAGAGCAGCTTAAACCTCTTCTTTCCAGCATTCTCTCCAATCTATACTTATTGCCCTTAACTAGCTAACTATATCGTTCGTAATTCATAATTCATTATCATCTCCATTACATCATGATTATTATCATTATTACCATTATCATCATCATTACAATGTGGTCATTCTCATTACTTCAATAACTTTTGTAATTTTATCATTATCATCAGCATAATCTTACTTCACAATCATCCTTACATCATATCTGCTCTCATTAAGTCCTTAACATTCGCTGTTTCCGAGGAATCTCTTGTGTTAACAACGTATATACAGTTATATGTATATAGAGTTGTGACATCGTCACGAAACTTTCCTAAATACACACTCTCTTCTTCTCTTCTCCCTTCCAAAAAATTCTTGTTGGCTCACAAAAATATTAATTGTTCTTATTATACTCATTTTACAATTAGCACAAAATTGAGTACTTTAAACACCCTTGGCTCTTACTTTATATCTATGTTATTTTTTGCAAATAACTTAGGAATGGCTGCCAAGTTCGAAGAAACTTATGATTTGTTTCATTATTTAGGATAATGAAAGTAAGTTTGTCCATCTCTGCTACTTCTATTTTGTCCATCCTTGGATGGAATTGAAGCTTTCCTCCAGTACCTAGTATATACAATCCTTGCAGTGGTAATCATGTACCAAATTAGCCTCTCTATATTCTCCCCCAAATTACATTTGGGTCATATATTCCTAACAATAAAAGTTTTGGATCCAGATCAATATTTTTCTGTACCACTTTTTGTATCACTGCTCTAACCATATATCAGTATTTTTGCAGGCTATTTCCAGCTCTGTTTTTTTGCATTTTCAAACATCTTGGTGAGTCTAACTAGGGGGAGGTACCATCTGAACATCCTTTTCATGGCATTTTCTTGTAAGCTATAAGATCTGGTAAATTTCGTGATCTTTTTCCAGGCTTTTCCCAGTCCTCTAAACTGATATTATGATCCAGTTAAATTGCCCATTTAATCGTATATCCTTTAATTACTTCCTCCTCGAGATCAAACTGTAACAATAGTTGGTACAATCTTGACAGTGCCCGGTTCTTTGGAGAGAACTGGAAACTCTGCACAAATACTTCAATAGCATTGTTGCCATGCTGTCTTTATGAACTCTATTTGTAACCCATGATTTATGATCCCGATTCTCTGAAAGCAGGAGGGAGATAGTTATTGGCTAATAACAGACCCTATCTCCGGGAAGGGAATCATTTGATGTCCTTTGAGCCAGAGGTTAGCTGGATGGAAACACAAATATTCAGGTCTAAAAGACTGAAAAAACCCCTTGGTGTATGTCGGACCAAGTAGCCCCAGTCACGTATCCAGAGGAAGACCTCCGGAAAGGCACGTGTACACTTCAAATGGGCCGACTGCAGCTCTGACACCTTGAGAGACTAAGTGTCTCCTGACTGAAGTTAGCAATCACAAATCACGGGAACTACAAAGATGAGGTCCATCTGCATAACCCAGTTTCTGTCCTTTCCCAGGAAAACGGTCTGCATCCCCAGTGATGTTCTGCCCTGTAATTGGGTTCTGTTTTGAGGTTTTGCTGCCTTATTCTTGCTCGCTCTCCCTATCTCTCGGGCCCGTTCATTCGTTCTCTCGCTCTGTGTTTGACAAGCTGTCCCGTGTTTTCCTGAAACAGCAGCCTTCAGGATCGGGTGCAGTATATTCGCTCCGTCTCCTCAATCTTTCCCTTTCTTAAGATTCTCAAACTATGTAGCCCTTGTGCGCTTGCGTAAGTGAATGCTTTGTATAGCTTATAGCTTGTATAAGGAATTTTGCCATTTCTGCCAAATAAAAGTCCATTTAAAAGGACACTTAACTTCTCTCTTTTTCATGTGGTCTGACTCCATAAACATAGGATAAAAGATCTCGCTGTGTTGCCCTGCCCTCCCTTTTGCCAAGTTGTGCTCTGCTAATTTTCCCCAACCTTAGTAAAATCCTGGTGTCCCCCAAGGACCCCAGCAGCCAGGGTAACATATTCCTTACAATTTCCATATTGGTTTCACTGGCCCCCTCCAGCAGGTTTAGGATTCCTCCTTCTTCTTCATAATTTACTCAGATGAAATACAGGAAGGAAAAATAACCTCAAAAGTTTCCTCATGCTCCTAGATTAGCCTTGGAGGCCAGAGTCAAAAAAAAGTTTAGAGTTTTTCCATCATCAGAAAACATATCTGGGATAGCCAAAATACAACAATGGCCAAAATCCACAAACCAGCACCAGCAATATTTATTCATTTATTTGATTTGATTTATTGAATTTGTATCCTGTCTCTCTCCCAAATGAAATTCAAGGTAGCTTACACTAATTTTAGCAGAAGCTGTTAAAACATGAATTTACATTAATTTACAAAAGCTAAAAAGGAATTAAGTATCACTGTTATTAAAACACGCTTAGAGACAGTAAAAACATTTAAAACACATTTAAAACATGGTTTCAAAAAGAGATAAAAAGTTTAAAAAATCACACCAGTTGCACACACATTAGTGCTCCATAATTAGAATTCAAAATTCAAAAGCAAAAATTCAAAAGCCAGCAGAAAGAAGGAAGAAAAGGGTCCAAATGGATCTCCTTTGGAAGGGAGTTCCACAGTTTGAGAATGGCCAAGGAGAAAGTTTTCTCCTGAGTCCTCACTAACCACAATATCTTTATCACACCAACTAAAAATGTTCAAAATACATCATTCAAGCTTTTGAAGCTCTATTGGCTTCTTCATTAGGCCTAAATTGTCCCAAGGTGGAAAATATGGAGGAAATGCACCCCATACCTTTACTGGACATTTTGAAGCATTTCAGGGCAAAGGAAGAAATTGGAAAAATTTTTCAAAAGTTGTTTTTTGACCCAGGGGAATCCTCCAAACATGGTGAATATGCCCTCCACACTCACTAGAGTGCCTTTGGTGGCATGGAGCAATAGGAAATAGATAGATAGATAGATAGATAGATAGATAGATAGATAGATAGATAGATAGGGGAGCCTTGGGGACCACAAAAATGGCCCAATGGGCCTCACATGGCGCACGGGCCACACTTTGCCCACTCCTGCTTGAAACCAATCTGGAAGAGCTCTTATATAAATAATGCAGAATTTAGTATTGTATAACATATTAATATATTGTAAATGAACGGAAGCTGGCCAGCAGGTCCCTAATCCTCTCATGGCCACGTGAGTGATGCAGCAGGCCCATCTGTATGCGTACTATGGGTGTCAACACAAGGAAGGTTTTGCAGACAGGCAGAATGGCGTGGATCTACTCACTTTCAGGTAGTCTTCATGATAACAACACAGTCCTCCTTGTTCTTTAGCCAATAGGACAAAATACTGTTAGGTGTGGATATGAGATCCAAACCAAATGTGGATATCTTACCCATGGAGGTTTCCTCTTCTGTTCTCTGTATTTGCACTCCACCTGCAGGCACTGCCATTGTATGTCCGTATGCATGCTCAGAACATTCTTCCAGCCAGCTTGGCAGCTCTATTTAGATACCAACAGGGGCTAGCTTCCCTAGGAGGCTTACAGTGCAGGAGTTTCCCCCAACCAACGCTGTGGTGAACCTCTTCTCTCACAGACTCATCTTCCTTTCTCTCACCTTTTGGTCCAGGCAAGAGCACCCACTCAGCCTGCTCCAGGTCCTACCACCTAGACCTTGCCTGCCTGCCTTCCTCCCCACCCACCTTACACGTTCACTGCCCCACCACCAACTTCACCACAGGGAATGGTTCTGGTGTCACTGGAAGTAGACCTGTAGCTTCACAAGGACCATAGAGAGGCTTCATACTATCCGGTGGTATAGGGTTCAGTACTATCCACAGTTCCAGGCATCCGTGGGAGGTCTTGGAACATGGATAAGAGGGGACTGCTGTTGTTGTTGTTTGCCTTCAAATCATTTCAGATTTATGGTGACCCTAAGGCAAACTTATCACAGGGTTCTCAGGGGGTGAGAGTGCGGGCTGTGCCCAAGGTCACCCATTGGGTTTCCATGACCAAACAAGGAATCAAACCTTGTTCTTCTGGGTCATAGGCCAACACTCAAACCACTACACTGGTATATTAGATATATCAACCTGAGTACGGCTGGGTTCCTAGGCTCCAAACCAATCAGGCTCAACAGAAGCTGCCTCACCACCCTCCCATGGCATGAGAAAGAGAGGAAAATGTGGATTGTGGCAACTCTGGCTTGCTGCTTCCCCTGGACAGAGTTCTAGATGAAGTATCAGCATAAATTTGAAAGTGGGAATTCCTGGCTACCACAATCCCACCTGTGCTTCCACAGACAATGTCACATTTATAAGCACCTTGACATTGGTTGGATTTGTGTGGTGCTCCAAAGCATTCCTGGGAATAGTAGGTTAAAAGCAAGGATATAGCTGTACAGTGGGCCCTCCACATTTGTAGGTTTCACTTTCACAGATTATTTGCTAGCTTCTCAAAGCCCTCTCCACCCCCACCTCAAGAGCTACTTTTCCAAGAGAACCTTCCCTCTCAGAGGCTCCTGCTGCGGCCGCCGCACCCCCACACACACACCAGGTCAGGAAGGACACCAGATGGGGGGCAGGGAGCAGCAGGTGGGGGGGTTGCTGCTGCAGCCACTGCTGACCCAGAACCAGGCCAAGAAAGACTTCAGAGGGGGAGGCAGGCAGAGGGCAGAGTGGCTGCTGTTGCCACCACTGCCACTACCGGCCTAGCCCAGGTGTTACCCTGTTTACTGGGGGTCCCGGGAGGGACACCTAAAGAACCAAACAACAACACACAATATTTGGGGAAATTAGCTGGAGCACTCACTTAAGCTAGCGAGAGGCAGGGTAACTTAGCAGGATCTTGCAACCCAATGTCTACGGGGTCAGGTCAGTCAAGCAGCCAGACAGGTTTAAAGTAATAAAAATGAGATTTTATAGGATACAAACAAATATTAAAGACACCACAGTCACACAGCTAACTAAGAGAATGGAGACTGAGTTTAGGATAGAGATTTTTGGGGAAAATGGGAGATACAACACCTGTCTCGTCATCCTGGACCTTGCGAAGAATCCAGGGGTGCAGAGGAGAAGCTCAGCTCGATTAGCTGAGGGGAGCTCACCAAGCACAGCAGCAGCAAGGCCTGATGGAAGTTCGGAGCGATCCGAGGAAAGTCTCGGAATCAGGGGTCTTTATAGGGTGAATTGGGACTGCAGGCTCTGCCTTTCTCGGGGACAACAATGAGTTTTGGGTGCGAGACAATGTCTCAGAAAGGTCACAATTTAGCATGATTGAGTTAAGTCCGAATTGACGAAGAGGTAGACTGTATGCAAATGCTCAGTGCTTGGCTGTTGAGTATTCAGCTTGCCAAGTTACCTGCTCAGGGCAGGGAGTCCTTTGTAAACAGCGTGCATACATAATGAGGGTGTTTGCAGAGAGGTCTCCTAAAGCGGTGATCTGGCTATTTCTGGCCTGTATTGTCTTGGGATATTGCAGCATTTGATGGCCGAGCCTAGTTCTGGGCTTGTCCAGGGGCCTCTCAAACACATGGAGAGGGGTGGTGGAAGAGAGCCAAATTATTGATATCAAAATGATATCCTTATGCTATCTCCAAGGAGGCCTAACCTGCAGTGACACAGGAGGGACCCCGGTGGGGGTAGGGAGCAATGGCAGGACAGATATGGGACAGTGGGGGGTTTAGATTTTTTGCACCCCCCTGTCATTGGTGCCCAGGGCACATGCCCCAGTTGCCCCACCCTAGATACACCTCTGCCCTTAACCCTAGGAAATGTGAGGAGTCCACTCTGCATATCATCCAGAAAGTTTTTTTCCTGTTTCAGTGTTATTTTTTCCATGTCTGTTCCCACCTTCCTTACTTTACCTTAAGTGGATAAAGCTGCAGTACAATTTACTTTGTGTATATAAAGCACATGTGGGCTGTACCACTTCTAGCAAATATGTAATACAAATATTCTCTCCTTCAGCTCTGCTCAGGCATTGATTCCTGTCCTTTTTTTTTTACTTCACTTTTCTCTTTCTCATCCTTTTAGTTCTCTTCCCTCTCTAGTAAAACATGTCCTCCTTCCCTTTTCTCTCTTTTGGCCTCTTTCGCATTTCTGTTACCCTGCTTGCTAAGGGGCTCCCTTAAGGGATTCCCAAAATCTGTTAAAATTGTGGGGAAAATTAGCTCAGAGCACTGTTTTAGCTATGCGAGAGGCAGGGTAATGTTGCAGGACCTTTGTAACCCAGATTTTACAGAGTCAGACCACGCCAAAAAAAAAACCAGGCAGGTTGTTCAGTTTAAAGATTTTATTAAACCCTCAGTAATTAAAGCAAACAACAACAAAACCCCCTCACACATTCATTCAAGAGCTAAAGAAAAAGAAAGTAAGGAAAATTGATAGGGATTTTGTTTGGGGTGTTCAGAGGCAATACTTTACCTTGATTTAATGCCCAAGGGAGCCAATGTTGAAGAACTGGAGATTCAAAGCGATGAAACTCAAAAAATGGGGGAAGGGGGGGTGAGGCAAAACAAACTGACAGGGATTCAGGAGGAAAATGTGAATGAACCCACGAACAGAGAAAAGCATGGGGTTTTTATAGAAAAAATATACCTGGAGGGTTAGTTCTCTCCCTGGGAGAACAATAGTAGAGGAGGCTAGATTAAAAAGCCTTTAATGACCAACATCTCCGGCTAAATGTTTTTCTCAGTCCTTTGTGAATGACACTGACCGAATGCAACAAAAGGCCCAGGTAGAGTGAGATTGCCCACATTCAGCAGGCTGATTGTGATTCTATTGAGCTGCCATATCAGTGCAAAAGGGCCCTTTTGTCTGTTTTATGGTCCTCATGTCTTCCAGGAATCCCTGGCCCATGTGACAGATTCAATCTGAGTCACCTTTTGGCTTGGCCAAAGTTTTAACTTCCTGCCAGCGTGCACTTTCAGTGACCCTGTCAGACACATGGAATGATTTCTGATATTAGCCATGTGGAGATATCAATTTAATATGATAAATTAATAAATTGTAGACCCTGGGAGAGAGCTGCTGGGTGTACTTACACTTTCCTCCTCTAACCTTATTAAACATCTGATTTCCTTCTCCTCTATTCACTCTCCTTCTTCTCCCTCATCCCCTAATTATAAGACTTCTCTCTCTTGTTCTCTTTCTCCTTCTCACCTTTTCCAGTCTTTCTGGCTAAAGTTGTTTTCTCCCTCCTTCCTTGTCCCTCTCTTTTCCCTCTCTGACTCTTTCTACTCCATACGTCTCCTAACTTCATTTGCCTTCATTCTTCTCCCCCGCCCCACTTTATTTCTCCAACTCTTTTTCCTTTGCCTCCCATCAAAAAAAAAACACTCACAATTTGGATGTGTTGGATTCTCAGCACATTTAAGTTATAAGTCCTATGAAAATTAATAAGATTAGGTCCAGGGTACACCTGCATAGAACACCTGTTGATCTTTATTATTCATTGTTTTGTCGTCATCATTGTTGCCAGCATTACTCTCATCTTTATCTCCTTTCCGTCCTCAGATATTCGGCAATTAGCAGTGGCATTGTTATAATTATAACAAGTCTTCTGCTGCTTCTGTTCATTGTATTGTGGCTTGATGGTGGGAGGGGCTTGGATATGTTATCCTTCAACGCCCTTCTCATCAGCCTTCACTCAATAGGGCTGCGTGGCTTTTTAGCGTGGATTTTAGAGGGTTGCATCAGAGAGTAGCGAGAACAGGTAGCTATGGCCATTTCCGCACAGGCTTAAGAAACAGTGCAGAGCATCCTCCAGGGAGGATGCCTGCACCTGGGAGCAGAGTGGATTGGACCTACTTAGTGTAGTTCCACACCTCAGCCTGCTCCGGAATAACCCAAAGTGGTCGTCCAGTGTGCTTTTGAAAGACCGCTTGAAACAGGTCTTTCAAAAGCACGAAGTGTGCCACTCCATGCCCGCGCTCCGGTGCAGATTTGCAGGCTCACACCAGTGCAAGCCTGCGATCTGCCAGGGGGGCTTTAGGTTGGCAAGCTTCAGTGGTTGGTGGAGAGCCTTGACAAACCAGAAGCCGCCATTTTCATCCCTGGAGCAGTGCGGAGCGGTGACCACTCACTGCTCCGGACCAGCCTGGACCCAAGCGTGGAGCCAAGAAGTCTGGTAAGTACCGGCACGGGGCGATTCCCTCGCCCCGTGCGGAAATGGCCTATGTGTCCCATGCCAGTGGTTCTTAACCTGGAGTACAGGGACCCTGGGGGTCTGTGGAGCCCTCACAGGGGGCCCAGAAAGCCCTGCTGGTGGACATCAACAGCAGTTGCAGCAACACGGACATGGCATCAAGGGGGTACAGATGGTGAGGTAGCTGTTTCAACAAGGGAGCACCCATATGCACACTCGCTACGCATCCCTGACAAAAGGGACATGGCACCAGACATATGTGCATGCCCAAACTACGACTCAGGAGAGCAGAGTTTGAATCCCCGTTCAGCCATGGAAATCCACTGGTTGACCTCAGGCAAGTCACGTTCTTTCAGCCTCAGAGAAGGGCAAAGGCAGCAAATCTTGCCAAGAAAATCTCCATGCTTGGCTTGCCTTAGGCCATTTCCACACTAGGCTGTTACAGTGCTATTATTCCACTTTCAACATCCTATGGAATCCTGGGGTTTGCAGTTTAGGGAGGGGCCTCAAAGGCCCCAGGATTCCATAGGATGTTGAAAGTGGAATAATAGCACTATAACAGCCTAGTGTGGAAATGGCCTTAGGGTTGCCATGAGTCAGTTTTCAAAGGAGAGAGACATGACGGCTTGAAAGAACCTTCCTCTGTCAGCAGCACTTTGTTGTTGCATGCCTTCACATCACTTCTGAGTTATGGTTACTCTAAAATGAACCTATCACAGGGATTTGTTTTGTTTTGTTTTTGTTTTTTTGTTTGTTGGCAAGATTTGTTCAGAGAGGATTTGCTTTTGCCTTGCTCTGAAGCTGTGAGAATGTGACGTGCCCAAGGTCACCCAGTGTCTGAACAGGAATTCGAATCCTAGTCTCCAGAAGACTTCCATAAATAAAGAAATAAATTTAAATATTAAATTAAATATTTACATTTTGAGTTAAGTCTTGGGGGTCCCTGGCAACCAATTACATTTACAGGGGGGCCCTGGTAAAGCAAAAGTTAAGAACCACTGTCCCATGCAAAATATAAGCCATATTTTTCCCCCAGTTCAGTGCAAAGCTTGGAAAACTTAATTAACAACCAGACATTTATTTTCTCATTTATTAGACTCTTTTATTTGAATTACATGTTCCAGAGCAGTTATGGTTGATGCTTGTGGTACCATGCTGGATGGCTTCAGAAGACCCTGCCCCCTTGGAACTTCATTGGGGGCCACCCTCTGTGACATTCCTGAGGCCTGCCTCAGATAACATAACCAGATTCCTGGTTTTGATCCCAACATCCCAAAGATTTTTTCATCCTTGTGACCATACTAACATAGGCACACAGAAAGACAACACGCAAAGCCTAGCGAGGAATAGCACAGATCTCAAAGTAGTGAGGCTGCAAAGTTCCTCCCCAAATAGGTTTCGTGTTTATATGTTTTGTTCCTTCTGTCACACAGAAGGTGAAAGCCTGGAGAAGGTTAGAGAAGAAAAGGAACATCTCTGTCTTTGCCAAATTTTCTCCCAAGCACACTCGTTGCCCTGCAGGGACAGAGAAGGAGAGATTAAGGCAAATGATAAGTATCAATTCCTTTGGACATTTCTAAGCCGAAAAGCAAATCATCCATTCTCTCATTTCCCTGAATCTTTCACATCCTCCTTGCTCCCTCTCAGCAAAATTTGTTGCTATGTGTCTTCAAGCCAACTCTGACTTATAGCAAATCCATCACAGGGTTTTCCTGACAACATTTGTTCAGAGGAGGTTTGCTGCGGCCTTTCTCGGAGACTAAGGGTCTTTCAGCACTACACTGTTATAGTGCTATTATTCCACTTTCAACATCCGATGGGAATCCTGGCATTTGCAGTTTAGGGAGGGGCTTTGGAATTCTCAGCCAAAGAGCTCTTATGGCCTCAGAAAATGACAAACTCCAGAATTCCACAAGATATTGAGAGTGGAATAATAGCACTATAACATTGTAGTACAGAAAGACCCTTAGAGAAGTTCACTTGCTCAAATTCACCCACTGAATTTTCACAACTAAGCAGGGATACGACTCCTAGTAGCCCAAAGCTTAAATCGCAGCACAGTGCTTCCTCTCAGCAAAAATACCTGCTTTTAATCAAAACTACCACTTGTCTGTTAGATTAGGTGCATCTTATATATTAAAAAGTACAGGGAATGTTATTTATATAATACTACACTTTAATTCAGGCCCCTGGGGCTCCTGAAATCATTTTTGTTTAAAAAATAATAATTCCTGGGGCAATTCTTCCATGTTACATGCAATTTCTAGTTATGTTTTAGCCCCTGAGAGACCTTTATTACAATAGGAATTCAATTAATTAAATAATCCGGGGTGGGGGGAAGCACGGCAGAATTGCCCCCAACTCTCCCTTTGGCCATGGGATAATAGAATCAGAGGACTTTTCCACCCTACAATATTATAGTGCTATTGTTCCACTTTTAATATCTTGTGGAATTCTGGGGTTTGTAGTTTACTGAGGCCAAAGAGCTCTCTGGCCGAGAGTTCTAGAGGCCATTCCCTAAACTGCAAATCCGGATTCCATAGGATGTTGAAAGTGGAAAGTGGAATAATAGCATTTTAACAGTGGCCCTTTTTGCATGGTATTTGCCATGCAAAGGGTCTCTGGAGTGTTGCGCGATTGTGAGGAGTGTTTCAGACAATGTCCTTGCAATTGCGCCACACTGCCAGGGCTGGCAGGTGCTGATCACGCACTATTTCATTTTCAGTTTGTAGCCAAAAATGGTGCGTGATCACGCATCGTTCCAGGGCCCCAGACGCACTTAGCGTGCGTGTGGAGCCTCCAGAGCCGCAGCACTCACGCTTCCTCCCCAGCGCACCCTGGGAAAATGCCCGGCTGCGCTGCGGAAGGAAGAGGCAGAGCCCTCATGTAACAGCTACAGAGCCAAAGCAGCAGGGACGCAAGAGCTTCTCACAAGAGGCTGCTTGTATGATCCCCGTGCCCCAGCACCGAGAAAAGGTAAGGGGCGGAAAGTGAGGAAAGGCCCATAGAGTTGGAAGAGATCACAAAGGCCATAAAGTCCAACCCTCCTCTGCCATGCAGGAATACATAATCAAAGCACTCCCAACAGTTGGCCATCCAGCCTCTGTTTAAAAATCTCCGGAGAAGAGGACTCTGCCACACTGTTAATGTTCAGGTGGAATCTCTCTTCCTGCAGTTTGAAGCCATTGCTCTGTGTCCTCGGCTCTGGAGTGGCAGAAAACAAGCTTGCCCAATGTTCCATATGACATCCTTCCAAATATTTAGCCATGGCTATCATGGCACCTCTTAACCTTCTCTTCTCCAGGGTAAACATTCCCAGCTCCCTGGCCGTTTCTGCACTAGACTCTCATAGCCCTATTATTCCACTTTCAACATCCTATGGAATTCTGGGGTTTGCCAGCTGGCCCTTCCCTAAACTGCAAACCCCAGGACTCCATAGGATATTTAAAGTGGAATAATAGCACTGTAAGAATCTAGTGCGGAAATGGCCCCTGTGGTGTAAGAAGCACGAGCTCCCTGGATTTTGCCAGACTTTGCCTGTTGTTGTCTCTTTGGCATCCGCTCAGTTCTTGGTGAGGGGCTGTTTGTAGCAATTTCTTGGATCTACACTAGAGCTCTTCTAAACATTGTTAAAATCAAAGGATGCTTCTATGACTTAAAGGTCTAGATTTGTCTTTTCTTATTTATTTATTTATTCATTCATTCATTCACTCATTCATTCAGAGCTGTAGTTCTATAGTGCAAAAGTTCCATTTCATTGAAACAGTACAACTGTAAGAAAACACAGCAGGGAGGGAAAACAAAGAGGACAAAACATGGAGACCTCTCCCACAGAATATTTCTCCAAATTAAAAGGAAAGCCATCAAAGGTGAGAATAAAATATTGCAGGAGGTATCAGGAATTGTCAGTAAATAGTTCAACAGTAACTGCATTTGGATATTTAAAAAGAAAAAAAAAGAACTATGGCCATTTCCACACTAGACTGTACTATTATTATTATTTCACTTTCAACATCCTATGGAATCTTGAGGTTTACAATTTAGGGAAGGGTCTTTATTTTTTTTTAATTATTTTTATTCAAAATATATTGTATAGATCAAGTTATAAAATATAAGCCATATCAGAATCAGAGTAAAACAATATATAAGAACAAAGAGCAAAAAATAACAAAGCCATCACAATATTTTTTTAAAAAAAACAGCCACATCAAAAAAAAAAAGAAAATTGTCAGGTTGTCATTGCATCTATATCTCATTCTATATATTAGTCTGATCTTTCTTAAGGTAAGTACATCCTTCCTTTTAGTTCCATTGAAACTCAGTTATATTGACTTGTTTAGATATTGACTTAAATTTCTTTTACATAAATCAGTTCAACTTAATCCATAGTTTATATCCAACTTTAATCTAGATAGATAATTCTAGCCACAGTGGTCATATAGAATAATAGCCTCCCATATTTTTTTCTATGCTTTCATCCATCATACTCAACAAATATAATTCTGATTCCATTATGCTCAGAATTTTTTCTATTGACGAGTGGATTATTTTCCAATATTTTTTAGCCTTTGAATAGTTCCACCACATGTGGTAGAATGTTCCCTTTTCTTCCCTGCATTTCCAGCATTTATTGTCAGTAATTTTATACATTTTCACCAGTCTGAGGAAAGGGCCTTTAGAATTCTCAACCAGAGGGCTCTTTGGACTCAGTAAACTGCAAACTCTAGGATTCCACATGGTATTGAAACTGGAATAATAGCACTATAACAGCGTAGGACAGAAACGGCCTTACCTCTGCGTTAACTCATTATTTAATTTTTGAGTCAATAGGTCTACTCTACATGGGACCTTGGCCCTTTCTGCAACGCACCTTTTTGCCGAGTTGGGGTGCGGGGATCGCATGAGCAGCCTCCAGCAAGAGGCTCTCGCATCCCGGTTCCTTCAGCTCCACAGCTGCTGCCTGCTCGGGCAAGAGCTCCACCTCTTCCTTCCACAGTGCAGCCTGGGAGTTTTCCATGGCAAGTGCGCATGGGGCCCTGGAGCAATGTGCGATCATGCACCATTTTCGGCTCAAAGCCGAAAATGAAAAAGGGTGCAAGTGGCACCTGCCAGATCCTGGAGCGTTGCTCGATTGTGAGTGCATCGTGTGGACCGCTCCTCACATTTGCACAATGCTCGAGGGGCCCTTTCGCATGGCAAATGCCATGAGAAAAGGGCCCTTGTTGTTGTGTGCCATCGTGTTGTGTGCCTTGAGGCCCTCTCCCTAAACTGCAAACCCCAGGATTCCACTGGATGTTGAAAGTGGAATGATAGCGCTGTAACAGTTCTGTGCGGAAATGGCCTATGTCTCCTAACATATTTGCTCCATCTGGAGGAGCCCAATAACTGCAGAATAAGAAGTGTTTCAGATTTTGTTCCATATAAAATGGAACTTGTGTCCTGACAGGAATTCAGGGGGAATCTCCTTAGAATACAAGATGATGCATACCTCAGATAAATCTCCCTGGTAGATACCCCAGCTTTGGAAGGCCAAACAAGAAATTGTAGATGAGATGTTTTGAAGCCCTCTCTACTCTATTGACTGGCATGGTAGAGACTCTAAGCATGGCCGAGACTCTACGCATGGCCCTACCCAATAGGACAGGAAAATGCAACAAGCCTCTGTTCTTTCCAGTTATCAAACATTCATTTCTGTTGAAGTGGTTGCCCAAGCTTGGGAGGTTACATATAGAATGGTTAAAATTACAGCTATGTGGCCTAAATGCTAATGGGAGTTCCAACTAGAGTAGACCAATTGGACCCATTAGATTTACCTACCTACAACAATTGATTCAATGAGTATATTCTAGATGGGACTAAGCAGCAAAATTTCAACCGACATCTGGTTAAGTCCAAATTGGACCATAACTTTTCAGCCTATTTTTAAAAGATTTTATCTCCTTCTATATAATAGTTTAAATGTTTTATCTGCTACACAGTTCTTCAGAATCCCTAGTACGCTGGGAGATAAGAAATAAATTCAATAAATAAATAAATACTTTGAAAAAAGTGATGGATGGCCAGAGTGGAAGCACCAAGACCATTTTAAAAAAAAAGGTAACAAATGAAAACTGTGAGAATCCTTGGAGATTTCAAAGAGGACCAAAAGAGAATTTAACATTTTACTCAGGCACCTGAAGAAAACGGAATGAAGGCCTCTGGGCAGGTAAAATTCCCATCCTTGTCAAGGAAGTGGCCTGGGTTGAACTCCAGAGGTGTCTGCCATTCATTGGGGTCATGCAAGGCAGAAGCTATGTTTGGAAAAATGACAGTACCCTGCAAAGAGAAAGGAGACCAATTAAACTCTGCCTCTCAGCCTAGCTCCACATACTCTGGGACCCTCTTGGATGGACCTCTTTCACTCACAGCCCCAGCGGTCTCAGGGGCAAAGAGAACCTACTATACAATTTTTATCTCGTATGGCAGCTATGACCATTCCTGGACAGAGATGGTCTGGCTACAATGACCCATCCTTTGGGAAACTCAAGTCTAGACTATTGCTATGCAGCTACGACCTGGTGTCCTGTTGGTGACAGGCCCTTTCCACTTCAACCTCCCAGCCTGTCATAGGAATGGGGAAGGACGGGACTGCGACGATGCTTATGCACAACGTTGTTGCTTCCCATCCTTCTCCCGTCCCCAGTCAGCACGACTGTGCCAGAAATCATTGATCGGTTTTCCCTGTCAATGCCTGGTGATTGTGCCACCCTCCCACCACGAGACCACACTTACCTTGTCTGCAGAGGCCCTGGAAGCGTAATGGCTGTGCTTCTTGCCCCAGTGCAGCCTGGGACAGTACCTGGCTCTGCCACTGCAGAAAGAGGTGTGGCCATCACGCTTCCTGGATCCCACAGGCAGTCGGTGTGGAGGGGAGCACTCCATTGCGCTTCCCTCCCAGGATAGCCGCTGCCACCATCATGTCTGGATGCCACTGGGACAAAGGTAAGCTGTGGAAAGGGCCTTACACATGCATCAGTTCCCCTACAGAAGTGATTGGACTTCTTTGTCAATGCAGAACCTGTGTATTCAGCTTCAGGCTGTCAAAGCAGAGCCATACATGCAGTGCCTATGTGTACTGTGTGTTGCACATGAGCCCTGCAGATGCAGATGCTCATTGTGTGCTGTATCTTAGACATCCGCACTGTGCATTCGGTTGCACATTCACTTATGTAGCCTTTTAATTCAATAATAAGGTGGCCCTGCACGACCATTGCTTTACTCTGTAAGTGTGAAGTTATGATTTGCCTCTTTAATATACAAACTCAGCCTGTATGTGGGACTACCCTTGGGCTTAGTTAGGAGTGTGCTAGTGGTACAGAATGTGGCAGCGAGGCTTCTTAGTTGGGCTGCCATGTTCCCCTTTGAGAGTTCATCTTCCGATGAAGATGAACCAGACCTGCCTATGGAGGAGCTGCAGCAGATGCCTGATATCCAACCAAGTCCTCCTTCAGTTCAGCAAGCCAGGTTTGGTTCAGAGCAGGAAGAGGAGCTGGAGGAGGAGTCCTCCAGTCCCAGAGAAAGGTGGCGGCTCAGGCATCCGGCTCAACCATCCCCCACAGATGGAGCAAAAGATTGCAATCAAAATGTTGGGAGGAGTGCAGCTGTGCAACCCTCTCCCTAAATACTGCTAGGGATCAGGGTGTTGGCTGAACATGATGCCTAGATAAGGAAGTTATATTCACCAGCCACCTTGCTGAGTACAGCTTCAGTCTTCCTCTTTGACAGCTCAGCTTGTGCAAGTGTGTGTGGTAGATTTCTGGCTCCCTGGAAGTCTGTCGCTGATTTACAGCTTTCTTAATCTTCAGTTGTTTTGACAACAGATACCTCTTGTTTCCACTTGGGAACACTGAATCTTGTTTGAACTTGAGAGCAGAACATGGGCCTCCTATCATGTACGTATGATATCTGCACTAATCTAATTAGTTCTTCCTAATGTTTAGGTGGAATCTCTTTTCCTGAAGCTTAAAGCCATTGCTCCATTTCCTAGTCTCTGGAGCACCAGAAAACCAGCTTGCCCCATCTTCCATGTCACATCCTTTCAGATATTTAAATATGGCTATAATGTTACCTCTTAAGCTTCTCTTCTCCAGGCTAAACCTACCCAGCTCTCTAAGCTGCTCCTCATAGCCCATGGTTTCCAGGCCTTTTACCATTTTGGTTGGCCTCCTCTGGACATGATCCAGCTTGTCAATATGCTTGCTGAACTGTGGTGCCCAGAACTGGACACAGTATTCCAGGAAACGTCAGACCACAGCAGAATGGAGTGGTACTATTACTTCCCTTGATCTAAACACTTTACTCCTATTGGTGCAGCCTAGAATTGTATTGGCATTTTTAGCTGCCGCATCTTTTCTCT
Source organism: Iguana delicatissima (assembly GCA_948472985.1). NCBI lineage: Eukaryota > Metazoa > Chordata > Lepidosauria > Squamata > Iguanidae > Iguana > Iguana delicatissima. Next base: position 464,290 of record CAOKZL010000555.1, on the reverse strand, counting down.
GTTCTTTTGGTTTCATTGTATTATGAACAACCTTGGGATTCATTTTTAAAAAAAGAAAAAGAAAAGCAGTATTTAGCATGTTGACAAAGAAATAAACAATAGAAGGAAGGAAGAATATCAAGGAGGTATTTACCCTTTTAAGAGAAAATTGTCGGATTGTCGTATCTTTCACACATAACCTGGGTAGGCCAATTGCAATAATGTTACTGAAGCGCTGGCTTTCATGAATCACAGCATTAGTGTAAGGCAAATTCTTACGGTCCTCGTAGCAGATCATCTGACCAGGAGCCACAGCGGCGTCTATTTCCTTCTGGACTTTTGCTGAGAAGAAACAAGGCTAATATTTATATGCAGAAGTACATGGGCTGTCTTTTCAGCTGGACTGGTCCCAGCCCCAGTCCCCTCTGTGAAATCAAGGCTTGGCACAGCTTTGTTCAAAAAATAGTTTATTGCTGATTAATGGATGCAGCAGGTGCTTTGTAGGAGAGAAAACCATGCACTCTCCTGAGCTGATAGAAACCGTCTTCCTCGCAGATGAGTGTGTGTTTGGGAATCTCTAAAACGCAGAGGACTCACTTTAGAGACCCCACACCCATATCTTTGAACTGGAACAGGCCTTATCCTCCCCTGCCCCCAGAGGAAACCAAGGGTAGAATCTCAAGCAGTTGATGTTCAGACAAAGAAATCTCTGCACGAAGGTTAAATCTCTCCTCTCTTCCAGAAGAAAGGAGTTCCCCTCTCCCAGTTTCTCACATCTAGATTGATGAATTAATGTGAGTTTTTTTTTCTTGGAATGCCGGGGGAAGGCAAAGAGGTGTAATGAGGACTCTTTTCTATATGGAGGGGAACTATAACCCCCCTGTCACTTCAGAACTGGGTGATAGGCCATTTCTGCACTAGATTGTTATAGCGCTATCATTCCACTTTCAACATCCTATGGAATCCTGGGGTTTGCAGTTCAGGGAGGGGCCACCGGCCCCTCCCTGGACTGCAAACCCCAGGATTCCATAGGATGTTGAAAGTGGAATGATAGTGCCATAACAGTCTATTCACAGCTGGTATCAAAGAAAATAATGAATTATGAATAATGAATTAATGAAATAATGAATTAAGGGGGCAATATCCCAATAAGAAAATCTCTCAAAGCCCAAATGGCAGTGCATAAGAGGTGAAAGCAAAGATACCCACAATGTAAATCAAAGAATGCAAAATATAAAACCCAAAGCAGTAAAAATTGACATTGAGGGCACTATCACATGAAGCAGTCAAATCGACTTCCCTAGGAGACACACACAGTCAAATTGCCTTCCCTAGTTTGCCTGTTCCAGAACAGGTAACAACTCTCATTTCAGTGATGAGGATGAGAGTCCAAGTTGATTCTGTCACTAAATAGGCAGAGAAAGCTGAAGTCATGTGAGGAATGCTTTAAAGCAGCTGCCCAGAACAGACTGGCTCTCTTCAGGTTGAGTGAGACAAAAGATGCTCACCGCTAAATCAGCAGCACTCCTCTGGAATTAACGCTGAATGCTGCTTTGGTTAGACCTCATTTGGAATCCTGTGTCCAGTTCTGGGCACCTCAGTTCAAGAAGGATATTGACAAGCTGGAGCATGTCCAGAGGAGGCCGACCAAAATGATGAAGGGTCTGGAAGCCATGCCCTATGAGGAGCAGCTTAGAGAGCTGGGTATGTTTAGTCTGCAGAAGTGAAGGTTAAGAGGGGACATGATAGCCATGTTTAAATATTTGAAGGGATGCCATGTTGAGGAGGGAGCAGGCTTGTTCTCTACCACTCCAGAGACTAGGACAAGGAGCAATGGATTCAAGATGCAGGAAAGGAGATTCCACCTGAACCTCAGGAAGAACTTCCTAACCATCAGAGCTGTCTGACAGTGGAATATGCTGCCTCCATGGAGTGTTGTGGAGTGCCCTTCTTTGGAGGTTTTTAAACAGAGGCTGGATGGCCATCTGTTGGTAATACTTTGATGTGTGTTCCTGCATAGCAGGGGGTTGGACTCGATGGCCCCTGGGGTCTCTTCCAACTCTATGATTCTATGCTCAAGGCAGTTGCAACCACTCCTAGCTCAAGATAAAGTGGGTTTACTTCAGTTCTGGGGCCCTTCCACACTATACAATTGTAGCACAATGATTCCACTTTAACTGCCACAGTTGCATCTCATGGAATCCTGGCTTTCTCATTTGGTGGGTCTAGGAAAGAGAAACTTAGCCTAGGAACCACCCTGGAGCACAGTCTGATGCTAAGTTGGTTGAATGAGGGGAGAAACAGCTGAGGAGTAGGAGTGGAGGAACTCTGGGGAGATAGAGCCTTGAAAGGTGAGGTGAAGAGATGGTGGAGCCCTGGTACATGGCTTCAAAAGGGAGGATGCCGAGACAGGTGGGTGGGGGAAGCAGGAGAAGGAAAAGCAGGGCATGCTATAGAAAGTGCAAGCCTCAAAGTCAGCAAGAAGGAAGAAGAAAGAGACAGCAGAAAGCCAGCGGAGCGCTCAGCCTCTAGACCTGTCCTGTTGGGGATGTGGGCCATTGCCGCACTGGACTGTTATAGTGCTATTATTCCATTTTCAACATCCTATGGAATCCTGGGGTTTGCAGTTTAGGGAGGCACCTTTGGGGCCCCTCTCTAAACGACAAACCCCGGGATTCCATAGGATGTTGAAAGTGGAATAATAGCACTATAACGGTCCAGTGCAAAAATGGCCATGGTCTCAGCAGGAGATGAGATAGATGGGCCATTTCAAAAAGTTGTGTGTAGAGAAGAAGGGAGACCTACTTGTTATTCTCAGTCACCATCTAGTGTCCTTGGACTGTAATTGCAGCTGTCTGAACAATCCATAAAAGATTGTGGCAAGAAGAAAGCAGCCTGACTCTTGTCAGAGCAGACGCCAGGAGGGGGTTGCATGGCTTACCATTGAACTTGTTGAGTTGTGTATGAAGAGTTGTTGCAGTAAACAAGTCCATGGAAGGAGATCACCTCATTTCCTTCAGTGGACTTGTTTAAGGCATGGATGCTAGAGCATTTGAGGAAGAGGGGGCCCCTGTGACAGTGGGCACTGGAGCTGTTTGGCTGAGAATTCTAAATACACTTCCTAAACTGCAAATCTTAAGCTTCCACTGGAAGAAACAATGGCAGCTCCAGTGGAATCGTAGTGCTATGATTGTACAGTGTGGAAGAACCCCGGTCAGTTTCTGATTCAGTTCAAGCCAGTGATGTAGACTCGAGTCAACTGACTTGGACTCAAGTCAGACTTAAGTCACTTCAGTGACTCGACTCGGACTCAACTTGGCAACAAAGATGCACTGACTCGACTCGAGACTTGCATATTTTTTTAGTGACTGACTTGCTCCCCTTGGTTCAGTAACATAACACATTCATCCAGAAACCTTACTGCTTTGAAAACGCTTCCATCTCTTTTTGCCGCCTGGTCACAGGCCAATATGTCTCAAGCCCAAAGTGTGGGTGCATTTCTCAGAAGGAAACAGCAAACAAGTTAAGCAATGGGCTTGAGGTCTGTTCAGCAGCCTGTCCCTGCTGCGTATTGGAGAAGGCTTCTAAAACTTTTCCCAAGAGCAGAAGGTAAGACTTTTCCCCAAAGCATGGGCCATGTTTCTCAAAAAGAACAGCAAGTGTGTTCGGAAGTGGGCTTGAGGAGGAAGGAGTCTTCCTTCTACAGCTTTTGAAGCTTCAGTAATGGGCAGTAAGAAAGATCCTATTCCCTACTTCTGAAAAATCCTCCAGCTTTGGAAATAGGAAATAAGAAGGATCCTATTCCCCACTTTCAAAGCAGCAGATTCTTTCATGCCTATTGGCACAAAAGCCTCTAGCTTCAGGAAGGGAGAATAAGATGGACCTATTCCTCACCTCTGAAGCTACAGATGGCAAAATTGCAAATGTGGAGGGCCAACTCTGCTTAAATTGTTAAAACTGACTTTATTTGACTCTGTCCAGAAATTCTGGAATATAGGTTGGGGTATAAAGTTGGCTCCCAGACTTGAGACTTGACTTGAAAGTATCTTGCAAGGACTTGAGACTTGAAGGTAGAGGCTTGAGACTTGACTTGAGACTTGGAGTAAAAGACTTAAATACATCACTGGTTCAAGCAAAAGTCAAATGCCCTTGCTTCCTCTCTTACCTTGTATGTCTGGATAGAGCACCATGTACAGCAATGCCCAATAAAGAGTGGTGCTGGATGTCTCTGTCCCACCCAAAAAGAGGTCAAATATGCTCTGGATCATGTTACCTTCATCATAAGGTGGGTTGCTCTCATCTTCCATCTGCAGAACAACAGATGAGGGCATATCACACTTCTTTTGTGTAACCCATGCAGCTATTATGGGTAATATAAATATTGGGATTGGTAATTTTTTTAACAAAAGCAGGCCCATAATTACCAAGCACAGATTATGGTAAGAACGTGCTTAGTATGTAGCATTCCAACATGAGCTGGTACTTTCTAGAACAAGATGGGCAAAGTGTGACTCTTGGGATCCCTAAGTGCAGCCTCTGAATCTCCACCCAACCCCCTCACTTTAAAAAAATTAATTTGCAAATGATTTTTGGCCCCCAGAATGGCCAAAAGTTTCTGACAAAAATGTCACAAAAATGTGACAGTTTCAATCCCCCAAAGCTCCCAAACTGCCCAAGATCTCCACAATTTTTTATTTTTTAAGCTACGTTTATTAAAGTTTTACATATTTGCAAAAAGTTAAAATATGAGTTCCCTCACTAAGGCCATTTCTGCACTACACTGTTATAGGCACTACATTATGGCCCTTTTGGCATGGTGTTTCTTAAGCGAAAGGGCCCCTTGAGCGGTCTGCATGTTGCACTCACATTTATGTGATGTTCAAGAGCGTGACGCGAACCGCTAACGGATTTTCTTATTTTCGGCTTCAAGCCAAAAATGCCGTGCGGTCGCGCAACACTCAGGGGCCTGGAGTGCACTTACCTGCCGTGCGCGGCCTCCTGAGCCACGCCGGTCGCACTTCCTTCCTCAGCGCTAGCCTTCAACAACCAGGCTGCACAGCGGTAGGAAGGGGCAGGGCGTGGGCTCGCGCGACCAGCAAGCAGCTGCACCGACGAAGCCGCAGGGATGTGAGCGCCTCTCGCAAGAGGCTGCTCGCGCGATCCCTGTGCTCCAGCACCAAGAACAGGTAAGTTGCGGAAAGGAGTATCTGGAAAGGCCCTTACTTTTAAGAAGCAAGATAGTATAATGTGATCACAATATGAGCATCCACTTACTTTCTCTATTTGAGCAAGGTAAGAATAAATGAAGTCTTGCAGGTTCTCTGGAGCAGATGTGCCCTGGTGCTTGCTGATCTCCCTCTTTATGAAAGCACACACAAAGTCTCTTGCAGACAGTGCCTTCTGGTGAGCTCCTGGTATATGGCTCATAAGCCAGGGAAACACATCATATAGCTGGAAAAGATACATATCAGATAGAGGTATGAAAAACAAAGCAACAACACCAAGGTCCTACAGATACCAGGTAATTCTATAACCTTTTCCTACAAGAACTTCCCTGAATATTCAGGTCATTGGAAGGGGCCTTTTTGTGGTGCTGCCAGCATCAAAGTTTAGGTTGATCTCTACAAAGGCCATTTCTGCACTAGACTGTTATAGTGCTATTATTCCATTTTCAACATCCTATGGAATCCTGGGGTTTGCAGTTTCGGGAAGGGCCATCCAGCCCCCCCCCCAAAAAAACTGCACACCCCAGGATTCCATAGGATGTTGAAAGTGGAATCATAGCACTATAAAGTCTAGTGCGGAAATGGCCAAGACTTCCACATCTCTCTAGAGTCTCTGGCTGCTGGGGCATACATTCTTGACCCTTAAATGGTCTGCTATAATAATTGTGGCAGTTTTATCTTCACTGATGGAGAAAACAAATATTGCGGCACAGTTTTCTCCCTGTATTCAAACATCCTGAAGTGTTGTGGAGGACTTTTCTTCTGTGAAGAAAAATGGGTGAATTGTTGTGCCCAAAAAAACCAAAAACACAAAACCACCTCTTTTCTGCATAGAAAACAGATTTCCTGCAAAGGGAACCCATTTTCTGCTCCAACTGCCCCCCCATGTTGTTCTCTTCAGATAATTGCCTCTGCAACATTTCAAGATATTTGAATGCTGAGCAGAAATTATACAGCATTTTCACTGTTCTGTTATTTTTACTGATGTGGCTTCTCAGCTTTTTTAGATTTCCACTTCCAGAATGCCACTACTGAATCGGAGATTCTGGGAGCTGTAATCCAAAAAAATAAATGTTCCATGACTCTGGCTACAAGGGGAGTGGGTGGGGGTTTAAATTTAACAACAGAACAATTCTTGGCCTCACACTATAACACAGGAAAAGACAATTGTCAGGCATTAAGGGGCTACGCTGATTTCCAGAGGACTGGACCTCTCCCCACATATCCCAACAAAACATGAAAAATGGTTTTGCCCTGATAACTCCCACTACCCCAAAAAATTCCCTAGGAACTCTGGGTACTAATTTCACCTCCATTTTGCTCTCTCTGGGCCATTTCAGCCTCTGGATCTCTTAATGCTGGGGAAAAGGCCATTTGTAGGTCCAAAAGGACCCAAGGAGGGCAAATCTTTGATAAAACTGCCTCCTGCAGTGTTTGGAGAACTCTGAGAGGGGGCAAAAAAATAATCTTGGAAAGCAATCAATAAAAATTAGGATCTCTGGGAACCACAGAAACAGTCTAGGGGTGACATGAGGTCCACGGGGTGCACTTTCTCTACTCTGGTATACAAGACATAGACAACTGGAATTTTTGACCATCACTGATTTGGATGCTATCCAGAGATCTAGCTTTCACAGCCCTGAAACCCAATGTAGGCCTAAATAGTCCCAGTAAATGTAGGCATGAGTGATTACGATCAAGCCTGGTGCAAGTCTAAACAGTTATGTAGCTTGGAGTGTGTGGGGGGGCTGAGCAGAGGGGCAGGGGCATGGCCACATCACACAGGGGCATGGCCATTCTGTGTGTGGGGGGGTGGCCATGTCATGGGGTGTGTGGCCATGTTGTGCAGGGGCATGGCCACACCCATCCTGTGGGAGCATAGCCACACCACAAAGGGGTGTGGCCACATTGTGCAGGGCACCCCAAAAAACTTGCCGCCCAGGGCACACTGCCCTCATCGCTCCGATCCCATCCGTATGACAGTGGACCTCAAGCAGTCTATAGATTTCATTTCAGTCTGAAATCAGTTAAGCTTATTATTGAATTCAGATCTGGACTAAAACTCTGATTCTCTAAGCAGTCAAGCAGTGTCCTTTTCTAGTTCTTTTTCCAAAGATTCCTTCTGAAAGGAAGTGCCAGTGATTGATATTCTTGAGGTCCCTGCATGCCAACAATAGAGTCAAGTGAGCGATGGCTCCATCTACAGTTGGAGGCATCAGCTGAATCACAGAAGCATTCTTTAAAAATATTTTATGTTTAGACGCCAGTGTGACAGTGTAGAGGGGGAGTGGTATCCTGAGTGGTAGAAAGGCACCCAGCAACAGCTTGCTAAGCAACCAGAATGGTCACTCCAGAGGAAAACCCAGCCCCTTTAGTGTGAAGGAGGGGCTGGAGGCCCGAGTGAAAATGTATTTATAGCAGGCAGAATGATTTGATTGGAGTCAGACTTCAGGGAAGATGGGATAAAACAGTCATTCCTTCTGCCAGAGAGTTTTTCAGTCAGCCAAGGGGGGTTGAATGAGAAGAGTGTTTTCTCAAAGATAACCTAGAGAGAAGGCAGAAGAGAAATCAACCCACTGGTCAGAAAGAGTGATCTAGATTTGGGAACAGAGCTTTTGGCAAAAAGGGTAGCCAGGGGCCTCTGTGCATGAGAGACCTGTGCTTTTATGCTGTTGTAAAGATAGAAGGAACTGTTTAAGTGCATTCTGAAGATCTGTTTTGAGTTTGGACATACATAGGAAACCAATACTTTGTTCTGTTTGTTGTTTTAATAAAGATTATAGTATATTTTTATAGACCTTGACTTAATTGAATGATTCTGACTAGTTATAACCAGCCAGAACCAAGCTACCATAAATCATTAAATGGGTTCTAAATAACAATTGAAAGGCTATACCCTTTTTACATGAAGGTGGTGTTTTAGGGAAGGACAGAACTGTGTATAAGGTGGCAAGGCACTTTCACAGACTGATGGAGGGAGGAGGTGCCATTCCAGTCTGTGAGGGGGAAAAGCAGATCTAATTACACCCACCTTCACTGCAACTTTGGTTGCAAATACACAGAACACATTTAATGCTTACCTGTATTTATCAGTGGTATATAGCAGGGCTTTTTAAGCTATCTTTATGGGTGATTGATGGGACTTTTCCCCTCAATGTGCAAGGAACCAGCTCTATATTTGTTCCCAGTCGCATAGGGACGGGAGGACGGGGGGTGCTTTGTCCTGGGTGGCAACATTTTTGGGGTGTCCCAGTTTGTAGCCTCGCCTCTGCATGCCCTGGCCACACCCCCACATACTGCAGCCACACACACACACACTGTAGCCCTGCCCCCCTCCACACACTCCAAACTCCACCACTATTTGTTCCCATTGACTAAAACCATTTCTTTCTTTCCTGGAAACTTGCTACAGACCAGCAGCTTGCCAACTGGCACCAGTCCAGGGATCACCACTTTAGCACTGGTAATATTGCTCAATTTCACAGATGCTGGTATCGCTTAGGCAATTTTGGTGTTCCATCTAGTGGATCAAATAGGTGCCATCAAGGTGTTGCTTTGGGGCACAGAAGTGAATTGAAAGACCTTGCCATCAAGTGGGTGGGTGAGCAGGAGGTGTCTACTAAGTCTAAAATGTGAAATCATCCAACTGTGCTTTTGGTGGACTTAAGGTAGAGAGCAGGATATTCCTATAATGACTCCAAGTTGGCACACCCAGATTTGTGTTCCATTAAAAATAATGATGATGATGATGATGATGATGATGATGCAGACACAGGACAGAAGAATTAATGTATATGTAATTGAAGCAAACCAGAAAAACAATCTGTTCATCCCTGACACCACTATAGATAATGCTGCCAGAGCTGAACAGATTCAACATAGTTCAAGAGTCCTATAAGGCTTTCAGTCTCAAAACAACCTGAAAGAGATGGTTTTAGGACTTGCTTAAAAGCCTTTGTGGAGGTCAAGCAACTAACCCAGGTAATGGAGTTCCATAAATATAAAGCCACTATCAGAAAGCCCCTATCTCTAAAGCCCATTTAAGAAGTCACTAGAGTTCCATATATGTGAGGCCACCATCAAGAATCCTCTTGTTTCCAAACTCCCGTTAAAGGGACCACAAGCTGTCCAATATAACGTAGCATCTTAATTTCTCTCTACTTCAGAAGAAAGGTGGGGAGAAAAAGGATGTTTGCTTACAAAGTGTGTGGTGCTACCACCAAATTTAAATATAGACTCCATTGCTTCCAGAAGCTGGTGAAAAGTTTCATCCTCAGTGCAGAAGCGATGCCCAAAGACTACGGCACAAATCACATTTGAGACAGCGAGAGTGAGGGAGAAAGAAGGGTTTGTGGGTTTTCCTGCAGATGGAATGATTGGTCTCATGAGTCAACCTTGCTAAAACAGCACAGAACACCCTGCAAATGTGATCCACGATGTCCCTGGTGCGAATGCTTTTGACAGCCATGAACTCACCAGGGGGCATTATGCTTCGACCAACCCATCCCTTCCAGATATGAATAATATACCCTGTCCCCACAGGAAATACAATGATCTTCTTTTCAGTACTTTGATAAGAATTGCTAGAATTGCATGGTTGTTTCACCTCTACTCCTCTATTCTTCACAGAAATTTTTGTATCACAAAATGTGTGATGTGGTAACACCACACAGTTGCTCTTGTTGTGTGCATTCAAGGCCATTTCTAACTTATGGTGACCCTAAGGTGAACTTATGTGGGGGTTTTCTCAACAGAGTTTGTTCAGAGGGGGCTTCCATTGCCTTCTTACGAGGCTGAGAGAGTATGACTTGCCCAAGGCCACACAATAAGTTTTCATGGCTGAGTGAGGGTTCAAACCCTGGTCTCCCAGAGTTCTAGCCCGGCATCCAGACCACCACACCACACTGGCTCTCTGATATCCCGTTAAGAAAATTAAAATTTAGATGCAATCGCCTCATGCTATCCCCTCTTCTGAGTAACAGGGCAAGCAAGTATTTAATGAAGAGCTGTCTGTGGTGGTAATTGCTTGTATATTTTAAAAATATAGGCTGAAATCCTGTATCAGAATCTACGATGTTTAACTTTACAGTTTCAGAGCTATGTTACTGACAGAATATGCAGCCATGAATATAAATATGTATAAATATGTCTATGGAGCTTCAGGAAAATGCCTTTTTTGAGCCACAGTTCCCACAACCTCCAGACAGCATGGCCAGTCTGCCATGTTAACTTGAGGATTCTGGGAGCTGTAGTCCAAAAATGGTGGCGGTTGGTGGTTTCCCGTGTAGTGGTGACGTCACTCGGGCTGGCTTTATTCTGACCCTTGTGGGAGACCTCCAAGGGGCTGATTGCTATCCCCAATATAGGTTGTGCACCTTCTTTTCGGGTTCAAACTAAAACCTGGAATGGATTCACTGCCCTACTGACATAGGCCATTTCCACACTAGACTGTTATGGTGCTATTATTCCACTTTCAACATCCTATGACATCCTGGGCTTTGCAGTTTCGGTAGGGGCCAGCTGGCCCCTCCTGAAACTGCAAACCACACGATTTCGTAGGATGTTGAAAGTGGAATAATAGCACTATAACAGTCTACTGTGGAAATGGATATAGGAACCACTCATCTCTACGGCCAAAATGTTACTGCTAGACCTCTGATAATATACTTTTTCATGCAGTTTTTTTTTTAAAAGCATGAACAGCCAATCCAATTCAGGCTTAACTCATTTTTTGTTAAATCCAGTTTTTTATGCAGCTTACTCCTTGTTTTCTCATGTTTTGATTTCTACTATTTGAGAACAGGAGAAAACAAAGTTTCAGACTGGGACATGAACAAAAGTACACATTTTTATCTTTTCTTCAGCCATGAAAGAATACCTTTGGTTGCTCTAAAGGTTTCCACCAGGTGGTGTGCTTCCTCTTGGATCTGGTACTCTAGACTTCTCTTCCCCAGCCCCAGGCTCTTCAACGTCATCAGGGAAAAGCGTCTTTGATACTTCCATGTTCTGCCAGTGGACAGTAGAATACCTGAAGCCACCAAAAACCAAAAATAGAGAACTTCCATTACTGATTATTCATGTGAATTTTGAGTGCAGAATCCAAGTCCCAGAATATTATTGAAACAAGGGAGCCATTGAGATGCTAACACCAATACCACCACATAGACCAGGATGGACCCTAGAGCAGTGCTTCCCAGGCTGAAAAATCATGGAATCATAGAGTTGGAAGAGACCCAGGGACCATCGAGGCCAACCCTCTGCTATGCAGGAATACCCATCAGAGCACTCCCAACAGATGGCCATCCAGCCTCTGCTTAAAATCCTCTACAGAAGGAGACTCCACCACACTCCATTGAGGCAGCAGATTCCACTGCTAGTCAGCTCTGACTGTCAGGAAGTTCTTCCTGAAGTTCAGGTGGAATCTTCTTTCCTGAAGCTTGAATCCATTGCTCCTTGTCCTAGTCTCTGGAGCAGCGGAAAACAAGCCCACTCTCTCCTTGACATGACATCCCTTCAAATATTTAAACATGGCTATCACACCCCCTCTTAACCTTCTCTTCTGCAGACTAGACATCCCCCGCTCTCTAAGCCATTCCTCATAGGGCATGGCTATCTAGGATTGGGCCATGTTTATGTCAGCTCCCTTCAAGTGTTTCTCTCTTTCCTAGAAACTCTCCATGGACAGACAGCTAACAACTCACACACCAACAGCAGTCTACAGACTGCCACTCTGAAAATCACTGTCCTAGGCCATTTCCGCACGAGACTGCTATAGGCCCCTCAAACGCCCCTCTCTAAACTGCAAACCCCAGATTCCATAGGATGTTGAAAAGGAACAATAGCACTATAACAGTCTAGTGTGGAAATGGTCCTAGGTCAGCTCTATTACTACAGGGTTCCTCCTAGGAAAACACCCTTTGTTGCTGCAGTGGATGGAGAATCTGGTTCTTTTCCAGTTCCACACAAACAATAGACTCATCCTTCAAATCAAACATTTTTTTTTTTTGAATGAGTACAGTTCCAATTGTTAACAACATTCAAAGAGACAACCATGTCACTCTGGCCTTTTCCGCACTATACTCTTATAGCGCAATGATTCCACTTTCAACATCCTATGGAATCCTGGGGTTTGCAGTTTAGGGAGGGGCCAGCCAGCCCCTCCCAAAACTGCAAACCCCGGGATTCCATAGGATGTTGAAAGTGGAATCATCACGCTATAACAGGCTAGTGCGGAAAAGGCCTCTGTTTCAGCAGTCAGCATTAAAGTTTTCATAGGCCCTAAGCACACTCATATTTTGATTCAGGTATGTGACTCATGATAGTTTATATTTTCAAGAATTGTTGCTTAATAAACCTGTTTCTTATTTTTTTAAGTTTCTCTTTATAACTTTCGTGAACAAAAATATGAAATACCTTTTGAAATTTTGTTTTCCTTCTAAATTCCTATAAATTTTTTTGTTGATTCTATTTTTGCAAGCCCTAAAGTTTTCATAGGCCCTAGCACTGTACCTAAAGTGCCTAATGGATAAGGCAGCCCTGTTCAGTGTCAGAAGACTTATCTGAATTTAATAGCACCTTTCAGACTCACTGGTTTATCCTAGGCCATTTCCTCACCAGACTGTTATAGTGCTGTTATTCCACTTTCAAATTCCTATGGCATTCTGGGGTTTGCAGTTTGGGGAGGGGCCTTTGAGACCCCTCCCTGAACTGCAAATCCCAGGATACCACAGTATGTTGAAAGCGGAATAATCACACTATAACAGCCTATTGTGGAAATGGCCGTAGTATAAGCTAGAATGAGATCCATCAAATGAATGGCCTGGAGTCCATGAAAGCTTATTCTAGAGTAAACCAGTTAGTCTCAGACCATTTCCGCACTGCATTGTTATAGTGCTATTATTCCACTTTCAACATCCTAGGGAATCCTGGGATTTGCAGTTCAGGGAGGGGCATCTAGAATTCTCAGCCAGAGAGCTCTTTGGCCTCAGTAAACTACAAACCCCAGAATTCAAAGGAGGTTGAAAGTAGAATAATAGCACTATAACAGTCTAGTGTGGAAATGGCCTCAGAGGTGCTGTTGGACTCCTTGATACTTCTTACATACCTGCTAAACTGCCCCGGTTAATCCTCTGCTGTTCCACTTTCTCAACTGCTTTTAAAATGCCCCCAATTATTCCTCCTCTTTCCACTTCCCCTGTTTATTCTCATCTCAATAGCAATAGCATTTATTACTATACCACCTATCAACTAAGTGTTATCTAAGCGGTTTACAATGTATTTTTTTTTAGCTAATTGCCCCCAACAAGCTGGGTACTCGTTTTACTGACCTATGAAAGGATGAGTCATCAACCTTGGAGCCTGGCAGGATCGATCTCACAACCTTGTGGTTGCAGTACTGGCATTTAACCACTGCGCCACCAGGGCTCCATCTCGCTCCAATTGCTGCCAAGCTCAACAAGTTGTTTGTATAGTCCTCCCTCCACATTTGCAGATTTGACTCTTGCAAATTTGATTACTTGTGAAGTACCTATGCCTCAGCCACCCAATCCCCCTCCTCCCATTCCCTTGTGTTTTGCTGACACAGAGAAAGAAGGTAAGCGTCTTGAGGCAAAAGGTATGGCAGTAGGGTGGGACACTTTCCTTGTGCCCTCCAGAGCCCTCCCCTCCCATTCCCTTTCCTTTGCCCCAGCACTGGGAACTCACACCAAGGTAGAAGTTAAGGCAATGAAGGGGACACGCACACACACATGTTGCTTTCCTTCATTCCTCCAAAGCTCTCCTCTACCATTCCTTTGCCTCTGCCTCAGTGCTGAGAACTCATGCCAAGGCAAAAGGTGAGGCAATGGGAGGAAGACATGTGTGCATGTGCTTTCCTTGTGGCATCCAGAGCTCTGTCCTCCAATTCCTTTGCTGAGAACTCACACGGAGGCAAACGGACAGGCCAGGAGGGCACACACACGCCTTCCTTCTCCCCTCTAGAATTCCCCCCATCTCTCTCTGGCCCAGGCATGGAGAAGGAAGATTGCATGGGGGAAATTATTCATGATTTTTCCACTTTCGCAAGTGTTCTGCACTCCAAACCCTCGCAAATGTGGAGGGGCCACCGTACTCACTTAATTCAGCAGCAAGGAAAGGAGAAGAGGGGATGGAGTCTTGCTGTACCCAGTGGACTCATTTGAGGTCTCCCTTTTCATAAACTCATTATATAAATTCCAAGATTTCTCTGCTTGTGTGTCCGATAACATTTAAATATCTTTGAATAACAGTAATAACTTTTGCCTGCTTGTTTTCTGGTCATCTCCTTTAGACCACACTCTAATGTAACTCAGCCATATCAGTCCCTGTTTTCATCAGGGAATGTTGGAAGATACTACTTTATGTCAGTTTTTAAATAATTGTTTCCAATTACTAACAGATCTTATAAATCTCACAAAACACTTTTTTTTATATTTTGCCAAACTCCATCGTTGTTGTTGTGTTCCTTCAAGTAGTTTCTGATTTATGGAGACCCTAAGGCAAACCTGTCATGGGGGTTTCTGGGGCTGAGAGTGTATGGCCCTTTTTGCACAGCATTTGCCATGCGAAAGGGCGCCTGGAGCGTTGCACGATTGTGAGGAGTGATCTGCATGATGCACTCACAATCGCGCAATGCTCCAGAGGCCAGCAGGCACCGATCACGCACCTTTTCATTTTCGTCTAGAAGCCGAAAATGGTGTGCGATCGCACATTGTTCCTGGGCCCCATGCGCACTTACCTGGCTTGTGGAGCCTCTGGAGCTGCACCGGTCGCGCTCCCTGCCCCAGTGCAGCCTGGGAAACTCCCAGGCTGCACTGCAGAAGGAAGAGGTGGGGCTCCCACGCAAGCAGGCTCGTGCGAAGCTGAAGCTGCAGGAACACGAGAGCCTCTCGCTGGAGGCTGCTCATGTGATCCTCGCACCCCAGCACCGAAAAAAAGGTAAGGTGGGGAAAGGGCCTATGATATACCCAAGGAAAGTGGGTTTCCATGGCCAAGCGGGGAATCATACCCTACTCACCAAGGTTGTAGCTCAACACTCAAACCACTAGGTCAGTGGTTCTCAACCTGTGGGTCCCCAGATGTTTGTGGATTTCAGCTCCCAGAAGCCCCAGCCACTATGGTCAATGCTCAGGGCTTCTGGGAGCTGAAGTCCAAAAACATCTGGGGACCCACAGGTTGAGAACCACTGCACTAGGTCATGCTGGGTCTCAGCAATAGGTTGTGTATATACACACTGTTGCCTGAGATTTTATTTTCTCATAGGTAATACTTGTTAGAAAGATTGGAGATCCTGTGTCTCTAATTCCTCAAACCTTCTTGTCCAGTACCTGTAACTTTTCCCCATATTCCCCAATCCAATCAGTATTCAGAGTTATTAACATATAGAGGTTAGGTTCCTGAGGGAATACAATACCCTCCTCCTTGCTGCTAGGTCTCATCTATATAGCAACCAGCCTATTCAAGCAGACACATTTGACTGAGGCCCAAGAGCAATTCGGCTGAGAATCCTAAAGACCCCTCCCTAAACCACAAATCCCAGAATTCCATAGAATGTTCTTAGGTAGCAAATCATATGAGGTCTTCGCCTGACACAGCCAACCATAAGAGGTCTTCACCTGACACAGACAAACAGACAAACTTTGACTTTTATATTTCAGATAATAAAATTGTTGTGCCACACAATGGTACAGCACTAAAAAGAAAAAAGAGAGAGATGCCACTTTAATTCTATAGCTGCTACCACAATGCTATAATGAGAATATTCACATCAAAAAAATAGACATCTCTCTGTGGTCCCAATGAAAGTGGGATAACCTGACCTTTATTATTTGCCAGAGCTCTGAAGAAAGCGAGGAGTGGACGGCCTGCAACATCATCTGGGTGAGTGGTGAGTCCATCCTTCACGGCTTGGAATCCATTCAACATAATCACAGGAGACGATCCAATCCACAAAGTATAGATGTCCCCATAGGATTTGGCAGCCTGTAGTGGGGGAAAAATAATATCAGAAAAGCCTGAGTGAATTTAAAAAAAAAACACCCAATTTTTGTGTGTGTGAATCTAGGCCTTTTCCTCACTAGCCTGTTGCAGTGCTGTTATTCTATTTTCAACATCCTATGGAATCCTGGGGTTTTCAGGACTGCAAATTGAATAACTTGAATAACTATAGCAGTCTAATGTGGAAATGGCCCTAGTCTCTTGTTTTCCCTCTCAGTTGGGCCTGAAGGATTTCCAAGCCAATCATATTCACGTAGAGCAACCCACGAGGGGCTCAATACACTAGCTTTGCCGCATGCTTCTGAATGTAGAGACGGGAAGCATTATCAAATACCAAGAAGACAACTCTACACAACTCTTAGGCCAACTCTTGGCTTGAGATAGGGATCCCAGAACTATTTTTGAGGAGATGCTAAACACTGGCAGGAAGATGGTTCTTAATTTTTCCAACTGTCAGGTACTTGTGGAGGAGGGCAAATTACTTTCCCCTTCCATTTTCATTGAAGCACTCTTAAATATGAAAACTCTTTTGAGCGCCATGTGTATGTAGGAGTCTTCTCCAGGAGTGCAAGACGGCTTATTCTCAAGCACAGGATAAATTTCAGACATCCTTTATTGTTTCTGAGGAGGCTTAACAATAGCAGTCTTACACCATTTCCGCACTAGACTGTTATAGCGCGATGATTCCACTTTCAACTTCCTATGGAATCCTGGGGTTTGCAGTTTAGGGAGGGGCCGGCCTATAACAGCCTAGTGCAGAAATGCCCTTAGTATTTCTCATATCTGAACTTTGGGGATGCCTTGAGTGGTCCTGCATAGCAGGGACTTGGACTTGATGGCCACTGTGGTCTTTTCCAACTCTATGATTCTATGAACATCTACTACGCTTTTGATTGATAATTCTGTCAGAAGCTCAGCTATATAGGAGTTTTGGTGGTCCAGCTTTGCCAGATCATTTGTGGTGGGGTGGAGGATCTGTGCCAATAAGGAGGAAAAATGGCAGGTGTCTAACGAAACCTGAATGGTTGACTAAAAAACTCTCAGCTGAGCTAAGTGTTAAAAGAAACATGTACAGGAAATGGAAAAATGGTGAAGCTACCAAAGAGGAATTTAAGGAAATAGCCAGGAGATGTAGGGAGAAGGTCAGAAAAGCTAAAGCACAGAATGAAGTCAGGCTTGCCAGAGACATTAAAAACAATAAACAGGGCTTTTTGTAGATATGTCAGCAGCAAAAGGAAAAACAAGGAAATGATAAGGTCACTGTGTGGAGAAGATAGCCAATTACTAACAGGGAAGAGAGAAAGCAGAACTACTCAACACTTTCTTTGCCTCAGTTTTCTCCTGAAAGGATAGAAGTATTCAACATGAGAGGTGGGGAGCAGGTGAGGAAGGGAGGGAAATGCAGCAGAGAATAAGTAAAGAAGTAGTACAGGAATATCTGGCTAAACTAGATGAATTCAACTCTTCAGGGCCAGATGAATTACATCCAAGGATACTAAAAGAACTGGCAGAAGTCATTTCTGAACCTCTTGCAATAATCTTTCAGAACTCTTGGAGAACAGGAGAAAAGAGGACCCAAATAATTATCACCCAGTCAGCCTGACATCAATACCAGGAAAGATCTTACAGCAGATCATTAAACAGTCAGTTTGTAATCACTTAGAAAGCAATGCTGTAATCACTAAAAGCCAGCAAGGATTTCTCAAAAATAAGTCATGCCAGGCTAATCTCATCTCTTTTTGTCATAGGGTTACATGCTTGATAGATGAAAGGAATGCTGCAGACGTAGCATATCTTGACCTCAGCAAGGCCTTTGACAAAGTTCCCCGTAACATTCTTGCAAAGAAACTAGTAAAATGCCAGCTGAACAGGGCTATTATTAGGTGGATTTGTAATTGGTTGACCAACTGAACCCAAAGGGTACTCACCAATGGCTGCTTTTCATCCTGGAGAGAAGTGACAAGTGGGGTGCCACTGGGTTCTGTCTTGGGCCCAGGGCTATTCAACATCTTCAACAATGACTTGGATGAAGGAATAAGGAGCAGGCTGATCAAATTTGTAGATGATACCAAATTGGGAGGGGTTGCTAATACCCCAGAGGACAGGATCAAATTTCAAAACAACTTTGACAGATTGGAGAGCTGGGCCAAAGCTAACAAAATGCATTTCAACAGAGAGAAATGTAAAGTCCTGCAATTAGGCAGAAAAAATGGAATGCACAAATATAGGAGGGGGACGCGTGGCTGGATAGCAGTATGTGTGAAAGGGATCTTGATAGATCACAAGGTGAACATGAGTCAGCAATGTGATGTGGCAGCCAAGAAAGCCAAGCTGATTCTTGGTTGCATCAATAGGAGTATGGTGTCTAGATCGAGGGAGGTAATGGTACCACTCTATTCTGCATTGGTTTGGCCTCATTTGGAATACTGTGTCCAGTTCTGGGTGCCTCAGTTCAAGAAGGATGTCAGCAAGCTGGAAAGTGTCCAAAGGAGCGCGACCAAAATGGTGAAGGGTCTGGAAGCCATGCCCTATGTATGAGGAGCAGCTTAGGGAGTTGGGGATGTTTAGTCTGCAGACGAGAAGGTTAAGAGGGGACATGATAGCCATGTTTAAATATTTGAAGAGATCTCGTGTTGAAGAGGGAGCAGGCTTGTTCTCTGCCGCTCCAGAGACTGGGACAAGGAGCAATGAACTCAAGCTGCAGCAAAGGAGATTCCACTTGAACCTCAGGAAGAACTTCATGACAGTCAGGGCTGTCTGGCAGTAGAATACGCTGCCTGGGGGTGTGGTGGAATCTCCTTCTTTGGAGGTTTTTAAGCAGAGGCTGGATGGCCATCTGTTGGGAGGGCTTTGATGGGTGTTCCTGCATAGCAGGGGGTTGGACTGGATGGCCCTGGGGTCTCTTCCAAACCTATGATTCTATGATAGAGTCTCTCAACTCAAAGGGGGTTTTGCTAAGGAGCTAGACTGAATGTGCCAAACAGCTACTGGGCAACAGCACTACTATAAGGGTCACACTGGCAGAAGATCTGTCAGAGTCCATGGAAGTGGCACTTGTTGGTATTGCACAAAAGAAGGCAATGATAAACCATTCCTGAATGCCTTTTACATCTAACCTATGATGAGACAATTGAAAATGAAACAAGAGATAGTGCTAGATAGTGATAGCGTAGTGGTAAATAGTCAAGGGAAGTAATGGTATAGTTCAGGGCACCAGAGTTCAGGGAGGGCATTGACAAGCTGGAACGTGTCCAGAGGAGGGCAACCAAAATAGTAGAAGGCCTGGAAACCATGCAGCTCTATGAGAAGTGGGAGCTGGGTATGTTTAGCTTGGAGAAGGAAAGGCAAAGAGGTGAAATGATAGCCATGTTTAAATATTTGAAAGGATGTCATATGGACGAAGGGGCAAACTTGTTTTCTGCTGCTCCAAAGACTGGGACACAGAGAATGGCTTCAAATGTTAGGAAAAGAGATTCCACCTAACATTAGGAAGAAATTCCTAGAAGTAAGAGCAGTTCGACAGTAGAAAACGCTGCCTGGGAGTGTGGTGGCGTCTCCTTCTCTGGAGGTTTTTAAACAGAGGCTGGATGGCCGTCCAGGAGCCCTGGTGGCGCAGTGGTTCAGTGCTGCTACTGCCACCGCAGGGTTGTAAGCTCGATCCTGCCAGGCTCCAGGTTGACTCAGCCTTCCATCCTTCCGCAGGCTGGTAAAATGAGTACCCAGTTTCTTGGGGGCAATTAGCTAACACGTTGTAAACTGCTTAGAGAGCACTTAGCTGGTAAGCAGTATAGAAATAAACATGCTATTGCTATTGCTATCGCCATCTGTTGTGAATGCTTTGATGGTGTCTTCCAGCATGGTAGAATGGGGTTGGACTAGATGGCCCTGGTGCTCACTTCCAACTCTACAATTCTATGATTCTATGCTTAAAAATGAGATTTCCAATTTAATTCAACAAGTGACTAGACAAGTAGAATAACAAAGTGTCTAATGTTGCAACCGGACTGAAGCCAAAAGGATGTCCAGCTACTCACATACCTGATGGTTAAGTCTGGCACTGCATAGCGTATGCATATAGTTCTGAGTCAAGGAAGCCACCGCCCTCTGTTTGCAAGACCTCAGCAAGGCTGCTAGGGACTGAGATTCATGAAGGCTTCTCATTCACAGCACCACCATAAATTGAAGGGAACTG
Organism: Iguana delicatissima; assembly: GCA_948472985.1. Lineage (NCBI taxonomy): Eukaryota > Metazoa > Chordata > Lepidosauria > Squamata > Iguanidae > Iguana > Iguana delicatissima. The sequence continues at coordinate 443,881 of CAOKZL010000555.1, read as the reverse complement.
ATTTTATTTTACTTTTTGTTGTACAACATTGTATTATATACAAGACTGCATCTACAGGTTTATAGCATAATATACAATACTATATCCAAGGGACCTTTTGTATATGCAACCTCTAGATCTGCAATTTTGAGCAACTGTGGTGCTCCACATTCTATGCAGAAGATGGTGGCAACATGAACACAGATTCACTGAAGCGTCCACATGCACGTTGCTGCTCTTTAATAATAAGGGACACAAGCCTTCACAGTTTTCACTAATTGCTGGGTGTTCTGGAACCAAACGCCAATAGATACAGAAGGTCTCCTGTATTATTCTGTGGGGTGAGCTGCAGTGAACTTTTTTGTGCTTCTTCAGTCTGCCTAGTATTGCTTACACAATCTAGGAACTTGGGTAATATGCAAAGTTATCAGCATATTTCTTTCCTCATACCTTTTTCTCTTCCCTCTCTATCATGCCCCATTCCCAGGACTCAGGTGCAAGCACAGATAGGATCTTTCCCAACAACCAAGACACACAGACGCAAATAGGCCAATACTTACTGTAGCCCAGCACAGATGAAAAACGGAGAGCCGACAAAACTCAGAGCATTTACATAGAGAAGACACATTAACTAGGCAAAAAGCCGAGGGAAGCTGTTGGCTAATCAATACAAGGGATGGGGTGGGGAGAAGTCCATCGCAGACAACTGGTATTTCCAGCACAAGCAGCACATTCTTCATCTGGATCCCTGGCTCGTGTTCCTGAAAAATCTTGCTCCTTGATTTGTGCACTGACTATGCTGCTGGAAAGTCCCTTGAACTGACACTCTGCATTTATTACTGACTCGGACTACTGAACCAAAAATGGTAACCGACTGATAAGCTTTTGCAAATCTTGTCCGTGGCTGGTACTATAAACTCTATTGGAGAACTGTGTACCACCGCTAGCTAACTGGACAATATCGCTGTCTCGCTCTTTTTCTCTCTTTCTGGTACCATTCCACCTTCTGCTTTCCACCCATCTCCTACTTCAGAGGGCCAGATGCTTTAAGGAACTGGGGCTCAACCAGGCAGGTAAGTCATTCTAAATCTTACCCACATGCAAATACATTTTCGTACCAATGAAAATACACAATGCACCAGATTAAAATAAACAGGCCAAATAAGAAAGAAACGAGCAACCTTGGCCATTTCCTCACTAGTCAGTTAGAGCGCTATTATTCCACTTTCAACATCCTATGGAATCCTGGGGTTTGCAGTTTAGGGAGGGGCCTCAAAGTGTTACCACAGCAATCTGGTCTGGTCTTTGGTGAACTAAGATATCATTTTGATATCATAATTCGGCCCTTTTTCCTGCCACCAGCTTAGTGTTTGTAAGGCTCCTCTGAACAAGCACAAAGCTAGGCATGGGTGATAGTTGTAAAATACCAGATATAGCCAGTTCCGCTTCAGGGGGAAGCCACCCTACACAAACACCTTGACTGCAAGACAAAGAGGACTCTTTGCCTGTGAAAGCACCCAGGCAAGCCAGGCACTTAACGGCCGAGCTAGCCACATCTATACTATTGTCAATTCAGTTCATAATTCAATCATGCAAATTCCAACCTTTCGGAGCCTTTGTCCCCAGACCAAAACTCATTGTTTTCCTGCAAAGACCAGTCTAGCCTGCGGTCGTTATTTCCCTATAAAAGATGCCCCGTTCTGAGAGCTCTTCAGAACTCTCGTCGGACCTAGCTGAAATCACTAGCTGAAATCACTAAGCTGAAATCACTTGAAGCTCCTTTGGGATCTTCTTCCTCGCCTCACTGCCGCTTGGTTCCACAGATTCCCCTCGGTCGCCATGCCGGGTTTCCTTCCTTCTCTCCAGTTGGTGTCTCCAGGACTTTGGACAGGTGGCGTATTGCTTATTTCTCCAAACTTTCTTTCTTTCCTTTCTAGTTAGGTGTGCTTGTGTTTTTATTATTTTGCTTAATAAAAACTGTTAGTATTTTAACTGCTTGACTTCTCACTGATCTGAACCGGTATACATAGGATAAAAGATCTCACTGCGTTGCCCTGCCTCTCGTTAGCCAAGAGAGTGCTCCAGCTAATTTTCCCCAACTTTGCTTGTTGTATGTGGTTGTTTGGGCGCCCCTCCCGGGACCCCCAGTTTACAGGGTAACAAAAGGATTCCAGGATTCCAAACCCCGGGATTCCATAGGATGTTGAAAGTGGAATAATAGTGCTATAATAGGCTAGTGAGGAAATGGCCCTTATCTTTGGGTTTATTTTTACTATAAACCCCAAGATCATAGTGTCATACAAACAACTGAGAGACAACCAAATTAATAAGTGCAAACATCATTTTATTTCATAATGTGACAGTGCAGGTTTAAGAGATTTACACAAAAATTATTAAAAATTATTAAAGAAGAATAACTCATAGAATATAATGGGTCTACTGTATGCCTCATCTTTTAAACTGGAGATCCATTGGAATTCCTAGATCTTTCATGCAAAATATATGCTCTACCACTAATCTTTGCAGATCATGATAATTCTTAATTAGAAGTGGGTGGCAGAGGAACCAGCGATTCTATATGCAAAAAATGGTCTGCATATGCTCAGAGGCATTCAAAACATTTCTAACTAAGAACTCTCGAGTCACTAGCTATCTTTTATAACCAAGCACTTGTTGCTCCACTTGCAGCACATCAGGATCCCTTAACTGAAAAAATCATTCCTTACTGCCTTTTAACAGCACTTCTTATTAACCTTTAACAAAAAAAAATGTATTTGAAAGGTAAGTAAACATGTTAACAAGCTCGGGAGGGGTGAACGAATAGAAAAAGAAGGTGGAGGTCAGTGACAAAATATATCTGAACAGGTTTTAAGATGAGATCTCATGCTTTAGGACAGCTTTTCCCAACCTGATAGTTTCCAGGTATGTTAAACTCTTGCCATCTCTAGGCAGCAACTGTATTGTGGCCTTTGCAGTCCATACAGAAAAGCCTTCCAGGATGGAGAAGGCAACTTTAAAATGACCTCCAAAAACGCATTTTTGAAGGAGCCAATTTTGTAGAAGCCAATTACATCCACAGGATTTAACTCTGTGGAGCAATGGCAAAAACCTCCATGCCGTTCTCTGTAAATTTCATGGTCAATTTTGAAAGCCGAGGATTTAAAGAACAAATTATTTAACCAAACCAACCAATTCCAACTGTTAGTGTTAAGAGCAAGCAAACCACAGATTCCAACCTCTGGATACCCTGTACATTTTTGCACTGGAACACTCGAAAAAGAGACAATCCCACTGTAGTGAAATTTCAAAGAGAAGCAAGTCAAGTCACGTGCAAACCACTTTCCCTTGCAGTTCATTTTTGTGTTTATTGAGCCTAGAAGAATTAGTTGCCTCCTAGGACTCTGGAGACTGAATGGAGTTGTGGTTTTAATGCTGGACTAGAACTACAGGAGAAAAGAGTTCAGATCCCCAGTCAGCCATAGAAACCCACTGGGTGATCTTGGACAAGACACATCCTGTCAGCCTCAGCGGAGGAAAGGGCAAAGCCCCTCTAAAAAAATCTTGCCAAGAAAACCCCATGATACTTCAACTTAGAGTCACCGTAAGTCAAAAATGACTCGAAGGCACACAACAACAATCGGATTAGCAAGCTCCTATTCTCTCACGTGTGAGTCACATTCCTCCAAATGGAGCAAATGAGTCAGGAAGCCCTGGTATTTGTTGCTGTAGGGTTTGGTTAAATATCCAAAGGTCAGTTCTGTTATCCTGGACTGTTTTCCAGCAGTTCTGGCACCAGCTGCAACATTTTATTCCCACTCTGAAGTGGATCTCTTTTTAATTCTGAAACATTGAGAAACAAAATAACACTCTTTGCGCCTTTCTTTCTCTCTGTTTTTTTTTTAAACTGGAATTATACTGCATCAGCGCATCAATGAAATGCCACTTTTTCATTTCTCTTTAAAAAAAACAACCCTGCTACTAATTAATCAGAGAGGAAAAAAGAGAGGAAAAAAATTGCCCTTCAGTCCATAGGCAAACCCTGTGTCTATAAAATATCTTTGTAACTTTCATTCAGGGCTCTTGGCATATTGGCCAGCCAAGCAGCCCGGCCATAACTTGCAAATTAACTTTTAAATAAATTCTCATTTTCCTACTTGTGGTCTCCTTGTCTTTGTGCTCCTGCAACAACCCTGCCCAGTTTTAAAAACCTTTGGAACAGCCCTAGTGCAGATCCCAAGATGTCCCTAAACAAAAGGCAAATTCAGCAGAACCCAAGAAGCTATCATGTGAGAACATATGCTTCTTTAGACCAGCCTGGAAGAGCCTATAATCTTTGAAGCGGACTTAAACCGCACAGCCTTTCAAACAGAAAAACCCTCCCCAACCTGCCACCCTCAGCTAGAAACCCACCATATCTGATCCCAGTAATCTTGGACAATGGTAATAAAAATAATGTCAATAGGACAAATGTCCTTGTGAAGAAGTTGGTGGTGACTGCTCACCTTTGCACATCCCTTTTTTCATTGGCTATAAATTTGTTCTGCTGAAGTGATTAAAGTTAAGTGAAGGGGGATGTTTTAAACAATAAGATTAATTTTAAATTGGTGTTAAATTAGTGTTACACATCAAGTCTAAAAGTTTTATCAGACGCAAGAAGAAGAGAAAGAGGTGCCTCAATTTTTTGAAAACCCCATTTCTTACCCATCCCACCAAAAACATTTCTTACTTTTCCTTTCTACCCCCTCCTTACAGTCTCCCCTCCTCACTTCCCACTTCTCTTTGGCCATTTCTGCACTAGCCCGTTATAGCACGATGATTCCCCTTTCAACCTCCTCTGGAATCCCGGGGTTTGCAGTTTCGGGAGGGGCCGGCCGGCCCCTCCCGAAACTGCAAACCCCGGGATTCCAGAGGAGGTTAAAAGTGGAATCATCGCACTATAACAGGCTAGTGCAGAAATGGCCATAAACTTGTAGGTTTCCATGTGAATCCCAGCAAACATCCCAGAGTGAAGACCTTAGAGATTCAGGTTGCTGGGTTAAATTAACTGTGTCTTTAATTTTAAAAAATAATTTTTACAGTTTCTCCCGGTATGAGACCCAAGATGGCTCACAACGGAGATTAAAACAAAATACAAGTAGAAGTTGTCATTTTAATAATAATAAACAAAGGTTGCAATAAAAATTAGGTTTTTAAATAAGATTAAAATTAAAGATTAAATAAATTATCCGATTGAAAAGCAGCGTTAATTTAAAACAGTTTTAAAGCACTCAGTACATAACACGAAAAGCCTCCACAAGGTCTGCAGAGAACAATTAACCCACCAAATTTTTAGCACGTGCAAAGGCCACATGCCAATAATGCCACATGCCACATGCCAATAAACTACCAGCTAAATTCTCTTACCCATCTCCTGTCTCATCTTATCAATCAGTCAACAGATTAAAGTCTTGGATTGCAAATACCTCAGCCAGAACTTCACGATTAAATCGAAGGAACTTCAGCTGCCATAAGGATCCAAGAACAGGTATAGGAGCTGGTCCAGGTGGAAGATGTCTTTTTCTTTTTGCAGCTTTGCAAACTGCATCAAGAAAAGGCACAGAAGAAGCAGAATAAAAATGTAACTTAATGCCAACATTTCCAGACCAGTTCCTGCAAGAGAAACCACACTGTGGTTGGAGCGCTGTAGAATGAAGCCTCTCCTTTAATGATGTGTTTCCCATGGGGTGTTTATCCTGTATTTCTTCTTGCCCTCCTCCTTTGACACACTCCCTTTCAATCCCATGTGAAATCACTCCAGATTTTTATCCTTGTTGAAGCATGTTTACAGTGCTGTCTTATAGAAAGTAGAAGTACAAATTAATTCTAATGTGCACTGTATGAATCCAAAATTACAGCTGGCAGGCCGGAAACAACAGCTACAGCTGAACCCATTGCAAAAAGAAACAAGGCAGAACCTGTTGCATAGAAAGGAACAGGGCTGTGAACTTTTATTGATTATTGATCTGCTTCCGGTATCTGATGCAGTTTTGTTTTTTCATGACATAAAGTATGCCCTAGTCAGCTAACAACACCACAACGGTCAAAAATCCCATAAGTTGATTCAAAGTTGAAAGATGTCCGTAAATATATCATATGAACCCACTTGTCCTTGGAGAGAGCTTAGTGAGAACCTTTTCCACATACTTTTGCCTTCCAAGGTGTAGACGGAAGGAATCAGAATGCATAACATAGATTTTCTCATTATCACCAAAGGTTTGGACTTGAAAACCATGGAAAACCCATTCTGCCAGTGTTCCGCAGGCATTTCTCCAGTTACATGTTGCGCTGCTTGCTTCATCGAAACTTCCTGAGGGTAACTATTTGACATTAGAAGAGAAAATATCCGGAGTTGGTGAGCTCCTTTTCTTTAGAGATCTTTACACATAAGTTGCATGGCCATATCTCCAGAGTGCTATACTTGTTTATTCCTGCATAAGAAAGAGCTGTGGTCCATTCCAGCTCTCTGATTTTGTAATTTATTTCTTAGCATGAGCAACCTTTGGATGCCTCTATTCACTACTTGCTAATCTGTGCTACGGTGACAATCTGTTTCCTTGTTTTACCACAACCACTTTCTTCTTGCTTCACTTCAACCCATAGCTATATACCTTTTCTTTCTTCTCTCCTTCCCAACAGACCATGGCCATTTCCGCACTAGACTGTTATAGTGCTATTATTCCACTTTCAACATCCTATGGAATCTCAGGATTTGCCATTTGGGGAGGAGCCTTTGAGAGCCTTTGACTTGATGGCCTTTGAGACTCCTCCCTAAACTGAAACCCCAGGATTCCATAGGATGTTGAAAGTGGAATAATAGCGCTCTAACTGACTAGTGAGGAAATGGCCAAGGTTGCTCGTTTCTTTCTTATTTGGACTGTTTATTTTAATCTGGTGCATTGTGTATTTTCATTGGTACGAAAATGTATTTGCATGTGGGTAAGATTTAGAATGACTTACCTGCCTGGTTGAGCCCCAGTTCCTTAAAGCATCTGGCCCTCTGAAGTAGGAGATGGGTGGAAAGCAGAAGGTGGAATGGTACCAGAAAGAGAGAAAAAGAGCGAGACAGCGATATTGTCCAGTTAGCTAGCGGTGGTACACAGTTCTCCAATAGAGTTTATAGTACCAGCCACGGACAAGATTTGCAAAAGCTTATCAGTCGGTTACCATTTTTGGTTCAGTAGTCCGAGTCAGTAATAAATGCAGAGTGTCAGTTCAAGGGACTTTCCAGCAGCATAGTCAGTGCACAAATCAAGGAGCAAGATTTTTCAGGAACACGAGCCAGGGATCCAGATGAAGAATGTGCTGCTTCTGCTGGAAATACCAGTTGTCTGCGATGGACTTCTCCCCACCCCATCCCTTGCATTGATTAGCCAACAGCTTCCCTCAGCTTTTTGCCTAGTTAATGTGTCTTCTCTATGTAAATGCTCTGAGTTTTGTCGGCTCTCCGTTTTTCATCTGTGCTGGGCTACAGTAAGTATTGGCCTATTTGCGTCTGTGTGTCTTGGTTGTTGGGAAAGATCCTATCTGTGCTTGCACCTGAGTCCTGGGAATGGGGCATGATAGAGAGGGAAGAGAAAAAGACATGAGAAAAAGGCATGAGGAAAGAAATATGCTGATAACTTTGCATATTACCCAAGTTCCTAGATTGTGTAAGCAATACTAGGCAGACTGAAGAAGCACAAAAAAGTTCACTGCAGCTCACCCCACAGAATAATACAGGAGACCTTCTGTATCTGTTGGCGTTTGGTTCCAGAACACCCTGCAATTAGTGAAAACTGTGAAGGCTTGTGTCCCTTATTATTAAAGAGCAGCAACGTGCATGTGGACGCTTCAGTGAATCTGTGTTCATGTTGCCACCATCTTCTGCATAGAATGTGGAGCACCACAGTTGCTCAAAATTGCAGGTCTAGAGGTTGCATATACAAAAGGTCCCTTGGATGTAGTATTGTATATTATGCTATAAACCTGTAGATGCAGTCTTGTATATAATACAATGTTGTACAACGAAAAGTAAAATAAAATCAGTTCCCTTCAATTTATGGTGGTGCTATGAATGAGAAGCCTTCATGAATCTCAGTCCCTAGCAGCCTTGCTGAGGTCTTGCAAACAGAGGGCGGTGGCTTCCTTGACTCAGAACTATATGCATACGCTATGCAGTGCCAGACTTAACCATCAGGCATGTGAGTAGCTGGACATCCTTTTGGCTTCAGTCCGGTTGCAACATTAGACACTTTGTTATTCTACTTGTCTAGTCACTTGTTGAATTAAATTGGAAATCTCATTTTTAAGCATAGAATCATAGAATTGTAGAGTTGGAAGTGAGCACCAGGGCCATCTAGTCCATCCCCATTCTACCATGCTGGAAGACACCATCAAAGCATTCACAACAGATGGCGACAGCAATAGCAATAGCATGTTTATTTCTATACTGCTTACCAGCTAAGTGCTCTCTAAGCAGTTTACAACGTGTTAGCTAATTGCCCCCAAGAAACTGGGTACTCATTTTACCAGCCTGCGGAAGGATGGAAGGCTGAGTCAACCTGGAGCCTGGCAGGATCGAGCTTACAACCCTGCGGTGGCAGTAGCAGCACTGAACCACTGCGCCACCAGGGCTCCTGGACGGCCATCCAGCCTCTGTTTAAAAACCTCCAGAGAAGGAGACGCCACCACACTCCCAGGCAGTGTTTTCTACTGTCGAACTGCTCTTACTTCTAGGAATTTCTTCCTAATGTTTAGGTGGAATCTAAACTGTAAACTCCAGGATTCCATAGGATGTTGAAAGTGGAACAATAGCACCATAACAGTCTAGTGCAGAAATGGCCCATGTTTTGATTATGAACAAGAGAGCCAACATGGTGTAGTTGTTTGAACTGAAACTACAACCATGGAGACCAGGGTTCGATTCTCTGCTCAGCCTTGGAAACCTAGTGGGTGACCTTGGGCACATCACATTCTCTCAACCCAAGAAAACCCTGTGATAGGAATGCCTTAGGGTCTCCACAAGTTGGAAACAACTTGAAGGCACCCAGTAACAATGGTAACAGAAGAGTTTTGCAAGTACCATGCATGACGAAGTAGACGTGCCTGAACTCTCACTAGAAGTAAAGGTGACTAAACGAAGACTTAACCAAGTCCCACTCTCTCAGCCTCAGAGAAAGGCAAAGGCACCCCCCCAACACACTAACAAATCACGCCAAAAACGCCCCATGATAGGTTTGCCTTAGGGTCACCATAAGTCAGAAATAACTTGAAGGCACACAACAACAGCAATTAATAAATAAAACTACTTTTATATGTTTTTACAAAAGCTATAGTTGCTTCTTTCTCTGCTAGATCTTGTGTGTATGCAGGTGATCACAGGACTGATTGTGTTAACCAACTAGTATAATGTTCTTCCAGTTTCTAGTTTGCTGATATGATTACCCTGCTTGAAAGATTCAGAACTATCTTTCACACTTCCCAGCATTTTTTCATTGTAGCCTCTGGAGAATAGGCATGCCAGTCCTTGGAGATGGGCTGTGCTAGTTTTCATGACTTATTGCTGCTTTTTGTGGGAAGCGAGGCTTGTGCTTGCTTTTATTTAGATTTGTTTTGGTGGCTTTTCTATTTTGCTTTGGTCAACTGCTTTGGACACCTTGCTCCTTGGAAAGGAAAAGCGAGATACCAATCAGGGAGGAAGGACAAAAGGAATGAATCTTCAATCGTCCCTTCACATTGGCAAGTTTCACTTTCACGGATTTGATTATTTGCAAGTTTCTTCAAACCCTGCTCCCCAACAACTCAGGTGCTTCTCCTGGGAACCTTCCCTCTAGGTGGTTCCAGTCAGGTCACACAGCCATTTGAAAGCCCACCTCTGGTCCTCTTTCTTCTCCAGCCACTGCCCGGCCAGCTAAGGATGGCTTTCAGCCTGATTTCTCACCACCGCTAATCCTCTCCTAATGGGTTTAACACATGTTAGACAATAAATTTGATGATCAGTGTTTAAGGATATGGTAGCTATTACAAGATTATCTTAACAGTAGAGTTTAGGATATCAAGAGTAGCAGAGGAATTACTGAAAAACTATAGCAGAAGTATAAAACTTCGAGAACAAAAAAAATGTGTACTAGCATGATTACATTCACAAAAATGAAAATTTCCATTGAGTTATGAATGGAGAGATTAATAGTATTATTTTTTATTGTAAACAAGACATAGTAGAAGATTTTGATTGATTCAAAATGTTTGGTTTGTTATTTACAAGCTTCTCTCATCTTACATATGAGGGTGTTGAAGCAATAATATTAAGAAAAAAACATCTCCTCCTCTTGTGGGGAGTTCTTGTTTGGTGTGATTTGTTTTTGAGGATGTGAGATGCTGTATTTGATAGGATATGATGCGCTAGGATGAGATATGATGTGATAAGAATGTGATATGATGTATGTATAGTGGTACAATAGGGCCCTTTTCGCACAGCATTTTCCATGTGAAAGGGCCCCTCAAGTGTCGTGCAAATGTGAGGAGCGGTCCACACGACGCACTCACATTTGCGCGATGCTCCAGGGCTTGGCAGGCACCACTCACACACTTTTTCATTTTCGGCTTTAAGCCGAAAATGGTGCACGGTCGCGCATCGCTCTGGGGCCCTGTGCGCACTTGCTGTGCATGCGGAGCCTTGGGAGCCGGGCCAGTTGCGCAACCTGTCTCAGTGCAACCTGGGAAGGTCCCAGGTTGCACTGTGAAAGGAAGAGGCAGGGCTCTCTCACAAGCACGAAGCTCGTGCGAAGCCGAAGGACCCCCAACGCTAGAGCCTCTCTCCGGAGGCTGCTCACGCAAGCCCCACACCCCAGCACTGAGAAAAGGTGAGTTGCGGAAAGGGCCTATGACATCACACCATGTATGATGTGATATGTTATGATGTGATATGATGTATGTACAATTTTATAAAAAAAAAAATCCTCTCCCAATGGGAGATAGCAAGGAAGTATAGGGTCACCATGCCAACCCACTTCCACTTCCACTTCCACTTCCACTTCCCTCTCCTTTCCCTGAGCTGGTTTGGACTCTGGATGCCCACTTTCCCCACCATGGCTTGGTCCCCTTCCCACAGATACATATACACACATTTTGACATTTGCAATTTTTCAGCTTTTGCAAGAGCCCCTGTGTCTCTAACCCTAGCAAATCTGGGGGTCCAATTGTACTAAGGGCTAATTTCAAACCTCACTCCGGCCCAGGGTTCAGATGGGGAAGGGTTACTTCAGACCAAAATATCAAAGTGAGCAGACCCTCAAACCACATAGTGCCACTGCCTGAAGTGGGTGCCTTAACTTGTCAAATGAAAATGCTACCCCTGTAGGGGACCAATTGTTTAACGAAGTTTCTCTGTCGATTCTGAACTTCCCACGATTGAACCCCTGAGAGTTGTCTGGGAAAGCCTCCAGTGCTGACACCACAGTTCAAAGGTTTATAACTGGAAAAACAGGAAAATAATTGAAGGGATGTCTCTCCAGCTGTCTTCTTAAGCCTGAGAGAAGCTACTGATACCTGGAGCCTTGGGGCTAGGGAAGCCAAATAAACTTGAAAGCAGTTCTTGTAAAACGTAAGTAAAGCATCTTGTTACCTTCATCTTGGATCATCTGGGATTGCTTCCAAAATATAAGTGTCATCCCTATTTGGCTGCTAGTTTTAACTGAAAAGAGGTGTTGCATTACAACATCGCAATGAAACATAATAACTAACCTTGCCCAGAAAGACTGAGCATTTCCCAAAGGGAAAAACATTGGTTATTGGGGAAAGCTAATAATATGCATTAAATGTTCCATGTGGGGAATTTACATTAACATTTCCTGAAAGTGGAACTTCTCTTAAAGCAGAATTTTCAGGCTGGGGACAACATCCCTCAGTTAGTTTTGCTTGCTTGCTTATTTGCTTCCATGGCATGTGGCTGAAATCTGCAGTTCGCTGTTTGCGATTGTGTCTGCAACAATGCCACAAAGTGCCTACTTTCCTAAATTTCGTTCAATTACTCAACAGCAATTTTGCCCAATGCATGCGGCTGATTGAACACCATTGTGCACTATGTCATGTGCAATCACAATGTGAAATGTGCAACTGCAATGCCCAGTGCACAACTTCAGTGTTCGACATTGCTGCATGTGCAATGTTGCTGTACGCACAACTTCACTTCCACTGCTATCAGAGGAATGCACCTATTGCACTATGATAAACAATTTGTCTCATATGCATAGCACAACTTACATATGTATATGTCCTAATACAGCGGTTCTCAACTGTGGGTCGCAACCTCTTTGGGGGTTGAATGACCATTTCACAGGGGTCGTCGCTCCTCTATCCCGTCCCCTTTTGAAAGAAGGCAGCCTCACAGCCAATGGGAGCGCTGTTTCTGAGACCTCGAGCTGGGAGGAGGAGAGAGGAGGCGTGCTGGGCGTTTCCCCGTCTTTCCCTGCCGGGCCGGGGGGGGACAGAGGTGGCGAGAGGAGACCCCGCACTGGCAGGAGGGAAAAGGAGGTATGCTGGGCACGTGTGGGGACGTTTCCCCGTCTTTCCCTGCCGGGCGGGGCGGCAGAAGTGGCGAGAGGAGACCCCATGCTGGCAGGAGGTGAGAGGAGGCATGCTGGGCGCATGTGGGGATGTTTCCCGTCTTTCCCTGCTGGGCGGGGGGGCGGAGGTGGGGAGACCGAGAGGGGCTCGCGGGTGTAGCATGGTCGAGGGGCTACAGCGGGTATCGCACCCCACTCCCGAGCCCTCAGAGGGACGAAAGGAGGGAGGAAGGGGCGCCCGTGCGACGTGGGAGTGAGAACATCTGAGCATCCGCGCTCCCTTTAAGGGAGGGAGGGAGAGAGGGAAACAAAACACGTCTGCTTATGCCGCCGGCATCTTTCCTCTCTCCCTGTCCTTTCCTCCCGGCGCCTCGTGTAAAATGTGGGCTACTTCGGCGTTGCCTTTGGGAGTGACTGGCTTTTTGAACTGTGGAATCCTAACATTCAGAACTAGAACTACTGCCTTAATTCTGGCATTGATGGACCCTTTCTGTGCTTAAAAAAAAGGGGGAGGGTTACCAGTTTTTAGGCATTAGAAGTCTATCCGGAGCAGTGATTTAGGGCAGTGTCCCCAATCTATTCAATGTTGGAAATAACTAAATAAATAAATAAATAAATAACAAATAACAAAAATAATTTTATGGCTGGAGGTCACCACAACATGAGGAACTGTATTAAGGGGTTGCGGCATTAGGAAAGTTGAGAACCACTGTCCTAATAGGATGTGAGCCACTGAATAAAAAAGGAATGGGGAGGCTAACATCTGCATGTGTGTGTGTATGTGTGGAAGGTGACTTCTATGGCCGACCCCCTCCCGAAACTGCAAACTCCAGGATTCCATAGGATATGGAAAGTGGAATAATAGTACTATAGCTGTCTAGTGCAGAAATAGCCTCAGTCACACAATTGGCCCACTGTCAACCTTGGCTGACAAGGGCTCCCCAAATCTCAGGCATGATTCCTTCCTAGCTTCCAAACTCAGACGTGCTCCGATGTACTCAGGGAGATACAGTGATTCTAGGTCTGCCTTTGGTCTGATCCAGTATGGCTTCTTATAGATTGCTACGACTACAACTTAGGGAAACCAGAAATGAGGTAACAATGGTCAAAATGATAAGAAGTAAATACGAAGGAAGCTTACCCTTCCCCAGAAAGTAAACGGTGTGTAAACAACCAGGAAGCCCGCTTTTATCAATCTGTTGAAAGCCTCATCCTCATAGGCAAAGCGGTGACCAAACAAAAAAGAGCATATGATGTTACCTACAGCACGGACTATGTGGGTCCTGGGTTCAAAGGCTGTTCCTGTGAATACAGAACGTATTAATCATGACCCATTGGCAGTATGGCAAGTAGGGGGAAAGTTATGTTCGTGACGGTAGTATCACAATTCTGGCTAAGTAGTGATCGCAAATACGGAAGATGCCTAAATTTACGTACCAGGAACTGTTCCATATTCTACTAAGTCTGATCGCTACTCAGTCACAATTGTGAGACTAGAGTCAGTCCTCCATATTCTCTACGTTTAGGGGCAAAGAACCCCCGCAAAAGTGGAAAAATTGCAAATATCAAAACGTCTACACATGTACCTAACAGGCTAGTGTGGAAATGGCCATAGTTTCCTACATGGCCAAGTCATCCACTCCTTTATTTACCCTTACGGTTTCTGTTCTCTGGAACTATGTGAGAGTAAGTAGGCAATTCAGTCTTCTCTACCTAGACTGACTCCCTTCCAAAAAAATGTAGGCCTAAATGTAGTAGAAATTTAACAGACAGAGTCATTATGAAGTGAAACAAGTACCTAATTTAGATTCGTCCCATCCAGCTAAACCTCTCATGTTGCAATAAAGCAGGCTTATTTGCTAATTCTAAATTAAACTTGCCTGGACTTTCTCCTCTCTGTGAGTCACAACTAATCTCCCACGTACTCTTTACCACCAGCTTTGAATTCCAAAAGAAAGAAACAGAAGCAGTTGTGATGCAACTCTGGTTTTCCATAGGCAGAAATAAGTGCATGGGTACCAGATACACAGCTCTCAATTGTGGTTTATACCAGGAGAAACTATTATAAAACCGAATGTAATGTCAGGCAGAATTAGTAGAAAGACTTGAGGGGGCTTATTTTTATTTCATTTTACATTACTCCAACAAACAATAAATATTATGTAAAGTTGAAGGCTTTCACAGCTGGAATCCATAGGCTGTTGTGGGTTTTACAGGCTTTGAGGCCGTGTTCTATTAGTATTTTCTCCTGATGTTTCGCCTGCATCTGTGGCTGGCATCTTCAGAGGATCCGGTGGCATGGAAGTGAGACAAGAGTAAATATACTTGTGTAGTCCCCACGTGGGAGGGAGCAATTTGCATGTGTTACAGTTGGCCTGCGTGATGGCCTATTGTTAAATGGGATATCCCCCAGGCTGTATTGTTAGTCAGGGGATATGCATAACAGTACATTAAGTACATTAGCAACCCATTGTGTTGTTCCCTGTTGTTCCCTCTAGAATCTGGATGGTGTTCATTGGCATATTTTTGAGTCTTGATTTTAGTGTTCTTCAGTACTGGTAGCCAAATCTTGTTTACTTTCCGAGTTTCTTCTTCCCTGTTGAAATTGTCCAGGTGTTTATGGATTTCAGTGGCCTCTCTATGCAGTCTGACATAGTAGTGGTCAGAATGGTCCAGAATTTCTGTGCTTTCAAAAAGCATTTTGCGTCCAGATTGGTTTATGACATGTTCTGCTACTGCTGATTTTTCTGGGTGGATCAGTCTGCGGTGTCTTTCGTGTTCTTTGATTCATGTTTGGACGCTGCGTTTTGTAGTTCCTATGTAGACCTGCCCACAGCTGCAAGGTAAGCAGTAAACTCCCGAAGAAGTTAGAGGATCCCTCTTGTCCTTTGCTGAATGTAGCATTTGTTGAATTTTCTCGGTCAGTCTGTAGATAGTTTGGAGGTTATGTTTCTTCATCAGTGACCCCTTTGATGTATGGTAAAAACACATTCCCTTTGGTTGGCTGCTTATCTTCACTGCTGTGTTTTTTTCCAGGTCTTGAGGCTTTTCTGATGTCTGAACCAGAGTAACCATTGGCCTGTAGAGCCCAGTTTAGATGGTTCAGTTCGTCTTTCAGGAGGTAGGTTCACAGATTCTTTTTGCACAGTCTACCAGAGTGCCATTGGATCCCGCACATATAACTTGGCCAAGTTCCTGTCCACACAATTACAAACCCATATTGGATGAACCTCCCACCATACCAATGACTCAGCTCACTTTATAGAAAAGATCAGCAACCTTGAACTCAAACCTGGAGACAAACTGATCAGCTTTGATGTGTTCTACCTGTTCGCCAAGGTTCCCATAGCAGACACCATTGCAGTCATCAACTGAACTTTTCCCAAAGACATCACAACCCTATTTCAATATTGCCTCACCGCAAGCTACTTCCACTGGGACAATGAGTTCCATGAGCAGAGAGATGGGGTTGTCATGGGAAGCCCACTTAGCCCTGTAATAGCAAATTTTTACATGGAACACTTTGAAAAGCAAGCCTTGGAAACCCCACCAAAAAAGCCCACTATATGGTTCTGCTATGTGGATGACACTTTCACCATTTGGAGCCACAGAGAAGAAGAACTGACCCTGTTTCTGGACCATCTGAACAACATCCACCCAAACATCCAATTTATCACGGAAAAAGAAACTGAAGGAAGACTATCATTTCTGGATGTCCTGGTCATTCGTAAATCTAACCAACAATTGGGCCACATGGTTTACAGAAAACCTACACACACTGATAGATATCTACACAAAAATTCCAACCATCACCCAGGACAAAAAAGGAGCACAATAAAAACTCTGATAAACCACGCAAAAAGAATCTGTGAATCCCACCTCCTGAAAGACGAACTGAACCATCCAAACTGGGCTCTACAGGCCAATGCTTACTCTGGATCAGACATCAGGAGAGCCTCAAGACCCAGAAAAAGACACAGCAATGAAGATAAGCAGCCAACCCAAGGGAATGTGTTTTTACCATACATCAATGGGGTCACTGACCATATAGGGAAACTGATGAAGAAACATAACCTCCAAACAATCTACAGACTGACCAAGAAAAGTCAACAAATGCTACATTTGTTACATGCTACATCCCCTGACTAACAAATACCCTGGGGGTATCCCATTTAACAATAGGCCATCACACAGGCCAACTGTAACACATGCAAATTGCCCTCTCCCACTTGGGAGCTACACAAGTATATATACCCTGTCTCACTTCCATGCCACCAGATCCTCTGAAGATGCCAGCCACAGATGCAGGCGAAACGTCAGGAGAAAATACTAATAGGACACAGCCTCAAAGCCCGAAAAACCCACAACAACCAATAAATATCATGTTTCAAGCAAAAGAAAAGAAAAACACAATGAAGCAACAAAAGCATTGTGGTGTTGCTTCTCTGTATCTGGTATGTAAATCATTATTGTTCAACAGTCCTCTTCTTTTCCATATCTTGTTTCTTCTTTAGATCTCATTTTCATTACAAATATATCTATATATCTACTGATTTTTTAAAAAATCTTGCTAAAGAAGAGTAGCTTGACTTGGCCATCCTGTTATTTCTGTATTTACACTTACATATCGAATAAATGGATACCTTATTGTCCAAACATTGTCATCCATTGTATTTTCTCTAGTTGATTTAACAGTAAAGGCTGGCTTTTCCATTAAGGAAACCACAACAGTTTTGTTCTTTCGTTGCGTAGGGTTTTCTGTATAATCTACACTCCACAATCTTCACTTCTTCTGAAGTTGCTGAGACTAAAGCAGATATGGAGCTCACACCTTTTATAGGTACAATTCTAAAATTTAGGCATGCAAAGTTGTGACTAGAAAGGATCACAAATCTAGCATCACACCACTTCTCAGACAGTTCCCAGCCCTGCATTTGGTTCCCATTTCTCACCATCCTTGACCCGAGTACATATTTCCTGCCTCTTATCTTAGAGACATCAGGTTCTCAAAACATAAGCCTCTGTACTTTCATTTTCATCAAGCTCTGATCATCTCACTCTCAGCAGATACAATGTAGCAATAGGCAATCAATTAACCAATTGATACTTATAACAAACTCCAAACAGATACATTGTTGCAATCACCAATTAGCACTGGATACTTTGCATTACAACTAGGTTTAGACCCTTTCCACATGTTACCAGATCCCAGTGACATCCTGTGGGGATCCTGGTGGAGCCTCTCCTGGGCTCCCCTCCAGACCAGTTTCCTCCATGAAAAAAGGAAGCACCATGGCTATGCCTCTTCCTTCCGCAATGCAGATGGGCACTGTCCCTGGCTGCATTGGGGCAGGAAGTGTGGCCGTTGTGCTCCTGACCCTCCACAGCTCAGGTAAGTGTGGGAGAGTGATTGAAGGGCAATGTGATTGCTGGTCATTGATGGGAAGAACCTGTCAATGATTTGTGCTGAAATTGCACCATCTGGGGATGGGAGAATAATAGGACATGGACCATGTAATGCATAAGCATTGTTCAGGTCCTTTCCTTCTCCCGCCCCCAATGCAGGATGACAGCATCCTGCAGAAAGGGCCTTAATGTTCTACAGCAGCTGCTTCTACATTGACTATAATAAACGATTTCAATACACATCCAGCAGACCAACACATAGCAGGGGCTAAACATCCTGACAAATCCCATCTAGAACAGGCTATATAGTCTCTTTTAGATTCCGATTATTCCTGACCCACAGTTGCACCATCTTGTAAGGTTTAAGCTTCTTTAGTATGATCAGGGTGGCTAGAATTGATCTGTCTTTCTTAAGATTCTGGTGCAGATTAAATGGACTCAAGGATCACTCCCTCAGGAAGCTTTGTTGACTAGAGGAACTGAGGTCCGGAGGCTGGGCACAATTGCTCCAAGACAAGTTAATGACCTACAACCTTAACACAGAGAATTATTTAAGACTCAGTCCTCATGATCTTAAAAACTGGATTTTTGATGATGATGCCAGGCAAGACAGAGCATCCATCATTGGTGCAAAATTCTCCATCTAGTACCCACAGAGTCAGATTAACCATGCAAAGCCTCAGTACCTTGAAACTTGACCTTATCTCAACTTGGAAGAGCATTTACAGAACTTAGATTTCAGCAAATGCCTTCTGTATATCTTGAAGGGAGATGCCAAGGTACTCCAGTCATAGATAGAAAATGTGTATTTGGCTGTAACCAGACTGAGGACATAATTCATTACTTGCTATTCTGCCCCCTTTACTCTGCCCCTAGACAAAGATTCCTGTCTACCATTATTCAATCTTATGCTGACTTTACATTCCCAGAAAATAGTAATGGCACTGATATCTGATACGTTGCTTTCTGTCACATACTTAGGCCATTTCCGCATTAGACTGTTATAGCGCTATTATTCCGGCTGGCCCTCCTGAAACTGCAAGCCCCAGGATTCCATAGGATGTTGAAAGTGGAATAATAGCGCTATAACAGTCTAGTGCAGAAATGGCTGTAGTAGCTCAGTTTGCATTGGCAGCTAGGAAATTGCGTACCCATTTCGTGAAGGAACATATTGGAACATAATGCACTTTAATTTTATGCCTCATGCTTTTATACTTTTTAGCCAGCCTATAGGGGACATCAAATTGGATTAAACTTGTGTATAAATTTTAATAATTTTATTTTTAAGCAGAACACAGTAGTTGTTAAAATGGCTTTACATGGATAAAATGGTTTTAAAATTCAATGTAAAGTCAAAGGCCTGGAAAGGCCCAAAGTAAAGCCCGGAAAACCCACAACGACCCATGGTTTTAAAGTTATATGTATCTTTTAATCTTAATCTTTAATGTATCTTTTAATAATCCATTTTTAATTGTATTAATCTATTTTAATTCAATTTTATTCATGTTTTATTCTAAATGTTGTAAAGGCCATTGTCTACATACAATAAAAGTTACAACCAACAACAAGGATGATACCTAAGATGGCCAGTGAGGGGAAAAAAATAATACCAACCCAGCTTGCCTCTATTTCCTTAACAGAAATCTGGTCTTCATTGCTAAGAAGATCCTTGCTACGTCAGACCAAGAGCCTATCCAATCCAACATCTCATTCACACTGTGGCCAACCGTATGTCTATGGGAAGTGCACTAGCAGGACATGAATGCAGGTGCGCCCACTGCCTTATTTGCCACCAGCGAGTGGAGTTCAGCAAGTAGACAGATAAAACATCTCCAGCTGCTGAAATGAGCACCTCATACTGCTGTCAGTGAAACCAGACAGGTGGCAATAAAAAAGGGGTGGATTAGCAACCTTAACGTATGCACATATTTGACCAAACAAGTCTGGGAATTAGATTCTGGAGTCTCCAAAGACAGCATCTGCCTCGGCTATTAGATGGATCTTCAATATACGGCTCTCATGCACGTTGCCTTTTTGCAGCTCCCATGATAAAAGTCTATACATTAGAGGTAAAATGATCACAAGTGTCTTTGTTCTTTTTCTTCCCCCATTCCCTTTGTTCATGATGCAATGTCTTGGCAATGTATACCCACACTTAAATGTCTTTTTTTAAAAAAATTAATTCCCACTCCCTCAACTTTATCAGTGCCCCAAGAGGGTTTGTCAGTGAATTAAGATGTGACACTCTCCCCTTAAAGATCATTTCTATAGGATTACTCAATGAGATGTCTTATCGGGAACATTCAGAGATTAAACTGGGGCAGAGCAAGATGGGGTGTAGCATGATCACTAAACTAGCTGGAAATACTGCATTCATCAAAACTGAAATCTCTCCGGCAAATCGGTCACAGTGTCCTGGAGTATATATATGTAATGAGAGACAAATGTTTAGAAAATAAAACCATACCTTTTGTGAAAGAAATAGTCTTGAGAAGACTGAGGGGGCGGAAGCTTGGCAAATGTTAAAAGTCTCATGGGTAGAAAGCCAGCACGGTATTTTGGCAAATGTTCAGGGCTTGGAGTCACCGCATGAGGATGTTGCGAAACAACAGTCTTGTTGCATCTTAAAGATTTAACACACTGATTAAGGCAAAGCTTGCAGTAAACTAGAATCAGGTGTTAACAGAGAGATAACACTTTAGGCATCTGAGGAATGCTTCCAGGTATTCCAAAGGATGCAGCCATGGTAGCTAAAGTGGGATCATGGCACTATAATTGTGCTATGATCCCACTTCAGGCTTTCAAGTCTTTAATCTTCAGTGAAACTCCTCATTGGAATAACCTGTGGAAAACTGAATTCCTAACGCTATCTGGCTTCTTACTGGAGATTCCCACTTCTCCCAAGAATTTAAACCTTTCTCACAAGACTGTTGGAAAGCTAGTAATTTAAGATTTTCATTTTCTTAAATATGCTAAACCAGACCTGGATTTACAACATGCATCTTGAAAATAAATACTCTGGGCCTCTTGGCTCAATAGTGCAATGTTGCAATTCACAATCTAGACCAAACTAGTCTTTAACCAGGTGTGGCCGAAGGGAATTCTAGTGGAGTGTGTTGCACCTTGATTTTATGTTTTATATGCATTTCAAGCTGTTTAAAGTATTTTAATATGGTGATCTGTTTAAGGATGGCTTAAATCCTATTGGTTAGGCTTGACCTTACTGATAGGATTCAGGGTTAGGCTTGACCTAACCGATAGGTCAGGATTCCATAGGATGTTGAAAGTGGAACAATAGCACTATAACAGGATAGTTAAGGATGGCTTGAATCCTATCGGTTAGTCCCACGTAGAGTAGACCCATTGAATCAATTGTCAAATGGTGAGTCAACATAAATGTAAATCCTGTTGATTCTACAGGACCACTCCACTAAACCTAGTACAATAGGTTTTAGGCTGATTTTTTTCTAACTTTGAACCATATGGTTTTTAACTGTATTTTGGTTTAGGACATTTCGACATTACAGGCAGAGTATTCCACTGTCAAACTGCTCTTGCCATCAGAAAGTTCCTCCTAAGCTTTAGATGGAATCTCTTTTCCTGAAGTTTGAAGCCATTGTTCCATGTCCTAGTCTCTAGAGCAGCAGAAAATAGCTTGCTCCATCCTCCAGTTTATGTGTCCCTTCTCCTCCTCGCTCTGCTTCACCCATTCAATTGTCAGCAGTTTTCTTCTTCTGAGTTTGTGCCATTGGGGTGTCTGGAGATTTTTCTTTCTAAAAACTCTTGGTATTCCTGCACACTTACCTCCATTTTACACATGAGCAATATTCTTTTGACCTGTCTTCACACAACCATAGGAAAACTTGAATTGTTATTGGATGGAATGATAATGCATGTCAGAGCTAAAGCCAGAAGCTAAATCAGTTTTCTAGATATCAAAGAGTTTCCTATTGAACCTGATGGAGATTGTGAGGTCAATAAACCAATAACTAAGAAAGAAAAAAGTGAAATTATTATTTCCAAATATGTTTATGGCTGTGTATCAAGTCATTCTTTTTAAAAAAAATCAAGAGGCTATATTTGTTATCTGTGCTTCTACAGAAAATTAGCTGAAGCTTTTAATGAAAACTTAAAAAGAGATAGAACTTAAAAACACTGGAGAACTAGTGAAAGTTGATGTATTAATAGAATGGGCAGAAATCCAAGACTTAACTAGGTTATCACAACTTCACAAGAGAACACTACAAGCTTCCTACACTAGAAGGTGTGAGTCACAAGTTGTTTAAACTTATATGTATTAATATAGGAGCAAAGTGGGGCTTTTCACTTCAGACTGTGGCTCATAGGAATTTAGCAAAATTTTCAAATTTCTTCATATTTAGAATGGAAAGAATGTGAAATTTTGGTGGGGGAATGGAATGCAAGAGAAACTGAACTTGACAGGACCAGGGCTCAGGTGATTATTTCTTAAAATTCAGTGTTTGGGTCTCTGTATATTCAACCACATTAGTGCTAAAAACAAGGCCAGGAAAATCTAAGGACCATAGTTACAGTGCTATGCAGTAGCTCCCATGCCGTGTGCCCAACCCTCATTTCAGGTCAGCAGCTGCTGCAATTGATGGAAATCTGTTCCTCTATGACTCAGGAAACAGGTGACTGACGTTCCTGCCCCTTCGTGTAAGCAATCTCTGGTGCAACAGACAGAAGCAAGATCCTTGCCCCAAGAGATCACTCAGGCAAGGAGGGTGGAAATGTCAGTGTTACCCTTTGAATTGGGGGTCTGGGGAGGGGTGCCCAAATAACCAAAACCAACACAAACAAGATGGGGAAATTAGCTGGAGCACTCTCTTGGCTAATGAGAGGCAGGGCAACACAGCAGGATCTTTTACCCTATGTCTACAGCGTCAGGTCAGCGAGTAGGCAAATGGTTCAAACAACAATCAAGATTTATTAAACAGTTATTAAAGAAAAGCACACACTCCTAACTAGAAAAGGAAAATAGAGTTTCAAGGGGAATGGGTGATATGCCACCTGTCCTGCAGTCCTGGAGAAGCCTGATTGAAGAAGAGGAGACCCGGCGTGGCGGCCGAGGGGAATCTGCTGAACCGAGCGGCAGCAAGGCAGAGTGAAGTCCAAGCGATCCGGCGAGAGTTCCAAAGAGCTCTCAAAAGCGGGGGATTTTTATAGGGGAAAGAATGACTGCAGGCTAGTCTGGTCTTGAGCAAAAACAGTTTTAGGTTGGAGACAAAGCCTCCGAAAGGTCAAAATTTGCATGATTGAGTTAAAGTCCGAATTGACAATGATATGGCCGGTATGTAGATGCGGCTAGTTCGGCAGTTAAGTACCTAGCTCGCCAGGGTGCCCTCTCAGGGCAGAGGATCCCTTGTGGTAGCGTGCATTTGTAATGAGGGTGTTTGTTTCGGGAGGTCCCCTAAAGCAGATCTGGCAATATCTGGCTTGGTTTGGTGGGAGCAGCAAGTAGTAGCCATGCCTAGCTTCGCGCTTGTTCGGTGGCCTCACAAACATTTGGCTGGTGGCAGAGTAGGGCCGAATTGTGATATCAAAATGATATCTTTGGTTCACCAAAGGCCAGGCCAGAACATGGTGATAACATCAGCCTTCTGCTTTCCAAGCGACAGAGGAACAGAGCCCTGTTGATTGCAGTGGCTGCTGCCCAGTCAGTGTAGACTTGCATAGCCCAGCATGGTGTAGTGCTCTGAGCACTGGACTTGTTGGAAAATGAGAGAGATATAGCCCAAATGATATGGATAGGGCAGGCCAAGTAGAACTAGAGACCAACAGGGAGAGGGAAAGTAACTTTAGTACAGGAATTCCACGAAGGGCACATCGTCTCAAGTGTCTCTACACTAATGCACAGAGCATGGGCAATAAGCAAGATGAACTCCAACTTTCAGTACAACAAAAAAAAATATGACGTAACAGGCATCACTGAAACCTGGTGGGATGAATCTCATGATTGGAATATAGGAATAAGGGGATATAACTTATTTCGCAGACATAGACAAAACCAGAAAGGAGGAGGAGTAGCCTTATATGTCAAGGATGTTTTCACCTGTGAAGAAATCCATGACTTAAATCTGGGAAGCCAAGTTGAAAGCATCTGGGTAAGAATTAAGGGAGCGAGAAACAATAGGGATGAGATTGTGGGGGTTCGCTACAGGCCTCCGGGCCAGCCTGAGGACTTGAATGAGGCCTTCCTGGAGCAGATGACCACACATTCAAAAAGGACAGATGCCGTGTTAATGGTAGATTTCAATTATCCTGATATTTGTTGGCAGTCAAATTCTGCAAAGACCACAAGGTCCAACAGGTTCCTTGCTTGCCTTGCAGACAATTTCATGGTCTAGAAGATGGAAGAGGTGACAAGGTGATCAGTTATTTTAGATCTGATCCTGACCAACAGGGATGACCTAGTTGATGAGGTGGAGGTGGTGGTATCCTTAGGAGGGAACGACCAGGATCTTTTGGAGTTTGTCATCCAATGGGAAGGAGAAGCCAAGTGCAGCCAGACATGCATCCTAAACTTTAAGAAAGCTGATTTCTCTAAACTTAGGGAGTTACTTACTGAAATCCCATGGACAAGAATACTAAAAGAGAAAGGAGTTCATGACAGATGGGAGTTTTTTAAAAGCGAGGTACTGAAAGCACAATTGAAAACTGTACCAACAAGGAAGAAAAATGGCAGGTGTCTAAAGAAACCTGAATGGTTGACTGAAGAACTCTCAGCTGAGTTAAATGTTAAAAGAAACATGTACAGGAAATGAAAGAATGGTGAAATCACCAAAGGGGAATTCAACCAAATAGCCAGGAGATGTAGGGAGAAAGTCAGAGAGGCTAAAGTGCAGAATGAACTCAGGCTTGCCAGAGACATCAAAAACAATAAAAAGGGCTTTTTTAGATATGTCTGCAGCAAAAGGAAAAACAAGGAAATGACAGAATCATTACGTGGAGAAGGTGACCAATTAATAACGGGGGGGGGGAGTGAGAAGGCAGAACTACTTAATACCTTCTTTGCCTCAGTTTTCTCCCAAAAGGATAGAAGTACCCAACCTGGGGCTTGGGGAGCAGGTGAGGAAGGGAGGGAAATGCAGCACAGAATAAGTAGAGAAGTAGTGCAGGAATATTTGGCTAAACTAGATGAATTCAAGTCCCCAGAGCCAGATGAATTACATCCAAGGATATTATGATACGATAAGGTTGCAAACTTGATAGATGAAGGGAATACTATAGACACAGCATTTGCTGGACAGGGCTGTTAGTTGGATTTGTAATTGGTTGACCGACCGCAACCAAAGGGTGCTCACCAATTGCTGCTTTTCATCCTGGAGAGAAGTGACGAGTGGGGTGCCACAGGGTTCTGTCCTGGGCCCAGGGCTATTCAACATCTTCATCAATGACTTGGATGAAGGAGTGGAGGGCATGCTGATCAAATTTGCAGTTGATACTAAATTGGGAGGGGTTGCTAATACCCCAGAGGACAGGATCAAATTTCAAAACGACCTGGACAGATTGGAGAGCTGGGCCAAAGCTAACAAAATGCATTTCAACAGAGAGAAATGTAAGGTCCTACATTTAGGCAGAAAAAATGGAATGCACAAATACAGGATGGGGGACACATGGCTGGATAGCAGTACACGTGAAAGGGATCTAGGAGTCTTGGTAGATCACAAGCTGAACATGAGTCAGCAGTGTGATGTGGCAGCCAAGAAAGCCAACGTGATTCTTGGTTGCATCAATAGGAGTATGGTGTCTAGATCCAGGGAGGTAATGGTACCACTCTATTCTGCATTTGTTAGGCCTCATTTGGAATACTGTGTCCAGTTCTGGGCACCTCAGTTCAAGAAGGATGTTGACAAGCTGGAACGTGTCCAGAGGAGGGTGACCAAAATGGTGACGGGTCTAGAAGCCATGAAGCACTATGAGGAATGGCTTAGGGAGCTGGGGATGTTTAGTCTGCAGAAGAGAAGGTTAAGAAAGGACATGATAGCCATGTTTAAAGATTTGAAGGGAAGTCATGTTGAGGAGGGAGCAGGCTTGTTCTCTACCGCTCCAGAGACTAGGACAAGGAGCAATGGATTCAAGCTGCAGGAAAGGAGATTCCACTTGAACCTCAGGAAGAACTTCCTGACGGTCAGAGCTATCCGGCAGGGGAATCTGCTGCCTCAAAGTGTGGTGGAGTCTCCTCCTTTGGAGATTTTTAAGCAGAGGCTGGATGGCCATCTGTCAGGAGTGCTTTGAGGGTGTTCCTGCATGGCAGGGGACTGGACTGGATGGCCCCTGGGGTCTCTTCCAACTCTATGATTCTATAATTCTATGATTTGGTGGCTCTCTCTGTGTAGTAGAGCAATTAGTTCTCAAACAGAAGTTTGAAGAGTTTGCCAGCCCACCTTATCCTCTCTCACACACTTTAGCTGAGAGGTAAATACAAACACAGTTTCGTTTTAAAAAGGATGTAAAAGTAGTTTAATCACAGTTACTTTTGCATAATCTATACAGGTTCATGTTCTTGAAGAAAAGTAAGGAAAAGGTAAAGAACTACATGCTTTAATTGGAGCTTCTCTCCTGGGGTGCTCCTGGCCACGTGCTTGGAGAAAGGCAGGCAGAAGAAGAAGAAGTAAACAGAGAGACAAAGACCCCAAGAACAAAGGATGCTTACATGTGAGAGGAAGAGAGTGGGTGTGAACAAACAAACAGGAAGTTATCTTGGGTTTTGCCCCTAAACTTATAGTGATTATGCAACCTAACTAGCGGTGAATTCAGAGTATGCAAATGTTGCTATTCCCGACAGGACTCCGACTCTGGAGACAATAGCCATTTCCGCACTAGCCTATTATAGTGCTATTATTCCACTTTCAACATCCTATGGAATCCTGAGATTTGCAGTTTAGGGAGGGGCCTTTGAGTAGGCATAGTGCTGAAATGGTCCAGGATTTGATTCCCCACACCCATCCATTGGGTGACCTTGGGTGCATCACGTACTCTCAGTCCTAGGAAACCTCATGGCAAGTTCAACTTAGGTTCATCACAAATTACAAATGACTTGAAGGCACACAACAACAACAACAACAATGGCCTAAATAGCTCAAAGGCACCAGATCCTGTCTGATCTTGGAAGCCAAGCACAGTCAGCCCTGGTTAGTACTTGGATGGGAGACCACCAACAAACTAAGTACTACGGGCTATATTGCAGAGGACTTCTAAGTAGTCCTTGCCTAAGAAAACTTTATGAAATTCATGGAGTCACAATAAGTCTGCAAGCAACTTGAAGGCACATACACACATACACACGTAACCCCTAAACTAGGGGCTACATAGGAATTGTGAATACAAAACAGACACAAATTACACATTCTAGGTTAGACATTCATAACTGCCCAACAGGATGCTGGCTAGGGTTGCCGTTTCCTTTTCCTCAGATCCTACTCATCTTTAAGACTTATACAGCATCAGGTCCAACATGATTTTCTCCATGCTAGGAATAGGTGTACCTATTGAATTTGGCCAGTGCAGACACAGAAGATTTTGTTTCAGGGTTTTTTTAAAAAAAAAAAAAATACTGCACTAGCAATGACTAATTTCTTCATATCTGGGACAGAAAAAACTTGAGTTTTTGAAATGTCTTGATGTGGGAGAAAGCAAAAGTGATCAGATGACAAGCAGCTCAAGGAAAGCACAAAACAACCAATTTGCAACTGACCCTTCCCGGTTGTATTTCATAGAATTTCCTCAGTCCATTAAATATAATATTAAGGCCATTAAATCTTGGATCAGTTACAGGGTATGGAAGTCATTATTGATGACATATCTGTGCCTGCCTCCATTCAGGAAGAGCACGATTAAGAACCTGAAAGCAATTTTCGAAAGGCGCAGAGGGAAATTTTGGAATCAAACCCAGATAAGATTCAGATGGGAGCCAACAGTGGCCCCTGCTTTGGTGACAGGCTGACTGCTGAAGGAATAAACAAGATCCAGACAAGACTGTACCAGTAAAGTGAAAAGGCAGGAGACAGTGGCAAAGATCTTAAATCGTGTTTGTACAGTTTAATCTACACTCACATAGTTAGATGGTGGTTGTACTGCATCACTCTTCTGCGGAATGCCAACATTGTGCAGCCCATAGCATCCCTGCCCATGTGCCAGCTGACTGTTCCCTTGTGCAATGGAGGATGCACATGGACGGTTTCTACAACCCCAGTGAAGAACGCGGTAGAGTGAAAGTACAGACAAATAGTCATGCACCTTCCATATGGTAGGGGACATCAGGGTGGCGATGGTAGTCTCCCTGCTTGGAGTAATATAGCTAGGATGGCGATCGGAAGTTTTTTTGTAATATATAATTCACTTGACGGGGAAATGATTTTGGATTGCTTCCCTACATACAAACCTGGTGACTCAACTAATCAAACCCACATGGCTTGCACTGACAAATGGCTGGATTGTCTCATGCTGTAACTTCAGTCTTAAGCTAGTTCAGACTCAGGCCATTTCTGCACAAGGTCGATCCATCGTAGCAGTGTCGAATTCTTACCCTCCGGTTTGCAAGTCATACCATTTTAGCATCGTAGTTTTCCTCATGGTTTTGCACATTTCTAGCTCCTAGAATGGTTCGCTGTGGTTCACTGTGATGCGAAACCGCTGTGTGTGAAAACTGGATAAACTCCAATGTAAATCCCCCAAACCGGTTCTGCTTCGGTTTTTGCCTGCATGCAGAAGTGTAGCATTGATTCACAGTGCAGAAGTGGCCTGCTATGGCCGTTCCCAGGCTGCCCCTTCCCTCATTTCTGTTCCTTTCTCTCTCCACCCATCAAAGGACTGGCTGCAGTCATTATCGTCTTCCAGTGTTCTAAACAGACAGCGGGAAGAGAGTGGATCTGGTAATGGACTATTAAAATGTGTTTTTTTCCATGTATCAACAAAGATGCATTCCTACGCACAAATTTAGCAACACAGAAATATGTTAAAAATGTTTGTGAGTGTTTTAAAAAAACAGACCAATCAGTGATAGTAGTGTTACCCTGTTAACTGGGGGTCCCGGCAGGGGCGCCCAAATAACCAAAACACAATAATGCAAGATGGGGAAATTAACTGGAGCACTCGCTTTAAGCTAACGAGAGGCAGGGTAACTTAGCGGGGATCTTGTAACCCAATGTCTACGGGGTCAGGACAGTCAAACAGTCAGACAGTTTTAAAATAGCAAAAATGATGGTTTATTAAGAACAGACAAACACTTAAGACAACACAACCACACAGCTAACTAAGAAATAAGAAATGAGAGTTTTTCGGGGGAAATGGGAGATACGACACCTTTCTCGTAGTCCGGAAGAAGTTGCAGATGGAGAGAAGAAGCTCAGCGTGGTTGCTGAGGGGAGCTCACTGGGCAAAGCAGCAGCAGGGCGGTCTGGAACTCGGGAGCGATCCGAGGAAGCTCTTGGAACAGGGGGTTTTTATAGGGAAAGTATGACCGTAGGCTAGTCTGGACTTGGGAGAGAACAATGAGGTTTGGGCGCGAGACAATGTCTCCAAAAGGTCAGAATTTAACATCGACAATGGAGTGGCCAGTATGCAGATGCAGCGTGCTTTGCCAATGAAAAGTAGCTTGCCAAGTTACCTGCTCAGGGCAGGGGGCTCTTTTGTAGAAGCGTGCATCGTTGATGAGATGTTTGTCTAGGGAGGTCTCCTAAAGCAAGATCTGGCTGTGTCTGGCTTGCCTCGGTGGAGAAAGGAATGTTCAGCAATTAAGGGCCATGCCTAGCTCTGTGCTTGTTCGGGGGCCTCACAAACACTTGCCCAAGGGTGGCAAAATGAGACCGAATTATGATATCAAACAATATCTAATATCTTCTGAAGCCAGGCCAGTTCACAGTGATAACAGTGGGGTGGAGTGAGAGAGGGGAAGGAGAGTGGCCAGGGACTTGCCGTTGCAGATGCAGCAACCGCTGTTCTCCGTGGTAGTACGATGTAAATGGAGGGGGTGCAGACAGCACAGTTTCTGAATTTCTGAATTCAGTTTCCGAATTGGAGTATAAAAACACCGCTCTTGACACTCAGTGAACCGCTCCTCCTCTCTTGTGCGGAAATGGCCTCAGTCGGCTGCGGAGCAGTCCTGCTATTATTTGGGCATTTCCTGAATGTGTACAAATCAGTCCAATTCAGTATAGAATTATGGAATAAGGTAGCCTGATGGAGTGGTTAGTTTTCTATACTGCTCTCCCCTGAACTAGTTTTGTAGTTACCTAACAGAAAATATTAAGTGTCTCGTAAAACATCAGATTCAAGAACTTCGTAGGGTGGAGTCATGGCATTTAAGGAAGTATCGAAGCGCTATAGTTGCATAGTGTGGATACAACCTCAGACAAGCTCCTCAGGTTGTCCTCTAGGAAAGAGGCTCATGCTCCAGTAATTCAATAATACTAGGTTATCTACTAAGTAGGTGAGGTAAATTCCTATAAGTGAAAAAAATAGTGTAACTATCTTTTTCTTCTGGGTCCAATAGATATTTGTACTCAAACCAAAATACTTAAATCAAGGTTGAGATAGAGTCTTTATAAAAAAATATATATTTGCTTCAAATGATCAAACAATAATCACATGATAATAAAAATGTAGGAGCATGAAAATTACAAAGTGGTGGCTGTAACCATCAAACATAATGATTGTAATACGCAAAAACACATTTCAAACAGTTTTCTAGGAACTGTTACAAGCTTTTCTGGAAAATGTCCTACCCAAATAACGTATTTGAGCTAAAATGACCATAAAACTAGAAGGGGAGGCATTCTCATCCTAGAATCATAAATGTTGCCCCCAAACCATATATCATCCTTGAGGAGCTTGTACATAATCGTTACCAAAGAAAAGAACTGAATCTCGGGGAGTCTCTTCCGGTGACCTATTTTTTGGAAATTCTCCACTAAGACATGCAAGTACTTTGTTGCACTTGTTTCATTTCCTTGGTCTGTGCTTCAGAATAATGAGTGTGTTAATCACTATCCAGTCAGCTTTGACTTATGGCAAACCTATGAATAATAGACTGCTAGTAGTTGTGGTAGTAGTAGTAATAAAAACAACAAAAACAAAAAGAACAGACTACCATAAAGGCCTTTTCCACAGTACCCTCCCATCCCAGCATGAGGGCAGGAGAAAGATGGGACCACAATGATGCTTCTGCCTGACGTCATCACAGTCCCGTCCTTTTCCCATTTGCAGGCAGTGCAATTATGGATCACATCATTGGTGGGTTTTGCCCATCAATGACACACGATCGCGCCACCATCCCATCCTTACTTGTCCTGCGGAAGCCCCAGAAGCGCAATGGCTGCGCTTCCTGCCCCAGCGCAGCCTGGGAAAGTATTCAACTGTGCTGCGGAAGGAAGAGGTGTGGCCATTGCGTTTCCTTTGGCAGCCGGTGCGGAGGTGGGTGCTCCCGTTGCACTCCCTTCCCGGCAGAGCCGCTGCCGGGATCCCCAGTGGATGATGCCGCAAGAAGGCAAGCTGTGGAAAGGGCCAAAGTTCCAAAAGCAAAGTTCCTAACTTTTATGTCACACAACCTGACCCTTATTTTCTGTGGGCCAGCCTTACTGCCGTTCTTATTATGTGTTGTCAAGTCAACGTAAGACTCCTGGCAACCCTGTAAAAGAGAGGACTTTTAATAACAAGTCTTCCAAAAGATCAAGTCCATCCTCCTGTAATGCGCTCTTCCTCTTTTTCTACTGCCTTTGCACTTTGAATTCTATTTATTGCCATGTGTCCACAAGTCAGCTTAAAACTTATGGTGACTTCCTGCTAGGAACAGCCCTGATCAGGTCTTACAAGGTCAGGTCTGTGAGCTTCCTTGAGTGCATCAATCCATTTTTAAGGTGATCTCCCTCTTTCCTGAAGCATTCAACTTTACCTAACCTTACTGGTTTTTCTAACAAGACATATCATCTCATGCTATGTCAAAAGTACAATAACCTCAGTATGGTCATTTTGGCTTCTATTGAGAGTTTCAGGCTTGATTCGCTTTCTGATCCATTTATGTGTCTTTTTGGCAGTTTGTGGTACCAGCAGAATTCTCCTCCAGCACCTGTTGCAAATTAGTTCCTTTTCTTCTCCGTCAGCTTTCTTCACTGTCCAGCTTTCACAATTGTACGTAGAAATCAGAAAAAGTATGACATGGGTAATTCGGACTTCGATATATAGCGATATCCTTTTACACCTGAAGATCTTATGTATAATTCTACAATCCTGAATTCTACACCCTCCTCAAATTATTTCATTTCACCTTCACTCATTTAATTTGTAAGCAAAAAATTAAAAATTTTAAAAAATAGCCGTACTATTTTTACTAACCAACCAACCAGCATTTCTCTGAGATCCTTTTTTGAACCTTATGCTATTTTCCTTGGGTTTAGAGAAGGATAACCAATACCAGGTTCTGCAGGCTATATTTCAGAGGAAAGAACTGACAAAACCACCTCTGAGTATTCCTTGCCTAAGCAAACCCTATGAAATTCATGGGGTCGCCATAAGTCAACAGGAAACTCTAAGGCACATATACACACACACATACACCACTAGATTAACAGTGATAAGTAAGTGATCAAAAGAGGTAAATAATATAGAAACATATGGGATTAATCAAGGAGAATGAATACATCTTTTGTAATCAGCTTAAGATGAAAGTACTTCTGCTTCATGTTTTCGTATTCCCTTTAACATCTTTAACAATAAATCAGTGGGCTGAAGAATATCAGCAACAAGTTTCACAGTGTGCAAGAAATGTACAAAGTTCAAAGAGATACAGAATACCAGAATGGGAATGCTCAAAGGTTCTGGGACAAAAAATGAATCTAAGTTGAAGAAAGCAATAAGAAAATTGCCTCCATCTTTTCTCCGGTGTCAAGGACAAAGTGACTTGTGGGTAGTTCTATCAGTATCTATCAGAGCGCTCATACATAAGTAAGATTCCAGATGTTGACTACTGGAAGCTGAGGGAAAAAAGGAAGAGAAGGAGGAGGAGGAAGAAGAAAGCTTGATAGTGAGGTGGTTATCCTTTGCATTATCCTTCGCTGGTGGCTTCCTTGTCACTAGCAGCAATGAATCCACTCCAGTGTTTAGTCTAAATGTTAATTGAACTATCCAAGGTGCTGAACTCTATCCTCAGAATAGTTTTAGCTTGGACTAAAAACCAGAGCAGATACATCACTCAGCTGACATAGGAACCACCAGCTACCATTCATCAGATACAAAAACTTATTGTTTGATTGATTGATTGATTGATTGATTGATTGATTGATTGATTGATTCCCCACCTTTCACCCCAATTCAAGTATAATTCAACAAATGCTACGTTCAGTAAAAGACAAGAGGGATCCTCTAACTTCTTCGGGAGTTTACTGCATACCTTGCAGCTGTGGGCAGGTCTACATAGGGACTACAAAACGCAGCGTCCAAACATGAATCAAAGAACATGAAAGACACTGCAGACTGATCCACCCAGAAAAATCAGCAGTAGCAGAACATGTCATAAACCAATCTGGACACAGAATGCTTTTTGAAAGCACAGAAATTCTGGACCATTCTGACCACTACTATGTCAGACTGCACAGAGAGGCCATTGAAATCCATAAACACCTGGACAATTTCAATAGGGAAGAAGAAACTCGGAAAGCAAACAAGATTTGGCTACCAGCACTGAAGAACACTAAAATCAAGACTCAAAAACATGCCAATGACTCTGGAGGTCCCTCTACATTACAAGAAACAATACAATGGATGGCTAATGTAATTAGCGCATTGTTATGCATATCCTCTGAACACGGCCTCAAAGCCGGAAAACCCACAACAACCTATCTTCGAGTAGATTCTACCACCATCACTCCACAGCAATGACACCATTACAACCCGTTACAAATCAAGAGCCCATGAACCCGCTCACACATTATCATTCCACTTAACTGCCATCATAAATCCCTTTGGGAGCCACACAGAGGACCCCTGAGCAGAGTGAATGCCAAGGCCCCTCAACCTGCCTCCTTGTTGCTCCAGGGCCCTTTTTGGCTGCACATCTTTTCTGAAAAAAGAGAGAGTTTGATTGGTTCTATTTCTGCCATTCGGTAGAGAAATGTGTCACCTTTGAGTTGGCCAGTGTAGGACTTTACTTTGCAGACAGGGGAGAGGAAGGACAAGCATGCCACCTTGAGATAGAGCTACAAGGGGTGGGCAAATTGAGGGCATTGTACCCCAAATAAGACCGTTTGCCATCAAATCAACTATGGCTAATGGCAACCCTATGACTGAGAGACTCCAAGACACACTCCCTTTCCGCATCTTACTTTTTCGCGGAGGTGGGGGGTGGCATTCGTGCGAGTAGCCTCTTGTGGAAGGCGCTCTCTTCGCTGCTCCTTCATCCCGCAGCTGGCTTGCCGGTCGCGTGAGCGCCGCGTGAACGCCCCGCCCCTTCCTACCACAGTGCAACCTGGGAATTGCAGGCTAGCGCTGAGGCAGGGAGCGCGACCGGCCCGCTTGTCCAACGTACCGCAGCACAGGTAAGTGCGCGCAGGCCCCGAGAGCCTTGCGTGATCATGCAACATTTTCAACTTGAAGCCGAAAATAAAAAAAACGCGTGCGCAGTTTGCATTAGGTCGTGAGCGTCGCGTAGATGGGAGTGTGTCGTATCGACCGCCGCCCAAGGGGCCCTCTCGCAAAAGAAACTGCGCGCAAAAAGGGCCACACTGTCATCAACTGTCCTGCTTAAATTTTTCAGCTCATAGCTGTGGCTTCCTTGATTGAATCTATCCACTTATAGTGTCGTCTCCTTCTTTTCCTACTATCTTCCACATTACCGAGCGTTATCATCTTTTCCAGTGAGTCATGTCATCTTATGATATGTCCAAAGTATGACAGGCTTGGTCTAGTTAACTTTGCTTCTAGTGAGAGTTCAGGCTTGATTCAAGACCCATTCATTTGTCTTTTTAGCTGTCTATGGTACCTGTAAAATTCTTCTGTTATTGTTGTTCGGTGTCTTCAAGTTGTTTCCAACTTATGGCAACCCTAAGGCCATTTCCGCACAGAAATAGTAGCGTCAGATCTTAAGACGCACTTTTGCACATAGCAGCATATTAGGATCACATTTTTATCTGTGATTCTGCATGACAGCGTCAAGAAACAGCTGATAGGGCACCACCACGCATCGAGAAACCTCAGTGTTTGAAAAATGGAAAATATCTGACTCAAATCTCCCGCAGCAGTTCTGCTTGGTCATTCCCCTTAATGCAGGCACGTTACATCGGATCACTGCGCAGTAGGGGGTGGGCTGTGAGCATGCCCAGCTCGTTCATTCCTCACTTCCATCCCATCTCTCCCCACCATTCAAAGGACAGGCCACTGCCATTTTCACTCCATGCGGTAAACGTAAAACACTGAACTGTTGAAATCTCCAAGACAGGTTGGCTGAAGTATTCTTATTTTGTTTTCCAGAAAAAGTTGTGACTGTAAACGTCATCATCATCCACAAACAAATGAAGAGAAAAAAACACCCAATTAGGGGCAGCCGGCCAGACTGGTGGAGGGCCACGGGAGTAGGCAGGGACAAGGTATCACGGATGGACCACCCACACTCCTGATCAGTGAAACGTGGTGAAGTGTGTTGTAAAACTCACCCTTTCAGGACAGGACAAACTGTGGCAACCCATTTCTGGCGTGAGAAAATGGCCCAAGACAAACCTATCGCAGGGTTTTCTGGGACTGAGAGTGTGTGATGTGCCCGAACTCACCCAATGGGTTTCCATGGCCAAGCGGGGACTCAGACTCTGGTCTCCAGAATCATAATCCATAGCTCAAAGCACTATACCATGCTGGCTCTTGAAAATTCTTCTGTAGCACACATAGCACACCATATTTCAAATGAGTTGATTTCCTTCCACCCAGCTTTCTTCACTAAAAATTCTGCCCCCCCCCCATGATTTTTTCCTGTAGGCCCCAAATTTCTAGCGTTCTAAGGAATGAGACATTGAAAATCATTCATACCTAAAACTTTTCTATTTGCTGGGTTCACAATCACTTGGCCACATTGGTTTGGATGGCTAAATTGTGTTTCCAAATGCTAAACTGAAGTTTTAAATTACCTCAATTCTAGAAATTCGGGGACTGGAAAAAATGAACCTCCATTTGTGGAATGGTGGGCACAATTCTTAGTAGGGGCGACGTCTTCATTACTACCCTATCCCCACCTTATTACCCTATCCCCCACCTCTGGGGCCACTACAGCCCAATTTTTTAAACTGAACTCACTAGGGCTTACCTGACAGTAAAGATACATCAGATTCACTATCAGGGTGAGGGAAGATGCTTTGCACTTTGTGTCCAATTTCTTATGAGCTTGCTCTGGATTGCAGAATCCCAGGCCATTTCCGCACTAGACTCTTATAGTGCCATTATTCCACTTCCAACATCCTATGGAATCCTAGGGGTTGCAGTTTAGGGAGCGGCCTTTGAGAATTCTTCAGGATTCCATAGGATGTTGAAAGTGGAATAATGGCACTGTAACAGTCTAGTGTGGAAATGGTCTCTGTGCCATTTCTGGTAAGCCCTTGGCCAGACTTGATTTGGAGTTTTAAAGGTCATCAGCCTGGTTGGGAGAAAAAAATCGTCTTTTCTCCTCCTCCAGACCTGCCCACCAGTTCTCATCACCAAGCTGCTAAACCACTGAGAATTCAGAGGCAGGGGAGGTGGAGTTTGGGCTAAAAAGCAGAGGAAGATCACTTATTTATAAGAAGAAAAACGGCAAGAAGAGAAAGAGTGAAGCGTGTGCAGGGGAGATGACTGAAAAGCTACCTGCCCCCAGCAATCATTAGGATCAGGAGATTTTCAGGAAAAGGGAGGAACCAAGTGCAGCGGAGAAAGAGCTAGTCAAGGTGAGATGCTTCAGCTCGCCGAACTTTTAATATTTTTTATCGTCTTCCTCTTCATGGTGCAGTTTCTGAAGCAGCAACATGCACGGAACAGGTTTCCCCCAGGACCGACTCCCCTTCCAGCGATCGGCAATCTTTGGCAGCTGGACTTTTCACTCAAGCGAGAGACTTTGGTTAAGGTAATTACTGGCCGTGGCACTGCAGAAGGAGGTTTTAACAATTAATTCAGTAGCATTGGTCATTAAAATGGGGAAATGAATTAATATGTTGCATTATTCATCTGTTAATGAAATCAAAAGGTTTTTCAAAGAAGCTGTGGGTTTTACAGAGAACGGCATGGCTAGTTGTCACCAGCTGTGTTCTTGGCTCCTTTTTTAAAAAAAAAAAAAAAAAAAGACTGTGTTTGTGTAGATTTTATGTCACCCTGCTCAGCCTCGGTTACAAATCCTACAATCTGATGGATAGATGGGGATGATGGGATACACAGTGCAATGCATAGGGAGAGTGCTGGGTTGGGGAAGACTGTCCTAAATTGCGAGATCTAATAAAAGTCTGAATCCTAATGTTAGTTTTGGCTAGAGCAGAACCACTGAATCAGTGGGATTTACCTATGTGTTGCTGGCATACAACCACTGGTTCAAAGGATCAACTCCAGTTGAGAATTAACCGACAGGATTCCAGCCAACCTGTTTAATTTTTACCATTGATTTATATATCTCTTTTGACTGCCCCCCCACAGCCACCTACTATGCTGTTTTCTCACCCATCAAACACTGTGGAGTGTTACTCTGTACTGGAAAAGGTAAATAAGGAATGATATGTTCATTCTAGGCCTAGTAAGCATGACCTATGAGGAATGGCTCAGGGAGCTGCAGATGCTTAGTCTGGAGAAGAGAAGGTTAAGAAGTGACATGATAGCCATGGTTAAATATTTGAAGGGATGTCATATGGAAGATCATAGAATCATAGAATCATAGAAATGTAGAGTTGGAAGAGACCCCAGGGGTCATCAAGTCCAACCCTCTGCTATGCAGGAACACCCTCAAAGCACTCCCGACAGATGGCCATCCAGCCTCTGCTTAAAAACCTCCAAAGAAGGAGACTCCACCACACTCCAAGGCAGCATTTTCCACTGCCGGACAGCCCTGACCGTCAGGAAGTTCTTCCTGAAGCTCAGGTGGAATCTCCTTTCCTGCAGCTTGAATCCATTGCTCCTTGTCCTGGTCTCTGGAGAAGCAGAAAACAAGCCCTCTCCTTCCTCTACATGGCATCCCTTCAAATATTTAAACATAGCTATCATTCCCCTCTTAACCTTCTCTTCTGCAGACTAAACATCCCCAGCTCCTGTCCTCTGGCGTATTAGCAACCCTTCCCAATGGAGGGTGCAAGCTTATTTGCTGCAGCTCCAGAGACTAGGACACAGTGCTGGGGCTTCAAACTACAGGAGAAAAGATTCCATCTGTACATTAGCAAGAACTTCCTGACAGTATGAGCAGTTTGACAATGGAATATGCTGCCTCAGCTGTGGTGGAGTCTCTTTCTTTGGAGGTTTTTAAACAGAGACTGGATGATCAGTACTTTGATGGTGTATTAATGCATGGCAGAATGGAGTTGGAGTGGGTGGCCCTGGTGGTCTCTTCCAACTCTATAGTTCTATGATTCTATGGCCATTTCCGCACTAGACTGTTATAGCGCGATGATTCCACTTGCAACATCCTATGGAATCCTGGGGTTTGCAGTTTCGGGAGGGGCCAGCTGGCCCCTCCCAAAACTGCAAACCCCAGGATTCCATAGGATGTTGCAAGTGGAATCATAGCGCTATAACAGTCTAGTGCGGAAATGGCCTATGATTCCAGTTTACAAGATGACCAATTCACTACATAGAAGCAGAGTCTAGAGCAGTGGTTCTCAACCTGTGAGTCCCCAGATGTTTGTGGACTTCAGCTCCCAGAAGCCCCAGCCACTATGGTCAATGCTCAGGGCTTCTGGGAGCTGAAGTCCACAAACATCTGGGGACCCACAGGTCGAGAACCACTGGTCTAGAGTGAAGCTATTCAAAGTGGTGATCGAGGACTCATGCCAGTCCACAAGGCTGCTGGTCCTGGATGAATTTCCAGGAAAGAAAGAAACAGTTCTACCCATAAGAACAAATATGGTTCCGTTGCCCGGCAGGTTTTGAGCAAAATATTGCTGGTCTTCAGTATCAGATACTTTAAGAAGCTCTGCTCTAGAGCCCATGTTTTTGCACGAAAGGGACAGGAATCACTAGCTCAAGAACTTCCATTTCCAGTTTCTCTCAGCCCCAATGCTCTCCAACCCCAATGCCCTCCTCTTGTGATACTTTCCACCTGCAGTGAATAATGAGGCAGAACCTTTTATTCATTGCATCACAGGAACCATGAGCAAATTTCTCAGCAAATTTATTTGGAAAGTCTTGTTAAGGGAAGAGGGAAATGAAATAGTGCAAAACTTAGGCCATTTCTTCACTACACTGTTACGTGCTATTATTCCGCTTTCAAGATTCTGCGGAGTTCTGGGGTTTGTAGTTTACTGAGGACAAAGAGCTCTCTGGCTGAAAAGTCTAAATACCCCTCCCTAAACTGCCAACGCCAGGATTCTACAGGAAGTTGAAAGTGGAACGATAACACTATAAAAATGTTATGCGGAAATGGCCTTAGTTAAATTTAACCAAGCCATTTCCACACTTTAGTAACAAGTGCTGTTCATACCCAAAGTAATATCTTAAACCTCATAGGGGTGGGCTAGCCAATTTATATGCAACTAGTTAAAGATAACAAGTTATTTCAAAAGTGTAGACAGAACTATACCCCTGGTGGACAGTAGAATTTGGGGAATTACTTTGAAAATTGTAATTCATTATAATTCAATGTAAACCACCTCTTTTAATTCATTGCCATTCACACCCCTCCAAAAAAAGAAGAGTATGGAAAGTGCAGTGTTTGGTCTGTATGTGGCCCTCAGGACTGTTATTGTGGGGAACCCCAAATCTTTTTCATTTTGTGCAAAGAAATTTAGACTGAAAACACCCCCTACATAGGCAGGATTGCCACATTTTTCACGCCCCTGAAACCATTTTAGGCCACGGGGGACATAGTGTGTTCCCACGCACCCCAACAGTCCCAATTTGGCAGAGAAAGTCCTGATTAATCCTCTGGCCATTTCCGCACTAGACTGCTATAGCGCTATTATTCCACTTGCAACATCCTGTGGAATCCTGGGGTTTGCAGTTTTGGGAGGGGCCAGCCAACCCCTCTCGAAACTGCAAACCCCAGGATTCCACAGGATGTTGCAAGTGGAATAATAGCGCTATAACAGTCTAGTGCGGAAATGGCCTCAGTCTTCCTACTTTTTCAATTGCTTACAAAATGTCCTGTACCCTATGAGGAGCAGCTTAGGGAGCTGGATATGTTTAGTCTGGAGGAGAGAAGGTTAACAGGTGACATGGTAATAAAGTTTAAATATTTGAAAGGATGTCATAAGGAGAATGGAGCAAGCCTGTCTTCTGCTGCTCCAGAGACTGGGACACAGAGCAATGGCTTCAAACTGCAGGAAAAGAGATTCCAGCTAAACATTAGGAAGAACTTCCTGAGGGTAAGAGCAGTTTGCCAGTGGAATGTGCTGCCTCTGTTGCAGAACCAAGATAGAGACCACGGATAAGGAAAATCGTTTGTTTGTCTCAGTGGGATCATTCCCAAAAGTCTGAGCCCCACGTCTTCATATTCACGGCAGTTTATACATTTCCAGTACAATCATCACATGTTGAAAAAAGGAAACTGATCTGGTTATACATACAAGTTCCCACCAGTGTCTACAAATGTTGCAAATCTTCTGTAGCGCAGCCAAGGGCTAGGGCGTCAAGCCGTACCGATAACATTCCATCATACAGAGTTTCATTGTCTTTCCTTCTAACACAGAGGGACTTCAATTGCAGAGGAAATTAACTGCTTTTCCCTCACACCCAGAGGTCATTTAGACTGACCCACATTACCTCAGTGGTGTGTGGTGGAGTCTCCTTCTTTGAAAGGTTTTAAACAGAGGCTGGATGGTCATCTGTCAAGAATGCTCTGATGGTATATTGCTGCATGACAGAATGGGGTTGTGGAAGGCTCCGCTTTTGGGGTCGCTAATATCAGTCTGGTTTGGATGGGCACCACAATTGGCATCATATTGGATTGGTAACTGTGTTAATTGGCTCTGATATCAAAATCAAGCCTGAGAGGTGACCGAGAGGTCAAACCGAGTAAGGGAAGAACCCTGGTTGTAAATAAGAGAGGCAGGCCAACCTGAACACCCTCCGGGTAAGACTAAGGCCATTTCTGCACTAGCCTGTTATAGCACTGTGATTCCGCTTGCAACATCCTATGGAATCCTGGGGTTTGCAGTTTTGGGAGGGGCCACTTGGCCCCTCCCGAAACTGCAAACCCCAGGATTCCATAGGATGTTGCATGTGGAATCATAGCACTGTAACAGGCTAGTGCGGAAATGGCCTTCTCAGTCATTTATCAGGGAAATAAATGCCATTCCTGTGGATAATAAGCTTAAGCAGAAGCTGGAGTTTTCCCAGGAGACACAACTGTGAGAAGCCCACCAGGACACTGACAGATATCCATCCCCTGTGCACCTGAACTCCTTCCTCTTGCCTTGTAGCACCACAATAGACAGCTATTACAATACACATTATGTCTTTGTCATCCAAACACTGCGAACATTACGGGGTTGGTAGTCCTTTGTCTGTCTTGCAACTCCCGTTGTTCCACACCTGGAACTGCACATATCCTCCACTGCCACAGGCTATTTTTTTGGATACAAACACCCCTAATTTCAGGATGCCCAGTGCAGTCTTTCAAAAATCTATCCATCACTCTGACTGTCTGGCTCCTGAATGAGAACTGACCTTTGGTCCTACCTAAGTCAAGCCACATTTCAGCTTCTTCATACTCTTCTGGACTGGTACTTACAAACCCCCCAAAGACCCTTGGCGTCTCTATCCATAATTTTTTTCCTCCCTTTCTCCTTCAGTTAGCCCTTGTGTGAATGTTTGGCTGTGTGAGTTTTGTGTGCATGCATGAGTGAACTCCCCCAATAAAAATGCATTTTTAGTTTACTTTTGAATCTCTGGCTGGCTCTTTTCCTCTATGAACCTGTAAACATCGGTAGAAAAATTCTCGTTAAGTTACCCCCCTCTCGCAAGTCTCCTCTTGGAGCTAATTCATTCCTCACTTTTGCAAGGATGCAAGCCTAGAATTCTGCATGAAAAAAGTCGTAAGTGTCTTTTCAATGTCTTTTTTTTTTTTCAAATATGGCTTTAACCAACCTTTTTTCTCCTCTAATCAGTGCTTTTTCGCCCTTCTAGTTGACAAACATCTACGGAAACATCTACACA
This sequence comes from Iguana delicatissima, assembly GCA_948472985.1. Classification (NCBI taxonomy): domain Eukaryota; kingdom Metazoa; phylum Chordata; class Lepidosauria; order Squamata; family Iguanidae; genus Iguana; species Iguana delicatissima. The sequence goes on along the minus strand of CAOKZL010000555.1, from coordinate 401,597 downwards.
CTATGGTTGGGAACAACACCTCTGGTCGTGCTGAATGGGTACAAGGCAGTGAAAGAAGGCCTAGTCACTTACTCGGAAGAGCTCTCTTTGAGAGCCCTCACCCCTCTCTTTCTGGATCTGATGGGAGAAAAAGGTAAATACCAGAATTACTCTTAACTTAGCCCATTTCCTCATGGCATCGCACTCCCACTATGCAGATGGGATGGCAGCAGTCCGCAAGTTGTGCTTTTATATGACATCTTCGCGGTCACGCTGCCATCCTGACCCATGCATCGCCATTGTGGAGTATTCACTTAACAAATTAAATCCGTTAAGCACCCATGATTGCATGATGCTCCGGTACTTACCTGCCATGAGGAAGTGTGATGGCGGCGCTTCCTTCCCCAACGCAGCATGGGAAAGTGACTGGTTGCGTTGCAGAAGGCAGACGTGTGTCGCTCGCGCTCTCTTCTGCAGGGAGCCCAGCCAGGTGCGGAAGGGAGCATTCCTGCTGTGCTCCCTTCCTAGCAGTGGCGCAGCTGGGATTGCAACGGGATCGCAACACGAAATGACGGTAGAAATTACACGAATGTGCCTTGGAGTCTTTAGAGCGCTATTTGTCAGAGTGGTGTGGCAAAAACTGAAGAGTGACCCTGTCAGAAAAACTAAGGCCCTTTCCGCATCTTGCCTTTTCGCAGAGGTGGAGGGTGGCGTTCGCACGAGTAGCCTTTTGCGTGAGGCGCTCACTTCGTTTCTCCTTCCTTACCGCAGCTTGCTTGCCGGTCGCGCGAGCGCTGCACGAATGCCTCGCCCCTTCCTACCACAGCGCAACCTGGGAATCGCAGGCTAGCGCTGAGGCGGGAAGCGCGACCAGCCCGGTTCCCAATGTACCACAGCGCAGGTAAGTGTGTGCGGGCCCCGGGAGCCTTGCGTGACCGCACACCATTTTTGGCTTGAAGCTGAAAATGAAAAGGTGCATGCACGGTTCGCGTTAGGCTCATGAGCGTCGCGTAAATGGCAGTGTGTCGTATGGACCACCGCTCCCATTTACGCGACGCTCAAGGGGCCCTCTCGCAGAAGAAACTGCATGTGAAAAGGGCCTAAATTGTAATTCAAGTGTTTACAAACAGTAGTGTCCTGTTGAAATGCAGCAACAATCCCATACCCTCCAATATTTCTTAGATGAAAACCTGGATCGTTTCCGCACTAGACGGTGATAGGGCTATGATTCCACTTTCAACGTCCTATGGAATCCTGGGGGTTGCAGTTTCGGGAGGGGCCTGTGGGCCCCTCCCGAAACTGCAACCCCCAGGATTCCATAGGACGTTGAAAGTGGAATCATAGCCCTATCACCGTCTAGTGCGGAAATGGCTTCAGACACGTGTGGCCAAGCAACCTGAGAGTGTGATCAAGATGGTAAAAGTTATTAAGGAGGAAGAACAAGCAAGCTAGGAGAGGCTGCAGCAGTTCGTTTTTGTCCGAGATCACTGGGTAGGGCAAAGTTCCATCCCCTCTTCTCCGCTCACCACTGCTGAGCTAACTGAATGCAAACTATTTCTGCAGTTTGGCCTCAGTTTGCAGCAACTGAAGTAAACTGAGCTAAAAGGGGAAAGTGGAAGGAGGAGAGGAAAGCTGGGGCATTTTTTAAACAGCTGAAAAAGTGGGATGACAGAGGATTAATCAGGACTGTCCCTGTCAAATCAGGACAGCTGAAGGATATGCGCTCCCTATAAGCAGGTGGGCAATTGTGGCAGGGGTGGGGGGCCACACCCACTGTAAAACAGACTTTTTCCCCTAAATGTCCTTTACAGGCTGGGACACCAACATGTTTTAGGCTCCCAGGCCATTTTAGGCCAAGGAGAGGCCCTTCTTAATTACAGGAAATGACCAGAAGTCACTTCCTACTTTTAAAAAAGGCGTATCGTGAGTGGGGCTAAAATGGTCTCAGGGGAGATGTGGTCAAAATGCCCACACATTCCTGCGGGCCTTGCTTTGCACCCCTGTTAGGCTTGAAATTTGATGCTCTGTAATTTGCTATATAATTGATGTGTGTTAACAATTAACTATGACATTAATTGGCATTTAGACACTCAGAGCTCTTGCTTTGGAATTCTTCAGTGCGTGTCAGTGATTAGTACGTACAAGCAAAGGACACTGCTATCGTAAAAGATGTCTTTGGGAATGACCCAGGATGTTGCCGGGAACACACAGACTTAGGAATGTTAAGGGTCAGATAGAACGTCACATGTGTACAAGCCGTGACTCTGCCACTCGCATAGGGATGTGGGGGCGATGGGGACGGATCATAGAATCATAGAATCATAGAATCATAGAAATGTAGAGTTGGAAGAGACCACAAGGGCCATCCAGTCCAACCCCCTGCCATGCAGGAAAACCCTCAAAGCCCTCCCGACAAGTGGCCATCCAGCCTCCGCTTAAAAACCTCCAAAGAAAGAGACTCCACCACACTCTGTGGCAGCACATTCCACTGCCGGACAGCCCTGACTGTCAGGAAATTCCTCCTGAGGTTCAGGCGGAATCTCCCCTCCTGCAGCTTGCATCCATTGCTCCTTGTCCTGGTCTCAAGAGCAGGAGAAAACAAGCCCACTCCCTCCTCGACATGACATCCCTTCAAATATTTAAACATGGCTATCATGTCCCCTCTCAACCTTCTCTTCTGCAGACTAAACATACCCAGCTCTCTAAGTCTATCCTCATAGGGCATGGCTTCCAGGCCCCTCACCATTTTGGTTGCCCTCCTCTGGACCTGCTCCAGCTTATCCATATCCTTCTTGAATTGGGGTGCCCAGAACTGGACACAGTATTCAAGATGAGGTCTAACCAATGCAGAATAGAGTGGTACCAATACCTCCCTCGATCTAGACACCATACTCCTATTGATGCAACCAAGAATTGCATTGGCCTTCTTGGCTGCCGCATCACACTGCTGACTCATGTTCAGCTTGTGGTCTATGAAGACTCCTAGATCCCTTTCACACGTACTGTTAGCCAGCCACGTGTCCACCATCCTATATTTCTGCATACCATTTTTTCTGCCTAAGTGTAGGACCTTACATTTCTCTCTGTTGAAGTTCATTTTGTTAGCCTTGGCCCAGCTCTCCAATCTGTCCAGGTCCTTTTGAATTTTGATCCTGTCATCAGGCGTATTAGCAACCCCTCCCAATTTGGTGTCATCTGCAAATTTGATCAGTGTGCTCTCTATTCCTTCATCCAAGTCATTAATGAAGATATTGAACAGCACTGGGCCCAGGACAGAACCCTGTGGCACCCCACTAGTCACTTCTCTCCAGGATGAGAATCTGCAATGTTTCTGGGGTGTCCTGGCCCATAGCCACGCCCCCGTGAGCCCTGGCCACACCTCCACCTGCCCCAGCCACACCCCCACGCACCACGGCCACGCATCCTACGCACAGTGGCCAAACCCCCTGCGCCCTCCTGCCCCCCCTCCACACACTTGAAGCTCTCTGCTAATGCTGATGCATGAATCTCTTCTTTTCTGTGAACAGTCTTTCATATAAAGATAAAAATGGTATAAGAAGGGAAGCCTGAAAGAAAAATCATCCTTCCTTCCTTTCTTGGACGGATCCTTTGGCCAAAATTACTTGTGTGTGTCTTTCTTTCTTTGCTTCTCTTTTCTACCTTCCTACCTTGTGTTTGGGGGTTCACATCAGCCCCACGTCCACCTGGTTTGTTTATCCACCCTAACACCCCCTCCATTAGCAAAGCCTCCGAGAAGTGTTCCAAAATGCAGTTGGCTTGGTGGATCTATGCTTATTTTTTAACTCTAGTAGTATTCATCTCTGCTAGTAGTAGATCTTTTGTAAGGCGGATGAGCCTTTGTTTCTGTAGTTCAGAGAGTATTTCCTTATTATCATGTATTTGATCATAACAGAATGCTTTTATCTCATCATTGCTTTTGCTTTGTTTTTTTATCTTAATTTCCCATGGCACATTTAGCAAACTTGAAAATATAAAGAAAAGGACAATAAAATAAACATTAAAAAAATCTTAGTGGTGCATGTCATAATTGGAAGAACTTTTACCAATGTTATTTCAAAATGATTAAAATGATTTAAATAAAGAAGAAGAAGGGAATGAAAGAGAAGAAAAATAAATTTAAAGGATGAATAGATAAGAACAGGGGGTAGGAGCTTTATTTTATAACAACTCAGCCTATAAGACGTATAAATGAACTATGAAAAGAAGTGATCTTTTCATTCCAGCAGTTTAATAATGGTGCCCCTTGTTGTAGAAATCTGTTCTACTGCTCCAATTGTTCTCTTATATGTTAATTACTGAGGCCATTTCTGCCCTGCCCTGTTATAGCGCTATCATTCCACTTTCAGTATGTTGTGGAATTCTGGTGTTTGTAGTTTCCTGAGGCCAAAGAGCTCTCTGGCTGAGAATTCTAAAGGCCCCTCTCTAAACTGCAACTCCCAGGGTTCTGTAGGAGGTTGAAAGTGGAATAATAGCACTCTAACAGTCTAGTGCGGAAATGGCCAAAGTCTCCAACTCATCTTCTTTCCTCATATTGACTTTTCCTGTAGTGAGTAGAACTTAACTGCTTGCAAATCCATTGCTTGAATATTGTACTTCAAATTATTTAGGAGAAAATATCTTAGGGTTATTTATTAGGTTACACCGAGAACACTCCTGACCTGAATCATACTGAATCATATCCAGCACTGCACCCCAAAATCTCACACACCCTTTTTTTTTTAACAGAACCTAAACCGAAAGTTCAGGGGAGAAGTCTGGGAGATGTAAACTATGATATTTGCAATTTGTGGCTGGTTTTGAATTATACTGGCCAATCTTCAGCGCACGCACACACACCCAAAAAAGTCACCTGAAAATTGATGGGAATTTATTTAAGGATTGGAAGACTTTGGGGTTAACATGGTGGTTTCAGAGTCTACAGAAGTGGGGCTCAAGAGCCTGATGGGGCTCACAGGCTGGATCTTCTCTACTTCTGTGATATGTTATTCCTAGTCCTGGAATGGACCTCTCAAACTTTAGACCATGCTGCACATATTGCAAAATGCTGCTGTCAGTGGCAATAAAAATGGCAGGCTCAACCTGGAAACAAGGATTTTCTTGGTGCCACAGGTGTTTTTCTTACAAGCGGCCATACTTGGAAGCAGCAGAAACGCTTCGTCACGACGGTCCTAAGACGCCTGGGGATGAAGGAGTTGGAGAACCAAGTACAAGAAGAGGCCCACAATCTTCTGAAGGTGTTTGCAAGCAAACAAGGTGAAAATACTTAACCAGGCAACTTTGGTTCATTATGGCCAGTTTTCTGTATCAGCCGCTTAGTTAAACATACTTAATTAACTAACCTCTTCTGGCCCAGTGCCCTCAAACCTGATGGCAACATCATTCACTCCTGCTCTGATTTCTGGCAGAAAGGAGCTTCTTCTTCCCGTACAGCTGATGCCCAGTAAAGTAGGTCGGTAGGACAGTAGCAATAGAGTCAGCCCTCCGTGTCTGCGGGTTTGACTTTCACAGGCCATTTCCTCACTAGACTGCAGAACACCAACTTCACTTCTCCATCTCTATTTCCACACTAGCCTGTTATAGTGCTATTATCCCACTTTCAACATCCTGTGGAATCCTGGAGTTTGCACTTTAGGGAGAGGCCTCAATGGCCTTGAGGCCCCTCCCTAAAGTACAAACCCCAGGATTCCATAGGACGTTGAAAGTGGAATAATAGCACTATAACAGTCTAGTGCGGAAATGGCCACAGATTTGATTATTTGCTAATTTCTCTAACGCAGTGGTTCTCAACCTGTGGGTCCCCAGATGTTTCTAGACTTCAGCTCCCAGAAGCCCTGAGCATTGACCATAGTGGCTGGGGCTTCTGGGAGCTAAGTCCACAAACATCTGGGGACCCACAGGTTGAGAACCACTGCTCTAACGCCTCCCCCCACCCCCGGTGCTTCTTTTCCTGGGGAGCCTTCCTTCTCAGCAGCTCCAATCAGGCTGCATAGCCCTTTAAAACCCACCTCTAGACCTTTTCCTTCCCCACCAGCTGCTGCCTGGCCAGTCAAGGATTCCTCATATAGCAACGTCTCAGCATCACTATTCCTCTCCTGATGCTCTCTACACCCAAGGAAGGATGTGGGCAAGAGAGAGGAAGTATAGGGCCACCATCCAGACCCATCCCTTTCTCTCTCCTGTCCCTGGCCTGGTTTGGACCCTGGGCACATTTTCACCTAGTCACTTAGGGACAGGGGGAGGAGGGCGCTGGGCGGCAATATTTTAGGGGCATCCCAGCCCATAGCCATGCCCCCGCGCACCCTGGCCACACCCCCACACACCACAACCATGCACCTCACATATTGGCCACGCCCCTCGTGCCGTAGCCCCTCCCCCTCCCGCCCCCCCACGCACTCCAAGCTCCGCCACTGTGCTCTCCCTTCCATGCCTTGCCCCACTTCCCACAGACACATGCGTAGACATTTTGATATTTGTAATTTTTCCACTTTTGCGGGGGTTCTGTGCCCCTAAACGTAGAGAATATGGAGGACTGACTCTAGTCTCACAATTGTGACTGAGTAGCGATCAGACTTAGTAGAATATAGAACAGTTCCTGATAAGTAAATTTAGGCATCTTCCGTATTTGCGATCACTACTTAGCCAGAATTGTGATACTACCGTCACGAACATAACTTTCCCCCTACTTGCCATACTGCCAATGGGTCATGATTAATACGTTCTGTATTCACAGGAACAGCCTTTGAACCCAGGACCCACATAGTCCGTGCTGTAGGTAACATCATATGCTCTTTTTTGTTTGGTCACCGCTTTGCCTATGAGGATGAGGCTTTCAACAGATTGATAAAAGCGGGCTTCCTGGTTGTTTACACACCGTTTACTTTCTGGGGAAGGGTAAGCTTCCTTCGTATTTACTTCTTATCATTTTGACCATTGTTACCTCATTTTTGGTTCCCCTAAGTTGTAGTCGTAGCAATCTATAAGAAGCCATACTGGATCAGACCAAAGGCAGACCTAGAATCACTGTATCTCCCTGAGTACATCGGAGCACGTCTGAGTTTGGAAGCTAGGAAGGAATCATGCCTGAGATTTGGGGAGCCCTTGTCAGCCAAGGCTGATAGTGGGCCAATTGTGTGACTGAGGCCATTTCTGCACCAGACTGTTATAGCACTATTATTCCACTTCAACATCCTATGGAATCCTGGAGTTTGCAGTTTCGGGAGGAGCCGGCCAGCCCCTAGCTAAACTGCAAATCCCAGAATTCCATAGGATGTTGAAAGTGGAATGATAGCGCTATAACAGTCTGGTGCGGAAATGATCTTAGTCGCTAGCATCTTGTTCATGGGATACAAAGCCAAATGTCCACCTTACACCTGTGTATGCCTATTTTTGGTCACTGTGGAAGTTGCTAATCCCTCTCCTCCCTCTGCAGACAAACCACCACCACCCGACCAACTGTAGACCTGGTGAACCCCCACCATGACCACTCCAGGCCTGGTGAAGAGGGAGGGATCATGGAAACATGTGGTTATGTCCCTGTAGCCAGACACAAAATAAGCTGCTGAGACCTCCAGAAGACCCCAGTGGAATTTAGTGGATCATATAATCACTTCATGTCTAGCTACAGGGGACATAGCCTGTTATGCCTTGGATTACTTGCACTGCACAATCTCTACTCCAAATTGATCAGCAGTTTATTTGTAGCAAAGCAAGCAACAGAGCAAACTTCATCCAAAGTTGCTGAGATTACAGCACTCATGATGGTTGCAGGTTTTATACCTTTCAGATACAAATGTAGGCATGCAGAGTTGTGATTGGAGAGGATAATAAATCTATCATCATCCCACCATTCTAGCCATTTCCCAGACTCGCAGTAATTTATTTATCTTTCATCCTTGAGGCTCAAGCACATTTCCTGCCTCCTTATCTCTGAACACTTCCTGTTCTCACAACATCTTTTGGTGCTTTCATTTTTCCCCTCTCATCTCCTTCCTCCAGCAGATATATATAGCAGTGAGCAATAAAAGCAATTAGCCATTTGATACATTGCAATACACAACAGCTTCAACCAGATCCATAGTAGAAACCAGCAATTGGCATCTGATACTTTGTAGTGCTCTAGTTAGTTCTAGCAATACCTAAGCTGGATACCCAATCCATTCTAATACACATCCAACAGATACCTTATGGCAGAAGCCACACGTCCTGATATCTCCAGACACTTCTGTGACCTGCCCCACCTCCAGGATGGAATGGTTGTGGGGAAGGGGGTTTACCAACTTTGCGATAGACCTGGGGAATGGGCAGTCAGTATAAGGCAACTTCCTACCTTCCTTGCTTGGTAGAATGCAAGGCTACAAAGAAGGAAGACCATAGTACAAGCGGATTGAAAGAAACTGGAGGATGGAGCAAGCCTATTTCCTGCTGCTCCAAAGACTAGGACATGGAGCAAGAGATTCAAACTTCAGGAAAAGAGATTCCATTGACACATTAGGAAGAACTACCTGATGGTAAGAGCAGTTTGACAGAGTGTGATGGAGTCTTCGTCTCTGGAAGTTTTTAAATAGAGGCTGGATGGCCATCTGTCAGGAATGCTTTGGTGATGTGTTCCTCCATGGCAGAATGGGTTTAGACTGGATGGCCCTTGTGGTCTCTTCCAGCTCTGTGACTTTATGATTCTATGAAACAAGCCAGAGTTTGCAAGATCTGAGCAGGGCAGCTGATGACTGGGCTCTTGTAGGTCGAGTGACAATAACCCAAAGTCAACCTGATGGCAATCAATAACAATTCATCATGTCTCCACTTTCTCATCTTTCTGGAGAAGCATGCGCCCAAATGATCTCACACAAGTTGAGCCTCCCTCATCTGGAAATCTGAAAACCAAAAAAAACCAAAATGCTGCTGCTTGCTTTCTTCTGCCTTTAAGGCACTGCTGCTTGTTTGTTGAGGTTTTCTCACAGAGCTTCAGGATTATTCAGAGTTAACCTGAGGACCTTCTCCCCCTTTTCTCCATTTTGTTTTCTCATCCCCAGGTGTATGATGCCCTCCCAGGGGTTATGAAACATGTGAAAGGACTTTATCGGGAGGCCTTAGAACACAATGACTTCCTGCACAATCTAGTGAAGGAAAAGGTTCAACGCCACAGGGAAAGATGGAAGAAAGGCGATGAACCTCATGATTTCATAGCTTTCTACCTGGATCAAATGGCAAAGGTAAGATTAGGGCTCTCCCATCTAACTTCCTTTGCTTTATTTACTAGGATAGGGTGGAGAAAACACAGGCTACTGGTGGCCCCCAGGATCCCTAGGGGTTAATTGTAATTTTTTGTACAAATAAAAGCCCAAAATGCAAAATAGGGGGTATGGGAGTATTTTCTTTTTATGTGTTTTTGTCCCCCAGTCAATTTAGACCCAGGAAAAACTTCTTTTCTTTTCTCTCTCTCTCTCTCTTTTTTTTTTTTTTTTTTTTTTTTTGGAAACAGGAATTGATGTAACTTCTACTCACTTCCTGTTGTTAAAGAGGGCCTCTCTTGGGCCAAAATGGCCCAAGGGACTAAAAATGTGTCAAAAATGCCCCATACCCCCAGTGGGTGTTTGGGGGCAACTTTTTTGTTTGTTTGGTTGTCCATATGTCTGTGTGTGTTTATGTATGTGAGGGGGCATTGCAGAGTGCTGCCCTCCAAGGTCTCCTGGGGAACTAAAGTGGCCTTCTAGCTCCCCACAGTTGTCTACATCCGCACTGTGACGTAGCTTATGCCACAATAGTTCCATAGTCTTTATAACGTCACAAGTCATTTCTGACTCGAGAGTTTTGTGAAGGACTACATAAAGAGCATTATTCCTTTGACACATAGATTGGAGCTTCCAAATTTTATTCTCGTAGGTATAGATCCTCACAGTATCCTCAAAGGCCCCTCAACATTCCAGAGCACCTGGACAGCCATGAGTTACTTCTTCTTCTTCTTGTTTTATTACTTGTAAGGGAGGAAAAGGCTTAAGATTGATTAGAATGGCATCAAAGGCAGAAAAGCCTACTCATAACATTTCTTAAAAAGGAATTTAAAATCCCATGTAAAAGTATTTTTACCAGTTACTAGAAATGAATATACATTGCACCAAAACACATAGGCAATGTCCCAGTTAATTACATAATTTTTTGAGATTTGGCTTCATTGTGCCTCTGTTATCACAGTTCCTCAAACCTGTGCGGCTTATGACTTGCAGCAGCGACATTCTGAGTTCAGGGCAAAGGCTGATATCAGGAGCCACGATTTAACGTGCTGCCTGAAGCTGTACCGGGTCTGGGTTGGCTGGGTTTCCCTAGGGCAGTGGTTCTCAACCTGTGGGTCCCCAGATGTTTGTGGACTTCAGCTCCCAGAAGCCCTGAGCATTGACCTTAGTGGCTGGGGCTTCTGGGAGCTGAAGTCCACGAACATCTGGGGACCCACAGGTTGAGAACCACTGCCCTAGGGACTGAAAAGGCCTACAACTGAAAAGGCCTGCTCCTAGCGGACATTTTAATCTTAAAGTCCTAATTCAATTCAATTTTATTCTTAGGCTACCAAACGTAGGTTATAGCCAAAACTGAAAACAGTAATAAGCGATCAAACAATATCTTAAAAAGTGAGAACAAAACAATTCTTAAAAATTATATCATGACATCAAAAATACAATATACAAATACAATTGCTGAAATCCTAGGTCAGCTACTTGGTTAAGTATACTTAACTATGGCCCTATGGCCATTTCCGCACTAGAGGGTTATAGTGCCATGATTCCACTTTCAACCTCCTATGGAATCCTGGGGTTTGCAGTTTAGGGAGGGGCCTTAAGGCCCCTCCCTAAACTGCAAACCTCAGGATTCCATAGGAGGTTGAAAGTGGAATCATGGCACTATACCAGTCTAGTGTGGAAATGGCCTGTACCTAACTCCTGACCAAACACCCACCCCTTCAATCCTGCTTTACTGGCCATCAGCTGCTGCTAAAAATTGAGGTCTGTTCTCCTGTCAATCAGGCACAGCAGACTGATGCTTCCACCCTTTCTGACCAGCCATGTCTGGTGTGAGGAGGAACTGCAGCAGGGATCCAGCTTTTGCTTGTTGCACCGGACATCGCTGGTGGAAAGAGGCGGAAACGTCAGTCTGCTTTGCCCAAAACAACAGGACAGTAGATCTCTATCATGGCTGATACCCAGTCAAGCAGAACTGGAGGACTTTTACAATTATGTCAGTAGCGTCACCTTGAATACACAGGAACCGTGAATATGAATAATTGACCAGTGCATAACTCTAAGTCAATGGTTCTTAACCTTGGGTCTGTGGATTAAAAATGCAGTGACATTTGCCCCAGTTGAAAATAGATTTTATGAGCATGTCATGGGACACCTGGGGAACGACTGGGCAAAGTATGACCCATTCCCTGGGGACGTGGAGTAAAGGGCTGAGTCATGATAGTGAAATCATGGCAAGGGGTTGCATCAGCCAAAGGCCCTGAGTGATGACATGGAAGCAGGTGTGTATATAAGAGGGGCATGAGTGCTTACTCTGTCTCTGCATCCCGTATCTCTGCTCCTGAAACTCTGATGCTGAATCTCTAATGCTGAATCTCTGCCTGTGGATCTGCGTATCCTGTGTATAGATGTATATACTGCAACTGTGAAGATTAAAGCCTCCAGGTATTTTGGATGACAAACTCTATGTCCGTGAGTTTACTAACCAGTGGGTAAAGGGGTCAGAGCTGATGCTGTAGTTGTACTCTGCTGCACACGCTTGTTGCTGTTTTGGAAAACTCTGCTACGTTATGCTTGCCTCTGGGACACTTTTTGTCCAGAGTGCAGCGGTTCCAGGGAGGATTCTGTGCTGGTGCTGTAAATCAATCTCCCGTCAGGGTCCATGGACCCATAGAGGTCTGTGGAGCCCTCATGGGAGTCCACAAAAACTTACTGCTGGACACTAACAACAGCAGCAACAAGGATGTGGTAGTGGGGGGGCTGCAGCTGCCAAAATTGCTCCCTCATTTGCAAATGAGAGAACAGTTTGGGTGTGCTCACATGCTTACTGCCATGTCCCTTTTGTCAGGGATGCAACAACAAGAGGTGTGGGCAACAAGGGACACAGCTGCAGGCATGTATGCAATAACATATTCCAGCCATTAATTACAAATATATTTCCTAAATCCACCTTTCTTATAAGAAACAATTGCTCTTACTCTCATGGACAGTTCTGAGTTGTGCAGTTTTTGTTGCAAGTCTAGATGCATTAAACAAGACCAGCTTAACTGATTTATACAGCAAGTATATAATTTTACTCCTATCCTCAAAGTATATAATTTTACTCCTATCCTCCAGGTGTTGAACTTCTTACCAAGTATTTATCTCTTGGACTAATCTTTAAATAAGTATGAATACTTTTTTGTTATGTTGCATGAACACTATACTGTTTTCTAGTGTATCTTAATGTGTTCTGATTTTAGACCAAAAATGACCCGACATCCACATTCAATGAAGATAACTTGGTTCAAACGGCAGTCGACCTTTTGCTTGGAGGGATGGACACCATGGCTACCACCCTATGCTGGGGATTTTGCTACCTGCTAAACTGTCCAGATGTTCAAGGTGGGTAAATGCACAGGCAGAATGTACTAATAATGTTTTGCTTAACGAGTTCATTAAGCAAAAACAGTCCACCCTGGCTTGACACAGATGTGGACCTAAATCTTATTGTTATTTCCAACTGGAGTCATTGATTCAGCTAGACTTATCTATATTTAACTCACCATCCAACAGTAGATTCAATGTGTCTACTCTAGTTGGAACTAAGCTCTGTGACTAGAGGAAGGCATCAGAATGGTAAAAGGCTTGGAAACCATGCTTTTGAGCAGTGATTTAGGCAGCTGGGTATGTTTAGCCTGGAGAAGAAGAGGTTAAGAAGTGACATGATAGCCACGTTTAAATATTTGAAGGGATGTCATATAGAAGATGGAGCAGGCTTCTTTTCTGCTGCTCCAGAGACTAGGAGACAGAGCAATGGATTCAAACTACAGGAAAAGAGATTCCCCCTAAACATTAGGAAGAACTTCCTGATGGTAAGAATAGTTTGACAATGGGATACGCTGCCTGGGAGTGTGGTGGAGTCTCCTTTAAAGGTTTTTAAACAAAGCCTGGATGGCCATCTGTTGGGAATGCTTTGACTGTGTCTTCCTACATGACAGGATGTTACCCTGATTTCTGGGGGTCCCGTGAGGGACCCCTAAATGCGCTCCAAATTACGAAGTTGGGAATCAGCAAAGAGCACAAGCTAGCACTACGAGAGGCAGGGCAATGTAGCGAGATCTTTTACCCAGCGTCTATGGGGTCAGGCCGAGTAAAGGAGCAAACAGATGTAACTAATAATTGTTGTTTTATTCATATACAGTCAAAGATGTGTATGCAACACACTCACACAGAGAACTATAGAAATAAAGGTTGGAGTGGGATAGAGGGATTTTAAGAGGAGGTTTGGCATGGGAAATACTGCACTGTCCTGAAGCCCGGAAAATCTGAAGGAAAAGGTCCGTTGAAGTAGAGTTCTCAGCACGGGGAGCTGGGGGGAAGGCTCGCCGAATGAAGTGACAGCAAGGCAGGATGGAAGCCAAGAGCGATCCGAGGAAGCGCTCAAAGTCAGGGGGTCTTATAGGGGAAAATATGGCCGCAGGCTAGTCCGTTCTTAGGGATAACAATGAATTTCGGGCTGGAGACAAAGCCTCCGAAAGGTCATGATTGAGTTAAGACCGAATTGTCAATAGAGTAGCCAGTATGCAAACGCAGAGTGCTTGACAGTTGAGTATTCAGCTCGCCAAGCTGCCTGCTCGGGGCAGGGAGTCCTTTGTAAGTAGTGTGCGTACATAATGTGGTACTTGCCTTGAGGTCTCCTGAAGCGGCAGTCTGGCTATTTCTGGCCTACCTGTATTAGCTTGGAATATTTCTGCGATTTGCGGCCGCACCTGTATGCATGCTTGTCCAGGGGCCTCGCAAGCACGTGGAGAGGAATAGGTAAAGGAGGCCAAATTATTGATATCAAAGGATATCTAATATCCCACAAGCCCAGGCTAGAAAACTGCGTTAACGTTGGACTGGATGGACTTTGAGGTCTCTTCCAACTATAAGATTTTATGATTCCACAACTGGATCCCAGCCACAGTCACATGGAAGACTGCAGCCCAAGAACAGCAATAAGGCATGTGTGTTCACCATTGTTTTCCCTTGTGAACAAAACTACCCAATATGACCTGAACATGGGCTGCATCTGATGACACATATCTGATTAATATATCCACGCTCAATCACATACCTTGGAAACTTTACTTTTTTGGACTGCAGCTCCTAGCAGTCAGCAGCCAGCCTCACCACTTGCCAAGATGGTTAGGTAATTCTGGGTGCTGCAGCCAATGCCTCTTCCCACCCCCAGGTAATCTTAATAATAAAATATCACCCCTGTTCAAATACAGCCTACTTATGGATGCAGAGGTCCAAACAACTTCAGCTACAACCATGAGTTTGTGTTTTCTGAATACATCAGTTCAGAAAACCGCTGGCAAAGAAGCTCCTTTGTTACCATGGCAATCTGGTCTGGCCTTTGGTGAAATAAAGATACCATTTTGATATCATAATTCGGCCCATTTTCCTGCCACCAGCTAAGTGATTGTGAGGCTCCGCCGAACAAGTGCAAAGCTAGGCATGGGTGATACTTGTACTCTCATCAAAGTACCAGATATAGCCAGTTCCGCTTCAGGGGAAAGCCTCCGGACACAAACACCTTGATTACAAAGACAAAAGGACTCTCTGCCTGAGAAAACACCCTGGCAAGCCAGGCGCTTAACGGTCAAGCTGGCCACATCTACATACCACCTATACCATTGTCAATTCGGCTCATAATTCAATCATGTAAATTCTGACCTTTCGGAGTCTTTGTCTCCAGCCCAAACCTTATTGTTCTCACCAGAGACCAGACTAGCCTGCGGTTGTTCTTTTCCCTATAAAAAGCCCCAATTCTGGTAGTTCAGTGGACTTCGCTGGACCTGGCTGAACTCCACTGGAACTCTCATTGGACCTTGCTGAAAATCACTTGCTGAAATCACTTGAAGCTCCCGTTGGACCTTCTTCCTCGCCTCGCTGCCGCTTGGTCCAGCAGATCCCCCTCGGTCTCCACGCCAGGTTTCCTTCCTTCTCTTCAGTTGGTGTCTCCAGGACTTCGGACAGGTGGCGTATTGCTTATTTCCCCAAACTCTCTTCCTTTCCTTTCTAGTTAGGGGTGTGCTTGTGTTTTATTATTTTTGTTTAATAAATATTGTTAGTATTTTAAACTGCTTGACTCCTCACTGACCTGAACCGGCCCTGCCTCTCGTTAGCCAAGAGAATGCTCCAGCTAATTTCGCCATCTTTGCTAGGTTTGGTCTGGTGTTTGGGTGCCCCTCCCGGGACCCCCAGTTTACACGGTAACACCTTTTTACAAAGTCTTTTTATGCGCACTCAGGCCTCCTTTTCCCCTTGTCCTCTGTCTATCTGGAAGGTTTTTTGATAGCAACATTGGCTGTGGGAGGATGGTGAAGAAGGGTTAGAGAAACACAGACTTTCCATGTTGGGTTGCAGCAGCATGTCTGCAACAAACAGCGCAATAAAGCTCGAGCTGGGAAAGAATGGGATTCTGTTCCAACCAATCATACTGTGGCTGCCAGAGTGTGCCTGCCTACAGCAGGCGAAGTAAACAGCAGCTGTCTCCAAAATTCCTTACTGAGCATGCATGAGCAGCAAAACAACACAAAACTACCGTTAAGCCAGTTATTTGTCTGCAGAAAAGAGCTACCAGGAAATTGATGCTCTTCTGGGACCTTCTCACACCATCACTTATGAGGATCGAGTTAAACTGCCCTACACCAATGCTGTTCTCCATGAGGTCCTGCGGTTCGGCAACACACCAGGCGTTGGACCCTTGCGGACTTGCTCGAAGGACATCACTGTGCTGGGCTTCCCCATCCCAAAGGTACAAAATCTCCCCACCCATCAAGGATAAACAGTACAGCAGCAACTCTTATCACCACTTAGCTAGTCAGGAGCTGTGACCGCTTGAAACATACGGAGTGTCACTGTTGTCTGAAAAACAACAGAGCCCTGCTGGATTTTCCAGAGCCTGGAAAAGTTACTTTGAAGGACTACAGCTCCCAGAAACCCCCAATCAATGTCTTTGTAATCTGGAATGTGTAGTCCTCCAAAGTAACTTTCCCCAAGCTCTGAAATAACCTATACTAAGGAAAAATCTGTCTCATACTTGGGAAGAGCAAAGATCATCAATGATGCTCAGTAGATAGTCTCTTCTCATAGAGCTTTGGACTTTCCATAGAGCTCACTTCTCATTTCTGCAGCATTGGTTGATACTGTTCCTCTCCCTTTAAGTCTTTGACCAGTATGTCTAACAAGACTTTCAGCAGCAGCATCTTCAGACACCAAGAGGAAGAAGTGGGAGCGCAGTTAAGCCACATCCTCTGTGTTCTTCCGTCCCCAAAGCCTTCCATCATCACATAAGGTATTCAGGAAGGAAATGGCAGCAGGCTATGCCACCACGGGGCCTAAATAACATTGCTTCTGGGTTGCTGCTGCTTTTAAGTCTTTCTAGAGGTGGATGCTTCCCCTTCTTCATTTCTGCAATTTTTATAATGATGTTGTTTCAGTTGAATTTAGCAGCTGTCTTGAAGCACTGTCTATAAATCTTACAAACATCGGCCATTTCCGCACTAGACTGTTATAGTGCTATTATTCCACTTTCAACATCCTATGGAATCCTGGGATTTGCAGTTTAGGGAGGGGCCTCAAAGGCCTCAAAGGCCCCTCCCCAAACTGTAAACCCCAGGATTCCATAGGATGTTGAAAGTGGAGTAATAGCACTATAACAGTCTTGTGTGAAAATGGCCATAGCCATCCCTTTTTGTTGTTAATCTCAAAATCTGGGATTCCAGAGCAACCTAATTCTTTTGAACCAGGTAGATCCATTTACCAGTCATCAGAGGATAGAAAAGTTACTTTGGAGGACTGTAATTCCCAGAACACCCCAATCATGGTGGCTGGGGGGATACTGGAAGTTGTATTTAAAACAGTAACTTTTCCAAGTCTGAATTTGCCAATGATATTCACAGCAGCAACTGGCCAATGGCCAAAGGTTGTTTTTTGTTGTTTTTTTGGAAGGGGAACATTCTTTCATCTTTACTTTAAACTATTTTCACATACAGCCTCATAAATATTTATCCTATGGAAAGCCAAATGGACAGACAAATTTGTGGGCAGACAAGTTTAATTCTATTCATTCCTTCCCGTTGCAGGGAACTTTGGTACTTCCCAACAACCATTCGGTGCTGTATGACCCAGATTTCTGGGAAACTCCTTGGAAATTCAACCCAAGGCACTTCCTTGATTCAGAGGACAACTTTGTAAGCAATGAAGCTTTCTTACCTTTTTCAACAGGTATGAATTAATACCAATCTTTCTCCCAGAATGCAAACCATGAAAGCTTTAGAAATCTGTGGCATTACTTTGCACATTGAAATCATCACAAGGTCACCTAAGGGTTGCTAATTGACCAATGGACCAGGGCTCCTGTACTTTTAATAGCTGAATAGAAGCTCAGAAATTTCAGAACCACTGAACTACACTGCAAAACTAGGAGCCCAATAGAAATGGAATTTTTAAAAAAATGTTGATTCCTCTAAGTTTCTAATTTTTCTAATGTTTCGTTTGTCCCAAAGTTTGAGACTTTTTCTGGTCTCCCAACTTAGATTTTTCAATATTGATATGAAAATTAATATACATTTTTGTGTGCATTTCTCCTAATGCAAGTTTTGTTTGATATAAGGCTAGCTATTGTTGATTACACCCCACTTTATCAGATCAGAACACCATTACTCGTGTTCCTGCACCAGTAAGTAAGTTACTAAGGCACCAATCCCAGCCCCATCCTGGGAAACTCTTCTAATACTCTCACATTTGCACTCACTCTTCCTAATACAATGCATTTTTGAATGCCACGTTTATAATATATGCAATTTGGGGAGTTCATTTCCCTAATATTGCATGTATTTTTTTCATGTATTTTTTTTTTATTGGATAAATCCAGGACAAAATTTGATATGTGACTTTTCTAGGATAATTACAGTAAGTTGTGAAACTTATTTCTCCTCCATCTGTAGTTTTCAAGGAAGATGGAAGAATTGCACTCAGGAGGGGACTGGAAGGGAGGCTGAAATCACTGAAATTGTTCCGTTGCATCCTGTAGGAATTTTAAATACTGATGCTAGCATAACCTCTAACATTTGACAAACATGAACTGGGATATATATGGCCCAGCAACCTCAAGTGTGGTCAAAACGGTGTTGCCAATCAGCAAGAGCAAAAGCTGTTAATGGGAAAGAATATCCAAAACTCCTATGTTAAGCAGAAAAACCCTGAAATAAAGAGATAAAGAAAGAATGAGAGAGAGAAAGTGAGTTTAGGAAAGCATATAAAAAGAAAAAAAAAAGCACACATACAAATGATGAAGTACATGGGATGGCCCTTGCAAAGTGTTTGGAAACTACAGCTAGTGCAAAATGCGGCAGGAAGACTGGTGTCAGATGTACATTTTAGAGACCGTATAACACAAGTCTTGCAAGAACCGCACTAGCTTCCAGTTTGCTTCCAAACTCATTTCAAGCTGCTGGTTCTAACCTACAAAGCCCTAACCTGCCAGGGGCCCTGATATCTGAAAGACCACCTCTTCCCATACAAGACTGCCAGAAATTTGGGCTCTTCGGACATGGCTCTGTTGCATGAGGTCCTAATCTAACACCCAGACCTCTATACCACACAGTTTCTCTCATAACCTATATATGCCGGAGTAAAGCCCAGTCATGTCATCACTGTAGGATTGCACTCGGAGCACAGTAGAATTGCATTTGGTTTGAAATGCTGTTTTTCAAAACCTTGAAACCATGCCCTGTGAAGAGTGGTTTAGGGATATGTTTAGCCTGGAGAAGAGAAAGTTAAGAGGGGATATGATAGCCATGTTTAAATATTTGAAGGGGTGTCATATGGAAGATGAAATGTGCTGTGGAATGTGCTAGTTTGGAGTGTGGTAGAGTCTCCTTCTTTGGGGATTTTTGAAAAGAGGCTGGATGGCCATCTGTCAGGAGTGCTTTGGTTGTGTGTTCTTTCATGGCAGAAGGAGGTTGGATTGAACGACTTGTGGGGTTTCTTCCAGCTCTATGATTCCATGATTAAACGGTAATATTCACCTAGGGGGATGATGTGATGTTGCAACACGTGGGCACCAAGCAATAGTAACCAGAGGTATGACTGATGGACACAGCCCTGGTGTGCAATTGAATGGCCCTTGGGGTCTCTTGCAACTATGATTCTATGAAAACCTCAAGTTACTCCCCTGAAAATAACTCTACTGTCTTGCTTCTCTTTCCAGGCCATCGAACGTGTGTGGGAGAACCACTAGCCCAGATTGAGCTCTTCGTATTCTTTGCTAACTTAGTCCGTGCTTTCAAATTCCAGCTGCCGGAGGGAGTAAAGGAAGTCAGCTTTGATTATATCCTGGGGGGTACACGGCACCCGCTCCCCTTTGAGATCCATGCAATTCCGCGTTGACCTACCTGTCTGTGAGACACTGCTGGGAGCAGTGCATTTGGACAGGTATTGAGATTTTGGACACATCAGTGTGTTACCCTGATTTCTGGGGTCAATCAGTGGGGAATGGGAACTAGCCAGAGCACGAGCTGTAACAATATGAGAGGCAGGGCAACCTAGCGAGATCTTTAAACCCAATTTTTACGGGGTCAGGCCGGGCCAAAAACCAAGCAAAATTGTCAAATAAAATGAATTTATTAAAAATAAGTCCTTGCGCACGTTCGCACTTACGCACTCACTCACACGAGAGCTATTTAGAAATAAAAGAGAGGAAAATTGATAGGAGATTTTGCAGGGTTATTGTTGGGGTATACTGCTCCTGGTCCTGAAGTCTGAAGTCCGAGACAGCAACGGAGTGAGAGAAGAGGCTCAGCATGTGGATGGCTGAGGGGACAGCCGGACGGAGTGGCATGGAGCAGAGAGTAAACCGGAGCAATCTGAGGAACCGCTCAAAAACCGGGTCTTTTTATAGGGGAAAATGTACCTGGAGGGCTAATCCTTTCCCAGGGAGAACAATGGGTTGAGGAGCTAAAGCAAAGCTCCAAAGTGTGCATGACTGCGAGAACAAAGCTCCAAAATGTCAAAGTTTCTTCCCTGATTGGTTTTTGCTGGGGTTGTCAAAAGCCACGGCGATATGTATAGTCCTCACTTGACGGGCTGTTTGTCAGGAGCACCTAATCCTGTCAAGCTCGCTTCTCGGGGCAGAGGACCCTTTGTTTAATTTAAAGTGTGCATGTCTGGAGGGCTCCTGGGGCTACATGACAAATCATTTACTGGCCTGACCGGGTTTTTCCTGATTATGGCCATTCGGCCCTGCCTGCCTGTGCACCTATCCGGTGGACCCTCTCAGGCACGTGGAAATAGTTTTAATATTTTTGGTATTAAATTGTGGACCCCCGGCTAACTACTGCAGTAACAAGTGTTTCATTTCTTGGTCACCAAGCACATGATCCTCATTCCTAGAGGCACAAAGCTTCTTCAAACAACTGTCATCAGCCTTGCTTTCTTGTCACCCAACAGAGCTTCAGTATTTACAAAGGGAAGTGCTCAGAAGGAACAGCAAGTAAGAACTTCCAGCTCATAGCCTCCAATATGTCACAGATGAAAACAGTGGGCACATGTGGCCAAGCAACATCAGAGTGTGGTAAAAATGGGGAAAGTTATTAATGAGGAAGAACAGACAAGCTAGGAGAGACTGCAACAGTTTGCTTTTGCCAGAGCCTATTGGGAACGGCACGATTCTACCCCCCCTTCCCCGTCCACTATGTTAACTAAGTGTGGACCACTTTGAACTTAGTTTGCGGCAACTGAAATAAGCTGAGAAAGTGGGTGGAAAAGAGAGAAATAGTGACATTTTAAAAGCAGTTGAAAAAGTGAGATGACAGAGGATTAATTGGAATTCTTCCTACCAAACTGAGACGGTTGGAAGGTATGCAAGGCAGTTATCAGCACCTAGTCTATCAAGACTATTCCTCTGCCTTCTACAGTCCTTTCAGGCTGCTCAATGGTCACTCTGCCACCAGCTGATGGTTCATAGGAGGAGAGAGAGTGTGAAAAGGAAGCCCTTGGATCAACAGCCTTACTGGAGAGTTAGGGGCAATAATGGTTGTTGTTATTTAAAATACAAGGTCCTACAGGGTTAACCATTACAGCCAAAACCCAGTTGATACTGGTGGTAGAATTAGGATTTAAGGGCCCTTCCCTTCTCATACTAGGGGATGCCCAGAAACCAAGTGCAGATGGGTTTTGCACTTCTACCCTACAGATTTTTGGGGTGTTCCATGAGCTGTAGGGTGGTTGACATACACACTTACACGGCTTCTGCATTTGTGCAAGCAAAAGTCCAACACTAGAAACAGACCTAGGTTTCACTGTGTCTACCGTATCGTGGTTCTGCTCCACAAAACATATATCCAAAATCCTCTCTATGTGAATTAGTCCCTTCGTTATCAATGAACATTCTTGTTAACGGATGCTTCCTAACCCAGCAAATGATAACTGGGTCATCTCCATGTGCAACTTTTGTGATTGTTCAACCTAATTACTGCAACTGGCCTCCTGCCCCTACTCAAAAAATTGTGGCTGAGATCCTGCATCGCTATCATTGTCACCACTACCATGATGAAGTTCCACCATTGCAGTTACAAATGATGATGCCCCCCAGAACCTACTTTTGTATCCTGACAGCACCCTGGCTGAAAACTGTTGCAGGATACCTTGGAAATGGGCAGTTGAGAAAGACCCTTTGGGGCCCTGCCACAACTGCTCCTCCCGAGGCACCTTGAGACTGAGAACACACTATAAACTTAATTTCCCAGCATTATAATCTCCAGCACCTTCAGCTGGGGCACTGCCTGGCAGCAAAGGTAGACTTTGGGGATCATAGCCATGGCCTTAACCGTGAAGCCCCAGCACTTAAGCTATTGTTTAAGTCCAGCTTATAATATTATAACTGCTGAACAGAATGCAAGCTCATTTTTTTAATGAAAAAGGATGCAGGCTCTCTTGGGAGTTTTCCCCCTCAGGGGACCACCTCTCTAATGATCCCAGAGAATTTTATGTTCAATATATATCATATCTGCTATAAATACCTTCTGAAGTACTTAGGCTAGGTTGCCAATTTTTGTACAGTTCATTTTATTTTCAAAAGTACACGTCTTCTTTCCTTCGTCTTTTCCAGTTATGCTCTTTAATACTGATCTTGAACTATTCGTCAGAATTTTGTGGCTACATTATATAAGCACTTCATACAGACTTATAAATATTGCATCATAGTAATTATAATGACATTAATATTTATTATAGCATATGAGTGTATTTTTGTTGCTACAGTCTACAGAAGCTCATTTGATAACACAAGTTAGCCTAATGGAGCAAAAAATACTGTTGTTTGGACTAGAGACGGGCTAAAAATGGCAATATTTGGAAATTACTTCTATTTTGAACCTACGGCCTTGGGAAAGTTTTGGAAAAAGTTTGTGAGCAATCTCAATGGAAATTCATGCCACCACTAAAATTCATAGCATAAGCTCTTTAGAATAGGAGTTGTGAAAGTGCAGCCCATGTGCTCGATCTGGCTCCTCATGTCATGGGGTGGGGAGCTCCCTTGTTATCCAAAACAAATTAGGCAAAAAATGCCACCCATGTTTTTCCTCCTCAGGATGAGCTACTTAATGCCCAGAAGAGGACTTTTTGCAATAAGAGGTCAACCAGAAGCAGGCCACTCAATATCTCCCAGATGAAAATCAGGACACATGTGTCCAAGCAACATCAGAGGATGGCCAAGATGGCAAAAGTTATGAATGAGGAGGAAGATATAAGCTAGGTGAGGCTGCTGAACGTACTGGGAAGGGCAAGACTCTGCCCGTTCTCACCCTTAACCCTGTGCTGAATAATTGAGCGCAAACTATTTTTGCAGTTTGAACTCAATTTGCTACAGCCGAAGTAAGCTGAGGACAAATGGGGAAGTGGAGAAAGGAAAAGAAACTGGGACATTTGAAATGCAGAAAAAAAGTGGGAGGACAGAAAATTAATCCGCCCTATCCCTGCCAAGTTAGGCAGCTGGGAGGGATGCAGAAGCTGATTTCTAATTAATTTCTTGTTGCAGAAAAAAGAGCTTTCCTGTACCTTCAATAGCCCAAGGGGGATGTCGAAACAAGGCAAAAGTGCCCTCCATGCTAGTGCAGTGAGCATTTGAGATCATAGGAGGAGAAGGAGGAGAAGGAAAAGTAGTAGTAGTTTTAAAGTATAGGGTACCAGGTGTAGACAGGGTAGGGTCAAGTACTGCCTTCCAATCATGGAGGCCCAGTGTGACCCCCAAACTTCTGGCAGTTCCCTACCTTTGCTTGAAAACAAGCATGAAAATCCCCATCGCAAAGGCATCTAACAATGCACCACAATTCTGGTCACAACCCTCAAAAACAGCCCTGTAGAAAAAGCTCTAGGGTGGTTTGTTTGGTTTTTTTAAGGGTTTTTCTGGAGTGACATAAAATGGCCTGAGTGGGGCTGGATGTGGTCTGTGGGATATGTGTTGCTGACCCCCCAGTCGAAACAAGGACAGATCTACAGAGCGCTTTTGGAGTTGCCCAAGCACCTTCACACCATGAGGCCATCTCTGTACTGTCAGCCCTCCATATCCATGGGGTCTGCATCCGCACATTCAACCAACCACAGCTTGAAAATATTCAGGAAAAATAATGCCTAAAAGCAAACCTTGATTTTGCCATCTGCCCACCACCACACTGATGTGCCGACATAACCTTGCTGTAGCCTCTTGCCATTTCACAGATCCTCAGGCCCTCTCTGGCACTCCTTTGAGTTGGTCACCATTTTACATAAGGGATGCCATCTTACTATGCCACTGTATATAACAGGACTTGAGCATCCATGGATTTTGGTATCCATGAGGGATCCTGGAACCAAACCCCACTGAATGTTGAGAGTCTACTGTACCTAAATGTAGAACAGACAGTGGATGGGCTAGCTTTAAAGGGTTTCAATAGCTCCAGTATTGTGGTCAGACCATTTCTTTGCAAAGTTTGAGAGGATCTGTACCTTCCTGCAGGGATGGAGAATTATTAAGATGGTCTTCACTCAAATCCTAACGGGACTCGATGAATAGCGGGATGCATTGTTATTGTTCACAGAATCATAGAGCTGGAAGAGAACACCAGGGCTGTTGAGTCCAACCCCATTCTGCCATGCAGGAATACACAAGCACTCCTTACAGATGGCCATCCAGCCTTTGTTTAAAAACCTCCAAAGAAGGAGACTCCACCACACTGCATTAAGTCAGTGTATTCCACTGTGAAATTGCTCTTACTGTCAGGAAGTTCTTCCTACTGTTTAGGTGGAATCTCTTTTCCTGAAGTTTGAAGCCACTGCTCCACGTCTGAGTCTCTGGAGCAGCAGAAAACAGGCTTGTTCCATCTTCCAATGACATCCCACTGTTGTATGCCTTCAAGTTGTTTCTGACTTGAAATGACCCTAAAGCGACCACATCATGGGGTTTTCTTGGCAAGATTTGTAACCTGCAACTTTTCCAAGCTCTGTACCAATTTATTTTTGTTGCAGTTTCCCTAGACATTTTAGTTGGCTACTTTGGCTGTTTTTAAATTTTAAATATTTATGAGTGCTTTGTTATTTTATTGGATTGTAGGACAATGCATTTTTTTAAATTTTGTGTTTTACATTTGGATATGAAGAGTGAGTTTCAATAATAACCACAACAATAAACAATGGTAATGATAATTTTAAAAAAATTACATAACTGATAAAACTCTTGTGCTTATGGAATGCCACTGAACATTTTAATTTTTTTTTTCCAAAAGACATTTCAACCACCACCTTGCTTATTTTAAAAAAAATAAAAATTTAAAATCGCACTTAAAATGTTTTCCAAGGAAATACTGGGGGAGAGGGGGATACCTATTGGAACCAGTTTCCTGCACACAAAGGAGCAATGAACACCCACCCAAGAATAGCTTTAAATTATATTTCCACAACACACATAATTCCTGCCCACTTATCCTGATCATCATTTCCATCTTGTATAGGAGATCATTTGTCATTTCCAGCTTAAGGTCTTCCAAAACAAACTTTCTTGTTTGTTTGATAATTTAACATTGTTTAATAACTTACAATAAATATTTTAAAAAGATTATGTCCCAGTCACTGGAAGACCATATTTAGTATTACCTACACAGGTAACGAGTATTGTATAGTGCTGGTGCTAATGGCATTATTGTGGGAGGGGCTTTCTTTCAGGTATTACTTGAGCTTACCTGGCAAACATGACACTAATCCAAGTGAAGAGAAAGAAAAGTCCTGGAGCCCAAAGGTGAAGGTCAGGGTACAAGACATGAACACTACGGAGTGGGAAGCTGAGAAAGTGCCAAGAAAATTCAGCATGGGAAGAGTGAAGAGAGAGAGAGCCAGTTTAGCTGGTTGTTTAGCCAGTGGCGTTCAGGTCCAGGGTGCAGTGAACCTGCTCTGGGTATCATTTGCAACTTTAACAGAACTATGCAACGTGCTAAATCTGTTTGGTGACTCCACTGCGGGCTTCATGGAGCTGACCAAGGTGCTGATTCCCACCCACAAGATAGGTTCTGTGCCCTGGACAGCTCCTTTAAAAGCTGGAAACAAAACCAAGAGCAATTTTGCTACATCACTGACATGGAAGCTGCCAACCACAGCTGGACAGTCCCAAGCCCTTTTCTTCCTCCCCACTACCACCTTCATCATCATTACCTCCTCAGCAGAACAGCTCAGCATGAAGAAATCATGGATACCCAATATGGAAGGAGGTCTAATATGGAACAAATAATGCACGACCCTGACACAAAGACAGAAGTCTCTTGCATTCATTGCCCCTGCAAAACTGCAAAAAAATGGGGATTGTCAAGTACTAGGCAAGCAGTGTGCAACTTCATACCAGACAGCAGCCAACGCTTGGGAGCATTACTTTCTGGAATACAACTCCCAGAATCTCCAAGCAGCACTTTAAAAAAATGGGCTGGGAGGTTCTGGGCATTAGTTAAAAAAAAAAAACTTCATAGGCTTTGGCTAGGCCTAAAGGAACAAACAAACAAACAAACAAACAAACATCCAGCTACAACATTGCAATCTTCTTTTTTAAAAAAATCCTTCCTGTAATAACCTTCCCTTCTTCTCCTAAGTCTTTTTTTCACTACCATCACTTTCTCAAGTTTCCTTGTGAACCACAAGTGGATTTCACTATGAACACACATCACACACGTAGAGGAAGAGAGGAAAAGTATTATCAACAGTGAATTGAAAAGGATTCGAACACTGCACAGGTACAACATTATTCTTCCACTGATAATCAGGGGGCAGGGGGATGCGGCTGGGAGAGGAAGAAGCACACGGAGTAAAATCCATGAAAACACACGGCAAGCGGTCTCAACACAGGCTGAAGTTCAAATGGGCATTTTGTTATTTTTAAAAAAATCTGGAGGGATGTAAGCTTGTTTCTTGCAGAAAAGCTGGAAAAGAGAAACGGCTACTATTGTGCCCAAGAAATTCGTTGGGGCTGACATTCTTTTGCATTGAAAACGAGCTTGGCATTTCTTTCCCTCTGGTTGTTTGTTTCCTCCAAGGATGGATGCGGGAATTCCAAACTACATTTTCATCACAGCTTTAAAGGAGATCTGCAGAAAAGGGGTGGGAACAAAAACAAAAGCCATGTGAAGCCATTCAAATACAATTTTATATACTTTGTGAGAAAGGGGAAAAGAAACTTCAGGAAGTTACAGTCCGAAGAAGAAGAAATTCTGTCAAGATTTCTTCTTGACATGGGATCCATTGGGTGCCAAGAAGCCCAGAGAACTTGAGCTCTCACAAGAAGCTACATATTTAGCCCTCATGATACATGTGTCAGGGTGCACGACTCTGTCATAGTATCTTTGCTGGATGTGCATTCCAATATGCAGGATAGACAGCAGAGGGAAAAGTAGACTTTAGTTAGTTTTTCTAGATTCTGATCATGGCTGCTGACAAGTTTGCAAATTCCACTTTATACTGCTATGTAATTTTACAGCTTGAAAATCTCTCGCTCTATTTCAAGCTGAAAAGCATACAACAGTAGAGGTAGAAAGGAATGGATAGCAGTCACTATAGTCAGCCCTCCACATTTGTGGGTTTCAGCTTTACGGATTTGATTATTTGCAAATCTCTCCAACCCCTGCCCCCCACACCTCAAGTGCTTCCTTCCTGAGGAAACCTTCCCTCTTGGTAGCTCCGATCAGGCTGCACAGGCATTTAAAAACCCACCCACAGTGGTGGTCCTCCTTCTCCAGATGCTGGGTGTCCAGCTAAGGGTGGATCACATCCCAATTTCCCAGCACCACAAATCCTCTCCCACTGCCCTCCACACACCCAAGGAAGGAGATGGTCAAGGGAGAGGAAGTATAGTGCCACCACGGCAACCCAACCCCTTTCCCTCTCCTTTCTTTGACCTGGTTTAGACCCTGAATGCCTGCTGTCTCCACTATGCCTTGTCTCCCTTCCCGCGCACACACACACACTTTGATATTTTTGATTTCTCCACTTTGGTGGGGGTCCTGCACCCCTAACCCCAGTGAATGCGGAGGGTTGACTGTACTATTTTTAGAAGTTTGGGCTTACTGCAGCCAAATCAGCAGTTCACAGACCAGCATATTAGTATCATCGTGGCTCCAATCCATTCGGGACTATGAGCAGTATAAGCCTGGTTTATACAAACCTAGATACACATCCCATAAAGTCCCAAGGAGTTCAGTTGAATTATTCCCCAGGAAGTATGCTGAAGATTACAACCAAATCCCTTCAAACAGTAATTTCTCCCCCCACCATGTTAGATGCCTGACAGAAACTGGTTTTCTTGGAATGATAACATTGGAATAGTAACTTCTTTAACAAAAATTAAATCTCAAAATTTACGGATATTAAGCGCGATACTCACCTCTTGCAACCTTTGACCCAAAGTCTCCTTACTCCGAATGCTTTTCCTAAGCAAAAACAAACACAAATGTATTATTATTGCAAAAGACACGGTCTGGGGTTTAACGTGGGCCTTTTCTGCCTACCACACAGTTAGGAGGTGGGGGTGGGTTATTTCATAACACTCAGCATGGAGGACTTGCCATCAGCCAGTCTGTGTGGACAGTGGCTTATCATAGCCAGTGGCCATGCTGTCTGGGGGGTTCTGGTAGTGTTAAAAAGTAACTTTTTCAGGCTCTAGTATAGGCCAACTGGTAGTAGTAGTAGGCCAACTGATTTCTCCAGAAGTTTTTGACTTCTGCTCCCAGAAACCATGATTCTATGGCCGGAGCTTCTCAGAGCTGAAGTCCAACACATCTGGAGAAACCCTGACCTAGACCATTTCCGCACTACACTCTTATAGCATGATTACTGCACTTTCAACATCCTATGGAATCCTAGGGTTTGCAGTTTAGGGAGGGGCCTGCTGGCTATAAAAGCACAGTGCAGAAATGCCCCTAGAAAACATTACGGTGATCATGCACCGTCTGGAGAAAGTTCTCTAGAAAGCTGAGGATGGCATGTTAGAGTTCTCACTGTCCAGAAGGGATACACACTCATTTCATCAAGTCGGAAGGAATTCCAGCGGCAGCATCCCCAGCAGGTAGCTGCCCAGCCTCTTTTTGAAGGTGTCCAAAGAAAAAAGTCCCCACCACCTCCCTAGGTTGTTGGTTGAATTGTCAAACCACTCCCACTGTCAAGACACTCTTTCTAATGTTCCATCTAAATCTACCTTTCTGTAACTTAAAACAGACCCAGTCCCACCCTCTGGGGCAGCAGACAGCAAGCCTGCTCTTTTGTCACAGGAGTGGTCTGAGTATAAATGAAGGGGTTGTGTGAAACGAAAGGCTGCCTCTTACCTGAAAGGCCACTTCCTCCCATATATGTTGTTGCTGCATGCCTTCAATGCATTTCTGCCAACCTAAGGTGAACCTATCATGGGGGCGATTCTAAGATGAACCTATCACGGAGTCTTCTTGGCAAGGTTTCGACAGAGGAAGTTTGTCATGGTCTTCCTCTGAGGATGAGAGTTGCCAAAGGTTACACAGTGGGTTTCCATGGCTGAGCAGGGATTTGAACTCTGGTTTCCCAGAGTCTCAGCCCAATACCCAAATTATACCACTCTGGCTCTGTCCTCTCACATATGTGTGCCCAGAATCTAAGATCATCAACAGAGGCCCTGTAATGTGAAGCAAGGAATGGTAGGTACATACAACAGGGCTTTCTCTGTAGCAGCATCTTGACTATGGCACTCTTTCCCAAGGGAAGTCAGGCTGGCTCCATCCCTTCTGAGTTTCCAGCAGGCAGGGTGAAGACTCTGCTGTTTCATGTAGACTCTGGCTCCTAAAATTGGGGGTGCCTGCTGTGGCTCTTTTTTAAACTGATTGCTTGGTTTTCGATTTATTTTTAAAGAAGAGTTTGGATAGTTTCTAACTGGCTTTTTAGTTAATTTATTTAATGTTTTTGAAGCATTTATATGCAATGCGCACCATTCCAGTGGCCCTGGTGGGTCAAAGGGGGTTAATAAATGCTCTGAATAACATAACATAACATAACATAACATAACATAACATAACATAACATAACATAACATCAGAAATGATAGGTACTCAAATCCTAAGTTTGCCGGTAAATACATTAATTTATTTGAAGAGAAGAAATGGTAGCTTTACCTGTCTATTTTGGTTGCTACAATAACCGTGAAGGTGCCTTCCGTATCAGGCAAGTATGTTGACGGAACAATGGCATAATTTCCTGAAGACAGTTGGCACAGCTGGCTTACTTCTTGCGAGTAGCTATGAGGTATACAACTAACCACTGGTTCCAAGTGCAAGAAAGCTGCTGAAGGCATTTTGACATTGTTGTTATCAGTGGGAACCTGAAACCATCATAGACTGATAAGAATGTTTTCCATTGATGATATTCTTCTGGTATCAACCCAGTTTATGTTTAAGTGAAGTCACAGTACCAGTTTTGAACCTCATACAGTCTACAAACTCTGATCAGTTCAGGGCTAAAATATCAGGATCTGAAACCTCTGTTTTGCAAATCATGGTTTGTGCTAGTTGTGGTTTGTTGTTATGTCTTATTTCACTGACCAGCTTTAGTTAGGATCAAAGTCCACCTCATGAGGCTGTTGCATTGCAGAGACAGGATGGAATTCACGAAGTAGAGACCTCGGAAGGTGGGAAAAAATGGCAGACAAACAGCTTGAAACCATAATTTGCCTGCCAGACATCTAGAAGCTCAAACTCCAGTGTGAATTCTTAACTGCACGTAATGCAACTCAGGCCCATAAATGGATTTTTTCCATAGTTAAGGCAGATTCTCTTGAAATGCAGTAGTGACACTGTGTTCCAGACCTCTCAGCACTAATGCAAATTGAAGTGGAGTGTCTCTTCTGCATTTTGCCCTGCCCTGCTGGCCCTGAATGGCCTCCTGCTGGTGCTGCCATTTCCTTAATATGCAGTAAAGCACACTCAGCGTTTCCACATTGAGGCAGCATACGGGATATAGGGGGATGAGGGGGTGCAAAATGGATTTTGTTCATTGTTCAAATAATGCATCCTAGCTCCTGCTTTTAGACGGGACGGCTACTGGATCACTATGATGTCATATGGAACCGCGGCCCCAGAAAAGAATACAACCTGTAGCTACTACGTTTTAGTAATGCTGTGTGGAAAGGGCCTCAGAGTTTTTGCATAACATCCGAATCCAGCCAAAGAGTAAGCTCCAAGTATCACTTGACACTCCAGTACAGGGAGACATGAAATCTAATCCAACTTTTACTGATCCAGAACCATCCCAACAAGTTTGATAGCCATAAGTACAGTTATACCAGTCACAGAAAATCAATCATCCTGAAGTCCACCTCATCTATCAATCCTGGCTGAAGCCATACAGACTGTTTGGGCCACAATGCTGCAGATGCCCAACTGAGGGCTATCCAGCGTAAGTACTTTTGGGGGTATTGTGGAAAGCAGTATCCAGTACCTCTTTGTGCAATCCCTACCACCATCCACAATTCAGTTATAGCCTGATGGAGCAGATGTATACCTCCATAGCCAATGAGCAATGGGAAGGGAGCCAAGTGGTGCACAGACACTGTGTAGCTGTGGCTTTAGAGCCCAGAAAAGAGAACAGTCTTCCCTCTTCAGACCTTCACTGAGTATACAGGAAGTCTAGGGGGGTGAAGGGTGTTCCTTTTCCTGTTTACACAACTGTGGCAGAACAGTCCCTGGGCACTACTCCATCCTTGGTCTCTGCCACTGACTGGCTAGGGAGGTGCACCTCAGAGCTGCACTCACACAGACTTTACAATCTCTGAGAGTATACCTATGCAATGTTGGCCTCTGGGTGCAAATTCAAACCATGCCAGATAGATGGGCTGCCAGGAGTGGTAGCTTAGAAGTTCAGGTGGTACTGATGGGAAAGTACCCTTGCCTGATACCCTGGAGAGATACTCCCAGCAGTACTTCTTAAACCACATGATAGAGAGGTCCAGCAATTTTTGCCCCCTCCTCCATATGCCTGCATCCAGTACCATATTTGTGCCCATTGGCTAGAATTGCTTCTTTCCTTCTTGGAGATTCTCCAGGGACCAGCAGCCAATGGCTCAAGGATCAGCACCAGTCCAGGGACCACCATTTTGAGTAGCACTGGTATAGAGACCTTGCTTTCCGCTGTTGCAGAGGAGAGAACTCGAACCAATGGGTTCAGATTACTAGAAAGAAGCTTCCAGCTATACATTGGGAAGATGTTCCAGGTGGTAAGGGCTGTCTGACAGCAGAACAGACGGCCTTGGAAGATGGCATTAGAGGCTTTTAAACAGAGGCAGAAAGGCCACCTCTTAGCAGTGGATTCCTGCAGTAGCAAAGAGTTGACAGGAAATGGGCCTTGAGAGTCCCACCAAATCTATGGGCCTAAGAGAATACAGGGAATGATGGACCCGTGGTTTGGCTCTTAACTTCTTGTGGCAGGAGGAGCTTTTAATGGGGTATATGCTGTATTTTTTTTCTACTTTTAAATGTATTTTAAAATGTTTTGAGATTGTGTTTTTAACAGAATTGTCAATTAACTGTTTTCTTTGAACTTTTGTACCAATAGTTTTTTTAATTGTAAGTGTCCTAATTAGTATCCCACCTTGGAACCTGTGCTAGAGAAAAGCTGGATATTAAATATAATATACAGTCATCCCTCTACATTCGCTAAGGTTAGGGGCACAGGACTCTCCTGAAACTGGAAAAACCGTGAATACCTCTAGGCCCTCCCAAACCATATTTAACACATGAAAAAGTATGACCACTGTATTCAACCCATCCTAGATTGCTTTGAGGCATCAGGGTTCCTTCCCAAGGCAGAAGTGGGGGGCTGGCTGGGCTTCCTGCCACCTACACTGCTGCCCCACATCATTTTTAATAGGGACTTACAAGCCTCGTTCGCAGTTTCTCAGTCTTGGGAGGCTTGCAGTCTTTATTAAAAATGGCATAGGGAGGCAGCAGAGGTGACAGCAAATGATTTGTGAATAATCAAATTCACAAAAGTGAAACCTGCAAATGTGGAGGGTTGTATAATATAATATAATATGATATAATATAATATAATATCAGATAAACCAAAGCAATTCCCTACTATGGGAAGTTAGCTCGATTGCCTCTCTGCTTTCCTTGAACCAGCATGGAAAGACTTTCTTATTTAGACAGGGTTTGGGGTATTAGTTGCTGTTAGTTGCAAAAGGATCTCTTTAATGATGGATGTGTTTTTTTATCTTCACTGTTAATATTTTAAATGCTCTTAAATTGTTTCAGAATAGTGTTGCTCAAGTAGTTTATTTGATTATTCAATAATTTCATCATATTTAAAAGCTTTTTTATTAAGAAGGCTGGTGTTTTTGAAGGTGTCTTTTGTTTTAATCTTCAGTATAAGCCACCTTGAGTCTCATATTGGGAGAAAACCATGATATCATATCTAATTGATTAATTCATTATTAATTAATTTACTAGAGAACTAATCAGAGTTGCTCTGCAATCACTGACCTGAAAGATATGAAACCCGATCGGGTGGCACTTGTTGTCTGGGCAGTGCTGGCGGAGGGCAACCCTGACACTTCTCTGACCCACACCTGGAGGGACCGACAGAGGAAAGCAGGGATTGGTGTGGAAGGAGGGGAAGTTCCTGCTGCCCCCTGTGTTCTGCCCCTTTCTCCAACATCCCTCCAGCCGGGATGTCTCCCACTCGCCTCCAGGGAGTTCTTCACGGATGGCGTTGTCAGGCGAAGGCAGTTTTATCTCACTACCAGAAGGAAAGAGAAGACAAAGAGGGGTCCAGGAAAACCAGGCAGAATAGGAGGAAGTGGGAGCAGCAAAAGAGAAAAGGACAAGAGGTTAGGTTTCTTTCCTTGGAGTTTGGATTCCAAAGGCAACACAAAGCAACTGTTTCCCAAGTTCCCAGTTGGTTTGGCACAGGGAAAGATATTGTCCTGGCCCATCTCAATGGAATGGGGCTTAGAGATAAGGTACACACATGGCTCCAGTCATTTCTAGAGGGATGGACCTAGAAAGTGGTGCTCGGGGAATGTCTGTTCTATAGGAATTTGGTATCTATATCAAGCAGAGTGCAGCATAGCTAGTGCAGCATGACCTTGTGGTAGAAAACAGGAGAAAATACTCTGGATGCTCTTGTAAAGTTAAAAAGAACAGGCTGCTTACCTGTAACTGTGGTTCTTCGAGTGCTCATCTGTGCCCTCACACAATGGGAATCTTTGCACATGCGCAGTAGCTTTTCGGAAAGTTCCAGAGCTGAGCAGCTTGGCGGGAACCCCTCCCCCATCTGGTACTGAGCATGCTCAGTCCCGCCAAGCCAATGGTCTCTCCTCAGTTTCTAAGTCCGCCAAAGCAAGGACCTGAAAGAGGGGAGGCTGGGCAGGTGTGTGAGGGCACAGATGACCACTCGAAGAACCACAGTTACAGGTAAGCAACCTCTTCTTCTTCTTCGTGGTCTCTGTGCCTCACACAATGGGAGACTGAGTAGCTTACCGGTGGATGCTGGGTCAGGTCCTAGAAGATAGAAGACAGCACCGCACGACCAAAGCGAGCATCATGCCGGGCCCTGCGGCAAGCAGAGCGCGAGCAGCGAGTAGAGCGCAACCTATAAGAGTAGGAAGGGCTCCTCCATGAAGAATGGGATGAAGATGGTCTTCTAGGTTGAGCCGTTGGATGAAGGCCCATCTTCTTAGCTGTAAGTTGAGCTTTCATAAGATGGTCCATAGCATCATCTGTAGTCGCATGAAAGAGTCCTTGGCCATCAAAGGACAAGTCCTCAATCCTTTTTCTGCTATCCTCAGTCAACCCAGCAGACTGGAGCCAGGTGAATTGCAGAGGGCAATCACACCCACCATCACAAGCACTGCACCTTCAACAGCGTGCTAGGACGACAAAATCTGTTGATTCAAGAGAGCGATAGACTCACTAAAATATTGGACAGCAGTAGCTCTGTGATCATCCAGCAGGTGGGAAAGCAGGTGAAAAAACCTATCCTAGATGTTACGTTGATAGGCCGCCAGGCAAGCTTGAGTGTTAGAAATCCTGGCGATCAACAAGGAGGCAGAGTAGAAGCGATGGCCGAAGACATCCAAATGGCAGCCCTCACGATCAGGTTGAGTTGTGTGGGCCCTTTTGCCCCCTTTTGTTTGGGATGACTCAACGACAATCGAATTAGGAGTCGGGTGATTTAATAAGAAATCAACATCTTTCTTCTGGGTACAGTAAAGATGTTCCAGGCAGTGAGGGATCAGTTGAAGCGATGCTGGCTGGGCCCAAGGATGTTTCAAAACCTCCTGCAGGATGGGCAGAAATGGAATCAAAGCCGTCAATGGAGGCCGAGTGTCAACACAGTGGAATACTGGGTCCTGTACCGTAGGAGCAAGATCAGAAATGTCAAGGCCCAAGGCGTTGGCCATTCTGACTAATATGTCGGAGAACTGCTTGACGTTCCCAGAAGCTGAATCAGGAGACGTGTCCCCAAACACTAAAGGTGGGGAGGTATGAGACTGCAGTGTAGAATCTGCTGAATCACAGTTGGAATCATAAGAACCAGAAGAAGGAGATGATGAGTGAGAGGATCGAGAACGATGATGTTGGGTGGGTCCCATTGGAGGAAGAACAGCCGGTGGAATGGGAGCAGAGACCTTTGGAACAGATGGAGCCAGAAGCGAGACTGGAATTTGCACCGGTACCAAGGTTGGGATACGAAGCGGTACCGAGGTCGATGCTGACAAAATCGGTAAGACAGTCAGGATCGGTGCAACGATGGACTGCGTCAACAGCGGGGCCGACAGAGATGTTGGCAGAGTGGACACAAGGTGAATACCCGGCGGAGGCCAGGACACCGTTGCCGTCACTCAAGGAGGAGGCAAAACGGCCCAGTAATGACACGATGGGTCTCGGGACCAGTGACAAGACTGAGATGGCAAACAACAGTAGTAGGCCGATCAGGACCAAGAACGAGCTCTGGAGTGGTGATACCGAGGGGAGCGTCAGTAATGAGATTCCCGAAGGAGATCATGACAGGGAACGTGAATGTCAA
Organism: Iguana delicatissima; assembly: GCA_948472985.1. Lineage (NCBI taxonomy): Eukaryota > Metazoa > Chordata > Lepidosauria > Squamata > Iguanidae > Iguana > Iguana delicatissima. The sequence continues at coordinate 365,784 of CAOKZL010000555.1, read as the reverse complement.
GGGCGGTAAGGGGACCACCAACAAATGTCGAGATGGTACCAGTCACGATAGGCAGGCAAATATGAGTGGTAGGAGCCGGGTTCTCTCTCCAAAGGTGCTCATGGCCCTACTGGGCAATATAGGAGGCCGACGAGAAAAGTGAATCGACTCTTTCTAATGAAGGCTCATAAGCGGTGCGGTAGCCATAGTCTCGACGACGTGGGGATCTACTCCTTTCACTGCCTCCTGGAGAACAGGCCAGACTCACTCGAGGCTGGTCTTGGGAAACAGCCCGAGGAGCATCTGAAACAGGCAGATGGTCCAACTCGGGACGGCCAGAAGAGAGAGCCAGGGCCAGTGGAGTTTGCAGACACCCATCTCCAGAATGGCCTGACGTAACAGGTGGAGAGGCTCATGGTAAGGGCCGATGGTTCAAGTTGGATGCGAAATCTGCAGCAGCCGGAACCGAGAGCACCGGGAGCTGGGCAGCATCCCACACCGGTGAAAAGACGGCAGCATCGTCCTCTTTTACAGTAGGCGTCACGGGTTGCGTCGAAGGAGGTATCAGTAAGGGACCAAGGGAAGAAGGTCAATTAGCCGGTGAACTGGCAGCGGAAGAAGGAGAGCGATGCTACTTCTTCTTCTTTTTCTCCTTATTGGAGGAAACAGAAGGATGGTGTGACGAGGTCCATTTACACTCCGCCAAGGTAGGGACCTTGCAGGGCTGGTGAACTGGAGCCTGCTGCGAAGTCGAGGTAGCATCTCCAGTGGTGGATGGAAGAATAGGCATCCTGGAGAGCTTTGGAATCTTCGGTAAAGAAGATATCGATGGTAAAGCCGGCGGGGTCAAGGCCGGTACTGGTACCAAGGGTGTCGATACCAAGAGACCGGTCATTACCAATAATTTCAGGACCAAGGCAAAGGACGTTGTAGAAGGCATCGATACCAAAACAGTGGAAAGAGCAGTATTGGAAGATGCCTGCTCTTTAAGACGAAGGGCTTGCTCCCAGCAGTAGGATTTCAACCGAGAAGCTCTATTCTTCAGAGTCTGGGAGGTGAAATCCTTACAAATAGAACAGGCCTGAATGTTATGGCCCTCCCTGAGGCAGAAAAAGCACTCGGGGTGGGCATCCGAAGAGAAACCTTGCGGCCGCAAGACACACACAACTTCAACAGAGACAACATAAGAAGGGGGAAGAGTTCTTACAGTTTTTTGTTGTAAAGAGATGAGAAAAACAAAGAAAAAAACAAGAATTAGAAGAACTGCTCAGCAAGGAAGCCTTCCGAGCCGCTAACAGGTCAGCGGACAAAAAGAAACTGAGGAGAGACCATTGGCTTGGAGGGACTGAGCATGCTCAGTACCAGATGGGGGAGGGCTCCCCGCTAAGTTGCTCAGCTCTGGAACTTTCCAAAAAGCTACTACGCATGCACGAAGATTCCCATTGTGTGAGGTACAGAGACTATGAAGAAGAACTTAAGAACTTACATTTATTGTTTCAGGAACTCTATCTTGGGACAGGAAAAGAGATGCACAAAACAAGATTACCTAAATTTTAGTCGAAGAGCCCTAAAAGCTGGCTCTCGTGTGTGGATGCAAGCCATCCTGAGGCAGGAACCTCATGGATGCTCCCTTCTCAGACAAAAGGAGATAAAGGACTAATTAACTTTTGGAAGAAGGGGGAAGTAACCTCTGCAGGCAGGCAAGAAGCAAAAGGCTTGAGTACATAGATCAAAGAAAGAAATAAAGGTGAAACAGACGAGCAGGCATGCTCTCTAGAGCTCACTCTCACTAATTATTTTACATATGGGTTGATGCCTCTTCGTTTCCAACGAGTTCTGCCTCATAGCCACTGTCTTTTTGGGTGCTTCAGGGGCCTAATTTGTCCTCCACAATTTTTTACAGCTACATCATGGGTGAATAGCTTCTGTAGGTCCCTGGGAGTTGATTCATTCCACATGGACCTTGCTCCATCAAACCTCATACACACCACTAGGACATTCTATGAAGTATGAGTGCAGCAATTCAATCAGGTCTGTCCCTTCTCCAGAACTTTTGGTACCAAGGAGTGGGTGTGGGTGGTTCTACATCAACGGGAAACCAGGTTTAAATTTGGACTTTAGAAGAAGCTTTGAATTCCTGCTTGGCCAGTGGGTGACTTTGGGCAAGCCACATTCTCTCAGCCAAAAAGAAAGCCAAAGGCAAACCTTCTCTGAACAAATCTTGCTAAGAAATTCCCGTGACAGGTTCGCCTTAGGCTCACCATAAGTCAGAAATGACTTGAAGAGACACAATGACAATCCAGAGTACTAAATCTATTTTTCCTGAATAAAGGGTTCAGCATTTTGGTTAGGCTTGTTAAAGTTCAGATGAACATCAGTGACTGGTAAGAATACCTCTAACTCACTCCATCCCACACAGAGCTTCTACTGAATGTACCTGAGGGAGATTCGTCCACTGGAGAAGATCCGAAGGAGGAAGTTTCCCTCGGCATCATTCAGGAAAGTGCTTGGGACAACAAGGTAATACCCAGGAGAAAGGTCGCAATGCAGATGCACTTCCCGGTTGTAGGAATGACAAACAGTGCCTGAAATTGGGGGAGTGGAGAGGGTCTTTGTAAGGTTAAACTGTTTCTTTTCAACCTAGAGAGAGAGAGAGAGGGGGAAAAATTCAACATGATCCTGTGCATCTAAATGTGGAAATAGTTCTGATTTTCAAAATTGTTTGGAGGAGTTGAGTTCTCAGCAGAGGCCATGGATGCCACATCCAGGAAAAGCTATTATACAGTGTTTTGCTCCTGCATCCCATCCCAATGAGCACCAAGAAAGCCTACACTACAGCTTGGCAAAGTTACTTTTTTGGAGTATAACACTAAGAATCCCCCAGTCAATTCTGGTTATAAAACTGGAAAACAGAGCGCGACTAATCATAAATTTTATTCTTTTTAAAAACATCACTGGCAGATGCAAAAGCAGAACACTCTTGACAAATGGGTTAAGAGACATCCCACAATATTCTTACTGAATCATTACCATCCTCAAATTTAAAAAGATGCAACACAGTACTTCAGGAAGGAAAAAAAATAAAGTCAAATGGGTTATTTCACGGTTCTACACATCTCTACAATCTTAGAATCACCAAGGTGGAAGGGAATACAAAGGCCATCTAATCCAATCCCATACAATGCAGCAATACACAATTAAATCATTCCTGAAAGATATCCCGTTAACCTCTGTTTAAAGACTTGCAAAGATGGAGAATCAAATACTCTTTGAGACAATCTGTTCCACAGTCAAACAGATCTTACAGTACAAAGAAAATTCTTCCTAACGTTTACATGGAATCTCTCTTCTTGTCATTTGAAGCCACTGGTTTGTGTTCTGATCTCTGAAGCCGCAGAAAACAAGCTTGCTCCATCTTCCACATGACACTTTGAAGGCTAGAAATGTAGTTTTTGCACTTTACAAAAAAAAGTTTCCCACATTAGCTCCCCATCCAGTAAACCTTCCAATTACCTTCCACAGATGCAGTCCTACGGCGTGGTAGTTCTTCCCTCGGATGCCATCAGCCACGGACAGATCCGCTTCTACTAAGCGGGGCCAGTTCCGAATTCGGCCAGCCCAGTCCGTGCTATACTTCCGGTGTTTCTGCAGGAGGGCAATGCACACCTCGCTCTGCTCACACACCCTGAGCCAGAACTTAGGGTTCGTAGGGAAGGTGCTGTTGTTCGGCATCCGCCTGCAGATTGGCCTCTCACCCAAGACCCGTACAATTTCTGAGTGTGGCTCAGCACCCTGTCTGTTTAGAAAGATGAAAATACAGGCAGGCATCACATCCCTGCCCTTATTAGGGGGTGTAAATCTGTTGGTTTAAAGCAGGGTTAAGCAAAATGTGGAATGTGGGCTTCAGGCATATCAGGAAGCATGGCTCCCGTCACAAGGTATCTGCCGGACATGTACTAGAATAGATCGGGTAGCCAGCTTAGGCACTCCTAGAGTTAGCTAGAGTGCAACGAAGTACTGAAAGCCAACTGTTGATTGCAACTATGGCCATTTCCGCACTAGCCTGTTATAGCGCGACGATTCCACTTGCAACATCCTATGGAATCCTGGGGTTTGCAGTTTCGGGAGGGGCCAGCCGGCCCCTCCCGAAACTGCAAACCTCAGGATTCCATAGGATGTTGCAAGTGGAATCATCGCGCTGTAACAGGCAGTGCGGAAATGGCCTATGTATCCAGTTGAAACAGTTGGTGCATTCCAATGTATCAAATGGTTAATTGCTTTATTGCTCACTGCTACAATGTATCCAACGGAGGAGGAGAAGATCAGAGGGAGAAAACACAAGTACCAAAAGGTGTTGTGAGAACTGGAAATGTTCAGAAATAAGGAGGCAGAGAACATGTTCCAGCCTCAAGAATGAAAGATGTGTAAACAACTGAGAGTTTGGGAAATGTCTAGAACAGTGGGATGATGTTAGATTTATGACCTTTCCCATTGACAGCTTTGCATGCCTAAATTTATACGGAAAATGTAAAAAACCTGTAGCCACCATGTATGCTTTAGTTTCGGTAACTTCAGATGAAGTGTGCCGTGTTGCTTGCTTTGCTACAAATAATCACTGCTGACTACCGCTGAGTGAAGTTTGTGGATCGCCAGTTATCCAGGGCGTGACAATGCAGCCACTCCCCAACTTGGCCATCTGAGGACTGAGATAGGACAGTAAAATTTAAACTCCATTACCAGCAGTGGCTTCTGCCTGCATTGAGATCCCTTCAGAATAACTGAACTACAAAAGAAACAACATCTGATACAAAATGTAGGCCTTTGACTTTTAACGTAATCACTCTTCTTCTGATGTTTTAACATCTTTTGCCTGATGAAGAAGCCATGGAGATTCAAAAGCTTGGACGATATATTTTATTCACTTTAGCTGGCTAATGAAAGAATCATTCTTTTATGGATTCCGGATTTTGTTGTGTTCTGTGGCACTATTTCATACTCAACCCAAAAGCCCCCATCCCATAAATGCCAGAGACAAGATAACACTGAGGAATGATGGGGTTAAAATGCTATTCATGAGTAATGAATGATTAGAGGGTCTTTTTAAGATCCCTGCAAAAACGACACAAGGCAGAGGTTTGGAGGTGAGAGAAAGGAAGCAGATGCAAAATGAAAACTATTACAGACACGACAGAACTCACCACAATCTTGTTAAGGGAGATACAAGCCTCTTTTGGGCTATATCATACCTGTGTAAAGGCTCTGCAGCTGTCCTTCCTCTGTAATTGGGTATCCAGTTATGATCTCATCAAATTCTGCAAAAAATTCCTCCTCTTCTACCCAGAATTCTCCTTCCTGTATCTGGGACAAAAGCTCTGCGGCAACCACTGGATCCAGCTGGCTCCACCCAGGTCCTCTGGAGTACAAAAGTGCCAAAACAATCAAGTTGGATAATTACTGTGATTCCTATTTAAAAAGAGCCACTCATGTCAAGCAGAAGCGGGAATTCGAGCAACCCACCAAAGGTGGTTAGACTGCAAGTCCCAGGAGGGCTTGCCAGCATAGTCAATGGTGAAGAACACTGGGAGTTGCAGTCTAATAACCTTTGGAAGGCCACATGATTACCAGCCTTGATTTTTTACCAAGCGTAAGAGGACATATTGCTGCCTGCAATGGGTGTGCAATCTAGAAAATGACAAAAAGCACACCAACAGGCTTGAATCCCATGGAGGTATTTCACTGACGAAACGCTGGATAATTTGTTTTACAATTGAATGTTATAGTTTTATTATTCCTTCATTCCCTTTGTGTGTGTGTGTGTAAATAAATATAAGACTGTACGCCTTTAGCAGGACACACTGTTTTTGGTTGCTTTACATGTAAAGTGCCATGTACATAGATGGCACTATATAAATAACTGATAAGAAGAAGAAGAAAAATACTTTTTACACACTTGTGTAAGGAGATCTCTAGTACCCCATTACATAAGCAGTTCCCCTTGGTCCTACAGTGCAACAAAACGAGTCAAGTGTGCAGGCACAACCACAACATCAAACAGCAACCAAAACAGCCCTGAACATCCCACTTCGCTTAGCCGCTTGTGGCTCCCCATGTCAGTGGGATGATGAATCCATTCCAGGTCTTAATACAAGCTTAAAGGAGCTGTCCAAGGTGCCAAACTCTAGTCCCAAAATAGGTTCAGCACCCAGGACAGTTCTTTTAAAACTAGCCAAAGCCAGAAGTGTGTTCTCCACTTCACTGACATGGGAATCAGCAGCATCAACTCATGCCTCCATCATTCTGGGTTATTCATATAAGTATACTGGTAGAATATTACACTCTAAAGCCTGAGCTTGGTCATAACATGTGGGGGAGGGGCATTCAATCAGGACAATGGTATAGAGAGAAAGATTGGATTCCCACTGCCCAACACTGTGGTCCTGATCCAGATTGTCCCCGCAAGAGCTCAGGTATATCTCCTGATTTGGTGATCCTCAGTGACCTAGCTCAGCGGTGAGAACAAAAAGGAACAATGGTTGGAATTCTACTGGTGTTTTCCACATGCCTAAGTGTGAAGGAAGACTTGGGCAAGTCTGGTTGGTGCCAGCCAATCACGAGGGTCCTATGAGGGAGAAAGGATACAAAACTGAGATTTGTCTCCAACAGAAGGCAGATAGAGAAAAGATGGTGGAGAGACATGGAAAGGATTGCAGAGAGACAGGAGAGAGATGGCACGGAGACAGAGAAAAACTGTAATAGAGATAGGGCAGTCAGCTGGGGGAAAAAACTGAATAGGGCTTTGGGGAGCTGTGAAAGACTAAACAGTTCAGGGGTCAATGCATGATCTAACCGCATATTAATAATCTTCCACTTGTTCATTCTCTTTTTCCAACTGTGTCTGGCTGTTCCTATTAAGTTCTGAAAGGGAGCATGGACACACTTACCACAGTGAAAGCACAGAGGACAATACGTCCACTGGTCCATATAGGGATGAACTTGCAGCCCAAGTACCTGATCCAGGGAGCAATCTTGAAGGAAAGGAGGGCAAGATGAGTCACAGGAGCTCAGGGGTTTGGAACTGCAAGGCCAGCCCAGAGAACTCCTTTAGTGCCAGTCCTGTATGTAATTTCCACCAAATACATGACTTGCTTTCTCTTTTCATGACAGACTTCAATGATTTCCAGTTTCCGCTGTACAAATGGAATCTGGTGCAGCCAAGCAGGAACATTCCACATTCATCTAAACAGATATATGTTATCATCTGGAAGGAGCTGATTCCTAAAGGAGAAGTGACTTACCCCTCCCTCCAAGGCCCTTTCCAACAGCGTCTTCCCCAAGGGTTGCGTATTCTCAGTAGGACTATCTCCTTCCTGGACACTTTGGAGAGGTCTTGCATGTCAACAACAATGAAGGCATGGAACTCCCCCAGTTCGCTGGTCCCTGACACGAAGCAAAAGCAAGCTCCATCAGGATATCATCCAACATTCAGCTCCATCCACACATGTGTAGGCAAAGTGGGTAGGCTAATGTCTTCCATGTCAGTGAGGCGGTGGTAAATCCACTCCAGATCTTCCTCTTAACTTTACAGGAGCTGCCCAAGGTGCTGAATCTATTTTGAGGATAGTGTTCAGCCTCACAGATTGCTCCTTGACAGTTCACGCTAAAACCTGGGAAAATTCATGATTCCACTGACACTGAAGCCACCAGTTGCCGCTACACATGAACACAGATGTACACATATGTCATGCACGCAACCCAATATACACACAAGTAGGAAAAAACCAAGAAGCATTATTTGCTGCTTCCCAATCTCTACATATCCACCTACGTTCTAGAAAATGGAGAAGCAACTAAAAAACCTCACCTCCTAGTTGGAGAAACCCAAAGTAGAACTAGTAGTCAGTAACACTCTCCTATTGTAGCCAGAACTCAGAAATGTTACTTTTCTGGACTACCATGCCCAGAATCCCCCAGCCAACTGAACTGAAAGCATATCTTAGATAGGAGGGGGGTGGTGTTAAAGTTGCAGATCTTGCCCAAGTTGCAAAATTGATATGGATTTTAAAAGACAGACCAAGTGAAGATTTTTTGAAAGAGAGGAAACCACTTATGATTTTTTTAGCAATAAGGAATCTATTGATGTAATAATCTGTGGTTATGATTATTAGTAATTCTAGTAAGTTGAATGTACATAGATCTGTAATGTAGAATCTTTTTCATTAGTTCATACAGGGAAGTCAGTTATTTTGTGTTTTAGTGTAGGATGTCTTTAGTATAACAGACTAGTATTTTAGTAACAGGTTTTCTTATTATGTCTTAGTCTTAGTTCAGTTCAATTTAGTTTAGCTTAGCTTTAGTTATATATGTATATTGTTTATATTTTTTGTTCTTTTTTTTCTGTAGTTGTGAATAAGTTTGTTTAGTATGCCTGTACTAAGATTAATAAATATTAAATCCTTAAAACAGAGTATCTTACGAGAAAATCAGTAACAAATGTACCCTCAAATTTAAAAACAATTACCACCACCCCCAATCAGAAGAGCCTTCCTCAGCCAGCAGTCAAAACCTGCTTGAATAAAAAGGTTTTTCCTTCCTGACTTAAAGGGAAACAGGAAGGATGCCAGATGAACCTTTCTTGGAAGGGCATGCTAAAACCTAGGAGCAGCCACCGAGGAGACTCTGGCCATTTCTGCACTACATTGTTATAGTGCTATTATTCCACTTTCAACTTCCTGTGGAATCCTGGAGTTTGCAGTTTAGGGAGGGGCATTTAGAATTCTCAGCCAGAGAGCTCTTTGGCCTCATTAAACTACAAGCCCCAGAATTCCACAGGACCTTGCAAGTGGAATAATAGCACTATAATAGTGCAGTGTGAAAATGGCCTCTGTCGCACAACCCTGACAACCATGCCTCTGACAGTACACCACAATATGTATTTTAAACTGTTTCAGCTTTGTGCTTTCAACAGAATCATCAACTTTATCATTTTTTTAATGTTTGTGTCAAAAGACTGTCTTTATTGTAAGCTGCCTTGTTGTGAGAAAGGTGGAATACAAATTAAATAAATGATGATAGTGATCACTGGATTAGTGGAAGGTCCTCCCCTGAAGATCTCACAATCCAGGCAGGCTCATCAGTGAAGATACGGTCCTCCAGAGGCCCTGAACAAAGTACCCAGAGAATCTTCTTTCTGCTTTGCTCACCAGATGTGGACTGCTTTCAGTGACGCATGGTTTCAATTAAGAAGTAATGGACTGGAATGTATTCAAGAAGAACACTTCCAGCAGAAACAAAGGACCAGAGAGGGGCTGGATGAGATGCGCAGCTTTATCCATGGTGAACGTTCTCATTGTTGAACCACCCAGAAGTCTTTTTGCCCAGCTGGAAAACAAGGCAGAACTGGCTTTGAAGAACTGTTCCCTTACCTTGGCGAGAGCTGAAGACTGAGCAGCTCATAACGCATTTCTCCTTCAGGTTCATCAGTCTCCTAAAGACTGATTTCTCCAAGACTTTGCCTGCCCTCTCCCTTTCCGTGCTTCGGCCGGTGTCTTTCAGGGTCCACCTTTCTGCTAGGCCTCCAGTCAGATCCACCAGAGCATCGGCAACCTGGCCTGCCCAGAGTTGCTCATAAGAGCCATGTACCCTAGAAAGGTACAGACCAAAAAACCAGAACACATCAATATTTTGAAGGACAAAGGAGAGCCTTCTCTCTTTTACTGGATCTAACGTAAGCTGGCAGGAATAATACAGAAGTCCTTGACAAAGTATTGAAAAATAATCACATGGAAACTCAATTATAAAGGTATATCACTGAATATCAAAGGCGGGATCATGCAAACCACTGTATTTCTAGCTGCTATGTATGGTTGCAAAGCTGGACAGTGAAGAAGCCTGACAGGCAAAAAAATTGACTCATTAGAAATGTGTTGCTGAAGGGAAGTTCTATGGATGCCATGCACAACCAAAATGACTAATAAAAGGGTGTGAGAACAAATCAAGCCAGAACTCTCCCTAGAAACCAAAATGTCTCAACTGAGGCTGTCGTACTTTGGCCATGTCACAAGAAAACATAACTCATTAGAAAAGATGATAATGCTAGGTACAGTGGAAGGCAGTAGGAAAAGCGGCAGACTGCATCAGAGGTGGATAGAATGAATTAAGGAAACCACACCCTGAGTTCGCAGGAGCCAAGCAGGGCTATTGACAGCAGTGTGTCTTGGAAGTCTCTCATTATAGCGCTGCCATAAGTGGAAGCTGACCTGAAAACAATTAGCAAGGATGTCCTATGAAATAATATGGAAACTCTTGACAATATAAGTGCCTTGAAACTCTATGAGAAAATGGTGAAGGGTCTAGAAGCCATGCCCTATGAGGAACGTCTTAGGGAGCTGGGTATGTTTAGTCTGCAGAAGAGAAGATTAAGAGGGGACATGATAGCCGTGTTTAAATATTTGAAGGGATGTCATGTTGAAGTGGGAGCGGGCTTGTTTTCTGTTGCTCCAGAGACCAGGGCAAGGAGCAATGGATTCAAGCTGCAGGAAAGGAGATTCCACCTGAACCTCAGGAAGAACTTCCTGACAGTCAGAGCTGTTCAGCAGTGGAATCTGCTGCCTTGGAGTGTGGTGGAATCTCCTTCTTCGGAGGTTTTTAAGCAGAGGCTGGATGGCCATTCTGTTGGGAATGCTTTGATATGTGTTCCTGCATGGCAAAGGATTGGACTGGATGGCTTCTGGAGTCTCTTCCAACTCTGCGAGTCTATGACATTGAGTCAGATGGACTGATAGTCACTTGAAATACTGACCAATCTGCCAGATGCAAATTCTATATCAATGACTTCCATATTATTCTCACCAGTTGAGTCATTTCAAATTACAAATAAAAGTATTTCAAGCTTAAACAGCCACTCACATGTCTGTCTCTGGCAAACAGGAATTCTTTCAGCTGAACATACAGGAAACATGAACCCAAGGGCAACCATGTTTGTTTTGCTGCTTTTGCACAACACCACAGGTGACATGTTGGCAGACTGCATAGTAGATATTTTTGAGGACTAGAAACTTTTGGATTTATTATGCAAAGGTGACTTCCTTGATGTTATAAGTCTAGGATACTAACCACTAGCAGCTAAACTGATTACAGTGAATGGCAAGCACTATGTCTTTCACAGTTCTGTGGACAAGGTCTGGTAGGAATCAGCTTACATGATTTTTGTCTGCATGTAAGACTTCTATTTGCGCAGACAATCAATCTGAACCATTCTCACAAATTTTCAGGTCCAAACTAGAAAAAAGGAACAACTAAGGACAATCCTGGAAATCTGTTTTATTTTCTTTGTTACCTGCCTTTCTCCCAATATGGTATGTAAAACAGAAAACCCAGAAAGGAACGCAAAGACCACAAAAGGACATATTTATGTCTCACTTTTTTCTGATCTAGAGGAAATTCTAGACAGGGATGCAGTGTCTACACAGCAGAGCAAAGAAATAAAATAACAGCTAAGCCTGGGAGAGGGTGGAAAGAAATGGATGAAAGAAAAAAGATTAACAAATTGCTTATCATATCCTGTTTCATTATGACCACAGGACTGTTAAAGTACAGCCACGCTTCACATACTTGGCATAAGCTTTTTCCAGCAGTGGGAGCCAAAACACATCCTCAGTCTGGCACTGGGAGAAGCAGAGTTTGCCTCCCAGACAAGGCAGGCGGTCATCAATCGTGACCTCCACCCAGTGTCCAAACTGCCAGACGCGACAAGTGAAACAGCCTCTGTATTTCTCATCTCGCCAGCTGGGCTGACCAGGAGGTATCACCTGTGGAAAACAGAAAAGTCAGCATAAACAGAAAGAATCAGGGTAGGTATAACTTATTTATTTGATTTATATCCCACTTTTTGCCTGAAAGGGGCTCAAAGTAGCTTAAAATATAAGTTTAACATAGAACATCTAAAACAATATTGAGTACAAAACCTAAAAAAAAAATTAAACCATACATCCAGTTAAAACACTACTTTTAAAACATAAACTAAAACACTTAACATGCATATGACAAAGAAAAAACAGTACAGCTGATTGCATATCACTCTATCCCTGGCAGTTAAGGCGGAAGGCCTGTCTAAACCAGAAGACCTTTGCCTGGAAGTGAAAGGACAGCAAACAGGGAACAGATCAAATCACCCATTGGAGGGAGTTCCAAAGCCTAGGAGCAGCCACCAAGAAGACCCTCTCCCATGTTCTCACTGGAGGAGCCTGGGAGGGTGGCGGAATTGTTACCCCACTGGCACACCCTATCCTGGGATATACAATTTTTAATATCAAATTTGATTCACCATGCCAGAGAGGTTGCCCGGATGAGCGCGTAGGCAAAAACAGTCGAACAACCAAGAACTAGGTCAGGCCAATAAAATCCCCGGGCACATAGCCCAAGGAGACCTCAAGCTGTGCAAACCCACGGTAAATAAAGGGTCCTCAGCCACTGAGGTGCCAATCTGAGGGGATTAGGGTGTTTTCCCCAATCCCCACTTGTGCCGGAAAAATCATATAAGGCAAGGGCCATCTACATACATTTACACTAAAACCCATTGCAACCGAAGATCCTGAAACACTGGCAACACATCATAAAACCATCATGCAAAACGAGTTGCCATTGTGGAGCTTCCTTTCCTTTGCGGTGCCTATTGTTCTCCCCAGGAGAGGATTTGCCCTCGAGGTACGTTTTGCCCTACAGGTAGTCCTAGTTTTTGAGAATTTCTCTGGAGAACTCCCTGCCATGCTAGCAGACCACCACTCTGTTAGTTGAGTGATCCCCTCAGCCTTTTCGTTGCTGAGTTCCGCTTTGCTTGCTGTTTCTCGGACCAAGGACTTCAGGATAGGTGCAGTATCACCCCATCTACAATCCCTCTCTACATCCCCTGTCCATTTTCCCACTCTTTTGCTTCTTAATAGGTCTTGTGTGAGTGAGTGAGTGAGTGAGTGAGTGATTGCGTTGGTGCGTGAGAACATTTTCATTCAATAAAACCATTTATTTGATACATTTGTCTGGTTTTTGGCTTGGCCTGACCCCGTAAAAACTGGGTAAAAAGACCCGCTAGGCTACCCTGCCTCTCATATCACTACCGCTTGTGCTCCTTTAAGTTCCCCACCCTTCCTAACGCGGAGCACATCGAGGTATCCCCCAAAGGACCCCCAGAAACCAGGGTAACAGGATGGAGAGAAATCCCCAAGGAATGTAAGACTTGGGTAAACACAGACTTTTATTTTCTGCATCAGCAGGACTTGCCACTCCAGTGTGTAGCATCCTGAGACACTCTTCTTTCCTGTCATGATTTAAGAACAAGCCTCTAGTCCACAGAGAGGTAGCACAGTGCAGCAGTTTGAGTGCTGAACTAGGACTCTACAAGACCAGAGTTCAAATCCCCACGTTACCCCCGTTAGCAGACCCCGTCCCAGGGGAATATAAAATTAATATCAAAAATATCAGCTATGCCAGAGAGGTTGCTCGGGTGGGTGCGTAGACAAATAGGTCAAGCGACCGGACCTAGGTCAAGACCAGGAAAATCCCCAGTCATGTTTCCCAAGAAGACCTCAGGCAAGACACGTCCACACAAACCAAGGGTCCTCACCCACAAAGCCAACTTGAGGGGATTACTGGGTCTTCCCCTGTTGAGCAATGCTTGCATCAGCAAATCTTACAAGGGGGAGTTCCATATACATGAAACAATCATGCAAGCCATCAAGTAGCCATTGCGCAGCATTCTCCTTCTGTTTCCACCATTGTTCTTCCCAGGAAAGGGTTTGCCCCCGAGGTACGTTCTGCCCTATAAATAGTCCCCCTCTTTTGAAACCCTCTTCAGAGGACTCCCCCGCTACACTAGCAGACCGGCACTCTGTTATTCAAGTGCTCCCCTCAACTGCCTCACTTCGCTGAGTTCCTTCTTCCTCACCATTTCCCAAATCAAAGACTTCTGGACAGGTGCAGTATTACCACCCTTACCTCCTCTCCACTTTATCCTCTTTCCCCTTCTCAATAGTCCTTGTATGCATGAGTGAGTGACTGTGTTTGTGCGTGAGAACATACAGTAGAGTCTCGGTTATCCGACCTAAATGGGCGGGCGGAGGGTCGGATAACTGAAATGTCGGTTTAGCCGGAGGCTCGTGGAGGCCACCATTTTGGGGGGGTGTCTGGGGGCGTGTCTGGGCATGTCTGAGGGCGCGGAAATGCCTACAGCCACGCCCCCAGGCAGCCGCGACGTCGGTTGATCCGGAAGGTCGGATAACTGCATGTCGGATAACCTGGCCTCTACTGTATTTGTTAATAAAATTCATTCATTGATACGTTTGGCTGGTTTTTGCATGGTCTGACTCCGTAAAAATTGGGTTGAAGGTCTCGCTTGGTTACCCTGCCCTTCGTTCTGCCAAGGTCAGTGTTCCACTAATTTCCCCAGTCTTTGCAAATTTGGAGCAAATCAAGGTGTCCCCCAGGGACCCCCGGAAGTCAGGGTAGCACCCACTCAACCATGGAAACCCACTGGGTGACCTGGGGCAAGTCACACTCTCTCAGCCTCTGAGGAAGACAATAGCAAGCCCCCTCTGGCCAAGAAAACCCTGTGATAGAGTCTTCCTAGGGGTGCCATGAGTCAGAAATGACCTGAAGGGACACAGTAGTTCTAGTCTTTAATGGCAGCAAAGGAAAGCTTGAAAATATATGGGTTTCTGGCAGAAATATTTGAAAAAACAAACTATGGAAATTTGCTCTGTGGTTTAGCATACAGCAGGGGAAAATGTAGACTGCCTGATTTAATTATATGCTGCCTTGAGATCTTTAGATGTGGGATGCAATGTAAATATTTTAATAAAATAAACACCTTAATAACAAAACAAATAAATAAAAATAAAGGATTGTGGAATCTCAGATGTACAAGTAAAGCCACACAAGCTATTCAAACACATTTCAAACAATAAAATAAACAGGACAAAAACATCCATTAGGTAAGTTAAAACAGCTTTAAAGTTTCAAATAGTCCAAACTACATGCACATGACTTTGAAAAATAAATTACAACGCAAGAGAATAAGAACAGTCTGAACAGTTTAAAACCATTTAAAATTACAAATAATCTAATGACTAAAAGCATATTAAAACATGTAACACAAACAGCAGAACAGGTTAAAAGCAGTTAAAACAATTTACAACCGATCACATATGCAAATTTGGACAAAATCGATCATGCCCCAAAGGCCTGAGTAAACAGCCATGTTTTTGCTTGGCAGTGAAATGACAGCAGTGTTGGCACCAGTTGGGCCATTAAGGGGAGGGTATTGTACAACTGGGGGTCCACAGTAAAGAAGGCTTACCCATCTTCTTTCACAGTATATTGCCATGAACGATGGGACACAAAGGAGTTTCCATCCAATGCACCTCAACCCTCAGTGGTTATAGGGATCAAGTATCAAGGTCCCAAGCTGATTGGGGCTTTGAATATTATCACTAGCACTTTGACTTTAGATCGGAAGCAAACTGGCAGCCATCTTTTCCATGAAATATCCATTAAGAAACAACCAGAGTGGCGCAGCAGCTTGAATGTTGAACTAGGACACCACGAAACCAAGGTTACAATCCCCACAGAATCATGGAAACCCACCAGAAGACGTTGGGCAAGTCACACTCTCTCAGCCTCGGATCTCAAATCTGAGGCTGACCGAGTGAACAAATCTGCTAAAGAAAAGCCTGTGACAGAGTGGCCTTTCCACTGTTGAACTGCTCTTACCATCAGAAAGTTCTTCCTAATATTTAGTTGGAATCTCTTTTCCTGTAGCTTAAAGCCATTACTCCATATCCTAGTCTCTGGAGCAGCAGAAAACAGGCTTGCTCCATCCTCCATATGACATCCCTTCAAATATTTAAACATAGCTACTATGTTGCCTCTTAACCTTCTCAAAGTATTTTCTATTTTTCTGGGCACAGTAGCACAGAAACATATGATGTGGACCTGATCCTGCCATGGGCAACAAGTACAGCTCCAATTAAAAAAAAAAAAGCCTAAAGCTTTCACATACCTTGGCTAAAAGGTATTTACTCTTCTGTAAAGCAGCACAAGCGCACAGGAACCAGCAGTCTCCCAGCATCCCTTGCTTGACTTGCCACTCATAATGATTGTCGGAAAATAAGCGAGGTAGAGAGCAAATCTCCTAGCAAGGAAAAAGAAGAGGAAAAGTTTACAAAGGAAACGATGTGATTGTTATAGAAAAGAGCAAACGGGGGTTTGGAATTAAAGAGTCTGGGGTCCAGAATGGCTTTAGGTAAGAGGTTGATGTTAATGCCCCTTCTGCTCTATATGACCTCAGCTATTGCTCACAGCTTCCACGGTAATGTGGCAGCAAACCTGCTTCATGTTTCAGTCTGTACTTTAAACCGTTAAAACCACTCCCCAAAATAGGCTCAGTGACTTGGAAATCACAGTTCAACACACTTGGACTGCCATATAATTCCCACATCTGATGTATAAGCCCACATTATTACACCACTAAACATAAACAGAAATATCTAAAATAATAAATGTTTCCTGGGATTGCACCCCTGTGACTCAAAGCGTTGCATCTCCTACAAGTACTTGAAGTAGGCTGTCACTTTTAGCAGCACAGTCACTGTATGAAACAACACACCACCTGCAATCTTTATTTATGCAACCGAACGCAGACATATAGAAGGTCATCTGTAGTATGTGGACAAAACAACCACAGACCTACATGCACGCTACAGTAGAGCTTTCCAAACTGTGGCCATTTCCGCACTAGACTGTTATAGCGCTATGATTCCTCTTGCAACATCCTCTGGAATCCTGGGGTTTGCAGTTTCGGGAGGGGCCGGCCGGCCCCTCCCGAAACTGCAAACCCCAGGATTCCAGAGGATGTTGCAAGTGGAATCATAGTGCTGTAACAGTCTAGCGTGGAAATGGCCTGTGTGTTGCAACACATTAGTGTGTTGCAATACATTTGTATGTTGTGCGAACGTAACAGGCGGAGGGGCTGCCTCTGCCACCTCCGTCGCTGCTGCCCCCCGGGGCAAGGAAGACCCCAGCAAGGGCGGTGGCGGGCCAGGCCCGGGTGGAGGGGCTGCCTCTCCTGCTGCCACCGCTGCTGCCCTGAGCCAAAGCAGACCCCAGCAAGGGTGGCAGTGGTGCTGGCAGCAGCGGGCCAGGTTTGAGTGGAGGGGCTGCCTTTACTCACTGAATTACTGCGTTGCAAAATAATGCACGTCTAAAAAGTGCGCCACCAACACGAAAAGTTCGGAAAGCTCTGTGCTACAGGAACCATAAGCCTGCGATCCCGAGCAGGAATCCAGAACAACCAGTGGCCAGTCATTTCAACTCCCCTCTGATCTGTCTGTGTTTAGTCCTGAGGTGCCATCTCCTTCAGGTAGTTTGGACAAAAGAGAGAATTTCTGGATTTATAGAGATAAGATCCTAACACCACATGGCCTCAGCCTAGACAGTAATACCACCGTCCACTGGAGAATGCTGGAAACAAGAGTGTTCTAAACTTGGACGTAGCTCAGTTTCATCTTTAGCAACTGAAAAAGGTGGAAGTTGACATGTTTTGCTCATTTCGTACCCACGACAAACTTAGGAGAACTGCAGACCTCAGCGTGGGTGCTGTCAGTGGGAGGCCAGGTTTAATCTGACAAGCAAAGAACCCCCGCTGTTTGCTGTTAAGAATCTGAAGCCTGAGACTGGATCGAGGCAGCCGAAGCCCTGGAGCAGTTCCCAAACAGAGTCCCCTTTGTGTATGTACGTGACCTTTTCCGGAAGCAACAGTACAAAACAGACAGCAACACCAAAATATTAATGTGCAAACTCACTTTTCGCCCAACAGTTTGAACGAAACCAACTCCCTGTTGCCATGCAGTGTTATTCAACTGCTCAAGTAAGACAGAAGATATTGCAGTGGTTCTCAACCTGGGGGTCCCCAGATGTTTGTGGACTTCAGCTCCCAGAAGCCCCAGCCACTATGGTCAATGCTCAGGGCTTCTGGGAGCTGAAGTCCAAAAACATCTGGGGACCCACAGGTTGAGAACCACTGCGATATTGTGATAAAAATGGTATCAGAAGCACTGGGGAATAGGGCAGCTGACTGAAGAAGAGGAAGCTGGCAGCACACATTACCTTCAGCCTGAGCCTCCAGCCTGTGAAGGGCCTGAGGTATTTGCTCCAATTGAACCAGTGATAATCTGGCCCTGACTGCCCTGTTCTTTATCCTGAAAGCATTGATCATAGGATCATAGAATCATAGAAATGTAGAGCTGGAAGAGACCCCAGGAGCCATCAAGTCCAACCCTCTGCCATGCAGGAACACCCTCAAAGCTCTCCCGACAGATGGCCATCCAGCCTCTGCTTCAAAACCTCCAAGGAAGGAGACTCCACTACACTCCGAGGCAGCAGATTCCACTGCCGGACAGCCCTGACTGTCAGGAAGTTCTTCCTGGGGTTCAGGTGGAATCTCCTTTCCTGCAGCTTGAATCCATTGCTCCTTGTCCTGGTCTCTGGAACAACAGAAAACAAGCCCTCTCCTTCCTCTACATGGCATCCCTTCAAATACTTAAATATGGCTATCATGTCCCCTCTCAACCTTCTCTTCTGCAGACTAAACACACCCAGCTCTCTAAATCTATCCTCATAGGGCATGGCTTCCAGGCCTCTCACCATTTTGGTCGCCCTCCTCTTGACTTGCTCCAGCTTGACCATGTCCTTCTTGAATTAGAGTTCCCAGAACTGGACACAGTATTCAAGATGAGGTCTAACCAAAGCAGAGTAGAGTGGTACCAGTACCTCCCTTGATCTGGACACCATACTCCTATTGATGCAGCTGAGAATTGCATTGGCTTTCTTGGCTGCCGCATCACACTGCCGACTCATGTTCAGCCTGTGGTCTATGAAGACTCCTAGATCCCTTTCATACGTACTGCTATCCAGCCACGTGTCCCCCATCCTATATTTCTGTATTCCATTTTTTCTATCTAAGTGTAGAACCTTACACTTCTCTCTGTTGAATTTCATTTTGTTAGCCTTGGCCCAGCTCTCCAATCTATCCAGGACATTTTGAATTTTGATCCTGTCCTCTGGTGTATTAGCAACCCCTCCCCATTTGGTGTCATCTGCAAATTTGATGAGTATGCCCTCTATTCCTTCATGATGATATACAGTCATCCCTCCACATTCGCCAGGGTTAGGGGCACAAGACCCCCATGAAAGTGAAAAAAAATGTGAATAACTCTAGACCCTCCCACACCATATTTAACACATAAAAGAGTATGATCACCATATTCAGCCCACTATAGATTCCTTTGAGGCCTCAGGATTCCTTCCCAAGGCAGAAGTGAGTGGCTGGTGGGGCTTACTGCCACCTCCACGGCTGCCCCACACCATTTTTAAGAAGGACTTATGAGCCTCGTTCACAGTTTCTCAGTCTCACGTGGCTTGCAGTCCCTATTAAAAATGGCACAGGGAGGCAGCAGAGGTGACAGCAAATAATCCGTGAATAATCAAACCTGCAAAAGTGAAACCCGCAAATGGGGAGGGATGACTGTATTCATAATGTACAGTGCGTCCTCTTCTGCCATAACCTCTGCACGCACCAATGCAAGGTTACGCAAAGCATCATATCCATTATAATCAATAGATGTGACGGGTGCATGCCCATGCTGTTGTGAGCATATGTATGTTGCATCTATTGGCTACGGTGGGATGCAGCACTTATGTTTTTTAAGTGGTGGTTCCTGGAATGGAACCTCTGCATATGGGGCTGGTACATTCTATATTAGATGTATCTTGGCCCACTTCCTAGTGCTGAGAATCTGCCCAAACAGCACATTAGTCAGAAACAAACCTGAGGTCTCAGCCAACAAATCTCTCCTCTGAAATGAGCCAACGGAGTCGAGTAGTTAAAAAAGAGAGAGTCATCGTTAGCTGGAAATGAGAGGTCCTTGTAAAGGTCTCCCTTGAGATCTGTCAGTACCCTGTCTCCCAGCATCTTCTACAAAACGGCCAAGTATTTGCGGCTACTTCCAAAACCACACGACTCTGATTTAAGCCTGCAAAGCATATTAAGAGGGGTGGAGAAGAAATGGGGTTAATACTACAGGAGTTGCTGTCATTGTTATTAATCAAATTGAAACAAATATGATTTTTTAAAAAGAAAAAATATACTATAAACCTACAATATAGGTGAAAGACACAAAAGATCAAGATTAAAATGCAACTCCACTATCAATACCATTAGAAAAATTTGAAATATACAAACAGCAAAAAAGCAGCTATAAAAACAGTGGATTCAAAAACACAACAGTATCCTATTAAAAACATTCATGAAAAACATTTATTTAATTAAAAAGATCCAGTTCTCAAAAGCCTGTTGGAATCTTTAAAAAAAAAAAGCCTTCGCTCGCTGACGGACAGACAGCAAAGAAGAGCCATCCCAGCCTCTATAGCAGTGGTTCTCAACCTGTGGGTCCCCAGATGTTTGTGGACTTCAGCTCCCAGAAGCCCCAGCCACTATGATCAATGCTCAGGGCTTCTGGGAGCTGAAGTCCACAAACATCTGGGGACCCACAGGTTGAGAACCACTGCTCTATAGGAAGGGAATTCTTGAGACTAGGGGCAATGACCAAGAAGGCCTTGTAAAGACATTCATATCACAAAGAAGGAAAGGGGTTGGTAGGGGACAATGAGGAAGGAAAGTCGGCTCAGAATAGAAAATAAATTCACAATAATAACAAGAACTCAAATTGTTTCTTCAAGGAATGCACAGTTAACTCACAGAACTGTAAACTCCTAGAAAAAACTTCCATCAACAGTAATGATCAGCCACAGCTGCCGAATAGAGACTCCATGGTCGAAGGGGGTCATCCCAGGGAGGAGCTATGGGGGGCAAAATGAGGCCACTGGTCCCCCAACTAGGATTCTGCACTCCCAATGGAATTCTCCTTCAGTCCCCAAATTTCTAGCATTGCAACAACTAAATACTTAAACAGAGTGAGAGATAGAGTTCAGGCATCCAAAGCAAAGCGATGAGCAAAAAGACCACAAAAACCTTTCACTGTCTCACTCTCTGCAGTGCTTGAAATCTGGGGGCGGAAGGAAAATTTCACAGGGCAGGGAGGAGAGAGGATACTTATTGGGAGAGCGGGACCCTCATTTTGCCCCTCCCTTACAGCTACAGCTCTGAGTGAAGAAGAAGAAGCAGAGAAGGAAGGGCTTTTGCTTTCATAGGACTCCCGGGGAACACAGCCGGTCGTGCTCTAGCCAGCCTGGTTCAACAGAGCTCTTCTTAAGTTCTTAAGGAGGAACACAGAAGGAGGACCTCAACGTCTAACCTAAAACCATGCGGACGCTAGGGAAGAAATGACTTTGCAGAAATCCTACAAAGGACTGCACTGTCTTCCTCTTATATTCAAGAATAATTTCATTGATCTTCTCTCCCCTCAACCTTAGTCTATACAGAAAAGATGAGTTGCTTACCATGTCTCCTCTTTTCTTCATCGCAGCGGCCTCAAGGAGAATCTGGCAAGTAAGAAGTAAATATAAAATCCAGTGCACAGGCAGATACAGAGAGAAAAATAAATTCACAAAGAGACCTTAATTAAACTCAAAAAAAAAAAAACCCATTGTTGTTGCTGTGTACCTTCAAGTTGTTTCTGATCTGTAGAGATCCTAAAGTGAACCTATCATGGGGTTTTCTGAGGCTGAGAGTGTGTGACATGCCCAAGGTCACTCAAGGGGTTTCCATCACCAGAGAATCGAATCCTGATCTCCAGGGTTGTAGACCAAAGCTCACACCACTACACCACACTGGCGTTCAAACTTAATTAAACTCAAAGGCTCAGCAAGGGACTTAACATTTTTCTAAGTGAACTTCCATGCGCACAAAATAGAAGTGAACAGTTTCTCAATTCTGATCATTCTGTTCTGTTCAGACTTCACCTGCAATACTGTGGGACACCACATCTCAAGAAGGGTGTTGAGAAGCTGGAACATGTGCAGAAGGCCTCCACCAAAATGGTAACAGACCTGGAAACCCTGCCCTATGAGAAGCAGCCTAGGGAGCTGGGGATGTTTAGTCTGGATAAGGAAAGGTTGTGAGATAACCCGTGTTTAAATATTTGAAAGGATGTCATATAGAAGATGGAGCAAGCTTGTTTTCTGCTGGTCCAGAGACTAGGACATGGAGCAACAGATTCAAGATACAGCAAAAGAGATTCCACCTAAATATTAGGAAGAACCTCTTGATGGTAAGATCAGTTTGAGAATGGAATACGCTGCCTGGGAGTGTGATGGAGTCTCTTCTTTGGAGACTTTTAAAGAAAGGCTGGAACACCATCTGTCAGGAGTGCTTTGATTGTGTATTCCTTCATGGTAGAAGGGGGTTGGACTGGATAGCTCTTGGGGTCTCTTCCAACTCTATGATTCAACATCCATGTTCTCCTAGGGCAGTGGTTCTCAACCTGTGGGTGCCCAGATGTTTGTGGACTTCAGCTCCCAGAAGCCCCAGCCACTGTGGTCAATGCTCAGGGCTTCTGGGAGCTGAAGTCCAAAAACATCTGGGGACCCACAGGTTAAGAACCACTGCCCTAGGGGATGCCATGATGTTGCAACATGTGGGCATCAAACAATGGTAACCAGAGAAACGACTGATAGGCACAGCTCCAATGCGGAGTAGGCACCACTCCCAATGTGCATCCAGACAAGAGGTGCCAGAATGCAACAGGAGTGCCAAACATGCAGCAGAACACTCTTGCTGGTACCCGGATGCAGATCTTCCCAATTCACTAACAACGTTTTGTTGTATTTCTGCAAGTCATGAAACATATATCACGACACAGAATCTCAGCTGATGTTTTTGATTAATTAATATACAAAGGAGAGTCAGCATGGCATTGCGGTCTGAGCACTGAGACTCTAGAGACCAGGGTTCAAATTCCCACTCAGCCATGGAAATGCTCTGGGTGACCCTGAGCAAGTCACGCTCTCTCAGCCCCAGAGGAAGGCAAAGGCAAACCCCCTCTAAATAAATCTTGCCGAGAAAACCCCATGACAGGTTCGCCTTAACCATAAGTCAGAAATGACTTGAAGGCACACAATAAGAAGAAATTTAGAAAGAGGACATCACAATTTGCGCAGTCAGAGAAATAAGAATTGTTGGGGGTAGTCAATGCTTGAAGCCTGGAGTTAACAAGTTGGAAATAACACAGTAACATGTGACAACTTTTTTTTGGACATAACCTAGTTACATTTGAAAATTTCAAGGCATGGGAGAGATGCTGGGCCTTTTTTTTTTTTTTTGGTGCAATGAATAATGTTTTGAGTCGCTCTTAATTTATTTTTAGAGGCTATTTCTAGGCTATTCCTAACTGTAGTAAAAGCAAGGGAGCTTTGCAAGATACTAAAAATTGCTGGACATCTGATTCTGAATTTAAAAAAAAAAACCTCTTGAGAACCTAATTTTGTTCACTTATTCTTACTTCCATTTTTAATTTTGCTGTTTTTTAATGGATTTTAATTGGATTATATATGGCTTTTAATTGATGTTCAGACCTGCCTTTTCCAATCTGTTGCTCTCTAGATGCTTTGGACTTCAACTCCTGTATGACTCAGGCAATTTGGCCAATGGTCAGAACGCCGGCCCAGGTAATGCAAATCATCTGGAGGTTTCTAGGTAGCAGAGGGACTGCTGGATTTAAAGACTGCAGAGAGGGACTCCTTTTTAGGGACTCTTTGGCCAAAAAAAAAAAAACAAGGTAGAAAGACTTTAAATAAATAAACATTTTGCAATCTGTTTTATAAGGTCTGTTGGAATACAAATGCAATTTACATTTTTGAATACAAATACACAGTTCTTTGTACTCGATGAAGACTATAACTTGATGGAAGGAACAACTCACCCAGCCTGAGAAAACTGCGGCCGATAACTACCATATCAGTGCAGCGGTGAATCTGTTCAAGGTTTTAGTCCAGACTTTACAGGAGCTATGCAAGGTGCTGAAGCTATTTTGTACAATACTCAAAACCAGTGTTATGTCTCTCCAGCAGAAAAGGATCGTGACATCTAGGAAAACTTAATGAAAGCACAGCCATACTTTCATTCACAATATTCTATGGGGCTGTTTAAATATTTTCAAACTGGTTTAAGTGACTGCTGTTTCTAATAGGTTGGAATATTTGCTTTATTAACACATTTTTTTAATAATTTTATTCAAATTTCAACAAATAAAACAAACAATTATCTCTGCAAGGTTTATATGAAATGTTTTTCCTTCTTCCTTTCCTTTCTGGATTACAACTATTAATATTCCCTCTATTTATTATACCACGTATCGCAATAAAATGTTAATAACCTATAATTTGTTAGTTCCTGCTGTATGTCTCTACTTTACTTGTTACATGATATTTCGTTGACTATTAACCTGAATAGTAACTGATATCATGAAAAATGTACTACCTTCTATCCCCATTAACACATTTTTAATTAAAATCCCTGTTTTTAGCTGTGCTGTGTTTTATTCTGTGCTGTGAGTGGTCTTAGATCTCATATTGAGACAAAGGTAGGATAGAAATTAAATTAAAGAAAGAAAGGATGAAAGAAATAAAGGTATCAAGGACAACCCTTCAAAAACCAAGGGATTTTCATATGTGGTGGACATGCAAGATAGCAAAAAAATTTTGGAACGGGGTACATGATGAAATTCAGAGAATTTGTAAGTTGAATTTTGAAATGAAACCGGACTTTATCTGTTAAATACGCTAGGGCAACAAAAGGAAATAACACGTCATCAGAAGATATTATTGTATTTAATAACTGCAGCAAGGCTACCAAATGCGCAACACTGGAAAGAAAAGAAATATATTGATACTGAGGAGTGGAAGTTAAAAGTTCTGGATATGATAGAGATGCAAAAATTAGCATTTTCTATGAAGAATACATCTATCCAGAAGTTCGAAACAGAATGGAAAGGAGTATTGGATTGGGTGAGGATATAAATGTATAAGAAATCAAGAAGAAATAAAGCAATCGTTCTTTTCTCTGTAAAATAGAAATTGTGTTTGTATGTAATGGAAATAAGCAATTGCAACTGGAAGATTTAAGTCTGGAAGTGTGTGTGCGGGAGTTATTTTTGGGATTAAACCTTAATAAAAATTATTGCAGAAAAAAAGATAAAAACCAAGGGATGCCGGCCAATCATTGTTATTATACATCTGGCAGTGGAATGCCTAAAATAATAAGAGGTATCATCCTGCCTGTAATGGAACAGAAGATGGCATCTTCTGTCCATCTCTCTCTCCCCTCTCCTTCTGTAAAATGCTAAACCCACCTCCATAAAAACAATAGGATGGCTTGATTTTGGAGCGTTTGAATTCCCCAAATAGAAATTACTAAATAAAAAGATACTGTGGTACAATGGTTTGAACATTGGACCAAAATCCTGAAGGCAAGGGTTCAATACCCTGCTTGGATCACTTAGGGGAAACAGCCTTCTTTGATTTGTGCTGGACTTTATTTGCTGTTGTTTTCTTTTGATTTTTTTTTTTAAGTTTTAAGTTGGTCAAATTGGGGTTTTTTTTAAGTTTGTGAGCTATTTTTTTTTTTTAACTTTCTTTTAACTGTTTTAAGGCACCCTGGGTTCCTTTCTTGAGTCAATTTCTTCTCGTATTGGTAACGGAGGGTTAAACGTAATTAATAGATAACAAGCTGGTGCTTCGTCAGTGGAGGGAGTTCATTTAAGTGTAATTTTGTTAATTGTCAATATTGTGGATATATGTTGTGTATAATATTTGTGTATCAAGTGAAAGTATATGTTGTGTATATGTTTTCTTTTGTTATGGTCATATTTACTTACAGTGATTGTTGTATTCTGTCTTATTTTTCCTTATTTTAATAAAAATATATATATTTTTAAAAAAGCCTGAATCCCAAGCTTGGAAAAAGGCAGGATATAAATAAACATCACCATCATCATCATCATCATCTCTCTCAGAGCTTTCCAAATGGTGTGCCACGACACATTGGTGTGTCACCTGAAGTGTGCAGGTGTGTCGCCTACAATCTTGGAACTGTATTTTATTATTTATAAATCGTATATTTTTAGAAATATACGAAAGGCTTCCATGAGATAGGTTGTGTCCCCACACATTTTGTTATTACAATTTATGTTTGTGTCTGGATCTCTTATAAGGGGTTAGTTTAACCTCCGGTTTGCTAGTAAAACTGTGTCGCAAAATGATGCATGTCTAAAAAAGTGTGTCACCAACATGGAAAGCTTGGAAAGCTCTGATCTACCTTGTAGGCCTAAACGGGACCGGTCCTTCTTCCCAAATAACCCTGGAATTTGTAATTCCGCACATTGTGATGGGGGAAACGTGTCACGCAGCTCTAACAGAATTTTAACCACCACAAAAAAAACCAACTGCAGTTCCCAGAATTCTTGGGATTTTTAGGAAGAGAACTTTCTGTCAGTCCCACCAGCTTCACGGACACCGGCCTTGAAGTCAAGGGATAGGACCGCTCTGTTCTGCTTTGGTCAGACCCTCGCCCTGGAAAGGTGTCCAGAGGAGGGTGACCAAAATGGTGGAAGGCCTGGAGAACACCCCCTACGAGGAGGGAGCTGGGTCTGGTTAGCCTGGAGAAGGTTAAGAGGCGACACCAACCACTTCCTGGGCAGCTAATGATGGACCACAGCCCAGTTTCTCAGCACCATGAATCCTCTCCCGAGGGGCCCCACACCTCCCAGGAAGGAGATGGGCAAGAGAGACGAGTGTAGGATCACCATGCCAACCTGCCCCCTTTTCCTGACCTGATTTGGACCCTAGGTTCTCCTCACCATGCTTCGGATCCCGTCCCACAGACACACACACACACACACACACACACACACACATTTTGGTATTTGCGGTCTTTCCACTTCTGCGGGGGTCCTGAGCCCTTAACCCTAGTAAATGTGGACAGCCGACTGCATTCGCCTTGACGCCATCCTGATCGCCATCTCCCAACCTATTTCCCAGAACGTCAATTTAAATAAATTTAAACATTTTAAAATTTGCAACAGTAAAGAATAATTTAAACAGATTAAATGTCTATCGCACAATGCATCAATTTAAATGTATCAACTTATATCAACTTAACTATTAAAAACAGGTGCATATATAGTTTTGGTTGAAACCATTGCGTCTTGAAGGCTTTAATAAGAAAAGCCGTATCTTAATCTGGCACTGGAATAACGCCACTGTCTGCATCAATCAGGACGCCAAGAGGATGGCTTTCACACCGGGATTGCCACAGCAGAGAAGGACACATAATGTGCTGCTCTCACTGGTGGGACACAGAGTTCTCTTGAGCTTATTTCCTGCTTGTGGGATCCCACTGATCATGGGTTGGCCGCTCTAGGAAGATGATGCTAATCAGGCCTCTGGGTTTCATCCAGCAGCACTCTTCTGATCTACTATGTAAGAGTCAAAGTTTGCCTGTGAGTTTGTGAGTTTGTCCGCGTCAGGCAGGCAAAAACCTCATATGATTGGCTGTGTCGGGTGAGAAGACCTCATACGATTGGCTAGCTGCGAAGATTCTATGGAACCCTGGGGTTGGCAGTTCAGGGAGGAGTCTTTAGAATTCTCAGCCAGAGAGCTCAGGCCGGTTGCTATGGAGACGAGGCCTAGCAGCAAAAAGGAGGGCACTGTTATTCCCTCAGGAACCCAACCTCTGTATGTTAATAACTCTGAATACAGACTGCATTGGGGAATATGGGGAAAAGTTACAAACAGCTACTGGACAAGACAGATTGAGGAATTAAAGCTGAATTATTATTATTATTATTATTATTATTATTATTACTATTACTATTACTATTATTATTAAAGACACAAGATCTCAAATCTGTGTATTTCAACTGCATCTAATTCCAAAGGTAAGGTAAGGTAATTCCTTAGGTATTTCTAACAAGAATTACCTACAAGAAAAGAAAATCTGGGGCAACAACAGGTAAATATGCTAGTGTTCTTATAATTCTTGCTGGGACAGTCTTTTAGTTTTTTATCCTCTAACTTTTCACTGATGAAAGGAAGAGCACACATGGCCAAGCAACATCAGAGTGCGTGAGCCTACCAGGAAGGGGCAAGATTCTGTCCCTTCCTCTCCGTTCCCCTCCTCTCCTCCTTGCTGAATTAACTGAATGCAAAGTACTTTTGCATTTTGAACCCTGTGTGAAGCAACCGAAGTAAGCTGAGAACAATGGGGAAAGCGGGTGGAGAGAGAGAAACCAGGACATTTTAAAAGCAGCTGGGAAGGGGGGACGACAGAGAACTAATCAGGACCATGCCTGCCAAATCGAGGCAGTTGGAGGTAGGAAATAGCCTTGTGGGCCACACTTCGGCACATTCCTCCAGGTGCCAGTTTTTTTAATTTATTTATTTATTTTAACCAACACAAAGGCAGCAAACCTTTCATGCCCAGCTGCAACTGCCAAAATACCTCTTTCACAGCAGCTCTGCGAGGGCCAAAAAACCCCAAAACAAATCGAAGTCTTATTCTTTGTACCAGATCTCTTCAAGCTAATGGAAAACTCTCCCAAATTGAAACCCTTCCAAAATTAATTCAAAAGCTTAGCCACGTCAGTTTGTTGCAGCCAAAACAACAAGGTGCTCCCACGGCACCCTAAAACTGTAACTATTTCATCCCTGGATGAGCTGTTTGCGGATGCTACCCCACTTTGTCAGATACCCAGTAATCCAGAATTTTTGGTACAGTTCCAATTCCACCCTCACCCACGTGAACTGAAATTCTGGATAAGGCTGCATGCATCTGATGAACCGGGCTACAGTCCCCACAAAAGAAGACTCTAATCAATAATAAATATGTTGATCATAATAAATATGCTGATCTTTAAGATTCCATTATTGGTTATTTTCCTTCCAACCATACACACAAGCTGCAAGTAATGAGACTGTTGCTGTTGTTGGGTACCTTCAAGTCCCTTTTTTGACTTACAGCAATGCTAAGGCGAACCTCAAATGGGATTTTCTTGTTAAGTGCTGTTCAGAGGAGGTTTGCCTTTGCATTCCTCTGAGGCTGAGAGAGTGTGACTCCCCAAGTTCACCCAGTGGGTTTCCACAGCTGAGGGAGTGTTTCAACCCTGATCTCCCAGGCTTCACAAAATCAAACCACTACATCGTACTGCCACTCAAATAAAAAGGCCTGTTGGGTCCGAAAGAGATCAGCAAGGTATCTCACAGCAGGCTGCTCCTAAGAAAGACACAAAGCGAATAGCCATCCGCTTCCTCAGCTATTGGGATTCCCCCATTGCTGGTATTGAGAGGTACACTGCCACTACGCATGGAGGCTCTGCTTAGCCATCGTGCTTATTGGAAGACTAGGGCCATTTCCACATTACAAGGTTATCCGCACTAGCCTGTTATAGCGTGATGATTGCACTTTCAACATCCTCTGGAATCCTGGGGTTTGCAGTTTCGGAGGGGCCGGGCGGCCCCTCCCGAAACTGCAAACCCCAGGATCCAGAGGATGTTGAAAGTGCAATCATCGCGCTATAACAGCGTAGTGTGGAAATGGCCCAGAAACCTTTTCCCTTACGGAGCTGACAGGTGCCCCTTGATTACAAGGAATGCTCCCTATTTGAAGCTTTGGAAAGCTGTTTCTTTTATATGGACTGAACAAGATGCAAGAACAGAAATATGTCTGCCCTTCAATTTATGAAGGTGGACAATACTTAATCCATACTTCCATTTGGTGTTTAAGCAGAACATCCGCTTCCCTAGGGCCATTTCCACACTGGACTGTTGTAGCGCTATGATTCCGCTTTCAACGTCCTATGGAGCCCTGGGGTTTGGGGGGCTCAAAGGCCCCTCTCTAAACTGCAAGCCCCAGCATTCCAGAGGAGGTTGAAAGTGGGATCATAGCGCTACAACAGTCTAGTGTGGAAGTGGCCCGAGATCATCCACCCTGCATGTCCCCACTTTCAAACTGATCTGTATTTGCTGATGCGTTTGGAAAACCCGGCAGCCCTGAACAATCGGCCAGGGCCCCCTTTTCCGACGGCCCCTCAGACCCCCCTGCCAAAGCTACCTCGCCCCCCATCTGCCTCCCCCACCCCAGCGCCCCAGCAAAGGAAGCTCTCCCCCTGCCCGGGCTCTCTTCCTCTGAGCTCCCCCTCCCCACTTCCAAACCAAGCCAGAGGCGCCTCTGCTCCCGGCAGCATGCGTGCACGCACGGACGTGTGCAAGGCTGCATGCACGCGGGCAAAACTGGGAGCGCCATCCACCCCACCCCTCGCCCCAACGGCGACCCCCACGCCCATCATCCTCACCCCCGGTCCCACCTTTCACCAAGACCGCCAGGAGGGCTTCCTCTCTTCCAGCCGAGGCCCGGAGCGACCGCAGGCAGCGGCCAAACCTCCCCGCGCCGGGGCATAGAGCCACACGCGCCCTCGGCACGGAGCGATACCAGGTTCAGTCCGGGACGCCGCCTTTGTGGCCCAGAAAACTACCCTTCCCATCATGCACTCGGCCCAGGGAGTGGGCGGATCCTCCCATAAGGCACTGCGGGCTGGCAAGGACTACGCATCCCAGCATGCCTTGCGAGAGAGGATGCGCTTGCTTTTCCTTCTTCAGCCTTCACAGCGCACTGTAATGACTTTTTTTTTTGAGATTTAAGGGAAAGGAATGCTTAGAAGAAAATTGTGACTCACCCTAACCTTTGAGATAGAATCAGAGGGCCCTTGTGCACTACCCTGTTACAGTGCTATCATTCACAGAATCACAGAGTTTGAAGAGACCCCAGGGGCCATCCAGTCCAACCCCCTGCTATGCAGGAACACCCATCAAAACATTCCCAACACAGGGCCACCCAACCTCTGCTTAAAAACCTCCAGAGGAGACTCCGCCACACTCCATGGAGGCAACATCTTCCACTGCCGGACAGCCCTGACTGTCAGGAAGTTCTTCACGTGGAATCTCCTTTCCTGCAGCTTGAATCCATTGCTCCTAGTCCTAGTCTCGGGAGCAGCAGAAAACAAGCCCACTCCCTCCTCAACATGACACACCTTCAGATATTTAAACATGGCTATCATGTCCCCTCTTAGCCTTCTCTTCTGCAGACTAAACATCCCTAGCTCCCTAATCCACTTCTCATACAGCTTCATGGCTTCCAGACCCTTCAACAATTTGGTCGCCCTCCTTGGGACACATTCCACTTCCAACATCTGGTGGAATTCTGGGGCTTGTAATTTCCTGTAGCCAAAGAGCTCCCTGGCTGAGAATTCTAAATGCCCCTCCCTAAACTGCTAGGAATGTCTGCATTGGCTCATGAGTTGTTTCTGCAAATGGTGCTTCTTGTTGTGTTTGTTACCTAGTGTCTAGTACTGGACTCCATTTTCCTTGCGGAACTCCATGCTCTTTCTTGCCTCGGCTTGTGCTCTAATTCCAGAGAGTCTGGTTTTGCGTCTAGTGTTGCACAGACTGACTGTTCCTTCAGGAAGACCGGGAGACTTGACTACTGACCCTGCAGCTAGCTTTCCCCTTTCTGGACCAGGTGTTGGCATGAGACTCCCATAGTACTGACTTATGGCAACCTGATGAATGAGAGATCTCTAAAATACCCTGTTTATCAACAGCCCTGGCTGGGTCTTTGACTGAGTCAATCTACCTGTGTTATGGTCTTCCTCTTTTTCCACTACCTTCAACATTATCTAGCATTATCATCTTCTGTATCCAAAGTATGACATCTTCAGTTTAGGCATTTTTGCTTCTAGTGAGAGTTAAGGCTTGCTTTGCTCTCAGACACATTCATTTGTCTCTTTGGCTGCCCTCGGTATCCACAGAAGTACCCTCCAACACCATATTTCAAATCAACTGGTTCTCTCCCAGTCAGCAGAGTCACTTGTACTGCTGAAGAAATATACTTTTTAGTTTGGACTGCCTGAGGATTCTTCTTCCCATAATCTCCTTGCCCTCCGGCCAGAACTGGAGTGTGGGGTAAGAGCAACATGTGCAGAAAAGAAAACAGGCAAACCACAAAGCTCTGAAAGTCACAAAATTTAGTTTAATTCGACATTTTATCAGTGATGTTATTGTAAGGCATCAATGTACATTTAAAAGGAATTTCCACCAGGGTTACATACATTCTCCTGGAAAAATTAAAACAGAATAAAATGAAGGCCTAAGGCAGCAGGAGGGCAAGGCTAATGGCTGCTGGTCTTTACCAGGTTGGAACGGTGGTGTCAAAATGTGCCGCACGCCAGGAATGGCCAATTGTTTGCAATGTTACAAGTGGGAGGTAATTGTGTGGGTCCATTCTTTTGAGAGGAGGACAATTCCCTACCATGTTCCCTGCTACTTAAGTCAAGGGAATCTCTGTGAAAGGGAATAGAGTTTCTTGAAATTTCCAAGTATTTCACCACCCATGAAGCATCTTGGTGAGGCCCACGCTCATTATTGCTTTATCCCATTTTTATCTGAAGTTGGCTAACACAAAAAACAAATAGTCAAAAGCTGGAAGATAGGGAGAAAAGAGTTAACAGCATGTAGCTCCACTTGCATGTGCTTGTGAATGCTTTCTTTATGGTGGACTTCAGGCTGAGCATTTCTGTCCCTGACATCCTGAACATGACATATAGCTGGTAGGAATTAACAGCCTGTTCTCCCTCACCACCACCAAACACACACATACACACATCCCACAATGAGTAAGGCCACTCAATGTAACTCTTAAATATGAAGGCAACTAGCACAACGAGCAACTTCCACATATGCTGGTAGCAGCAGTCAGGTTAAAAACATGAGAGCAGAACTGTGTGTGTCCAAATGTGAAACAAACACATCCCATGGAGGCAGCCATAGGTGCCAGCCCACTAAGGGCACCAGGGCAAAAGGTTTTCTCTTCACTTCACAGACAACTGCTCAATGGACTCCTGTGCCCTCTACCACAAAGTGTAAAGCAGCCCTCAGGCATACCCATCTCTCAGGTCAAAAAGAGGAAAACTCATCCATGTTCCCATACCCCTTAAAGGTGCTGAATATTTCCAGCACTCCCCTTGCTTTTGTTTTAAAGGCTCCTTATAGACCTATTTTGTTCAATGATCGACTCTGATTCTCCCAAATCGCCCTTAATGAAAAAATTAAAAACTTTGCCATTCTCACAACACAAATATCTGAGCCTCTATCCTCTTGGCTCAGCTTTGGCAACTGACCAATGCCACACACAGGGCTACCTCTCCATTTGTTTCTGATGGATATGAATTAGGCCAAGTCCCCTGTATCAGAAAGACGTTGCATAGAGTGTGTGTGTGTGTGTATGTGTGTGTGCACATGCACCCAGTGCCTGCCTATGAATCAGTGAAGAAAGATTTTGGTGAACAGCAGTATGGGTAAAAAAAGGCTTGTTGATTAGCAACATGGCTTTGGCCCCAAGTTTGGCTTGAAAGAAGCTGCCATTGAGATCCAACAGTCATTTTCTCAGCTGGAGAAAATGTCTTTGGCAAGACACAAGCCTATCTGGGGCTAAAGCAGACACTTCTAAACAGAAATACTAATTTTATTACATTTATTTTTGCCCTACCTTGCTCCCTAACACTGGGAACTGAGGCAGCATGTTCTTTGGCCCCAGTGCATCCACCAGGACCTTCTCTTGTGCTGGCCTCTTGTGCAATGAGTGCATGTCGTACAACGTCATACCCAAAAATCTATGTAGATGGACTGCACCTGTGCCTGCTGATATAGCCCATGTAATAATTTGCAAGAAGAGGCAGGGTAACCTATCACCCCACCTGTTTTGAGAGCCACATCCCAGGCACTGATGAAGGCCAAGGCTTAGATCTGCATGAGAGCTGGAGAAAACTGTCCCCTGCCTCTGCAATTCAGCAATGTTTGGGTATCAAACTTCTTACAGAAGAGAATGGCCAGGCAGAACGGAAACACAGGAGGCAGCTGAATCCCCACCAAGTCTCCCAACCTTTGACCCCTAATCCCCTCTGACAAAATCTTGAAAGAGATTCTTCACTCTTCTAGATTCTCCATTTCCTGAATCGCACAGTAAAGAGCACAAAGGAGAACAACAGATTCCCCCCTGCCAACACACCACCATTTTCTTTCACTTACTTTAAAAGAGACCACCTTCTTGGCAAAGGCTTGCCTCACCTTCAAATGTCCATGACACCGATCCTCTTCTCTCCTCACTTCCTCAACAGCAGGCACTCAGGAGTGACTTGTGCCCCCCTCCATCAAGGCCTGGAGGGCAAGCCACCTGCCAGGTGCCTGAAACAAAACTCTTTTTCTGCTTGCAATGGACACCCTGGAATTCACATTCATGATGCATCAAGTCAAAAGATCCATCCCAAAAAACAGCTCCCGCTTGCAGCTATAAGGAGATATATCCCTGATATCTGACTGTGCCAGTAAGTCAGGCACCTGAAGGCACGTTTCGTGTGGGGCTGGAGGAGGGAGTCGAGATCTTAAAATCTGGTCCCCTCTAGTGGCAGCTGTGGCAGAAAGGGTGAGCAGTACTTTCTTAATATCGCCTCCTTCTTGCCTGCCCCTCCAGCTTCAAATGCCCAGCATGAGCTGTCATGCTAAGCAGACACATTTACGTCCCTGAGAGAAATGGCACTGTGTACAGTTTCAGGAGACTTGTCCTCGTACCCAGCTGCTGGGGCCTCTACAGTAACAGCTGTCGTGTCCATGGCAAGGAGCGGGTTCAAGCCCTGTGTCAAGATCTGCTGGATGGTTTTCCGCAAGTTGGGGTGCAGCTGGTTCTGGGTCTGATAGAAAACTTCTAAGGCAAAGGACTTCAAGGTGCCAGTGCAGAGATCCTCGTATAATGGAATCGTGTACATCCGCGACATCTGCAACAGAGCAAATGGAACACCGTACAAAAGATGAGGAGGAGGATAACAGCAAAGACAATAGACAAATGATACAGCGTAGTGGAAAACAGCCTGAGCTACTGGGTCAGGAAGCCTTGGTCTCTCTCCTCTGCCTTGAAACCCACAGGTGGCCTCAGGGAAGGCACTCTTTGTCAGCCTCACTGAGCACCTGACAGATGCATACCATAACAGTGACATACTATACAGCCAGGGTGGGAATCACGTAGCCCAGGGGTGGATGACACCATAGGGTCCAGGAGACAATTCTGCCCTACCCATCCCCTGCTTCTCAAGGACTGCAGCCTCTCAACAATGTTCCCAAATATATTTTCATCCAATCTCTTCCCAAAATGGTGACCAAAGGTGACACTGTATCACTTCCAGCTATCATTTGAAAAAAGAATTTGATAAAAATACAGGAATTTGGGATGGGCAAGGAGTTTTCTGTGCAGGGACAGGAGTGTTTTTCCATATTCTGGATACTCTCTACATGGGTTTCAGCTGCAAAAATGGAGTCCAGGGCCACTGGTAGCCCATGGACCATACTTTGCCCACCCTTGATGTAGGCCTTCTGATGTCACTGGACTGCAAATTCCAGCAGCCCTAGCCAGTATACCCAATGCTGAGGAATTTAGGGTGTTGCAGTCCAACAGCTTTAGAGAGTCTCCTGATTCTACTCCTGGCCTTACAGAACTAAGCTCTCTAAAATGATAATCTCGGATTAACATAGTGCTTCAGACTGTTTAAAATTATCTACGTATCTGTTTCATTTTCTCTTCCCTGCCTTCTGGAACAATGGCCTCAAAGCTGTGTTGCAGAGCCTGAGATTACATAATGACTTGTCTAAAAGCCACTTGGAAGTCACAGCTGAGGTTACATCTAACTAGAGATTTTTTGGTTCATAATTTGGGTCTCTTAGGCACAACCTTGTGACATCTTCTTAGCATTTCACTTTGTGATAAAATGCTTCCCCTTTCTCAGATATGTACTCAAGGCTGTGAGATTCCAATTTTTACCAAGATGAGACCAGATCCCAGGTCCCTTAGTTACAAAATCCAGGTCCTTCTACCAAATTATCAGGGACGTTATGTGGTGATCACTGAACAATTTCACAGCAAAGTACCAAGCAGCTGCTGATTCCAAGGATACTTGGAAAGGATACTCCACCTTCATCTAAGCCAGCTTTACTCTATTACAAGAGTCCAAATTCAGAATAACTTGCCACAGATTAGTTATATTTTAATTAAAGAAGCCTTTATTTTTTAATTCTGACTTTGAAAGTCTAAATACACCTCAGTAGACTGGGAGGCTAGCCATAAAAAAGAGACAGACATTGCACAAGATTAAAATTAGTTCTCTCTTGCATTAGATCACTGACACTGTGATTGCTTCTAGGTAGTTTGGTGGGTCATGATTAGGAAATCACAACCCCCAGAGTATTATTAAATAGTCGATCTGATTACAGTATTCAGAGAAACAGCCATGTTAATCTACTTTAGCATTGAAAGACATCAAAGAATCCAGTAACACTTCTGAAACTAACTGGAAAATAAAATTTCTAGCATAAGCTTTCAGGGGCTGTACTCAACACTAACAGAAAGGAACTGTACTCCACAAAAAAAAAAAAAAGCTTAGGCTAGTCTTTTTCCCAGTTAGTTTCAAAGCTGTTATTGAAAACAGACATGTTTGTTTGTTTATAAAACAGGCATTTGACAGGTAATTTATTCCAGGGAGTCTTTTCGGGGGGGGGAGTGTTGTATTTTTTTATCTTTAATGTTGTGTTTTAAAATGAGTTTACATCTTTGAATATTAATGGTGTTTTAATATGGAATCTTATCTAATTGGGTGTTAACACTTTTTTTCTGTCAAGTTTTTAGCTTTATCTTGCTTTAGCCTTGTTGTAAGCCACCTCATGTCAGGAGAAAGGTGAGAAATTA
The DNA here is from genome assembly GCA_948472985.1 of Iguana delicatissima. Lineage (NCBI taxonomy): Eukaryota > Metazoa > Chordata > Lepidosauria > Squamata > Iguanidae > Iguana > Iguana delicatissima. The sequence continues at coordinate 328,967 of CAOKZL010000555.1, read as the reverse complement.
ATCAATCAATTAATTAATTATAGATATATAGATATATCTGTTTAATGTTCACCTTGCTTTCTCATTGTTCTGCCTAGGATAGGAAGCTTAAGGGGAAAAATGTGAGACTGTAATGTTTCACTTGTAGGTTAAGACAATCCAAGGCAGCTTTGTCCAACTTGGTCATTCCAGATGTTTTGCATCACAATTTAAGGCCTTCAAGCATCAACTAATACACCCAGACTGTGTTCAGCAAACAGCCATCTAACATTGCAGTGGCTTGTTTTTAATCAGTATTTTCTTTTCTTTTTTTTAATTTTTATTAAAGTTATAACAAACAATATTTACAAATAATCATTCTTTCTTTTTATAAATATATAAGAAACAGAAAGCAAAGAAATATATACAATCAAATTTATATACCTATATACTTATGAATGTATATACCTATCCAACATCTAATTCTATTTCTATTTCTTCTTCTTCTATTGATCTTCTATCTTAATCTACGTAAATAGAGAGATAAATAGATCATTTCCCTTTTTATGTGACTTGCCATATAATTTTAAAAATATATTTTTCAATTCCCTTTTCCCATATCTTTGCTTATTTTCATTCTTTTCATGTTTCTTTCTGAATCGCCCATTTTCTTTGTATGTATTCTTTAATTAGTTTCAATTCTTCCCTATTTTTCCCTCTTGTTTCACCCTTAAGTGTCATTGTCAAATCATCCATCAGTATTTTCAACACCAGGAGGGTCTCAAAGGGAAAACTGTGTCTGTAAATCGCAAACAGCACCATAAGATTTCTCAAAGGAAAGATTAGATGTTTGCCCTGCCTTTATTCAGCGCATCGAGCTTTCAATTTCATTTCATTCAGGTACTGCTGTGAAGTGTAGTAGGGTTCAATGTAAAATCAACCAGTCAATCATGAGGGCTACCAAGGAAAGGTAGAATGAGCAGATGGTGCTGTCCTTCACCCTTGGAAAACTGAGTGCTATTTTAGGGAAAAAAACATTCTCATTGTATGTGAAATTATTTCCTCCTAACTAATCTTTGGCAAGGAAGAGCAGGGGCTCCAGCTAGCCAGAAAAAGCAAGCAGCAAGCAGCCATGAGGCAGTTTACAGTGGCTGAAACAGCACAGCTGGCAGGATGTTGCCAAATGTGCCTTCAGGACAACTGTTGTTCCCTCTCATTTCCACTTCCCTCAGCCCAGCAGGCAAATTACTATACGCTACCAGTTTGGTCAAGAAGCCATTGTTCCTGGGTCTACTGCTGCATGTTCTTCCCCTGCGTCACACACTTCAAGTGATGCAAGCCTTCCAATAATCTGTCAGTTAATACCTGGTTTTCCAAGAAGCGCCGGACTTTGTGAAGTTCAGGATAGTAGTCATTGCGGACAACGATCTGCAGCCAGCGGATGCGAATCTCTGCATTCATGCTGTCCAAGTGGGCCGAATAGCATTCAGAGAGCTTTGATATCACCTCTGAAAAGCATGCATTAGAAGGTTGAGAGCTAGTCTCAGGAAGTAGACCCTACAGAGAGGAATTGCTCCATTCTAGAAGAGGTTCAGAAACATCTGTAGACTAAATTTGCAAACCTAGCCCAACACTACAAAGCTACCAAAACAGACAAAAATATGTGTGTGTCCGTCCGTCCATCTTATATTTTCCTTAATCTAAAATCCATACAAAACAAACACTTATTGCCCTACATTTTCGCCACGCAGGTATACCTCAGCTAACAAAGCTTCTGACAAAGAATCTCCTTTTTACAAAGTATTTTTGCTCTGGCTCACCCCCTTTTCCTTTTCATCCCCCACCTAGCTGGAAGTTTTCAGCAGCATTGGCACTGGTGGAAGGATGAAGGAAGGCCAGAGAAACACAGACTTTCAGTGCTGGGCTGCAGCAATATATTTGCATTAAACCATGCAATAAAGTTCAAACTGGGAAATAATGGAATCTACTTTAGCCAATCACTAAAGCCAGTCTTTAGCCAATCGTCATCACAGTGTGCCTGCCCACAACACAAACAGTAAACAGCCTCAGTCTCCTGATTCTCTTGAATATGCACAAAAAAGCAAAACAGAGAGAAAAGGGGCTGATAAACCTGTCTCAGCAACTATTCCCAGCATGGTAAAAAAAGCACAGATTTATAAGTTTTCCCAACAAAGTGGACACTATAAGAAAAGCAGAGGGCAGTGAAAGAAAAAGTCATCCATGGATGCATTTTTCAGGAAGTCTTCATATAGTCTCTAGATCAGAACATCCAACACATTTTAGTTTACTTATGCCAGGCTTACCTGGCCTCATTGTTTCATTTTTACTTCAGCATACTGTTAGTTTTGAATTAAAAGTTTGTTTGCTGAAATATGTTCCAACTGTTCTTTTTGTGTGTACTGTAGGAACGTATCCCCATTCTTTCCATGTTATTTTTGCCCGTGGAACCAAATTTTCTGTTAAAGAAGTAATGCCAAGGAATATATCTACTTCATTAACTGAAAAATACATGTAGATGTTGAGAAAAAAATAACTCTCTTATGTTTACCCATTTGTTCCACTGTGCATTGTGCATCAGTGGAGATTCTGTTGCAAACTGTCTTGTGAGCAATTTTCTGTTAAAGACTGTTAATAAAAGCCAACATCTTAAGTGAGCTCAGTGGGCTAAATCTGCTCTCCCTAATGTTAGGAGCATGAATGTAACATGCAAAAAGATATCCCAGAAATTAGTATTGAAAGAAAAGCATAACCTAAATTGAGAAAGAATTTTCTTAAGAAGATGTCTATAGAAAACAAATTTATGTCCTTTGTGGCAGATTTCTTCTTTCCCTCCAGCGATATGATTTAGAATAATAACGCTAGTTACATTAACTGTAGGTTTTGACAATTAGTATATCGTGAAAAATAAACAGCTGAAGCATTTGAATGATATTTACAATTGGAGAAGTTATTTTATATAGTCGTGCATGATCTGCGTTACAAAAGCTGGAAGTCAAATGTATTTTAAAAAATTATCTTTGCTTTTTTTTCTTTCATATCTCTTTCTTTTTTGTCTGTCTTGTTTGCCATTTCTTTTTCTTTGGTTGGCATGTATTTTAATTCTTCATTCTATTTGAAAATATTTAATAAAAATATATAAAGCAGAATTATAATGTGAGTGTCTCAAAGTGACCACCAAGGGCTTCCACTGATGTTAACTGGAGTCACACTGGCCTCAACTTATGGCAACTCCATGCACGTGGGATCTCCAAGACACACTATTATTAACAGCCTGCTAAACTCTTGCAAATTCAGGGCATGGCTTTCTTGACTGAGTCAATCTGCATGTAAACTGCTCTATCTCCTTTCCACCTGCCTTTATTTTTACCAAGCATTATTGTGTTTTCTATAAAGACAAATGATTCAATTGCATATGCAGAAAATTCCCTGCAAAATAGCTCCAAATAACATGATAAGCTGTGATTTCTTTTCCCAGTTCCATGATTCTATGATTGGTTTACTTAGATCACTTCCAAGGCACCCTAGATTGATCCACTGACAGTGGCTCTCCAGGGATTCAGACACAAGTCTTTCTCGGTCCTACTCAGAGATGCTGGGGACAGAACTAGGCCCTTTTGCATACAAAGCAGTTGTTCTGCCATTGAGCACTGATCTTTCCCTAACTTGTTATACGTATGCTGGTTTCTGTGGTTGAGTGCAACATCTAGACTAGCTCTCAATAACCTATATAAGGATTATGTTTTTGGAATCTTTCTGAAGCCCCTCATTCCTCAGAAGGGATATAAATGCAGTATTGCTTGAGATGTAGCCTTTTGTAGCCATCTCTCAAGTCCTGGGAAGTATGCCATGCTCCATTATTGGTTAATAAAACACCCAATTATTAGTGCCTATTTATTGTTGCTGTTAACTGCTGTCAAGTCGACTTTGGCTCATGGTGACCCTATGAATGACAGATGTCCAAGTCACCCTATCATCAACAGCCCTGTTCAGGTCTTCAAGACTCAGGGCCATAGTTTCCTTGCTTGAGTCTGTCCACCTGTAATGCAGCCTTCCTCTTTTCCTATTGCCTTCTATCTTACCAAGCATACTAGTGTCTACTACTGGCGATTAATGAAGATTTCAGTACCATTGTGTGGTCACATCTCCTGAGTGTTATAGTTTGGGTCCCATCCTCCACCCCACCTCCTTATTTGCAACCTTTTTATTTGTAGCTGAGCTAAGCTGGCACTATCTCACCTGTGCTTACCTGCCCACTCTGAAAAACTCACCATGAGGCAGTGGTGACCCATCCAGTAGTCTGTCCAGGAAAAGTACTGTCTGGAACGTTTGCCACTCTGTAATGTTGACGCTGTTAGCAGCAGCCACAGCATCTAGAGGCTCCATGGTCCAGAGACTGAAGAGCGTTTCCACGGGGCTGGTCAGACTGGATCCCTGAGATAAGTCTGGTTCAATTAAAGGAGGGCCTGTTGCATTGAGCCAGCGTTCAAACTCAAGTCCTGCAAGAGACACACCAACATGGATCAAAAAGGGAATTGCATGGGGTTCTTTTTCAGGAAGCAGGAAGGCTTCAGTGTGCATTGGCCATCATGTGATACAGACTCAGAGCTCTGAGCTACACAGGAAGAAATAATTCATAGCCCTGATGCCTGAAATGCTTTTCACAGGAGGGGATGATGACTAAGATTTTCTGTATGCAAAGAACAGGGGCTGCCGTACAGTAACGCCAAACTCAGCTACCATGTTGTGCCACATTGATCTTAAAACTTCAGTCTCAAAGGCGGCAATAACTTTCTTACACTGCCAGCTTTGCCCAGATACTACTGTTTTACAATAATATCCTGCGTGTTCAAAGTACCACAGGCACATTATCTCAGAAACCTTAACTATTCAGTTGTAAGGGAGAGTCTACAAGTAATTAATTATTTCCCTTTTGTACTAACTACAGTATACATAAGTTACAAGTGTAACTTCAAGAGAAAACTTGATTCCTTTTGCAGGGTAACTGTTACTTTTTGCCTATAAGTACAGCAGCTCATTTCAGTAAATGGAGCATCACATGGTTCAAGTGCTTCCTCATGAGGTGTCTTGTGTGGCCGTCTCATACCCGGTTGTGGCTGTTAATAAGGTAGATGGGAGGAGCGTGAATAAAGATATTTTATATCAGAGTTCATAGCACTAGAATTGGCATTTTTTGCATAATAACTGAACATAAAATTGTACTAACAGTGACCAATTATTTTTGCTGGAGTTTGGAAATGTAACAGTAACAATTGCCATTTGAAAGTAATTTTCCAAACTCTGCTATAAGATAGTTCTGTACTATCCATAGAGCAGATGATGACGATGATGACTTTTTTTAATTTGTGCTTGAATATGTATAATTTACTGTGCTTTTATTGCAAACTTTTACATTACGTTGGAAGCCACCTTGCCTCCCAACTGTGGGAGAAAGGCAGGAAATAAGTAAGTAAATAAACACAACTACTGGCTAGGAGAAATGGGACTTACCATTCTAGGTAGAAACAGAAGTGAATGCTTATCAGGCAAGCCATTTGTCTGCCTTTTCTGAATAGGGAATAGCTTGTTCCGAGCAATGCCAATTTTTTGACAAGATATTCCCATGACTGGGCAGAAATATGAAATTTCTTTAAAAAAAAAAGGCCTTGAGGCAGAAAAAAAGGATGTTGGCAATGGAAGAGTTTTTAGATGGGCTTCCAGGAATGCTGAAGCAGTGTTTGTTGCCCTGAGCAACAAGTTGCAAAGATGAAGGGCCCAGGAGGGGACTTCATGGGCTACTGGGGAGAATTCTGTGCCCCAACACTCTTCTAAGGATGCTTCTTACAGTGATCTAACTTAGAGAGGTTTCTTTTACCAAGAACTGCCCTCCAACTGCAGAGGGGGAAGTAAACAGAAAAAAAAAATCGAACAGCCTGAAATGTCAAGAGAGGTCTATAGTCATGTCACATGTTATTTGTCAGCAATTAAGAAAGGTATTAAAGACAGGACAAACTCAAGACTGCACCCTGTCCTTTGCTTGAGGAAGCTGTGATGTAGACACACCCTCTGAAATGCTTTCCATCCCTGGGTTTAAGCACACAAACTCAAAACAGAAGCAGCATGGGCTATTCAGACCTTCTCTTATGCCAATGTTAAGTCCACTGGAAAATGCAATTCACTGCTGTAATATTTTTAACCTTCTAATCCAACCCATGGATGCTCCTTAAGGGTTTTCAGGTGTTACTAATCGCACATACTCCCACTCCTGTTGAGTGGCTGAACTGGGCAAAGAGGAGCTGGATCCCAACCTTTTGTCTGAAAACCAGAGCAGAATGTGTTGTCCTGTCACTGCTTTCCTCATGAACTCCCTTCACTGTGGGTCATGATAAGCCCCTTCAGTCCCTATGTGTCAACGAAGTCTACAAGATACAGAAGGATGGGATGGGTAGGATGAAACTCTCACTCTACCCTGCCTTTGTCAGAATGGCACAACAGCTTCAGTATGGTACATCTACAGAAGGAATACAGCACTAGGAATATGGCCTTGATATCAAGACACTAGTTCACAGCATCAACCATTTTTCAAATGTTATATACAGCCTGCTAACATTTTCCCCCCACCTGTTTTGCTATCAATGCACTGCTCTTTCAGTTCTGGGAAGAAAGCCAGGAACGAATCCAAGAGATCTTGGGCCACAACGCTTGTGAACTTGTACTTCTCAATGTAGGCCTGAAAGGGAAGCCGGAGAATGTGTTGAGGGGTTGGAAAACTTCAAGGAAAAAAAGCAAGACTTTTAGGGAGCAAAGCCTCAGGGATCAGGGAATTGAGAGCAATAATGGGGAATCAGCCAGAAAGCAAAGGTGGCAGGAGGACAATAATGCCAGAGCAGTGATTCTCAGGTTATCTGATGGGGGAGACCAGCAATTTCTTTTTCTAATGTGCCAGGAACCATTACTATATCTGTGTCCATTAGCTGCAACTGTTTCTTTCTTTCCTGGAAACTTGTTGCAAGCTAGCAGCTGATGATTCATAGACTAGCACTGGTACACAGACCACCACTTTGGGGGGCACAAGGCGAGATGACAACAAAAAATACAAAAATTAAGGGAGGTCAACTTCCCTGAAAGGATTCAGTTTTTTTTAAAAAGTCACTGAAGCAGAGCCAGGAGCTTCACATATCCCTCGCCAGACCACTTAAGACGGCACACACACACTCCCAAACACACTATCTCTGGAATTGTTTTCTGTATTTACTTTTTTAAAAAGTATACAAAATGCCATCTATACCCTCTACATCTAGGGCAAGAGTCATGTGGCTCTCCAGATTTTTGCTTTTAGCTGCTGCCATTATTGCCTTCAAGTCATTTCTAGGCAATCCTATTACAAGATTTTCTTGGCAAGATTTACTTAAGAGATTTGCCACTGCCTTCCTCTGAGAACGAGAGAATATGACTTCCCTAGGGTCACTCAATGGGTTTCCATGGCTGAATAGGATTTGAACCCTCACCTCCTGGAGTTCTAGATCAGTCCACAATTTAAACACCTACACCATGTTGGGTCAAATACAGAATTTGTTTCTGTGTGCCTTCGAATTGTTTCTGACTGTAATCCTATCATGGTTGTTTTCCTGGCAAAATTCCTTCAGAGGAGGTTTGCTATAGTATTCCTCTGAGGCTGAGACAGTGTGACTTTATGAAGTTCTCCCAATGGGTTTCAATGGCTGAGGGGGGGATTCAAACTCTGGTGTCCCAGAGCACCACACTCAAACCGCTACAGCATGCTAGCCACAGTGGCAGGTGTAAGAGGCAATTTTACTCCGTTAGTGCCCTCCAGGACCTTTTTTTGCCTCCCAGATAAGGGGCTTTATTCAAAACTTTTTGTTTGCAAAAATATCAGGGGAAGAGGGATTCCCAAGGCATGAAGGGACCTGCAAGCCACACTTTCCCCACCCCAATGGATGATTCCCATTACCGCAGCCATTCTGAATCACAAAGCTCCCTTCCCCTTGAGAGCTACCAACGGCCACTCAGCTGCCACAAGGTCTTTCTTTAAATCACTACGGACCTCAGGCCTTTACGATGGCCATGCTAAATGCAGAAATAAAGCAAATACAATATGCCTCCAGAGGTTATGGCAAATGGCTGATTAAGACACCAACGCATAAGTTCTACAGATGCAGTTTTTAGGTAAGCGTGAACACACGCCTTAGGTTAAAAGTACAAAGAGAAGAAACCACTCCTGTGAAAAGCAAATGTTTACCAAGAAAATGATGACCTGTCAAGCCACCTGCTGTGACAGACCCCTCCCTTCCCATTTCACAACTTCTCATTACACTACTGTGAACCATTTCAACTGTTGTACCATAGTAAGACAGAGACAGACTTCTTGCTAATGTGCTTTTTTTCCTTCCCAGTAGTCTTATGAAGAGCATTTTTCAGATCCTGCTGCTACTTTCAATCAGCTTTTGGTAGTCTTGACTCCTTACACACACACACACACACACACAGAGAGAGAGAGAGAGAGAGAGGACCTTCTTTTCTGGCACTGCTGCTGTTGTTCTCCTAGGTATCTCAGCTAAAGTGCACACAGATAAGGGTCTCATATATACACACACACAGGTGGATACAACCCAGCCATGAAACCCAAGTTACTAACTCGGAGGAAGGCATCAAAGCGCATTGGGTCTCCGCAGAGCTGAGACAGGTAGTAAACAAAGCAGTAACCTTTCTCATACGTGAAGAGGTTCATCAGATTGCTAGGATTCACACCTGTAAAACAGGAAAACATTTTGGTAGGGCTATATGACATACGTGCTGGCATATAAGACACACCAGCATATAAGACGCACCCCATTTATACATCAGCAAATCCTATTTGCTGGTGTACAAGACACACTGGTGTATAAGATGCACCCCATTTTCAAACAATATTTTTCGAGGAAAAAAGTGAGTCTTATATGCCAGCAAATAGGTTATATAAAAACTAGATGTTTCTCTCAGCCATCATCTTCTTCACTCTCAGTTTTTTTTAACTGTACAGCACAGTTAAGTGTATGTGGTGCTTTAGGGCAACAATACGAAACAAACAAACAAACAAACACTACTCCCAGGAGCTTACAGTCTACAATGAGGTGGGAACTCACTCCTGTTTCCATCCCTTGCTTCTGGATGAGAACCCAAAGAGTGCTTACCCATGGTTGCTCTTCATACTGGAGAGAAGTGACAGAACTTCAGGGTTCTGTCCTGGGCTTGGTGTTGTTCATCATCTTTATAAATGACTTAGACGATGGAATAGCAAGCATACTTTTCAAATTTGCAGATGGCACCAAATGAGGGCAGGGGCAGCTAATACCCCAGAGAACAAGATCACAATCCAAAACTATTTTGACAGATTCGAAAGCTGGGCCAAAACTAACAAAATGAATTTCAACAGGGAGAAATGTAAGGTACTACATCTAAACGTGAGTCAACAGTGTGAAGTGGCAGCCAAAAAACGCAGTTCAATTCTAGGGTGAATCAACAGGAGTCAAGTGTCCAGATTAAGGAAGACAACAGTGCTGTTCTATTCTGCTTTGGCCAGACTGCACTTGCAATGCTGTGCCTTGTTCTGGGCACCACAATTCAAGATGGATATTGACATGCTGGAATCTGTCCAGAGAATGGCAACGAAGATGATCAAAGCTCTGGAAACCAAGCCTTATGAGGAACAACTTAGGGAGCTGGATATGTGTAGGCTGGAGAAGAGGAGACTTAGAGGTGACTTGCTAGCTATCTTTAAATAGCTGAAGGGATGTCATACAGAAGATGAAGCAAGTTTGTTTTCTGCTGTTACAGAATGTTACTAGAATGCAAATCAATAGATTCTAATTACAAGAAAAGAGAAAAGAAAAGCCCAAAAACATTGAGTGGGGATGGCAAAATTGCCCTCCACTGCCTATTAGAAGGTATGAGGGAACCTGTAAAGTCGAAACAAAACAAAATGGGCGGGGGGGAGAATACATGGGAATCTTGCAATGCAATTTTATATGTATCTATTTCACTGAAATAAACAAGGCTGGCTTCTAAATAAGGGCACGGGGTTGTTACCTTACTACATACACTTTAACAACAGCTCACTGCCTGCTCCTAATTTTAGAGTGACATTTTGAAGGCAAGCAACCTCCACTATGCTGTAATCTTTTGTGCTTCATTTCCCACAGAGACATTAAGTTTATTTGGTAGAACTGGCTCAAAACATGGCCAGGAGGAGAAAATTGAAAAAAGGTGATTACAGTAACGATCACAGAAATGAAATGTCAGACTCCTGTTTTATAAGAGCAAAGGTCCAGTCTTTTTTTTCCCTCAGCTCTAGATGTACCTGGCTCCAGCTTAACCTGAAGCTTGCTAACAGGGTTGTCCTCACCAAGGAGCTTCATTTGTCTGTGGAGGGCATCAAGGCGGAAGGCAGTCTCCAGGCAGGTAAAAGCAGCACCTGTCCAAAAATTAATGAATCTACTTAGACTTAAGACCTGCGACATAATACTTGGCTAGAAAGTACGTGCCTTCAAATTATTTCCAACTTATGGTGACCCTAAGGCAAACCTATCATGATGTTTTCTCATCAAGATTTGTCCACAGGGGGTGGTCTTTGCCTTCCTCTGAGGCTGAGAGAGAGTGTGAGTTGCCCAAGGTGACCCTGCGGGGTTTCCACAGCTGAACAGGAATGTTCAAACTCTGTTTGCTAGAGTCCTTGTCCAATGTTCAAACCACTACACCATGCTGGCTCTCAATGCCAAATGCTACTATAAAAATCCCTCAGTCAACCCATTGCAATAAAGAAATATTAAATAATCAGCCAAATTTGAAGATGAGGAGGAAGGAATTATTTAATCCAGCCTCCCAACAGTCTTTTGAGTATCAGAAAGCTGGTGAAATGAAAGCTGAGACAAAGCAACAAATCCAAGGTCAGCTATGTCTTAATCTTGGGTGCTGTGACATAAAACTCAGGGCTCAGCAGTGTGGATGACATGGGATCTCAAGAAAAGAAACTTTGGCATTGATGGTTTACACCTTTCGACTGCTACCTCAAAGACAATTTGAAATCAATCTTGTACAGCAGCTGTTGTCACCCCAGTGTGATGAATTTGAGCTGTTCAAGTATATCACACAAACTGGGAGATTTGGGACATAACACTGCATATAAGTTCATTTTCTATATCTATTAAGCAAAACTCAGACTGCAGACCACAACTCATCTACTCCAGAGTAGTTGTGTTAAGGTACAGTGACTGTGGTTTCAGTTATCCACTGCACCTATCTTCTGTGGTTGAAGGTAGGTAAGACAAATTGACAGTGGAAGACACTCTTATTTGGGGGTAGTTAATTGCATCTAGTAAAATATTTATATCTCATCCTATATCCAAGGATTTTAAGGTAGTGCACAATAAAATAAATTTAAACAATTCAGAATGATTTAAAATATAAAACAACAAAAATGATTTATAGTCTAACATGTTCAACTATCTAACAAATCAAAGTAGGTTAAAATAATTAATATGTACAAACCGGATAAAATCATTAGATTCCCCTTGGTGCAAAGAATTTAATAAAGAGCCATTTTCAAATTGGCACCAAAATAATGCCAAATTTGGTGGCAACCTAACTCTAAGGAAGGGTTTTTAATAACGGGGTGCCATGACAGAGAAGGGTAGGTATGTAAAAATGAGAGAGAGGCACTGTTTTGTGTGTGATTGGCTCCAATGTTTTGTGTGCATTTAGTTATTAAAAACCACAACAACAAGAAAAACAACAACAAACTCAGCTCTTGTGGGTTTTATCCCAACAAACTGTCATAACAACTCCAGTCATAAGATATTGAAATAACGGCACAGAATGCTGTCATAATAAATTTTACACCAGTTGTGTCTCTTTCTTTTCACCATCGAAATAGTACATATGCAGCATTGATATTCACCATAATTACAATTAGTTAGGGTTACTCTTGAGCCAAGATCAAAACCCACTTCAAATTATGCTTTCAGAACTCACTTAAATGAGACTATCATTGACCTCAACGCACATTAACCTTAAGTAACAGTGATGTATTGAGACACTGTTTTACTGATGCTTGGAGAGGACACAAAGGAGAAAGAAATTTGCTTCAAGGGAGTGAAAGGGCTATAGAAAAGGAGGATGTGATTCCAAGGCTGGCTTCCAATTCCAGCAAAGAAACCCAGTGTTACATGAGCAGGAGTCATAAAAGCTTTCAGCTACCAGGGTCTTCACTGGGTCCTGTGCCCTGAATCTAGTTGTTAATTCAAACTAAAGCAGATCCACTGAATCAATTTTTCAACAATAAGTGAATTTTCAGGAAAATTACATTGACTCAATGGATCTGCTTTAGTTTGAACTGCCAACTAGAATAGGATTTTGGCATACATGTGCAACAAAACTCAGTTATGTAGCTATCCAGTCTCTTGCTAAGGGGTACAACTTGGGACTCAAAACACATTTCACTTGATGAAATAAGCCTTCTCCTTACACTAAGCACAGGAGTTCTCTAGTATCCCAGGTGATGGCTGGATGAGTTGGGAGGTCCTGGAAGCGCTGCTTACCCAAACAGATGGCATGTGGCTTACCATATGTCTCAGTGGTGATCCGGCGCTGAGCGTAAGTGGCCAGCCCCTCACTCAGCCACATCTCCTCCCAAGTGGCGTTGGTGACCGCATTGCCAAACCAGCTGTGGGCCACTTCATGGATGACATCTATGATGAGGAATTCATCGCTCTCCAGAATGGAAGAGATTATGAAGGTCAGGCACGGATTCTCCATGGCAACAATGGGGAACGACGGCGGAAGAAAAACAATGTCGTACCTGGAAGGAAGCAAAGCAGAGAGAACCAAAATTGTTTTCAGAAATGTGCCGCTCCAATGCTGAAAGCATGTGGTACTACAAAAGGGAGTTTTGAAGAAGGGCTTCTTCCCGTTTTCCCTTAGCTTACTTTATGTAAGTGTGCACTTGTTATAAGCACTACCAGCAACAACACTGGCTACATATTAAAAACCTGTTATTCTCCCCATCAGCCTTTCATTCTGGGTTCAAGATGGCAATTGCAGAGCCACTGATATTCAGCAGGCCTTTCAGAATCCTTAGGAGGTATGCAGCTATAGATCTCCAGATATTTTCTGACTGTCAGTTGAGCTGGCTAGGGCTGGTGGAAGTTCTGGTCAGAAAAAGCTGGAGGGGAAACAGTTGGCTGCGCCTGCCATAAGGCAGTAGACTGAGGTTTTTTACTGTCTTGAACCACGCATAACCCTACCAACCGCAAATGCATACTTTGGTTAGTTTCCCCTGCCTGCCCCTTCCACTAAGCTTCCTTGCTCCTCTCTGTGTTGGAAAGAACAGATTGCTTATCTGTAACTGTGGTTCTTCGAGTGGTCATCTGTGCCCTCCTACATTAGGAGCTTTCGCGCCTGTGCGGTAGCGTTCGGAAGATTCTAGAGCTCGTCAGCTTTGGCGGGAACCCCTCCCCCACGCCAGTGCTGCGCATGCTCCTCCCGCTGACTAACAGTCTCTCCTCAGTTCTGGTCCGCCGAAGCAGATGGGACCTGAAAAAGAGGGGAAGGCAGGGCAGGGATGTATGAGGGCACAGATGACCACTCGAAGAACCACAGTTACAGGTAAGCAACCTGTTCTTCTTCTCGTGGTCTCTGTGCCTCATACATTAGGAGACTGTGTAGCTTACCAGTAGGATGGTGGGTCAGGTCCCAGATCCTAGAGCACAGAAGACAGCACAGCACGTCCGAACCGGGCATCTCTCCTGGAACGGCAGTCGAGCCTATAGTGGCGCACAAAGGTCGACGGCTGGGACCAGGTCGCCACACGGCAGAGTTCCGACAGGTCGACGCCTCGCAGGAGGGCAGCAGATGTCGCCACGGCCCTGGTGGAGTGGGCCCAAAGCAGGTCTGGCGGAGGCTTCCTGGCAAGCTCGTACGCCAGTTGAATAGTCTGTACCACCCACTTAGAGAAGCGCTGGGTGAATACCTTGTGGCCTCTCCGGCGCATGCCATAACAGACAAACAGGTGGGGTGTCTGTCTGTAGGCTGCAGTCTTGTCTTTGTAAAAAGCCAGCGCCCAACGCACGTCCAGGGAGTGGAGGGAGCGCTCCAGAGGTGTCGTCGGGTCCGGGTAGAAGGACGGTAGGATGATGTCCTGGCTCAGGTGGAAGCTGGACACCACCTTCGGCAAGAAGGAGATGTCAGGCCGGAGGACCACCTTGTCCCGATGGAAGACCAAGTATGGTTCATCGCACCGTAGCGCCGTCAACTCTCCCACCTGCCTGGCAGAGGTGACGGCCACTAGGAACGCGGTCTTCATTGCGAGCAGCCTGTCGTCCGTCGTGGCCATGGGCTCGAAGGGCGGCCTCGTCAGCTGGGACAGCACCAATGACAGTGACCACGGCGGTAGCGGCGGCGATACCGGCGGGTAGAGGTGCTGCAGGCCCTTCAGGAACTGCTTGACGGTACCGTCCCTGAAGAGCACGGCTGGTATGCCACGATCGCGGCGAGGCAGACCTTGAGCGACGGGAAGGCCAGGCTCTGTTGTCGGAGATGGAGGAGGAAGTGGAGCACGGTACACAGGGTGACAGGCGATACCGGCTCTCGACATTCCTCGGCGAAGGCCACGAAGCGCTGCCACTTGTAGTGGTAGTTCCTTCGCGTGGACTCCTTCCTGGCCGCGGTCAAGACGTTCCCGATGGCCGGGTCGTCTAGGGCGATATCCTCCAGGCATGGAGGGCCAACACCGGCAGGTCCGGGTGCAACACCAGTCCGTCGGAGTGGGACAGCAGGTCCGGTACCGTTGGAAACCTGAGAGTCCTGCCCCGGGCGGCCTCGATCAAGGGTCCGAACCAGTGCTGCCTCGGCCAGTACGGCGCCACGAGGATCGCGTCCGCCCAGTCCGCGATGATCTTCGCGATCACGCGGCCCAAGAGCGGGAACGGAGGGAAGGTGTAGATCAGCCCTTCGTCCCACAGAAACTGGAAGGCGTCGCCGATGGAGCGGCGATCGTGGCCGGCCCTCGAGCAGAACAGGCGGCACTTCGCGTTCTGGCTGGTTGCGAAGAGGTCGATGGTCGGCTCGCCCCATCGGTCCCGAAGCATCCGGAAGGCCTTGTCGGACAGGGACCACTCGTGACGGGAAGTGGTGTCCCTGCTGAGGGCGTCCGCCGTGGTGTTCTCCTGCCCCGCCAGGTGAACCACCACAGGGTGTATCCGGAGCGGGACGCACCAGTTCCAAAGTTCGAGTGCGATCCCCAGCAGCGTGGTGGAGTGCGTTCCTCCTTGCCTGTTCATGTAGTAGACCGCCGTTGTGTTGTCGGTGAGGATCAACACCGTGTGGCCGGTGACCAGGTGTCGGAACGCTCTCAGGGTCTTGTGGATCGCCAACAGTTCGAGAGAGTTGATGTGGAGGAACAACTCGTCGTCCATCCACCGGCCTCGGACCCGGAGATCCCCAGTGTGCGCTCCCCAGCCGAAGAGCGAGGCATCCGTCGTTATCGTGACCGACGGCCTGGGTTCGTGGAACGGCATGCCTGACAGGAGGTTCCTGTACGACTGCCACCACAGGAGCGATCGGCGTACCTGTTGGGGCAGACGGTACTGGCGGCACTGGTCATCCCAGAGTGGATCGAAGGCCCTGACGAACCAGTGCTGGAGCGGCCGGGCGCGTAACCTGGAGAGGTAGGTTACGGCGGTGGTCGAGGCCATGTAGCCGAGGAGCTGTTGGATCCTCCTCGCTGACACTGTCGAGGCCTCGAAGGCAGCGGACGCCGCCCGACAAAGCGTCCGCGCCCTCTCGTCTGGGAGGAAGGCCCTCACCGATACCGAGTCGAGGGTCGCCCCGATGAAGTCGAGAACCCGGGTGGGCTCGAGATGGGACTTCTTGGGGTTGACCCTGAGTCCGAGCCGAGTGAGAAGGGACAAAGTCCGATGAATGTCCCTGTACGGTTTCTGTTTGCAGGACGCCACCAATATCCAATCGTCCAGGTAAGGGTAGACGGAGACGCCTTTCGTCCGCAGGAAGGACACGACCGGAGCCATGTACTTGGTGAATACCCTCGGTGCGGTGGAAAGCCCGAACGGCAGCACCCGGTACTGGTAGCTGGTGCCGTCGATCGCGAACCGAAGGTATCTCCTGTGCTGCGGGCGGATCGAGATGTGGAAATAGGCGTCTTTGAGGTCTATGGACGCAAACCAGTCCCCTCGGCAGAGGAAGGGGAGGATCGATGGCAGCGTGACCATCTTGAACCTCTTGGGGCGGATGTATTCGTTCACCCCTCGGAGGTCTAGGATGGGCCGCAGGGATCCGTCCGCCTTCGGCACCGTGAAGTACCTCGAGTAGAAGCCGGTGGTCTTGGCTGAAGGCGGGAGCCTCTCGATCGCTCCCTTCTCGAGGAGAGACTGGACCTCTTCCAGTAGAGCCGAGCTGGCCAGGGTGGAATAGTAGACACCCCGTGGCAGAATAGCCTGGAACTCGATGGCGTACCCCAGGCAGACGATGGTAAGTACCCAGGAGTCCACAGTGATCTCCCGCCAGCAGTCTAGGTGCCTGGCCAGGCTTGGGTGGTGGAATAGTTCTACTGGAAGGGCGAAGGATGGCATGGGTGGAGTCCTGCGAAGGCCGTCAAAACCAGGACTTCGCTCCGGAGGACGACTTCTTGGACGACGAAGATGGCCGTCGTTTGGGAAGCCTCCTCGAAGCCGGAAAGTTCGACGGCCTCGACGCGGTCGACGGCCTCGACGCGGTCGACCACGGGGACCGCGGTTGGTACACCGATGAAGAGGAGGACCTTCTCCACGTAGGCCTCGGCTGGAAAGAGTGGCGAGAAGGGGCAGGCTGGTTTATGCCCATCTTCTTTGCTGTCAGCCGGGCCTTGATGAGGTGATCCATAGCCTCGTCGCTGGAGGTGTGGAAGAGCCCTTCACCGTCGAACGGTAGGTCTTCAATCCGCCGATGGCTGTCCTCCTGAAGCCCAGAGGTCCAGAGCCACGCGTGGTGTCTGAGGGCTACAGCACCGACCATCACCCTCGAGGTAGCCTCCACGGCGTGCCTCGAGGTGGCGATCTGCTGTGTAGCCACCGCAACGGCCTCGCCGAAGATCTGTGTGGCTGAGGCACGTGACTCCTCCGGCAAGTCAGCAAGGAGCAGAGCGAGTTGGTCAAACAGGTTCCGATGGTAGGCCGCGAGGCATGCCATCGTGTTCACCATCCTGGCCACCAGGGATGATGCCGAGTAGAACCTTCGGCCGAAGGCATCGAGCTTCCGTCCTTCACGGTCCGGAGGGGTGGTATGTGCTCGATTGCCTCCTTTCGTCTGTGCCGACTCGACCACAATAGAGTTCGGTACAGGGTGGTTGAAGAGGAACTCTGCGTTCTCCCTCTGTGTCCTGTACAGATGCTCTAGCCTATGAAGAATAGGCTGTGCTGACGCCGGCTTCGCCCACGGCTGCTTCATCGCGTCCACCAGGGTAGGCAGAAAAGGCAGCGGTGCGGTCGACGGTGGGCGGGCTTCCAAGTACTGGAAGACCGGGTCCTGGGCTTGGGGAGCAGGTTCGGTCACCTTCAGGCCAAGGGCTGTGGCCATCCGGAGGAGGATCGCCGAAAACTGTCGGACGTCCTCCGGTGCAGACTCCGGGCCTAGCTCTCCGAACCCCAGCGGTGGGGATTCATGAGAAGAAGGGGTGGACTCAGCAGAGTCAGAGTCCGAGTCGTAAGAGTCGCCGGATGGTGATGGCGACCTCTCCTCCTCCTTCTCCTCGGCCGGCCCACGGGCTGGGGGTGCCAGGGTAACAGCTGGAGCTGCAGGCTGCATCGGTACCGATACGGCCGATGTCGTGACCAGTATCGGAGTCACCTGCAGGGGCACGACCGCGGGCCTAGGACGGTGTGCCGCCTGCGTGGTAGAAGTCGCCGTTACCGCCGGCTGGGCCACAGTGGGCTGTGGCGTCGGGCGGGTAGTTGTGGCCGTCATCCGCAGCGGTGGAGAAACAGCCCTGTAGCGGGGTGAGGGCTCTGGGGACCGACGGCGACTCAGCGAACGACGCAGAGGTGACCTCTCATAGCGGGGGTAGTGAGCCTCCTGCGGTGGCGAGCGAGACCGGCGACGAGGTGACCAGTACCTTGGATCTGGATGGTACCGGTCCCTGTAAGACGGCGAATACGAGTGCCACACCTGCTCCCGGGCGTACCTTCCGAGGTAGGCAGGAGAGTAGGCTCTCTCACCCGAGTGGTGCCTCTCCAGGCGCATCTCCCGATATCGCGGGGATGGAGGCCTGGCCTGCTGCTCCGGCGAGCGGGACTGGTCGCGTCGAGAGGCTGGGCGCTGCCTGACCACAGCCTCCTCTCGGCGTTCTGCCGAGGGTGGACGGCGACTCGGCGGAGTGATCTCCGCGATCAGCTCGGGCGGTTGAGGAGGCGAGGCCTGCACGACCTGCTCCTCGTCCGACACCTCGAGGACTTCCTCTTCCACAGGGGGCTCCATCAGTTGAGGGTCCTCGGCGGGCTGGGTGGGTGGTGGAGTCGGGGGTCGCACCACCGTCGGTGGAGAGCGCCGTTTCTCCTTTCTCCTCTTCTTCTTCTTCTCCCCCAGGCCCTCGGTGGCTGGGCGCTTCTTCTGGGCCACGGTCAACGGCCTGGAGGAGGAGGTTGAGGCCTGCGAGCCCGCAGGGTCCTCACGTGCCCGAGTTGCCGAGACCTTCGGTATCCTCGGCAACTTCATTATCGGTACCGAGCCCGGTACCAATACCGACGAGGTCGCGGGCACGGCAGCCACCGCTGCTGCCAAAGAAAAAGAAGAGGACGGGCGTTTCTCGGCCATTGTCTCGGGTCCTCGTGCACGAAGAGACTCCTCCCAACAGTGGGATTTAAGCCTTGCCGACCTGTTGCGGAGAGTCTGGTGTGTGAACTCTCTGCAAATGGGGCAGGCCTGAACGTTGTGCCCCTCACCCAAACAAATCAGGCACTTAGAGTGTCGGTCAGAGAGAGCGACCTTCCTTCCACAGGAGGCGCAGCGTTTGAAGAGAGCCAACATAAACCGGAGGCAAGGCAGAAAACAAGAGTCCGAGAACGCCAAACACAGTTCGAGATCTGAAATCGTCGTCAAAGCCAGAAAATAGGTCAAACCAATCGAGAAAATACCAAAACCAAGTCCGAAATCCGTGAGGGGTAGTCAAAAGCCAAATCCGAAGTCGAAAACACCAAAAAGCAGAATCGAAAAGCAAGCCAACAAGCAGAACCTTCTGTACGCTGAGGCGGACAAGAAAGAACTGAGGAGAGACCGTTAGTCGGCGGGAGGAGCATGCGCGGCACCGGCGTGGGGGAGGGGTTCCCGCAAAAGCTAACGAGCTCTAGAATCTTCCGAACGCTACCGCACAGGCGCGAAAGCTCCTAATGTATGAGGCACAGAGACCACGAAGAAGAACTGCCTTCTGGCTAGACAAAGCCCAAGACCTCATTTTTAGGCTGTTCATTCCAAAGTGTGTCTTAGAAGGCTCCAGGATCCTTAATAACAGCTTAGCCAGTTCACTCTCCTTTTCATCTATGCCTTTCGCTCAGGAGTTTGACTAGCGTTGGATATGTAAATCTTCCAACTGTTTCAGGGCAAATTAGAACACCCAAGTTGTTTAGACAGGGGTGGTGACTACCACATGTGGACCGGGGGAATCTTTATCTGTTCTGGTAACTACCTTGAGCCAATGAAAAGGTGGTTTTGTGTTCCCTGTATTCTGAACCAAAGTAAAGATATCCTTCTTTGGCTCTATTTCTTCTGGCTTTGATTTAAATTGTTGCAAATCCATCCATTATGTCTTTCATGTCGTCCAGAAAACTCAAGTACCTCTCTGCTGTATTTGGCTTCCAAAGTTGTGCCTAGATATTTCCATAGCTCCCTCACCCATCCTTAATTAGCAAACATGAATTCTAATACCTCCATTTTATTCTGTTCTTTCCAGCCCAAACAGCCTAATAGTCTAATGCTAGAAACTTGTATACTAACTTTGTCTTTTCTGAAAATATTGATGATTAGATAGATAGATAGATAGATAGATAGATAGATAGATAGATAGATAGATAAGCGAGCTGATTTCCTCCCCCTTCATTGACCTACAAAACATGATTTGCTGTGGGTGCACCATGATTTTGCACAAGATTTCTGTATCTTCTAGGTATGCCAGGTACATGTTTATACATGTGAAGTCATGCACAGATGTGAATGACGATATCCACAGAACTTAGAGGTCACTTAAAAAATAATTCACTCTCATTATTAACTGTAATATTTGAAAAGTAATCTGTTGCTGTCATTTGTTTTAAACGTTTAGAAAGTAACTTGCTGTTATTCACTGCATTATTAGTTACTGTTTTCAGTACTTTTTTATTTCTAAAAAAAAAAACCCACTTCTGACTATCTAAAGAATGGTATAACATTTCAGTTATATTGGCTCTAGAAATGTCCCTGAAAGGTAACTTTTAAAAGTAACCTGAAAACATCACTTGTTACCCCAAAAAGTAACATTCTTTTCCATGCACCATACTTTCAAAATGTAACTCTCCCCACCCTCATTACCCAGAAGAGCAACTCACTGTGGGGTAGCTGTTACTTGTAACTTGTGGCTTCCAAACTATGGACAGTTGGTAACAGTATGTTATGTGAAGCCATCCAAACTTACCTGCCCCATATATAAGGGCCATAGAGGCTCTCTGCAGCACTCAGCCAGCGCTCAACTCTACCTGAGAGTTTACCAATAGCTGTTGATAGCAGGCATGGCTCTGCCCACACTTTGCTCCTGTTGCAAGAAAGGTAAACAGTCAAATTAATTGACTTCACAATGGGATCAGCATTTAACATGATTCACCAATACTTTTGGATTGCTATTATGAAATTCTGTATGTTCAAATACAAATCTATACATAATGTCTAGCTTTAAGTAAAGTTCCTGATAAATGCTGATTAGGTATGAGCTGCATATTCTCCAGATTACAAAGGTGCAAGGCTGTGTGAGAGAAGTCTTAAAGCTCAACCAGTCAGCAGTGAGGAAACTGTGTAATTAGTTCTGCAAGTGCCCAGCTCTGTATGTTGGCAATTTTTCTGGTCCACCTGTCTTGTCAAATTCTAAGCAGCTCCTCACATGCACAGGACTAAAAGAAATAACAGTGACTAACCTGGGACCAATGTCTGCAGGTACAAGGTCCCCTGCCACCAGTGCCACCAGATAAGCAGGAATTGGGTATTCCATGTAGAACTGGTATATGCCCTCTTGTTCTTCATAGGAACTTTGGGTAGCACTCATCAAAACTTGCATACCTGCAGGAGCCTGGGAAACAACATGGTATCTCTATCAGGACCGCTCTATAGCCTGAGGAGCATACAGGCTGATTAATGAACACCCAGTATATATCATCTTCACTCACTATCTCTCTTGCTCTCTCAATCTCTTTCACTCTATATATATTACTGTGGGAAGTTAGGCTGGCTCCATCTGTTTTGAGCAGCTAAGATGATGTTGTTCTATGCAGCCTTTGCGGCTTCTGCTCTGTCTGCTTCAATTGTTTGCTTTTAAATTATTTTTCAGGACTATTTTCAATTTGTTTTTAAAACTCTTGAAGGGTTACTTTAATTTCTTGTAAAGTTTTTATCTCTGTATTGTTTTAAATGTTTTTACCTGTTGTATGCCACCCTCGAGCCCTGGTGGGCTGTGAGGCAACAGATAAAATATTGTAAATAAATTAATAAAATTTGCAGTCATAATTTGTTCTGAGAAAAAGTCAACTCAAACAACATACATATGTGTGCATTTATTCCTGTACAGCACAGACACTAATGCAGGAAAAGATTCAGAGAAGAGAAAACAAAATGATCAGTGAGATAGATCAACCCCCCCTCCCCCGGAGGAAAGGTTATAATATTCAAGACTTTTCAGGTTAGAAACAAGGCAAGTAAGAGTTGGGGACATGATAGGGATGTATAAAGTTATTCATAGTATGGAAAAGTGGGTACAGAGAGAGATTTTTCCCCTCTCTCTGTCATATTAGGACATACAGTCAGCTAATGAAAGTGAATGGTACTAGACAGAGGGCAGCTATCAGGAAGCACATCTTAACACCATATAGTTAAACTACACAGTGTGCTTCAAGATGTCCTAATGACCACTAATTTGAATGGTTATATCAGAGAAATTCAAAATATAGTGCTGGAAGAGAGCCCTGTGGATACCCTCAAAAGCCCCAAATGGTTGGATCTGAGAGCAAATCAAACCAGCACTCTTTCTAGAAGTCAAGATATCTAACCTGAGCCTGTTGTACTTTGGCCATATCAAGAGGAGATATGACTCACTGGAAAAGACAATAGTGGTTGTTACTGGTAGGTAGAAGGGAGTAAGAACAGAAGAAGACCACATGACAGGTGGGTAGGCTTAATCAAAGAGCTCAGGAAGGCCACGGACAACAGGAAGAAATGGAGGCCTTCCGTTCACATGCTTGCCATAAGTCAAAGTTAGACTAACAGCAATTAACAGGAATAGTAGGAACAACAACAAAAGAAATGGACAAATTCATGGAGAATAAGATTACAACTGGCTATCAGGCACAGTCCCAGTATTCTGTGTGTGGAATCAGAGGCTATATGCCTCTCAGAATTAGTTACTGGGAAACATGATCAGACAGCTGCTATTACAGCTTCTCTCACAGCCTTCTCCCCACACTGTGAAGTCATCAGTAGAGGCCATATTCACAGCCAGCCTTCAAGTACACTTAGACTAGTGAGAACAAAGGACAACGTCTATTCACTGGTGCTCCTGAATCTCTGGAAACAACTTCCATTCTGGCTTTGTTAAACATCTTCTTTGCACATCTTTTATGAAGCTTTCAGGATTCAATCCCTTCACTGGACTTGCCAATTCCTGTTTTCATTGACTCTTTATTATACTTGTTTTAAACTGTTTTTCACACTGTCTTGAGAGGGCTCTAGGTGTAAAGGAGGCCTAAAATAACATTACATAAATAAAAATACATTTTGACATTCTGGTTAAAATTCTGCTCAAAACTGAGTCACGAACTAAACAGTTTTTAGTCTTATTCCAATATAGCTCTTCTTATAATATTAGATTAAGACAGTAGTAGTTAAGATATTAGCAATTATGTCACTACCTTGACAATAGCAGAGTAGGTACATTTCACAGCTGGGGTGTCAAAGCAGGGAAAGAAGGAGCGGTTGCACACTGAATGGCCTTGGGTGAAGACAAAGGGCTTGGAGTTACCATATGTTAGCTCTGGATCCAGCCACCAGATCTGATGGAACAAGAAGAAGGAGCATGTGAAGGGAAAAACCAAGAGTAAAATAAAGCTCAGACAACAGGAAATAAAGGAGGGTCTCTAAACAAGAAAAATACCCTAAGAACTGGGACAGAGGAAAGAGAGACTCCAAACAGATAACCAAACAAAGTAAAACATTAATAAAACAGTAAATAACACTGGGAACAACATATGGAATACAGAACAACAAAAGCCAATAGGCAAGACAATATACCTGAATACCATAACTAATAAGGCAAATAACAGCTATATAAACAATGTACAACCCTAGCAGGAATGTATATAGCTAGATAACAACTATAAAGAGCAGCTTCAGTATTGATAAACTGTCCTAAAATCAGATGTGGAATTCCACAATAAAAGCTGGGCTCATATAGCTACCCAAGTCCATTCAAGCACCCACGTGAATAGGGTAACAAGCGTGTGCATGTGCCTTGAAGTAATCTGTCGACATGGTGACCCCATGAATTTCATAGGGTTTTCTAAGGCAAGGAATCTTCAGAGGCGGTTTTGCTAGCTCCTCCCTCTGAGTGTAGCTTTCAGCACTTGGCACTCATCAGCAGTACTAAACAGGGCTGACACCTCTTAGCTTCCAAGCACTCACTGGTCACCAGTGTCAAAGGCCAGATCCTCTCAGGCTGCTTGCTCCGTGTCCCATCCCATTTTGCCCTCACTGCTCCATGTTTTTTCTCATCACACCCATACATAATTTTGTGCATCTGAAATTGAGGTATCCTGTTTTACCCTCCTCCTGGTACTCTGTATTTGCTGCCACTTAACAAATCAGAATAATCCCCTCTCACTCCCTATGCTTGACTTTTTAGGAAATAGATGGTTCTCTGTGCTGCAGCAAATACATCATTTTACATGGAACTGTCCTTCTCAGCAATTGTAGAGGGTGGAGGTTGGAAAGTTCTTCTCTAGCATTTCTCAAATGCAACACAATCATGGTCTGTTACAATCCAGTGATCTGCAACCAGCATCATAGTATAAAACCACTGCTTAATTAAAATGTAATGTCTGTAATAGGAGAAGCAGAAACAGGACTTAAGTACATAACTACTTTGTGCATATACAGCAAGCCAAGCTCACAATGAGGGAATCCAGATGACTCAAGTTGTCATTTGCCACAGTGCGAATATGGTGGATCAACAACTTTGGGTACTTTCCTCATCCAATTACCTTGCCTCAGTCATGCAATTTTATGTGGGTTCCAACCAACATCATTAATCTGTTAAGCAGGAAAAGACTAAACAGCTGAGCAGCATCTCTGAATGGCAGTATTATGAACCCTCCATCAGGAAGCACCTCTAGGCATCTGTATGGTTATGCTACTTCTGAGCCTAATCTAGAGGAAAAGCAGAAGTTTCTCCACTTAGCTACCAGGGATTTTTAAAGAAACAGCTGTGTGTTCTAATGGACAGCTAGTCCTAGCTCATGGACACCCACTGCAGACAGACAGACATACAATTAAAACAATAAGCTAAGAACATAAATTTAGATGGAAAGCTACGCTGAATAAAGCTAGGATGCCACAGCCAAGATATATGCTCATGGAGTTATGTGACAGTTGCAAGACACTGCATTGTTAATGAACTGTGACACTGAACAATCCAATGTGCCTTGCACATCAACGTGCAAAGTGCCTCAGTGTGCAACAGTGCATGCTTGCATCAATATGCAAAGCACAACTATGCACAGCACATGACCAAATACAAAGGCACCCAGGCACAATGGCACCACACGCATGACACCATTTCCACAACTTTAAACCAAATAAGGCCAAACAAAAATGTCTGACCACTTCTGTAGCAGAACCTAGACAGGTGTAACATACCAACTCTTTATTTACTCCTTGTTTTTTTAATTCATGTTTACCCAATCCAAATGTCAGGATTGTACATAGCAGAGAAGCTTTCCCTCGTGAGCCATCCAAATGAGCACATGGATACCCAGTATCAACCTCTTTAAAAGTGGCTTGCTTAATTCCAACAGGTTACAGGTCACAATCAGTAAAGCGAGCTTCCACATTCTTGGTGAGATGATGATGATGATGATGATGGTGGTGGTGGTGGTGGTGGTGATGTATGATAGTCCTGGCAAAGTTGCTACTGTCACCAAGCCTTTTGTCAGTCACAGTATAAAGTCAATTTCTGTATGGTCATGCTACATTCTACATGACCATTCCGATTCAAGTATATATTTTTGTATTTTCACTAGTACTTATCTTTGTGTTGTGTTCAGCCCAGGCCTCTAGCACATAGATACCTCTACCTCAGACTATCAGTCTTCTTCCTTGGCCCTCTTACTCTATTTACCTTGGATAATTTGAAGAGCAGCAGCCACTTGACCAATCCTCTCTCCCAAGTTGCAGTTTGAAAATTCCAAGCTCAAAACAACACATGTTGGTCAGACTGCAGAATCCAAACAGTCCTTTCACACTGGTTTAATGTATACATACTACTGTTGTGTGTCTTCAAGTCATTCCTGACTTATGGCGATCCTAAGACAAATCATGTCATGGGGTTTTCCTGGCAAAATTTGCTCAGAGCGGGTTTGCCATGGCCTTCCTCTGAGGCTGAGAGACTGAAACTCACCCAAGGTCACCCAGTAGGTTTCCATTTCTGAGTGAGGACTCAAATATATATGAATACTAGCATTTATACCTGGTGTTGCTGAGATTTTATTTTCTCATAGATAATATTTGTTAGAAAGATTTAAGATCCTGTGTCTCTAATTCCCCAAACTGTCTTGTTCAGTACCTATAACTTTTCCCCATATTCCCCAATCCAATCTGTATTGAGAGTTATTAACGTACAGAGGTTGGGTTCCTGAGAGAATACACTGCCCTCCTCCTTGGTGTTAGGCCTTGTCTTCATAGCAGCCAGCCTATTCAAGACAGGCACAGTTGACTGAGGCCCAAGAGCTCTCTGGCTGAGAATTCTAAAGGCCTCTCCCTAAACTGAAAACTCTAGGATTCCATAGAACCTTCTTAGGCAGCTAATCATATGAGGTGTTCGCCTGCCTGATGCAGACAGACAAATTCACAAACTTTGACTTTTATACAGGAATATATTCAAACTTGTGAACCCAGCAGCATCAGCTAAGTTACCATACATTTGAATTTCCTAGGTAAAAGCTCTTGATGCCTTCCTAGGAATCCTTACCCTGCACCAAAACAGCACAAGAAGACATGAAACCAGCATAAAACATGTGCCTCAGTCATTTGGAAGAACAGCAGGGAGGAGTACAGAAACAGAAGGAAATTAATCCAGAGCTGTGTCATCAGCTTTAACAAAATGGCACAGAGGTCTCCAGCTGTCCTGACCACGGGCAGCCTTCCAAGACAGTACACAGAGAAAAGGACATTCCACGACTGCTTTTTATAACCTGATGGACAAGCATGGTTCGTTCTCTTGTCAAGAAAAGAACACATCAGCAAAGATAAAAGGTTCTATTCCAAGTTACATGTTTTTGGATCTTTTTTCTCCAGAAAGTAAACAACAATAGCAAAAAAACACTTTCAAATCTTGGTTGGGTTAACACAAAAGAGAGCAAAGATGGCTGCAATCTATCCTATATGCAGACGTATAAGCCCACAGACATCCAATCCCATGCTCATGTTCTATCATACCTAACTTGTAACCAAGCCTGAACACGTTTTATCAAGGTAACTGCCTATTCTTTCATTAACTCTGTTTAGAAGTTATTCCTGAACATGGAAAGGCAAGATGTACAATGGGCATATGCAAGCGGACCTGAGGGATACAGGGTTGTATGCATCAGTCTTGCCCAACAGCTCCTATTTGTTCCACTCCCAATCTAAGAAAAGGTTTTTAAGTGGGTTCATTTTAAGCCCCCATTGGTCAAATTCAGCCTGATCAAAATACTTGATCATCTGGACACTTCTACCTGTGCAAATGAACATGCAGAGAAGCTAGCCATGAGGCCTTCCTGCTCAATGTGGGAGGGGTGGAATAATACAGAATACAGGGATGTTTGATGGAGAGCACATATGTGGGTACTCTGGGAGCAGGATCAGCACGTGTGTCTTTGAACTCCATTACATGTGTTCAACTCCTTAAGTCACCCATCTCTTTCCCATCCTTTTGTTGTTTCCCTGCATGTTTTAGATTGTAAGCTCCTTGCAACAGGAACAGGCTCTTGCATACTCCAAAACAATGCTCCACTCAGATGACATTTGTCATTACTTTTATCTATTATTATTATCATCATTATCTTCTTCTTTTTTCATCATCATCATACTCATCAACATGGCTGCCATCACCACCACCACCAAATAATGTCCTAATGCCGAAAAAAATCAGGTTTACTGCAACAGAACTGTCATTCTTCCTTGGGCTATGGAAGAAGCTTTAAGGATGGGATAACTTTCATCTGTTATTCCATTTGAAGAAAACAGCTCCAGACACAGTAATGAGCCAAAACTGAATATATTACTTTGCAGAACAAGAAAGCTTCTGTTTCTCTGAAGACCATCTGGAAATTAGGGCATATTGGGAGAGAAGGCAGGTAGAGATATTATTGCCATAACATCACAGGCTTATATCGTGCCAAACGCCCAAGGAGAAAGGCTAACAGAATATACCAGAGAGACTAAATGAAAAAGTTTAATGTCACAAGTTGGGAGGGAGTAAAGCATAAAAAACAGTTTTTGCTTCAGATATTTTTTATACATAAGAACTCTCTGGATGAAACCTGAACTAAGACGCACTACAATACACAAAATCAGATTCTGCTACAGAGCTCCTGAGAAGATGGTTACTCACAGATGCTGGTGAATACTAGAAAGGCAAACAGAACAAATGGCACCAGAACTTTTTATATTTAACAGCTTTTGATACAACTTTTTCATAATTTTCTCTCATATTTTCATCATTTACTTATCAAAGTACATTTATGATGCCCTTCATCCTCATGGATGTGTTGTTGTGTGATTTCAATTCATTTCAAAGCTATCATAGGATTTTCTTGGCAAGCTCTGTTCCAGCGCTTGCTACTGTCTTTTTCTTAGGCCAAGAGAGCTTGACTTGCCCAAGGCCAGCCAGTGTGTTTCTATGGATGACCAGGGAATCAAACCCTGGTCTCTCAGACTCCTAGTTCAACACTCAAGTCATTATACAACACTGGTTTTCTTATTCTCATAGATACCAGGATGATATGAAACTTCCAAAGAAGATCCTTGGAAGATCCCAACACCGTCACATGTCCAAGAGGTGAGAGCACAGGAGAGAACCTTCTTGGTCGCTCCTCCCAAGATGTACAATTGCCTTCCACAGGAAGTTAGGTTGCCTCCCCCATCTGCTTTTGCCAGAAGATAAAAATCTTTTTATTTAAATAGTCTCAGGCTATAGAATCATAGAATCACAGAGTTGGAAGGGACCCCAGGGGCCACTGAGTCCAACCCCCTGCTATGCAGGAACATTCATCAAAGCATTCCCAACAGATGGTCATCCAGCCTCTGCTTAAAAACCTCCAAAGAAGGAGACTCCACCACACTCCGAGGCAGCCTATTCCACTACCGGACAGCTCTGACCATCAGGAAGTTCTTCCTGAGGTTCAAGTGGAATCTCCTTTCCTGCAGCTTGAAGCCATTGCTCCTTGTCCTAGTCTCTACAGCAGCAGAGAACAAGGACATGATTATGAAGATTAATTGGTTGTTGGAGGATCTTTTTCTTTGTGTGTGCTGTATTTGTATTATATTTCTAAACAATTCTATATATTTTAGATTAAAGACATTTTATTTTCATAACTTGTTTAACTGTATTTTACCTTTTTTATTCATTAGATTTTAAAGTATCTTGTTTTAACCCTGTTGGTAAGCACCTTGTGTCTCAAGCCAGGAGAAAGGCGGAATATAAATAAATGAATAATGGATAAGCAGCATGACCAAAACTGATCATACTAAGATCAAATATACAAACTATACAATAAACAAATTAAAAGCAGTTAAAATTGAGAAGTATACAACCATATGCCTGCAAAAACAAAAGTCCTGACTTGCAACTGTGATAAATTTAGTGCCAATACTAAGCACGCTTCTAGAAGAAAGCTATTCCACAAACAGGGTGCCATGACACAAGAAGTTTTTTTCATGCTAATATTTCCCTTAATGAAGGTGCAAAGGGTGACAATGGAAAGACATATTGTTGGGTGGTGAGGTACTCCTTCAGGTATTTCGGTCTCAAGCCATTTAGGGATTAAATGTAGCATCTTGAACTGGGCTGACAAATAAATAGTTCCTTCAAATTAGGTGTATAAAACATACATCTGAATTCTAGCAGCTGCATTCTGCAAAAATGGAGGGTTCCACCATAATCTTCAAGGGGCAGACTCTCCTTTATTAGAGATTTTGAATTAGCAGCTGGATGGCTATCTGTTGTGGATGCTTTAGCTGTGGATTTCCGCAGTGGCAGGGGGCAAGACTTCATAGTGTAGGGGTTTGAGTGCTAGACTAGGGCCAGGGTTCAAATACCTGCTTGGCCACAGAAAAACATCAAGTGACCTTGGCCAAGCCACACCTGCCCAGCCTAAGAGAAAGGCCATGGGCAAACTGCCTCTATTAAATCTTGTCAAGAAAATCCTATGATGGGTCACTATAAATTGGAGTTGACTTGACAGCAAGCAAAGAATGCAGGAACGAGATGAACTCTGAGACCTTTTCCCATCCTACCACTCTAGGATTATGACTATATGTGCAACACAGAATAGTGAATGGGCAACAGTCCAGATGTGGCTGGACCACAACTATGCAGCCAATATTGAGAAGCGACAGAAGCTGTGGAACAATAACACCTAGAGGGCAACAAGTTACCCATCCCTGTATTACAGCAAACTAGTCTGGAGGTTACCATGAATCACTATGGCTACACTATCTTCACTCACAGCTGACAGACTAGCTGAAGACGGTAAAAGGTACTCTGAGCCACCAAAGCCTTATGACAATACTGATGAAGAAGAACTAAAGAGCTATTTACCTGCTTTTTCAGGGTAGTGTAACTGCATCTAAAGCTAACTATATGCTCAGTTCCCAAGTAGTGACCTACAGCACCTTTGAAAATAAGGATACTGCTCCAATACATTGGGCTTCTACTACCACACTTAGACACTGGTTCAACACCTGCACCGGTCCTCTCTTGAGTCAGATAACTGGGAGAAACAGAATTGAGCATCATTAGAATACCTGATGGCCCTCAGTGCCAACCCTCTGACCTCATCCAACAGCTTCGTGTTTAAAAGCACAGAGGTGAAGGAGGGGATCCCCAAGCAATCCTGCCATATTACTTTTTGAAACTGGCCCTGCAGTTCCGAGTGTAACCATCCTGTCAAACTGTCGATGGAAACTCTTTTCTGCAAGATTTGTTCTTAGGTATGTTTGATAATTTTCTCCCTAATGTTTGTTCTTAGGTATGTTTGATAATTTTCTCCCTAACATTTGTTCTTAGGTACGTTTGATAATTTTCTCCCTAACGACACTCACAACCAGCATTATCTGAAACAGACTTGCAGAAAACTAGCCTACAATTTCATGAGTCTAAAACTAAAATCTTTTTCTAAAAAAAACTAGATAGAGCAGTTGCTGCTCAGTCCTCTAACAAGTATTAAGGAGGTTACATATTTCTGTTAGTAGATCTGGCATTCTGTATTTCCTTACAAAATGGCCATCCAGACCTAGTAATCTGTTCTCAACAAATCCTGGAACTTCACTGCTTGCCCTCACTCAATTTCTGAGATTCCAGCCCTGGAGAAAAAAAAAAAAACCAGTTCAGCCATACCTGTCACACGGTTTCGATAATTTGCTGAAGCTTCTTAATCTCCTTAGCGCGTTTTAAACTTCCCAAAACGGCCCCCAGACCTCCCTGGCCAGCATCATCTTGCTGATGTTGTAAGAGAATTACTGTTGCCCTTAATTCTTTTTTTTGGAAATAAAAGTCTCAAAATCTTTTTGGAAACTTTGTCGTCAACTTACACCTCTTTTGCCAGAGTTGCTGTTCTCTTTCGGGGCCGTTCTGCACCACAGGGCTATAGCGCTATCGCCCCACTTTCAGCCTCCTATGGAATCCTGGGGCCTGCAGTTTAGGGAGGGGCATTTAAACATTCTCAGCCAGAGAGCTCTTGGGCCTCGGCACACTACAAACCCCAGAACTCCACAGGATGCGGAAAGTGGGTCAATAGCAGGGTAACAGTGCGGTGCGGAAATGGCCTTTTTGGCAAAGCCAGTCCTCCTTTCCTGAGGAGGGACGCGCTTCCTTTACCCTGCTCGTTTTGGGAACGGTCACAGGCCTCCCGGGCCGAGGCGCCTGTTCCAGCTGGACGTTCGCCAGGAAGGCGCCCGGCCGGCCATCGCTCCTTCGCAGGGCGGCCTTCGGGGTCTTGCTGCCCCCGCTGCCCGCCCCCCGCCGCGCCGCGCCGCGGAGCCCCCAGAGAGAGAAATACTCACGGCCGGGGCGTCCACGGAGGTGTAGCGGATGATGACCTGGAAGGGCTGGTGGGGCTCCAGAGACGGGGGCAGCGAGATGGTGAGGGCCGAGCCGTAGTCCGTGAAGGGCTCCACGCTGTACAGCAGCGGCCGCGGCGACGGGGCGGGCCGCGCCGGGTCCGCGAAGGTGGCGATGGGCGGCGGGGGCCCCTCGGGAGCCAGGGAGCAGCCCGAGAGCGGGCAGGCCAGGTGGCTGACGGGGCTGCCCGGGGCCGGGAGCGGAGCGGACGGGCAGTCCGGGCAGTCCCCCGCCGAGGCCGACGAGCAGCCGTGGCGGCGCCGCGGGGCAGAGGCTGCCGCGGGCGGGCAGCGCGGGGCGGGCGGCTCCGGCGGGGGCGGCGGCGGCGGGGCCTGCGGGGCGGCCGCGGCCAGAGGGCCCGAGCCGAAGAGCGCGCTCGGCGTGCCGAGGGGGCAGTGCGGGTGCGGGTGCGGGTCCGAGCGGGGCGAGCGGCAGCCCGCCGCGGCCGTGGCCGCTGCGGGGCAGCGGGGGGACGGGCAGCGCGGCGGAGGGGCCGGCGAGAACCGGGCCGCGGGCGAGTCGCCCCTCTCCTCGCCGCCGGCCCCTCTTCGGCCGCCCCTCTGAGGGGCCGCCGCCGCCGCCGAGGAGAAAGCAGCAGCGGGCGGGGCGGCCGCGGGCGCCTCAGAGGCCGCCGCCGCCGCCGCCGCCGCCGAGGGGAAGACGAAGCCGCAGCGCTTCTCCCCGGCCGGCGACGGGCGGAAGTCGACCGAGGCGACCCGCAAGGCCGGGTGCGTGTCGAGGACGAGGGCGCGGCGGCGGCGGCGGCGGCGGCCTCCTCCTCCTCTTTCTTCGTCTACTTCTTCCTCCTCCTCCTCGTCCTCCTCCTCCTCTTCCCGGCCGCCGCCACCGCCGCCGCTCCGGCTGCCGGCCGCCCGCCGGGCGCAGAGCTCGAGCACCAGGCAGCCGGCCAAGGCGCGGGCCTCAGGCCGCAAGTGCAGGCCCAGGCGGAGGTGGCGGAGGCAGAAGAGCGACGCGCTGGAGGCCGAGGCTACGTCTGGCGGGCTCTCGGCGGCCGCCATGGCGGGCGGCGGCGGCGGGGAGGAGGAGAGGCGAGGAGAGAGGCCAGGAGCTGAAGGGGCTGGACGGGGTTATGTGAAATCCATGGGCGGCGGCGGCGGAAGCCCCGGCGCAGCGGGTGATTCGCGGACGCGGCTGCTGCACAAGGCCGCCCGGCAGCGCCAGGAAGTAGTGACTCGCCCGGCCCGGCCCGGCCCCGACCCCTCCCCGACCCCTCCCCGCTCGCCGGCCGGGCGGCGGCGGCGGCGGCGGCGGCAGCTCCTCGGCTCCCCCTGCTGCTCTAAGCAGAGCGCGGGCCGCGTGGGCGTACGAACGGGCCCTAGGTGGCGCCAGAGAGAAGCAGGCGGCGGCCCAGGGCGAGGAGGCGGGCGCCAGCGGCCGCCAGGCGGAGCTCCAGCACCCTCGCGGCTGAGGACGGCAGGCCTTCCTGCCCCGTTTAAAGGGGCAGAGGGGTGCGCTTTTCACGACTGTTGCGTGCCTCCGAGGCCGCCGCTTCCGCACTAGAATGTTATGGCGCTATTATTCCACTTTCAACATCCTATGGAATCCTGGGGTTTGCCGTTTAGGGAGGGCCTCAGGCTGCAAACCCAAACTACAAAGCCCAGGATTCCATAGGATGTTGAAAGCGGAATAGCCCTGTAACAGTCTAGTGCGGAAGTGGCCCCAGTTATGGTGACCCAGGCCCTAAGATGAACAGAGCACCTGAATGCCCTAAAAGGCACTAGACCCTGCCCGGTCTTGGAAGCTAAGCAGGGCCAACCCTGGTCGGTACTTGGATGGGAAACCGCCAAGGAATAACCAAGTGCTGTAGGCTGTATTTCAGAGGAAGGAGCCAGCAAAATCACCTCTTGAGTATTCCCTACCAAAGAAAACACTGTGAAATTTATAGTTTGACAGGTGATATACACGCACACACGGGTTATCTTGGCAAGTTTTGTTCAGGGGGAGTTTGCCTTTGCCTTCCTTTGAGGGATGACACTGGGTTTCAATGTCAGAGCAGGGATTTGTACCCCAATTCCCACCTGGATCTTAAAAATTAGTCAATGAGAGGCTGAACAGGGCTCACAGGGCTCCAGCGGCTTCTGTGATCCATATGGTTGTCCTTAGAGGCAGCCACTGTAATGTATTGAAGAACCTTCTTGAAAATCGTTATTAATAATGTCAATATTACAGAAGTATCTATGTAGGTGACACTTTTTGAAGGGCCACTTTTTGGCAGAAAATTCTATGCACACAGATTATATTAGTAGTAGTAATAGTAATAGCAGATAGAAAGGAATAATAAAAAAGATGGCATTATTCAGAAAAAAATAGTAATAGTAGCAAGGTAGAGAGAAAGAGGAAAACGGAAACAAAGGTAAAGAGTATGCAGTCTTGTACTGACCCACCTGTGAGAAAATCTAGGGTTGCCGGCTCAAGATACTCCTAGGCCCCTGAGGCTTCTGGGCCAAAACCTGAGAAGTAGGAGATGGCCCCTAGTGATGTTATTAAACATTATGCATTAAATACCAATTACAATTGTTCTCAGCTTGTCACTGATACACACACACACACACACACACACACACACACTTTTTCCCATCAGGATCTTAAGACAAAAATTTTGGGGAAAGGAGTGTTCCTAGATCAAGAGGAAATGAGAGGCTTATTCCTTCTCACCTACTTAGGGACACAGGATAAGGCACATTTCATCTGGATGAGGAACATTTAATCTGACGAGAAAGTAGATGCAGAGCAGAGTGGAAGGCGTACCCTGGTGACACTAATAATAATAATAATAATAAATTTATTTCTAATAATAATTTATAAATATAAATTTATAATAATAAAATTTATTATTTATTTATATAAAATTTATTTCTATCCCGCCTCTCCCAAATGGATCGAGGCGGCATTACAAAACATACAACTCAGAAAGGAGGAAGAAGCTAACTAAGTCGGACCACAGGCCTGCTGGGGAGCGTTTGTGAGTTGCAATAATAAGTCAATACTTGCAAATTGTAGCAAACTGCTGCTGTATTGGCTTGACTGGAGACTTGCACACAGTCCTTTTGTCTTGCCCAGAGCTGCTCCTACTAAAAAGAACTGGAGAATTTGCATCCTTATCACCTGGAGATGGGCCATGAAAATGATACTGTAAGGACCAAGTTCTGATGTCCACCACTCTGTGACAACTGTCTCTTCAAACTACATTTGCTCCTCAGTAGTGCTGAATTAGCGTATGGCTCAATGTTACCTTATTATACTAACTGTAGTAAAAAAGCAGAAGATGTGGTTGGGAGAAACCAAGGAATATTTTACTGCAGTATAACTTGATATTAAAGGTATACAATTCTTATCCACTTCATTCCCTTCTCCTCCTTCTAGCCAGTCTCCTTTCACATGCAAATCCAGACATTCTGTCATTTTCAGGATGGCAGGAGCATCCATCCATATACTAATGGGTTCAATCTCCTCACCAGAGCAGATCAAACCCATTAGTACATGGATTGCTTCTCCTGTCATCTCAGAATTCACATTCACGTAGGTACCAACTTCCCAATCTCCACATAACCTCATACCCCTACTTCTACTTACTACATTAATAGCGCTGTTGTACAAACCTGTCAAAGCCCAGTCACCCAGTGAGTTTCATGGCTGAGTGAGGATTTGAACCTGAATCCCCAGGGCCCAGATTTCCCTAGCTTCCAGCCAGGCAAGATAGAGGATTCTGGGCACTACAGTCCAAGACTTAAACCACTAACCACAACGTGTAGAAGGAATGTGGCTGTCTGAATAGAACTTTACATTGTGTCTTGGCTGCACCTCGGACTTTTCGGATATCGGATTGGATTAATACACATGCATGCTTTCTTCACGCTGTTGGTATTAAGTATCCCGTCAACAGTAGGGCCCACCTCACCCGTCCCTGGGAATAGATCAACTGTGCCCAAAGATGAGTACACACATGAGTTTACAAAAGCCAAAATAGTTTTTATTCACTTTTTCAGATGTTCGTCCTGACAAGACATTTAGCAAACATGCTAAGGCTATGAAAGTCCAGATGGACAAAAAAACCCCACATGCAACGCTGACCAATTAGAAGTAACAGCTATTACAGGATTGACCATGCCCACCGGGGCTACTGGTCCCACACAACAGGGATGCCATACAGTCACCATGGTAACGTACCACACAGGACTCAGCAACCTGAGGTAGGTCTCTTTACAGTAAGAAAAAACTTCCTACACCAGTGTCAAACCCTATCAGCAGGGGGCCTGCTAAAAATTGCAGATGGAGGTGGGGGAGTAGTTTTAGTAACAAATATCCAGGAAAAGAAAGTTGTCACACATGTCGAGTAATGTAAACCATTAATTGTTACAATTATCAAAGTATCTGAAGAGCTTTCCAAACAAAGCATTAGTGTCTCTAAATCAGTAATTCAGCAGAGGCAACTATGAAAACTTTTGCAAAGCAGCAGCATGGTCCCAATCTGAAGAGTCATTGCTGCAGTTCATTGATAATTAATAATTAGGAGCAGGAGTGGTTGTTCAGCAGGAGGAGTATGCATCTCCTTTCTACAAAATAGAAACCAAACTCTACCGGCAGAGAATGATATCACATTCCCTTTTATTGCACTGGAGCGAGTGATGATTTTTTTTTAAAAGATACCTGAGGCAAATGTGTGGTTCTTCCCCTACTGCAACCAACAGAGTTCACTCATGAAATCAGAAAAAAGAAAACAAAAACTAAACCCCATCAGGAGAAAGAATAATGGGAAATAGCTTCTGCTACTTCAATGCGCCCTAGCAATGTGCCACAGAGCTCAACAGTCATGATGCGACTGTGTCACATAATTGGAGCCCACAACCAGAACCAGTTCAGGAGGGTTAGGACACAGCAGGACACTGCTGCAAAGTTCCACTTCCCTCCAGTGATCTGGAAAATCCAGCACTAAGAGAAACCCAACTGCAAGAGACAAAACAGTGCCCAGTGCAGCCAGGCACAAGCCAGATTCCCAGTACCATAAAACTGTACAAAAATGATAGAAAAAGAATATGCACTGGTATTAACGCAGTGCTTATTTTAATATAAAATAAACAGCTTACATTTCCACTGTAAATATAGGCTATGTACAGAATTCTGTATAGATATAGCTACATGTATAAAGCTTCAATATAGGCCTCTCGATACATTTATAGTCATGGCTCCCTGAGCCAGTTGGTAGAGTGCATTTAATAGCAAAAATTAGTAAGAAGAATATGGAATAAATACCTTAATAAAAACCATAAAGAATCCTCCTTACAGTACTTTTTTTTAAAAAAAAAGAACTCAGTTTTGACCCACAATGCTGAGAATTAAAAAGAAGAAAAGGCAATAATCTGCTTAAGAGAACATGGAGATGGAAGAAGAGGAGGAGGAGAAACCTGCCACAGGCAGAGCACAATACCCTCCAGGTTAAAGTGACATTGCCCTGAATTTTAGCCCTTGACAGCACTCTTATTTTCTGCAGCAGCAAACATGGAGTAGAAGCGGGAGTTCTCATTGGACAGAAGAGCAGATGGAGTGTCAAATTCCACCACCTAAAACAAATTAAAAGGGAGAATGTGAGTGATGCATGAAATAAGCACCATTACACAGAACAGAAATAACACCAAGTAACATTATTAACTCAACCAGTTTGCACACAGAATCCAACATGAAAATGAACCAAATTATCAAGTCCAAGTGCCTTCTTCAGAAAAAAAATTGAAATTCCACTATGAACTAGTTTCAAGAGCCAGCATGGTTTAGTGGTTTGAACACTGGACTATGATTCTGGAGACCAGAGTGCAAATCTTTGCTCAGCCATGGAAACTTACTAGGTGACACATTCTCTCAGCCTCAGAGGAAGGGCAAAGGCAAAAAACCGCATGGTAAGTTTGCCACAGGGTCACCATTAGTAAGGGATGACTTGAAGGCACACAACAACAAAAAGAACCAGTTTAGATTCTCCTTCTAAACCGTTATGAGTGGTTTGTCAAACCATCTCACCAAAAGCACGATGATTCACTGATGAATCGATTTTCAAATGGGAAGCTGTACTTAATACCTAAACCAGCCTTTTTCTTCCAACAACTCTCCCAATTATGCAAAATTGTGCAGAGTTCTGTCTCAGCTTTGAGAGGCTCAGTGCTATACCACTGTGCGTACATTTGCAGAGGGGAAAGGGCATTTCTT
The DNA here is from genome assembly GCA_948472985.1 of Iguana delicatissima. NCBI lineage: Eukaryota > Metazoa > Chordata > Lepidosauria > Squamata > Iguanidae > Iguana > Iguana delicatissima. The sequence continues at coordinate 290,911 of CAOKZL010000555.1, read as the reverse complement.
TCTCACCTGGCCTTGCACCAGCACCATAATCCGATCAGAGCCCAGAACTGTGTGAAGGCGATGAGCAATCGTCAGCATTGTACAGTCTGCAAATGCCTCTCTGATTGTCTCTTGGATCAACAAGTCAGTCTCTGTGTCCATAGCAGCTGTTGCTTCATCCAGGATCAGGATCTAGAGAGCATAACATGAATTTTGTTTAAAAAGACATACACACACCATTGTTTGCTTCAAGTATGACTACAAGATTAACAAAACATGAGCTGGCTTACATAGCAAGAGGAAGATTTATAATTTTCCTTTAAAGGTCTTCAGGTATATAAGCTGAAATTTACTTCCATAGTTCTGTTTGCGTTACTACCATAGATTTATAAACATATGGCATTCCAAACAGAAGCCACTTAAGCAATGGCTGCATTATGATCTGTAGCTAAAATCCAGATCCCAGATTTCTACTAACAGGAGAAAACAAGTAACTGGGCCATTTAGCACAAGGAGCTAGGGCCAGAGAAGGACTGCATACCAGCCAGAATTCTGCATAAATACAAACAGTCACAAAGTTTAATACTTAGTAGTTTACCTTACTAAGGGTCTCAGCTTTAATTTTAAAAAACAGAAACAAGGGGCACATTCTGGAAAGGATTTCAGCATTATATCTTGTGAATGAAAGAGGGGCTTCAGTACCATGCATAGCTAATTGTGTCTCCTCAGGAGAATGAGAACAAAATTAAATTATGTAGACTAAAATTAAAAAAAAAAAACCTCCTTTCATCCCAACAGCCACTGTCCTGGCCTAAGAGGGAGAGAGAAGAGGCAGACACAGCTCCATCACTTAGGCCCAGAAGCAGATAAAAAACCCTCCATCAATCCAAACGGCCACTGCCCTGGCACAAGAGGGAAAGAAGAAGAGGCAGTATCTGCTGGATTTGACTGCCTCCCACAATACCATCTCCTTTTCCTTTTCGTTTTCTGCCATGTCTTTAATTAGACTGTAAGCCTGAGGGCAGGCGACTGTTTTGTTATTCTTTTACTTGTAACGAAGTATGTACCATGATGGCACTATATAAATAGCAACAACTACTACTACCACTACTAAACTATGTATGTACAAATGTGCTTGGTTTGTACACTGTGTATGGGGCACGTAATTCAAGCAGAAATTTTATTTCTGTTCAAACATAGTTATACAATAACCCTACTTATTGTGATAATCATTTGTCAGAAGCCCAGACATCCTGGCTTTGCTACACAGATTTTTGCTGACATCAAACACACGACTAGTATGTTTTAGTGTTCTAAGAAGGGCTGCAGAGGCAAGGAACCCAAATAGGGACCTTGATGGCAAGGTGCTACTAACATCCAATATACTTAAAAGTTCATGGTCTATTTTGTCCTCTACTGCAGGAGTGGGCAAAATGTTAGCCACAATCTACTGGCAGTAGATCAGCAAGGATTTTGTTTCCAAAGATTTTATCAGAACTACAGCTAAAATAAACTGCTTTGATGAAAACAGATTTGGGTAAAGTCAGACATAAATGGACTGTGAGCTCCATCCAGTGAAAAAAATTAAGTTCTTAGACTGAGCTTATTGCCTATACAATGGCAATCCCAAGGTTGAAAGGTGAGCAAGGAAACCAACTAGAGATGAAACAGAAGTGTACAAATATGAGGGGCAGTGCCCTGCAAAGAGCTACCAAGATTTCAGTTCCAGATAAGAATATTAAAACCAATACATGTAATCTGAACAAACCCAAATTCTGGGCAAATTATTTTAAATAAAAGATGTCACAGCCTGCTCCAGTCCTTTCCTTTCCTAGAAGAGGTCTTTCTTTATAAAAACAGATTTTTTTAATATTATTTTTATTAAAAGAAAAACAGAAATTAATCGCCTACACAAATGGGCATTCTCTCCAATTCCACAACTTACCTTACAACGACGAAGCAAGGCTCTGGCAATACAAAGCAACTGTCTCTCTCCGACAGAGAAGTTGTCACCATTTTCCATTACTTCAGATTCAAGTTTCATGGGCAGCTGAGAAATCTAGTTGAGAACAAAGGAAAGGAGAAGCATCAAAACCAAGGCTTAAAACTGCTACATCTATTCAGGAGGCAAAGGAATTTCACTGACGCTAGTAAGAACACACCAGTCCAATCAGGCAATCAGAAGACTGTGCAATAAGAGTGATCCAACATTAGTTTCAGAAACTTTCAATAGGGCCTACCTCAGACTGACAAAGTGTCACTAACAAGACTCTATTCCAATCCATAGTGTCCACAAGGATTTATCTGCTATGGCCTTTTATTTATTTATAACATATTGGAGTCCCCATTTCCTACTTTTTTTCAAGAGTGCTTGATAAGGCATACAATAAAGACTTCTTCAATAGCAAGGTGTTCTCTTTTCATGGTACTACCCTTTCCAATAACATAATGTCCCTGTGACCTGAATATCAGCTTTGACTCTGGAAACAGTTTACAAACTACATATACATCTTGAAGGCTATAATGCAGATCTACCATGCTGGGACCTTCACTTTTTTTTATTCCCACATCTGTTCTGGGTCTCTTTAATCCTGCTTCTGATTATCCAATCGTTTACAGATATTTTAGGCCTCAATGTAAAAACAGAGCTTGGAAAACAGGGATAATCAACTTCTGGGGGTCAGGGGCCACAGTCACACTTTCCAAACCCATTGTGGTCTGCCCCCACCCCCATTGCTGCATGTAGTGGCAAAAAAAAACATGTAAATTTTTTATTTAAAACCATTTATATGAGCAAACATCTGGGTGGTTAGAGGACCAGTAGGGAGCACAGCCATTAACTCACCTGGCTAGTCCTCCTCAACTTTGCATCTCCCCCTACTTCTAGTAACCCTGAATTGCCTGCCCTCTTGCTCCTCCAGCCTCTCAGGCAAATATCTTGGTTTCACGCACAGAACCAGATTCCCAAAAGAACACCCTCAAGTCAAACGAGAACCTATCAGCAATGATACCTCAACCTTACAGAAAGGAATGCAGAAGCCATCCAAGAATTTAATTAAGGAGTAGCCTTGCTTCTTCCATATAATGGTTCTTCCAAAGTGGCAAGCTGTTCTTTGGAGTAAGCCACACTGGGCCCATCAGATAAAATCCTCCCCTGGAAATGGGGCTTAGCCTTCCCAAGTTACTAATCCACCTGGGTAGACAAGAGCCCTATCTCTATTACCAATTGCTATACTTACACATTCCTTCATGTGGGTCCTTTCCAAAGTATCCCAAACTTGCTCTTCACTGTATTGTGTAAAAGGATCCAAGTTAGACCTACAGAAGGAGAGACAGTAACAAGAAATGAAAGCCAATTCCCTTCCTCACAGCCATGTAAGCATCCTCCAAAATGCACCATGGAAGCCAGACATTCAAAGAAAATGGTCAAGACAGCCAAACTCAAAAGACTTTTGAAAGGTGACAGCAAAAGTGATCCAAAACAAACAAATTTTCCTGGCTCTCAAATGGCACCTTTCAGTAGGATACAGCATATATTTTAGGAATCATAGAAAAAGAGCTGGAAGAGACCACAACAGCCATCAAGTCCAACCCCCTGCCATGCACTAACAAACACTCAAATCACCCTGAGCAAACAGCAATCCAGCTTCTGCTTAAAAACTTCCAAAGAAGGTGACTTCACCACACTCCTGGGCAGCATATTCCACTGTTGAACAGCTCTGACTATCAGGAAATTCTTCCTGATGTTTAGCTGAAATCTCTTTTCCTGTAGTTTGAATCCACTGCTCCACGTCCTACTTTCTGGAGCACAGAAAAGAAGCTTGCTCCATCTTCAACATGACATCCCTTCAAATATTTGGCTATCATGTCTTCTCTTAACTTTTTTTTTTTTGTCAAGCTAAGCATACCTAGCTCACTAAGCCTCTCCTCACAGGGCATGGCTTCCAGACCCTTCACCATTTTGGTCACCCTCCTCTGGATATATTCCAGCTTGTCAATATTATTCTTGAATTGTGGTGCCCAAATCCATAAATCAATAAAATAAATCCATAAAATCAAGGATTTCCAAAGAGAAAGAAAATCAGCTGTTTTCAAGCAAGTTACAGAAAAAAGAAAGGCTAGCTCCAAAAGAAAAAAAAATCCAAGCCCTCATATTATACTATGTTCTCAAGATGTTTAAACAGTGTATGTATCCTTAAATCTGTTGTTTGGCGTCATATAGGGTTAGTGTGCATGTGCCTTTGAGTCACCTGTCAGCTTATGGCTACCCCATGAATTTTGTAGGGTTTTCTTAATCAGAATTTTGAAGAGTTTTCTTAGAAGCCCCAGAAAAAGTGTAGTAAGCCGCTGCCGCCATCATCATCATCATCATCATTATATTTACTAGTGCAGTGGAATGTCTACTTGATTCAGTATCATTTGGAAGGCTGAAGAAATGGAAATCTTTTCTGTTGCTTTTGTGATGAGTTCTACTAACCTCACAGTACCACTAAACAGCACAGGCTCCTGGGGGATTATGGAAAGCTTGCTCCGGAGATCTGCTAGGCCAATGTCATTGATTTTTACTCCATCAATCTTAATACAACCTCCTGAGAGTTCAACCAAACGAAAGAGAGCCATTCCCAGAGAAGACTTTCCTAAATAAAAGCAAGAAAGAAGAATGATAAGCTGGTATTAACACAAAAGAGATGTTTCACACATCACAAAAAGACAGACAGACTGAGAATTCTGGCTTATAGTGTATGGAAGGATGCTGCTGCTTGCCCAACCAGAAATCCTTGACTTTCCTAATTAAGTTAAAATTATAAATCAGGATGTCTTCCTGGCTTCGAGATGGTTTGCTCATCAAACAACAAGCCAGAAATCCCTGTTCGGATGCAATGCTAAATGAACCACAGGTTGAATTTTTCTAGTTTATTTAGTCCCTCCTTCTGGCAGGAGAACTGAAGCAGAAGTGATCCACCCCTATGCATCAGCACACTGGCTCATTCACAACCATTACCACAATATGCAAATAGATCTGGAGGGTGGATCCAGCTCCATAAATCAAAGAGAAACAAATATCTTTGAATATTATTCCATCATTGATGCATCAGCTATTAAGCAACAAAATATCTCTACTTTGTTTACTGTCGTTCATGCTCCCCTCCTCCCAACGCATTCAAGACCATTCCCACTTTAGTACAGAGAGGGACAAAATGGGGCCTGTGGACTACCCTCTTTGCTGGCATGTAAGACTTACTTTTTTTCCTGAAAAATACTGTTTGAAAATGAGGTGTGTCTTATATACCAGTGCATCTTATATGCCTGCAAATAATATTTGCCAGTGTATAAATGGGGTGCATCTTATATGCTGGCAAATAATATATATTCCCCCAAACCCATTTTGAGGCCCCAATTGCACAAAGAAAAATTATTTTGACTTTTTTTTAAAGCTAAACATGATTTTGCCATGTTGGGGTGGGTATTTTTGATGCAGAATACTGGTAGCTCTGTTTAAAACCTGAAGTATGCTGAGTTCCCTTTGCTTCCTGGTTTAAAAAACTCTCCTGGGTGCTTTTGGGATAGCCCAAAAACATAGCAAAAGAGCATGGGAGAATCCTGTTTTTAGAAATTACCCCAAAAGTGTATTTAAAAGAAAAAGGTGGAGGTGCGCAGCTTGCCACGGTCTTGCAAGAAGTTAATAGAGCCCATTTGCCCAATCCTGGTTTAATATTGTATAGCCAAAAAAAAAAAAAAGGGCAAATGAGAAAAGGAGAGGAAAATACACACATTCAGATTCTATAGTTGTTACTTAAGGCAAGCAGCTCTAAAAAGTTAGGTCACCCAGCAAATCTGAGAAAAAAAGGTACTAGGACTGGAGGAACATGGAATGGTGTTCATAACTACTATTTCATGGCGTTGTTTGCCCAGAGACCTCCTGTTGTAAAGGGGGCTGCTCCTCCACCCTGTCACCTCTTTTGAGAAAAGGAACTGCGAAGGGCAGATCCACAGGCAAAACCAGGGAACATGATAGACTTAACTAGCTCACAGAGGACACACATGCAACCAATAATACCAGAAGTTTCAAGCAAGTTTCCAAGAGAAGCTTCTTCCTTAGCAATAAGGATGGGGGTGCATGACATGCACAGACAATCTCTAACGTGAATTAGCCACTACAGTCTCTGTAGAGCCTATTCTGACATTGAAGCAAGTAGATCTTCTACAGCACAACAGCAGGTCATTTGCTGTCCGGAAACAGTAATTTCCACCTGCACAGCGTCCCACTAGATGGCTCCAGTTAGCTTACACAGACGTGGTGCTTTCACAAACACACAGAATAAATTGGAGCTCCTTATGTTCATGTGTCCTCACCTGACCCTGTCCTCCCCACGATGCCAATCTTTTCCTTGGGTTTGATAGTGAAGCAGACTTTCTTGAGGACAAGGGGCAGGTTCTCCCGATACCGCATTTCTGCATTATCAAAGATAACCTCTCCTTCCTGAGGCCAGTCTGGAGGAGGAGCTTTGTTCTTAATCCGAGCTGGAGCCTCCAGAGAAAGAGTCTGGGAAATTGACAGGGAAAGGAGAGAGAAGAGAAAGAAGAGTCAGGACTTAGGGGCAAACAATGTTCCTGGGAATGTTTCCTCTTGATGAACAGCAACTAAAAACAAGTTGTTGTGCATTCAACATACAATACAATTCAAAATGTATTAGGAACTGAAATCTGCACAGCAGCAAAGGAAGCAGTGCATGTTTCTAAGGACCCGATATCTTACAGCAGGGAGGCCCAACAGCTCTTGCCAGATTCCAGCTCTTAACAGCCTCAGCCAGCATGACAAATGGTTAGGAATGAAGACAGTTAAGATCTCACAAAATATTGAGGGGAACAACCTCTACACTGAGCCCCTGAAGCAATGCTTCTCAGAGTAGGAGAATGTGCTAAGGGAACTGGTATTTGATTGCACTCACCCACTGGCTGCTTCCTTTTTCAGAAAATTGCAGCCTCCCCAATAAAAGTATTTTAAACAATCATATAAGAGTGGTTGCATCTCTTTAACAGGTTTAGGAATAAAAACTACCTGTTTACGTCTTTGAAAGATCATTCCTCCAAGAGGAAGGATTCTAGATCTGTTTAGCTGGTGGCTGAAGGGCTATGTAATATTAGCCTATCACCCCCAAAGGGATTCAAAAGCAATCAGTGACCACTGTTGGCATTATTTGCACTCATACTAGTGCAAGCAAACATATGCAGAGTCATCTGCTATCAGGCACTCTCCCTCAATTTTTTACCAGGTAGTATAAGCCTGACACTTCCATTCAGTGACTATAAAAGGCAAATAAGACAGAATACAAAATGTGCTTGATGTCATGAAGAAGTACTGAATATCCACCATTAACAGGAAGTAATCTTTCCATTTCTGAGAAAGGACTCTTTCTGGGCACGAAGGAGCTAATATCCTGCTGAACTTTTTCTACGGGTGAGAGAATTCATCTCCTTAGAATGTACAGAACACAAGGATGACTCATCATAAACTTTCTTTGACAGTTCTCAGTTTACAAACTTCTGAATTTTAACAGGTTTTCATTTTTTACCATAAGTTTGTTTCTCAGCTGCAGAAATTTCCACAACTTAAGAGTGCACCCCCTAAGGTGGAAGAAATCAGTCATCACCACAAGATGTAATCTTTTCCATAACCAGAAAAGCAGCCTCAATAATGAAATCCAACACTTCTTTAAGCATGCGCACGCACACACACTCTTTGTTTCTCATATAAGTATTCCTTAAGAGTCACTGTGCCAATGCATTGCAAAACAAAGACATTTTGTTCAACCCACTATCTTGAAAATGTTTATGATCACGTTTGATTTTAAGCAAGGTCACAAGGCCAACATGCAGTCAGTATTAAGACACAATTAAGAGGCTGGTGACATTTTCCAGAGGTAGGCCATCTGGGAACATGACAAGCAATGAGCAAAACACTGAGAAATCATTACCTTGATATAGTGGTCAATCCTTTCCACAGAGGTGAAGCGGGCCTCTGTCTCTGAAGCCAGCCGGACTGTGAACTGGAACAAGCCTGTTAGCTGAGTAGGAAAGAAAGAATAATTGAGCCACATTCACCACAGTCTCCACTAAATTAATTAACATGTTGATTTAGATTTCACCCTACTGCTAAAAGCTTCAAAGTAATTAACATACATACAAATGACACATATAGGTTGGAATTCTGTTAGGGACATATGCAAGCACAAAAATGACACTTAGACATGCAGAAATCCCTTTTTCAGAGGCTGTGGAGGTTAGAATTCCCTTCCTCCTTCCACAACAGACAAAGCCCCTTCCCCCAACGTACTGTAAAGCCTCCAGGTTGTTTTGCACGGCTATTCTGTGCTCTGCAGGAATTCTGTGCTCTCCCATAGCCAGACATGAATTGACTACAGCAGCACTAAAAACCCCTGCCTGCTTGCCACAAAGCACAGAATGGCCGTGTGAAGCTACTTCTGGGCTTTACAGGAAGTGGGGTGTGTGTGCTCAGCACAGCATAGGTCTACATGCAGACTATTACACTATGCCAAGGGGATGCTGGACTGAAACCATAGTGGTATTAACTATGTAGCCTGCCTAATGAATACTGTAATGGGGCATCATCCAACTCCACAATCCAAGACTGTACTTCAGATAATGAAATAGTAGTATGCAGAAAAGCAGATAAAAAGATTAGTTGTATTTTGAAATTCAATTTTCAGTTTCAATTGGTCTTAAATTCCATCAATTAATTCAAAATCATGTACAGAGCAACACTCTGACTGGCCTCCAGTTAGGGACTTATGCAGGCAAAAGCCACACTACGGATGTGGGACCAAAATGTCACCAATGTGCAACACATGCATTCTGTCGATAGTCACAGCAGCAGAGTTGTTTAGACAACATGTTCCTGTGTGCTTTGTGTCTGTACACTTCAATTATGCACTGCGTGTTGCAGCTGCACTTCCTATATTATGCGCTGTGGTTGTGCATCATGTACTGTGCATTGCACAATGGCATCTAGTCATTGGCATGTGATATGCAATGTTGCTATTATGCACAGGGGTTACATAGGGGTCATATAATGTATCTCCACTGGTGGATATTTACGCTATGCAAAAGGAGATGTTAGATGATAGGTTCTATGTCCTGAAGAACAAACACCAAAATAAAATACACTAAATGTAATTCTACTCCACTCCTCTTTCACCATGTAGTATCCACCGCATTCAAGAGTTTCTTTTCAGGGAACAGAACACAGGACTTTTGGCTAATAGGCTCACCGGCGTTTCTCAAAATAGCCATATTAAATATTATTACTGATAACCCCCTGCACTACCCCAACACATAGGATCTTCCTAAATATTCCATATCACCTCAGCAACTTAGCCAATATCTCAGGGATCAAACAGAAGGAAAGGAAAGAAAAAGACAGTGTGAAGTGGACAGCTTAAATAAGCAAACTGTCTCTGCAATTGTACAATTCCAGTATCCCTGCTGGTAACTAGATATCTAAATCCAAATACATGTCTAAAGACAAGGGAAGTCCTCACCTGGACAGCATAGGAGATGGCTAGTCCAGCATATGCTGAAGGGATCTGGCCATGCATTAAGACAATCATTAGGCCAGTGGTTGTAATGAGGGCAATGCTCACAATATCCAGTCTGACAGCTAGCCAACGCATTGCACAGCTGAACAAATAGAATGGTGCTTGGTTGTCATCCAGCAGCTCTTGGTATCTAGAAGAAAGGATTTTTTTTTCCAAGTGAAAATGCTACAATCTCTAATATCATATGTTATAATGTGAAGACCACCAAATATTAGCAGTCAGAAGCTAAACTCTAGCAGCATACAAACGTCATCTTTTAGAGAAGGAAAAGAGTGCTAACCTATGCAGGAACTCCTGCCCTTTATTGTAGGCATGGATTGTAGAGAGGCCTTGTATGCTTGATGTGATGTGTGAAAGGAATGGAGACTGTGTAATATTGTCCAGCCGTTTCAACTCTCGAATGAAGACTCTGCAGACGAAAAAGAACCAAATGGAAGTCAAAGATCTGACACTGCAAGCTTTTAAAGTTACCTGTCTAGACAAACATGTTTGAAAAACCACTGAACCACCAACTGTTGTTTACCTAGATACAACATGTAGGACTGTAAAAAGGATGACAAGGGGAGCAACTGCCATTAGGAACCACGGGAAGACGCCAGCGATCACTCCCACGCAGAAGAACACCAGAATGACATTCTGTATGAACATTTCAGCTTGAAATGGCAGACGGACATCAACTGGCAGAGAAGGACAAAGACAGAAGTCTTTACAAAAGAAGCTAAAGGTCTAATCAATTCCCTGCCCTTCAGCCAAAAAGGCTCCTACCTATGCACCACAGGATCAATGTTCCCTGTTAAACTCTCTTTCACAAATTCAGATTCTATTCCTACCCTGTGGATAGAGACCCACCTCTATATGAGAACACTGGTCTTGGTAATGCAAGTTAATCGCAAGAATACAAAGCAACCCACATTATGCATATGCTTTTCACAGCTTCTGTAATTTCAAAGAAATTAAAAAAAATCAGGAGACTAAAAACCATGCAGTACCAGAACTGCATTTCAAAGATTTCTTATTATTTCAACATGAGCTTGGACTACAGTGAACACTTGCATAAACCAACAAATGGCAGGTCTGCATATCAAGGAAGGAAAAAAATTACTGCCTTCTCCCCAAAAAGCAGGCTCACCACACAGAGGATGCTTTTGACACACAGGAGCCTCCAGACATTCTGCCTACCATCTGAAATGGTTACAGTCCCAGGAAAACAAACATATCATATGCTTTTCTTTCCTCTGTATGTGGAACTAGCGCTTGTTCTCAAGTCACTTATCTTTCCACGAGCAAACTACTAAATCCAGACCAATTACCTTCATCCATATCTTTGGAAAACCTATTAAGAATCCTCCCTGTAGGTGTAGTGTCAAAAAATTTCATGGGGCTACGAAGAATCCGTCTGAAAAGCTCATCATGGAGCCTGGAAGATGCCCTCAATGTCCCCTGTAACAACAGTAAAGAAGAGTTACTGGAACCAGTCAAGGATCCTTGTGCATACACTTACAGACTCTAAATGGAGGCTGACAGAAGGCCACCCATTGTCCCACTAGCCTCTCTCAACAGTAGTGGCTAGGCTACTGCAGCATAAAGAAGTGCTTCTTCTCACAGGCAAGAAATGAAAGTTCCAAGAATAATGGTTGAGCATCTGAAGAAACAACCTCCCAACCTCCTGATTTATATTTGTTGCAACCCCAAGACAAGGTAAGAGACCATCCTGCCTATATCTCCAGATACACATACCTTAACAAATACAACCCCACGCACAGCCTTCAGAATCAACATGACACCCATTGAGAGTGCATAGATGGCAGCATAGTAACGCATATGAGGATTGTCCTTCATGCTGTCACTTACAACTGTTTCATTTCCCAACCTCACAGTAGTGTTCTGTTAAAAAAAAAAGACCAGTGATATATCTATTAATAGGATATAGCTTTCCACTGTCTCATACAGTAATTTTAGTAGCCTCTACCCAACATCCTAACCCTAGTTTTGTCTGAATAATTATTATTGTTAAATATCTTGCAGATTATCACTCGTTAGACCTTCAGTCTGATCTAATATAGCTCTTTTTATGTTTTTATTAAGCATACAAGTCTGTAAAGTGACCAGGATGCAGTTCTCACTTGTATCCAACATCTCTCAAACTTACCCTTCTACAATAAGCTAAATTTTAAAACTAGATACAAATTATGTTGGCAGAGTTACGTGTACACTGACTTAAGAACAATTATTTAGACCAACAAATCAAATTAGACTGATTGTTCTAATTGTTGCAACAAGGTTGTGAGGCCAACTTCCCCTCGAACACCAAGTTAGTTGTGTCCATAATATTCGGAAGAACACTTCCCACTATGTATGTGATTAGACTTACAGGTCTCTTATTTTCCATTCTTTTTCCTAGCTCTTTCTAAATACTGGACCAACAAACGGTGTTTCTCAGCCACCTGGTACTGCTCCAGTATCAAAGCCTCCCTAGAAATAGTTATTAACAGTTTGATTACTGGCTCTTAACTCACTTTACACATCATCACTATTAGTGTTAATTATATCTTCTCCCACCAAACAGCTACTTAATAGTATTTCCTATAAATAAAATAAGCCACAAATCCATATGGACACAGTAATAATGAACTATTTTACCAAAACTTTGAAAATACTATGTTAAGATATGATATGTGAAGCACTCTGAATGTGTGAAAGAATTTTATAGATATCAAACATCCATGGCATTCTGACTGGCAGGTTAGCAAGTTGGTCTAAACAGTCATCTGCAGAACAAAAGACAGCTGGTTCTGAGCCTGTTGTACAACGAGAACCAAATGTTCTTCTCCCCCCCAGATGAGGCCATAGATCAGCAGCGGAGCATCTGCTTTGTATGTTCACTTTACTCAGACTCCATCCCTTACCAATTCAATGAGTCACACAGACCTTGGTCATGCACTGCTGCTGCTGCTGCTTAAAGCAGTCAGGCCAGATGAACAAGCAGTCTGACTCTTTATAAGGAGGTTTTATATTTTCATCATTCTTGTGGGGATTATTATCAGGACTAAATGCATCCCCCATTTCCTCTAAAATCAGTTTAATTTACTAAAGGTTCCTCTGACAACCAGCCTTCTCAATTTTTAATTAATGAGAGTAGGATATGCATGTAGTTTAAAAGTTGCTTCTTTCATTTTACATTTCTCTTCACTTTTTAAACATGAAAAACATTACTGGTACTTATACTGATTAATTACATGTAATTTATATATTTGTATTTATATGTAATATTTAGGCAAAAGCAGTAGGCATAAGCAAAGAGCTGGAATACAAGATGCTTATTCAAAGTCTGATTTGGAATTAAAATATTGGACTAAGCATGATAAATTTCGTTCTACAGTAGATTCAGGTTATCTTCAATGGGTTGCTCCTCTCATTTGTCCCAAGAGGTAGGCTTTATTCAAATCAGATTTGTTTGTCCGTTCTTACGTGGAAAAAATTCCTCACCACCGGTGCTCTTACCCCACTGCCTTGTTTGATCCAGTAACTCAGCCACCAATTGCTGAATGCCGTGCTGCCCACATTCAATATAAACAGTGCCATGATGATGATGAAAGCAATGGGGCCTCCAGCTGCTTTGATATAGATGCCGTAAACTGACCAGGGGACAGAACCTTTGCCTTTTTCCTCCACTTGCATGAGCTGACCTGAAGTACACATACAAACACAGAAGAGAAGGTGTAAGGAGTGAATAGGCTAATGGACAACATCCAGAATTCTCTATTGTAGATGTTTTAATATCCTAATCACACAGATCTTTTTGAAAATATTTATACTGATGGGCAGCATAAAAATTCAGTGAAGAAACAAACATTTATATAGGCTAGAAGCAAGCTCTGCTAAACATTCTGCCTTATGAATACAGTTCTATCAATTCTCAAAACAATATTGAGCCCACACAGCAGCACACTTCTTGAATACATTCACTGCAGGTCTACAAATGCAACAAATCCTTCTTAGCATGGATTCCTTAATTAATGAACACTTTTGTGACAGGCAAGAACTTATAGTACCACAATGACAAATAAAGGGCACAATAAGTTCACATTTAAACTAATTTTCAGCTGATCTGACATTTGTCTGATGACAACTAGACAAGAAAAGGAAGTAGGATCCATCAGATCAATTAAAACCCAAGTCCTTTTTAAGCAGATGAAAATGAATATGTATTTCTGCATAGCAAAATATACCTTCTTCCTTCTTGACAACCTTCTCTTTCTTCACAGATCCTGATTTGGTGCCTTTATCTTGATGTCTTTTCAATGAACTGTTTGTTGCCTTCTTTACATTAATCTGCAAGTAAAGAGGGGAGTTAAACTTCAAAAGAGGAACCCCACTATGTACTACATTCCACAGAAAGAGTTAGGACAGATTTGGTTAGAACATCATACATGTTTATGTCCCCACATTAACCCTATAAGTGCTCTCAAACTGCTTATAACTGCAATTTTCAAGTTAACAGCAGAAATTTCCCCAAGCACTGCGTGAAAGCAGTTAATATTCTCCAGCACAGCTGAGGCAGACAGCTTAGCAATATACGGCGTTACTGCTACTTTACTTCTCAGAACCTTCAAAAGAACCCAGATGTTATAACTTTTTTGGTTTTTAAAAATGCATTCTTTTCTTGTTTTATCTTGTTCTAGGTTTTGCAAATCATTCTTATATTCTAAGTTTCCTGGGGGAGGGCTTTCTGTTGTTTTTACCACAGTCACAGGCACATTTAGTGAACGTGTGTGAGAAGGCCATCTTGGTGTCTATTCCCAGGCACTAGAACTTGCTCCCATGGAAGGCTAGATTGACCCAGTCTCCAAACACCTTTTTACTGAGACAGCTGCACGAAGGGGTCTTTCTCCATAGGTGTTGTACTTTTATTTTCACTGCTTCAAATGCTTTTTAAATTGTTAAATTAACATTGTTAATAGGATTGGTTATTTCATTGTTTTTAGCTTTTGTATTATGAACAATTTTTGCTGTATTTTCTTTTAACCTATGTTGTAAGCTACCTTGGGTCCCACATTGGGGGGAGGCCGGATGTAAATAAATAGTAAATAAAGTAAATAAATAAATGTTTTTAAATTCAGTTTTCATTCTTCTATGTGAGTCACTCCAGAAAGCCTTTTATGGCCAATACACAGAATATAAACAATTTTACAGATTAGTAGAATAATTAGTAGTCAATATGCTGTTGTATATAAATGGATATTCCACAGAGGGAAAATACAACTGCATAACTTTATGCACACTCAGCTACATAGCAGATATGCTAAGAAACCTTCTCAGTGAATTGCAAAGAAGAATAGCGGGATACCAGCAAGAGAGTCCTGATGTGCATCGCCATTCCCTATTCTGTCCGGGTGCACAATGGGACGAATACACATCAGTCCTGTTGTGCATTAGTCACTTGGCTGGCTCCCCTACACAGTAATGTAACACCAGCCTTTTACTGCACATGGACATTGCAGAACTGACCAATCCTAATTCCCACAAATGTAAGTTCCCAACAGACAACGTCTTTAGGGTTGGTGTCTTTAATGACTGTGTAAAATAGGGAATTTCAGCAGGTTTTGCTTGTTACCTGGCTATGTAACTAGCAACACCTACTGAAATTCACCCCTTTATCCCAACCATTAAAAGTACAGAAGCCCTCTCTAGTTTTCACTCTAGCAAACCTAACTGACATATGTTTTCTCAAACTAATTAAAGCTACTAGAAAGTAGAGCAGAATGTACAAGTTATACACATTTCTGAAGGTAGGTCAACCTGCCTCTACTTTAATGACATTTTAACAACCATGAGGAAAGAGAGATGTTTCAGAATGCACTTTTGTCAGGCAGACGGAAAACATAATTACTGCTCCTAATTAGCTGCTGTTCATTTAGGAAATGAATTAATTCTTGTCATATGGATTGCTTTTCCTATCATTTCTTAACTTTGCTCTTATTTTGCTTGTAATACGTATGCAGTTTTCGAGGCTTTATCATACCAGAAAATCACTGCACAGAAATAGTAAGGATAGATAAATACCTCAATGTGTGGAGTCTCTCCAAGTTGCAAGTTGTTAAAAATGGCTGCATAGTCACCATTCAGATTCATCAGGTCCTCGTGGCTTCCCCTCTCAGTGATAGAACCTTCTTTCATGAAGATCACTTCATCACAATCCACAAGGTACTGAATACCAGTAGCAGGGAGCAGAACACTTATCATAAGGTGTACTTATCATAAGGTGTACCCTCCCCCAACACATACCTTTTCCCCATTTTTATTATGCCATTGGCTATTACAATATCATGCATCTGACCAACAGGTTAGTTATATATCACACAAAAGTGTACAGTCGTCTCCCCTGAGCTGTAGCAAATTAGCTTTACCAAATAAACTCAGGTTCTTGTGTTTTTCAGGGCACTTCCTTCTATTCACCCTTTTGGCACCATTTGTGTTTTATGAGCCCAGAGATCTTTCTAAGCTAAAGAACATGCAACTGCCGCATCTCTCTCGGAAAAAGAATCTTGACCACCCTATCATCAACACTGGTTTTTAGTCTCCATTTTCTTGCACTTTCCAGTGCTGCAGTACACGCTGCTACAGTTACTGCTACTTCTTGATCTATTCTTCTTTTCCCTTTTGTTGTCCTACTCTCTAGGCTTCACTAAGCTAGATGCTCTTATAGTAAAGGCATTACTTATCCCACCCACTGCCACTCCTCTTTGTAAAGCAAAAGGCAATTTGGGGTATACAAATTAGTAGCTACTCCAAGACCCTTGGCTGCCAACACCCAAACTCCATAAAATGTTTTAAGATGATTGAAGTACCTGTAATTGATGTGTGATAAAGAGGATTGTTTTTGACTTTAGATGCTTCCGTATTGCACTGTTGAAGATGTGGTTTCCAACATGGGCATCCAAGGCACTGAGGGGGTCATCAAGGATATAAATGCTCTTGTCACTGTACAGGGCTCGAGCAAGGCTGATCCTCTGGCGTTGCCCCCCACTTAGATTTGCACCTCGCTCACCAATCTGTGTTAAACATGCTTTGTTAAAATATTTCTTTTTACATCACTTAAGGTAAGATTGAGGATCTGATTTCTTTCTTAGGCACTTCCATCAAAAACCTCGGGAGAAACTATCATACTTTAAGGTGTACCTCTAACCCAGTGAGATGAATAGGTCAGTTTTTCTTGGCCTTGGATTAAAATCACTGAGTGAGCTTTATGGCTGAGCACAATGTGAAACTGGAACCTCCATATTTAAATCAAAGAGTTTAAGTACAACATAAACTGGTCTTATACACCTTGGAAATAATTTGCTTGTAATGTTGATATAGAGCCTTCTAAGGCAAGCACTTCTCAAGGCAGTTTAAAAGATTAATTTTTAAATTAATAAAATTTATTCATTATTAAATATATTTCCACCTTTCTCCTGACTCATGGTAGCTTATAGTTAACTACAACAGTATAAAATATTCAAACAGTATCTAGTTTATAAAGGTGAGCATCCATTCATTTAAAAGCAGTTACTGTAATTAAAAAAAGAAAATAACATGGTTTGGCTAACAAACTATTGTACTGAAATCAGGGCCGTTCGGGCAAATATTAACCAAGTTCACAACTCACCCAAGCTGCCGACATATAGGAACAGACAGGTATACAATCACAAGCTAAAACTATTTATGGATGTCGAAGTCCTACATTTACAACATACACCTGAATGCATATGTGATCTGATCATGATTTGTTTAATTGTTATACCACCCTAAATGAAATATACAAATACCACAATATGAACAACTTCAATACTGTAGAATTGGATTAAAGACCTGGAGTAATACTGAGATTTAGTGAGGTTTGTAAAATGCAAGAGAAGTTCTTAATTCTGAAGCATGGCCAGTTTCTTCTCTTTCCAATTAAGTCCTTCCTAGAATGCTGGATCAGTTCTACCTAACAAGATTCCTACCTCTGTCATGTCCCCATTCGGCAGGATAGCCAGATCAGGTCGGAGACAGCAGTCATTCAGTACAGTGTTGTATCTGAGAGGAAAAAACTGAGGTATCAGAACAATAACAATTGCAGCTGTAGTACTAGCTAGGACAGCTTTTTTTTCACTCATGGGAAAGAAACTCAGTATAGTTTCACAGCTTCAGAAAAGGGTTTCAGCAAAATAAATAAATGCAAAAGAATTAGAACATCTATGTTTGACAAATACGTCCTTTCAGTGAATGGTGTTCTTTGCCAGGTGAGACAGTGACTATATTAGATCACTTAAAGCCATTTATCTGAAGCATTTAAGTAACAAAGACCTGACAAGCAAAATGATTAGGTGATTAGGTAAAGGTGATTAGGTAGAATGTTCAGCAAGTACAGCTGCATTTCCAGTGCTATAGATACTGAGCTGGTTTATACATTATGGTACTGCAGGATTTAGTACTACATGTGTGAATCTCTCCCATACTAAGCAGAGTCTCAGAATCATATATTCCTCCTCCCACCTTCTCCCTGTGCAGCCTGGAAAATGACTTTTATTACATTTAGTTGGACTTACCTAGATTTTCACTGTTTTTGTGTACAAACTAAGAAACTGTGGTTTAAAACATCTGGCATATTTAGCAAATGACTACAGTTCATTTCTAACTAAAACTCCTGTCCATAATAACAACTGAGGAACCAAAGACAATGAAATTAAATTCCAGTTAAGGACTTCTGCCAGGCACATGGGAAGAAGCAAAGGTAAAGCAGATGAGCCTGAGATTTTTTCATTTTCTCAGGCTCATAGAAGTAATGCTTAATCCTAGTTTATCGTTACATGCAAACTGACTCATTGTTGCTTTTCAAGGCAGCCTGAGCAAGATCAGAGGAAAAGTTACACCAAAGGAAGAAATCTCTAGAGGCAAGCCTAGGCAGGAAACCAGATAATGATTCACGATTTAAACTCCTGCATGAATAACACAGCAGCAGCACAACTGGGGTGGGCAAAGTGCAGCCCTGGGGACATATGAAGGTTTTTTTTTATAGCCTTTAATCTTTCCACATTCCCCATACCACTTTTTATGGCCGGAAAGGTGCAATTTTACTCTCCTTAAAACCTCCACAAACAGCAAGTCTGTCTTTAAAGAGGCTCCAGGACTTTACTGCACTCTCTAGCATTAAAATCCATGTGGCCTCCAGAGGGTCTCAGAGACAAAAAGTTTTTAAACAGACAGCAGGGCTCTATTTCACCATTTAGCATTAAAAATATACTTTTTTTTTTCGAAATCCAAGGTGGACTTATGATCATTCCCTTTTGTTTTTGTTTTTTAACCCTGGGGGAGGTGTTTTTGGGCAATCCATGTGGCCTCCAGAGGGTCTCAGAGATAGAAAATTGCCACCTAGATCTGATTTAATTGTCCCTCCACTATACTTCTGTAGCACAGAAATTGTATCAAAGAGCTTTACCAATGCATACTAAGTAGGGACAATAGTAGCAACAGGTCAGTACATAACTACAGCTTGCAAACCTTTCTTCCTCAAACTCCTTTCCAAACAAGATATTGTCTCGAAGTGTAGCATTGAGAATCCAGGCTTGTTGTGCCACATAGGCAAAAGCTCCATCCACAGAAATGCTGCCTTCCAGCAGAGTCATCTGGACCAAAAAGCAGAAAATCCACAAATGAGTCCACTCCTTGTTAGTGTGGGAAAAGTTCCTCTCTCGCTGTCCACCTTTCTGGCATGCAAAACCAATTGCGCTTCTTGAGGTCAACATGCACACCAATTTAAGACATTTTAAGATCTTAAGTATGTCTTGCTTCACTGCATTTTATGATCTGAGTTTGAGGTCAGATCAATTATTTATCATGTGAGCTAAAGGCCCATGAAAAAAAATGTAGCTGCTAGCAATGAGGATGGGAGCTTAGAGCTCTCGTTTGCCTTGCAGAGGAACAGCAGAACCAAGAATAACCGACAATGTAAAAGAAAAAGCCAAATGATTATCTCTCACCTGTCCTAAAATGGCTGAAATAAGTGATGTTTTCCCACTCCCCACGCTGCCACAAATGCCAACAAGCTTTCCCTAGGTTAGACAACAGAAAGAAATACCGTCACATAAGAAATCAGTTCTTCATACTGGGAAAGGATAAGTTAAGTGTGTAATATTAACTAAAATGTGTGAATGAAGTAGAAAAGAGAACTATAGACAATATCAGACTGCACAATAGAGAGGCAGGGAGAATTCATACTATCCATTTTTAGAACTAGCCCTCGGTGTTAATTACTTTTAGATCTAGGCCAGCCACATTAGGCTAAACCTAAAGTATCAGATTTTAAAAGGAAAGCAGTACTAGACTAACAGCGCAACCCTAGGCATATTTAATCTGAAAGCAAATGTGACCAAATTCATGCAGATTTATAAGCGTACCTTGAAGTGAAGCCTACATTGTTAAAAAGAAGGCACTTTAACATTTCTCTCATTTCTACATAAAATACACAAGTGTCCCATGCAGGTCACATCAAGGCTTGCTAGAGAAGGCTGTCATGGGCCACAACTCTCCAAAGCTGTGCTTCTTTGCATCTCTTTTCCAAAGCTAAAGGTATTTCATTGTAGTGGTGCGCTGAAAATAAGTCTGCTGCCCAGTGTTCAAAACAACCCTCGTGATAAGCAACTTTGAGTCCCGTTATTGTGGAAAAGGTAGATGAACAAAGTAACAATGACAACCCTAATCCTCAGTTGTTCCATGCAACTTCAAGGCAAGAACAATATTCTGTTATTCTACGATCGACCCAAGCAGAAAAAGAGAGTTTTGTGTCCTCACCTTCTCAATTTCAAGGTCAACATTGTACAGCACCCTCTGAAGGCGGACATTTGACAGCTGGATGTGTCTGTTCTCCTCTTCAGGACTTGGGGGGTCATCGTTGTCCACTAAGAGGTGACCCTTCTGCTCAGCGAGCATCGCCTGTTGTCCCTCATGCTGCTGCAGCTTCGTCTTCTCTTTCTTGCTCCTGGCCATCTTGTCTTTTTTCATTTTAGGGGTCATCTTTGGTGAGCTCTGGACACTAGCATGGGAGGACTCCCATGCCAAGGTGGCATTTTTCACTTCTATGGCTGTGTGAGGATTGGCTGGTTTTTTCTTTACCATATGTACCTCTTCCATTAGAAACAAACTCTGATAGGAGTTGTGAGAGAGGTGCAAAGATGAGACACCAGGTCAAGACTGAGAGGGGGACACAAGCCTACGGCACACTCACGCAGCAAAACACATCAGGCTATACAGTGGGAGGAAGCTGAAGAGCAAAACGTAGCTCATTAGTGAAAACTAACTCCAGGTCCATAAAAGGGCCTGGTTATCCATGAATGTGGTGGTTCTCAGACAGAGAGACTTCTGCAGAGCTACCATACTCTGGGCACTGGCTTGGACATAAAATATGGTTATTGCTAATCCTGCTTAACTCACATGTCTTGTATCTTGGCATTTGGAAGATGGTATTATTAGGTAAAGTGAGGAAGCAGAGGAAAAATCTGCTCACCATAAATATTGCATGGCTTAAAAGAATGGATGTATTTCTTAGCACATCACTGTTAAATAAGCTAAGTTCAGTTGCCTAGGGATCTGGCAATTTATCATCAAATCTGGAGTCAAGACAGCACTATTAGAAAACAGAGGCTCTATATCATGTTTTCCACCACATTCATTTATTTAAAAGCATTATCAGAAAGTACTGCAATGTCTGCTTACAAGCAGTTTACAAAGAAAAACTAAAGACAGAATAGTTGTCACATAGTTAAAACAGTATTTCCAACAATGAATTTCCTTCTCTTATTGACTCCCAATCTAGAAACAATTATGGGAAATGCACTGAAATTCTGCCCAAATGATCCAACTACAAGCCGTACTCATGATATAACATCACAGGGCCTCTCAGAATTATTCATGTTTTTTTCATCTGTCACCTATCTTCTCCTTTTAGCATCTTGAACATTATAAAAATGGCTCCTCTGCTCTGTTAAACACTTTTTTTAGAACTAGCTCAAGTGGCCTAAATAAATGGTTTGTCTGCAGAATTCCTGCATGTTCAATTGGCAGAGGCTTAAAAAACTTAAATCTGTTTATTCTTCGAAGTAGAGATCAACTTTCTTTCACCCTCAAGTAATCTTGGATAGATTATTCTGCTAACAACATATTTTCCCCAAGGGGGAAAAAGGCTGAGCATTACATAGTCCAGGAATTATAAGAAATGGGACACAAATCCCCAGAACCCCAGAGGAAAAAAGTGGAAAGGGAATGTGCAGTATTCAGCTATTTTCTGGTTGTGATTGAAAGCATCCTCAGCTTACATGGAAGAATGAACTGGCCCAGCAGCCTGGTCAGCAACACATGGCAAGCGACCATGCACTCTAGAGCATTACCCAGAATTCTCTACAATTCCCAGAGATTCTGGAGCAGACCAACTAATACATGTTCTTCAAAGCCTAGAAGCCTTCTGCATCTGCAAACTATTGGAAGGCCACCTGTCTGCTCTAGTCTGGCTTCAAGAGAACTGCAAAAATATCTATCATAACACTACCCAATTTTCAAACTCTACAGAACTCTGCAATCTTGGAAGACAATTCTATTGCACAATGAGAAGTGAATGTATTTAGTACTTGAGATGGCTGACACTACATTATATCCAAACTGCTAAGGTTGCAAAGTTCAAGGTGTCCTGTCTAGACTGCACTGGTCTTGCTAGGAAATGAGATAAGAAAGTAGCCAGAGGCTTAGCCTATCACTGTCTCAAGAACTACCCCACCGTCAAAGGCCACAACTCACAGTAATAAGCTACAGTAAGATAACTACTCACCTTATATCTATCAACTGCAACAGATGCTTCAGACAGAGACTTCACAGAAAAAGGTGTGACTTTCAGAGCAAAGGTCATAGAATTGAACACAGTAACCACTGTAAAAGCCTGAAACACAGGGAAATACTTTTGACTGCAACATATATATACACATTAGCTTCAAACATATCCAAGAATTAAGAGTTAACCCGGACCTGTAAGAAAAAAGGTTCCTTCTGATGAGATCCTGGGGACTGCATGTGAAGCAGCAAGAACAGAAGAGTGGAACAATTTATTCTCCATAAGGTTCTAGCCTGGACAGTAGGAGGAAGGTAAATCTCTCCTGAAACCTACCCACTTGCTAACAGGAGCAAGTACCTAGGCCCTTTCCATTGCTGCTCACCTTTCCAATTTTGCTGCTCAACAGAAAAATAATAACCAAAGAGAGAGATCACAGTTGCACCCACTCCAGCCTTACAATAATGTTTGGTCAGTTTTAAATGGACCATTACGATTTTCAGACTGCAGGCATGCTGCAGCATTTTTTAAAAAACGTCAGCAGTTTCCTTTTTAGTGTAAGAATCAAACAGCAGGTACTGAAAACTGGATATTCAACAAGTTACAGAATTAGATTTTTGCCAAGCAAAATTTAAGCCATAATTCTGCTTGCCTTCAAATATTATATTGCAGCAATGAAATGCCTCAGGCAGAAATATATACCCTTTATTTTGAAGTGCAACAGACATTATGATGAGAAAATGAAAACGACAACAGGCTTCTGCATGGCCATTCCAAATGTGGAAACAAAACAGGTTTCCTCCATACCTATCAGAATCTGAGAAACAAAAGACCACCAGCATATCTACCACTTTTCACTGCAGCAGATTCTGTTCATGCACAGTTCATTATCAGCTTTGAAACCTACGCTAGAGCCTTCCAGCCATTTACTTAGAGACCTCGCCAAAGCTCTTCTCATGGTAGAAGAAAACAATGTGCAAGTTTATGTCAGACCATTTTAGAAAAAGGCAAAGAACTCAGGCCACAGACCTTTCTTTCCCATATCTGAAGTTAATACTCACTGTCTCCATGCAGTTACCTGGGCTGCTGTGAGGTCATAGCCAAGGATCATATGGACAGAGAAGGTCACCACACTGGCAATAACCACCACAATGGGTGCCACTCCTACAGTGATGCTCTGGAAGTATCCTGCACGTTCCAAAATTTTACGTTCTTCCTCTCTAATTTCTGGAAGTACAGAGCACACAGGAGGTTCTAAGCAGTACAGTCATGAACTTTCCAATTACAAATTCACCATTTATAGTATTTCAGATAAACCTAGGAACAACAATTTATAGAATAACAAAATCTAACTACCTGAGCTGTTATTATTTATATCAAGAACAAAGAATAAGATTTCATTTTACAGTTTAAAATCACTAACACTGCAGTGAGTCACATTAAGAGAAACACTTCCAAGTGACAAAAATGCATAGCTTCTTTTACCTTAAGGTTAACCAGGCAAGTACACTAGGATTAAGAAAGTGAAGTAATTTCCTATTTCTATTCAGCAGGGCTGAAAAAGAATGCTGACTGTAGTTGTTGTATTGTGTGAAGAGATAACAAGTAAGGATCTACATCAAGGAATGAGAAAGAGAACTGACACTCACTCTGAACATTCTGCGAGAAGGCTTTGACCCAAGCATACATTTTAATAAATTTAATGTAGTTGAGAACTTCATTCATTTTCTGAACACGTTCATCAGTGACAGCTACGCACTTCCTCCTGAAATAGGCTGTGAAGCGGGATGCAAACATCTGAAACAAAAAGAAGCATCACAAATGCTGGTATACACTACTCTCAGCCAGTAAAGAGAAGGACGTTTGTGCAAGACAATTTAATGTTCAGGACAGAAAGTGGATTTACCTACCATTTTCTTCCCTTCTCGATAGGATTTTTCCACCAGGATAAGAAAGAGAGATGCGCTCTTAGGACACTAATTAATACCCATATAGAGAGGGAAAGTGTTGAAGGGAACTCACGAAAGCTACCATGAAGAGCTCCCATTTCACTCCCAAGGCTAGAGTTCCCTAAGTCATAGTTGTCATATGACTGCGATATTCACAGAGCTACAAGTTATGAGTTATATTTTGCTGTGTAGTTTATTGCAATGATTGGTTAATAATTCGCCCATTCCTCTTCTGAGAAACTAGCCTGCTTCTGCCTTGCAGTATTTTTAGTCAACGAATGAGGATTTAGCAGTGACTGGCACACTCAACTGTTTGCTGTCTAATTCTTTTTTGGGAGCAGGGTCTTCCCCTGAGCAAAGCAGCTCCTGTCCAATTTTTTAAAAAAATAGAAATTCAGGTTTATAGTGCATCTGTGATTGAGCAGTAGTGTATTGACCCAAAAACAAAAGACTGCAGCAAAAATAAGAATCTGTGATCTTTTGAGTCACATTTTTTTCCTCTGAGTTTATAAAAATGTAAGAAAATCATCCAGATAATACATGTAGAGGAAGTTAATTCTATACCAATATGACCAGAAGCAAGGCTAAGAATGTATAATACCAGCCTTCCAAAATAAGCCAGTCTTATTATACCCATTCTGTGGCTGGGGTGAGGTCATGGTGAATGAGAGCTGTGTGTGAAAACTTCTTTGCCTGCCATTTAGTCCCATGTTAGTATCTAGTCCCCTGATTAGTTTTTTTTAAGGGAAGTATTGTGGGTACTGTGAAGTGGACTGCAACAGCAATGAAATGTATTAAACATTAGGTAAGGTTATTAAACACAAAACACTTGGCTCAGGACTGCTTTTCATTACAAGCATGGAATCTGAGACTGTAGCTCCTCAAAAAGAAGCATTTTCTCATCCTTATAATAATAAAGAACCCTGTTTTACAAGCACCCAAATCTCATGTGTGTCGCTTGGACAATAGAGCCTAAGGGACGACTGCACGCTAAAGAGGTCATCCCATCCCTAATTTGCCATGCTCTTCACACCTTAAATTCTCCTTGGCCTAAAGGCTATTAACAGGAATGAGTGGTGCAAAGGAATGAAATTAATGAATTCCATTTGTGTGTGGAAATACACTGTTTGAAAACCTTAACTGTTCACCAATAAAAACAGCAAGCTGCATATACCTTTCTCAGAGGCAAAGTCTGTTTTCACAGACATTTCACACATTTCTCAGTCACCTGATTTGCCAGATATGGCAGAATAATAGTACCAGGTCTGTTTTTAAATCTACAGCTGAGCATAAAGGTTAAGATCCAGTTGAATGAAAAGGCTGTCAGCATAGTAACATGGGATCACTGCTGTTTGCCACTGCACATGTAATCACTATGGGGACAAAGGAGCTTCTGCTTGTGCAACAGGGCTCTGGACATTCACTGCCTGAGTAGCAAAAAGATCAAACTGTTGATGCCACAAATTCAGCACACAAATTCAGCTGCTACCAAGTAATGCCTTTTACTTGGTTTTCTTTCAAGCACCATCAAATTCACGTAATGTTTTCTGCAAACAATGCTTTCAGTTCCAGGTAATCAGTTAAAACACAGTTAATATCTTAAATTAAAATAATAATACTCTCAGCTGGCACTAAAAATGGTAGCTTTTGGGGGTAATACTCCAGAAAACATGTTAAACTGAAACTGCAAAAGCAGATAAGATATGTTGTTTATCTACATTTTGTCTTCTTTTTTCTCTCTCTCTGTCTCTCTCACATGCACGCGCGCGCACACACGCACACACACACACACACACACACACAGTCTCTTGCAATGGGAGGCAACATTTTGGAGGCTTACTTAGCAACAGCCAGAAAACTGTTCTACCACCTTGATACCAAAGGAGAAGGAAAAGCTGGCTGAAACAACATGGAATATTCTCAAATGAAAGCAATCTGAGATTAATTTCTATCCCTTCATTACAGAGGAAGATGTGCCCACTTTCTGAACTCACTAAACAACGATTTCACAACTTATTCTGCTTAAACTCCTTTCAACTCCCTTTAATTACCTACAAGATAAGTGGTGTCCACTTTCAACCAGCTACTCACCATTGCTGGGTAGAAG
Organism: Iguana delicatissima; assembly: GCA_948472985.1. NCBI lineage: Eukaryota > Metazoa > Chordata > Lepidosauria > Squamata > Iguanidae > Iguana > Iguana delicatissima. The sequence continues at coordinate 264,421 of CAOKZL010000555.1, read as the reverse complement.
AGGATGAAGATTGCTGATCCCAGGAAACCTGTTGGTCCCAGAATAATAACATTGTACACCATACCAAGGATGGCGACAACAGGACCTCCAGCCAACAAGCTACCCACAGCTGCAGCTTCAAACATTCTCTGTCCATCATTGGAACATACATTTATCAGCTGAAAATACATACAATGCAAGTGAAGGATAATGGCAATGGACCAGCCTCTAAAGATCACATTTATTTAATTTATGGACTGCTTTTCTGTACATAAACATCCAAAATAAAATTATTTGAAAAAAATCATTCACACAGTAATTGATCACTAAAAAGCAGTAAGAGGCAGCAATATTTTTTAAGAAATTCCAAATGATAAACTAAAATTCTCAGTAGCCCACCTAAAAGCAAGGGAAGTAGGGGCACAAAGTTCCTCCCAAAAGATGATTCCACACTTGTGCTCATAGAGTCAAAATCAGAGCCTCTGAAACCAATAAAGGGGAATGGACAAGTTCATAAGGGTGAAGCGGAGCCTGGTGCTTGATCATGAAGATCTAATGAAAACCATTTTGGGCTGATAAGCCCAAAAGATTTTTAACTTCCTAACACCATCACTCTAGTTGCCCTACACCTCTTCCTTTATACTTAATGACAACTATATAACACATCTTATTAGAAGTAGATTCAGTAGGCAGAGACCAAAGACAGTCCTACCCACACTCAAGGGGAGACTTCAGATAAAGTCCTGATCTCACTGCAGACAATAATGCTTGCCTCTTATTTTCAATACATGAAAGCTACCACGTAACTTCTAAGACACTCTTGCTTAAGTGAATAAAGAGGATGCAATTTCAGCTTACCTCTCCCACAGATTTCTCCTTGATATTTTTCAGCTTCAGTATTTTCTTAAAAGCCATGGTAAGGACCGCTCCACGTAGCCTGACCCCAGTGCGGTAATTTAAAGCCCAGGTTAAAGCCAAGGACCAGGAACGCACTATTTCCGTCATTAAGATGCCAAAAACTAACAACAGGCCATACTGTAAATCGGGCTCCATTTGCTGTGTGTATTCAAGGAGGTGTTTCACAACAAATGCCTAGAGGAAGAAATGCAAACTTGCATGAACACCCCAACATGCCATAGGAACCATTAAATCATGTTATGTTAAGTTAGAAATAAGGAGCTACTTTATTTCTAGTAAGAAATTTGTTATTACTAATTGGAAGCCTTTAGATAAGCAGGAACTGCAACTGTTAATAGAACACCCTGCTGAAACCAAGCAGTTAATCAAATTTAGCAAGTGGAGAAATAATTTGGAATTTCTCAATTCCTTATATCCAATTCCTAATGCTCCTTCACATCGTCTAACTTAACATAATCCTAGCAGTTAATTGAAGCAATCCATCATCAACATATGCTTTATAATAAACTTGTATTTATGCAAAAACTGAAACATATTAAAAAGATATATTCCTTTACATGACATTAAGACCTTTCTATTCTTTGTTTCAAACGTGCTTATTTGATAAAAAGGAACAAATGTACCTACAGTTGAACTGGGGAAGAGTGTGAGAAGGATATTTTGCAAAACATTCCTGAAAATAAACATCAGCAGTTTAATAGTAAAGAAAAGGACAAGCAGGGGAAAAAAAGAAAAAGAAAAAAGGCGATACCACTGATAAAACAGCAAAAAGACAACCCTTTATCCTAACCCTCACCCTCCCTGACCTCCCTCCATCCTCAAAAGACAAAAACAATTTTACCTCAGGAATCATATTTCAAACACCACCTGCAGAAAGAGAAAAACAACCCCAAACCCACACACCCCCATCATGTGTTTTGTCTAAATGCACAGAGCAGTATTACAATAATTCATGTTCTGCAGCAATATTAAGTACTAATAAATAGGAAGCTATATTTTTTATTTTTTAAAATAAGTATCACCATCTTAAAATGAGTAACATCTCACAAACACTGTACAAAAAAAATAAAGGTACCGTGGAAAACATACAATCTACATGCACAAGGAAAAATTATACAAGGCCTGAATCCAACATACAGTCTGGCTTCCAACACAGAATCAAGTTCAACTTCACATACACGCAAAAATTAAACGATACAGGAAGAAGCAGGACCAATATTGGTTCACAATGTCCAAAGAAGAATGAAACTTGTATGACTAGTCAGGAAGACTTCCAAGATGAGGTGGGTTCTCACATTTGGCTTAACTGAGCTTTACTACAGTAAGGCTTCCCAGCTGGGCTTTTCCAACAACGAGGCCTACATATCCTGGAGCTTAAGGTTCTTTAGTCAGAGCTGAGAAGTACCTCTGCCCATCTCAAAAATCTGAAACCAAGGAAGAGGTTTGGGAAAGCTTTCAGAGTCCATGGGAAGTCCCCTTGACTAAAACAGGCTTTGCATATCAGAGTTCTGTGCAACACAATGGATGGAAAACAAAAGCACATTGCTTCAAGCAAAGGTAATAGCTGCTAAAGCCCAGCATCAAGTAACAGATTTTAAAAAATGAAGGCAGTATGAATGTGCAAATCCTGAGATGGTCAACTCTGAATGCTACAATGGAGAACTCAGTTGGTTAGCATTTCTCCCATGAGTTTTCACAAGCACATGTTAAGAGCCAAAAGTCCATCATGTTCCCAAAGTGACCATTTAAAAAAAAGAAAGAAAGAAATCCTACACAAATCGCTGATGAAAATGTAAAACTCAGGTTTCAAGGTTATGCTATGTCAGCTTTGCTCTTCATCAGGTTTATTTTACATTCTTGGAGGCTGAAGCATAACTGGCTATGCAACTGGTTTGCTGTTACTTAGAAAGAAAGTATTTTGACTCCTTTTCTAGCATCCGATCCAACAAAGGTAATGGAGTCACTGGAAGGGTCAGTAGCCCTCCCGTCCCAAGCCAGAACCCCCAACATGCTGACAAGTGCTGTAAATCTTTCTTCATATACCACAGGTCTGGAAGAAAACGCTCCACAGGAATGTGTGCAATATCAGCAAGATACGCTTTCCTAATTATTCAGAATAACTTTTATGGCACAGAGAATTAGCAATGCCAGTGAAAAATCAACAAATGGTTTTCACTCGTTTAAAAAAAGAGACTTAAAGAGTAGTTTTAGAAATATTTAAAGGAGAAAGAGAAAACATTTGCAATCTTAACACACTGTTTTTGGTTAAAGCTAAGAAGAAAATACCAGCATATTAACATTTTATAAAAATGATAGTTACCAAAACTAGCAAAAGAATGGGAAAATACCCCTGAGACTACCATGGTAGTAGTCATCCTTAACTGCCTGGCTCTTAAGCATTCCCATTTAATAAATGTCACCTTACCTTTCATCTTGGCGTTGGATTCTGCCCAGCTTGACTGTCTCATTCTGATCGCAGAATACAGCCATCCTGGAAATTCTAAAGAACAGCTTCTGTCATTGGTTCCACTACAGAGAAAGAATCCCCCAAACCACATCCAGCATTTTACAGCACAAAGCAAGCTGTGACTGGAGCGGACCTGGAAGACTGGGAGGCTTACCTTAAAGAGTTCTTCCATTCAAGCTCCCATTTCCCATCCCACAATACCCTCACCAAAAACTAAATGACTTTTCAATTTGCACTTCACTACAACAGGAACTCGGACTGGTCTTTCAACAATAAAAGCAACTTCTGAGCTACCAATGTAAGTGTATCTCATCAAACAAGCCCAGACTTAAGAATGGCAATAATTCTTTGATACAAACTGAACATGAATTGTTAAGCAGCCATCTCGATAGACAGCATGCATTTAAAAAAAAAAAAGGTGAATCCTAGAGATGATTAGAAAGATTTAAGCTGTCTCAGTTAGTTGAAAGGCAAATATAAATTTGAAAACAGTGCCAAAAATAAATTTCATAAAACATTATTTTAGAAACGACTGAAAATTTGGATATATAAGGAAGTTACAAAAACCAATACCACACACTTTAGGAACAATGGCACAAAGAATAGCAGCAATCACACCCTCGTATTGTCTTTGCTTCATATTTAAGGACCATAAGATGAGAATGGAATTTTGTAAAAAAAATGCGTGAACTTTCCTTATCAACACAACGGGCAAATCAAGTGTTCTTTTCCCAGGGTACCACCTTTCCACAAAAAGAGGGGTTGGATTGATTGATTGATTGATTGATTGATTTAAACAGCACTGATATTTCAGTGGAGACAGCAATCTAGTTAAAACATAGTGAGGAGAACAACATTAACAGTGTCTCCCTCTTTCCAAATGATACAAATGAAGAGGGTTCTGTATTCTGATTGAGAGATTAGTGGACAGTGGAAGATGCACATAGGCTGCACATTCAAATCCAGCATAGACTGCATTTTAATTGGTTGTCTGCTTTTTTGTAGTTTGCACCTGACTCGAATGGAATTGTGCAGACTAAGATGACAGACCACTCTGCTGTCCACTCTCTACTATAGGTAAGAGCATCCACAGGGCCCTGTAGTGAAACAATGACAGAAGCTCTTCTTGGGGGAAGCTGGTTCTGTTAAAACCTCGTTCTCATTGGCAGTTCAAAGTTTATCCCATAAAACCTTTGGAATTGTTTTAATATTCAGCACAAGATAATAACAAAAAAAATTACCAAAACACACTATTCTTCCATCTCAATAAAGAAATACAAGAAAACTTTCACAATTTAAAGAAATGGGTGGGATGGGGAGATTTTATTTAAAAGGAGACAAAAGACTGTTTTTAACATTAACCTCAGCTGTACTTACCCAAGCACTGAATCATCCCCGCTTAACAGCACACTGAAATGTGAACTATAAGCAATAACACTGCGCCTACTCCTCAGGGGAAATTTGCAGAGAATAGATTTAGTCAATGTGTCAAAGTGTAAATCTTGCACAGCACGTGCAACAAACAGGTGACAAGAAAATGATGTGAATGGCAAGTTCTATATGCTGTGCCTTCACTACCAAGTAAAAGTGGCAACAATAATCTTCCAATCATGCCACTTAGGAGGGTAATCTGACTGTTTTTTCATACAAGCCAGACATCAGCTTTGTTGAATCCTCTGAGTCCTATTTCCTAGAAATTTTAAAAAGGTAATTTGCCAGGACTCTGTTCCATATCTCGCAGAGAGCAGCAAAAGAATGTGACTTACCAAGACCTGCTCTGCTGAAAGGTAGCTGCTTTCCACCCAGAAATCCTCATCCCCCTCCCTTATCCAATCACTTAGTTCAGGCAAGAAAACACATCAATACAAAGAAAGAACAGTTGAAAATCTTAAAATTCTCACAGCACTCTGGAAGACCTACTTCCTCTCTGCAAACTGCAAGACAGGTTTCTAACTAATCAAAATGCTTAGGAGATCTTCTGCAACGCAACTGGAACACATTAGAACTAGCTGCACGGTAGATCCCACTCCTTAGACAAAGGGTGGATAGTACTTACTGGTCCACTGAAGCCAGCAAGTTGTGTGACCATCAAGCAGACAATGGAAATGATGAGCCTGGTGCGACAGAAGACCCAGACAACTCTTCGGAGAGAGGCATCATCTGGCCCACATTCATGTACTTCTTGATGCCACAACCTTTCTAACCTGAAACAGCACCAAAAAAAAAAAAAAAAGTTTAAGGAACCTTGCTGCCAAGCAGACAGATTAAAATTTCTTTTTAAAAAAAATCAGGTTTCAAGAAAGCCTAATTTTTCTTCTGCAGCCTTGAACTGAATATGACCGTTGAACAATGGAGCAAAAGCCTGGCCCACAGGCATAATGAGGATTAGCTTGCAGAACTCATTAACAGGATGCCAGCCAATATTTTATAGTAGATACCATCAGCTGGCTACGAAATCTCTGCACAGAAAATATAGGAAATCCCTACCTTCTACAGTTAACCTCTGAAGACTCCTGAGCTGACAAAGGCCACACATCTTCTGTCAGTAGTTCTCTTTTTTGGAAGCTAGTATTGCCAGGGGAGTGAGCCAAGAGAAAGTCATATAGGAAAAAAGTCCAGCATTATCAATTGGATGTGGATGCCTATAAACAAAGATGGCAACAGATTATACCAAATAATAATATCCCGAAATAAATGTACTTTGTTAGCAAAGATACTGACTAACACTTTCTTAGCAAGCATAATGTGATGCAAAGATTCGATTTTTCTAGCATGTATGCTCCTATCACATTTGGATGCTCCTATTTTTAGGCCTTCTACATCTGTAGTTTGTTAACACAAATCTTACTTGGAAGTAGTCCGGATAGGTTTCATCAAGTTCCAGCCATAGTGATATTTCCCTTTGTAATGGCCTTCATCCAACGCTCCAAAGTGAGAACCTGTCAAGGCATCTAATGAAAGCCCTTCCACCCGACCAGCTGTTTCCAATGCATCTTGGCATTCCACATTCTTAAAAGGAAAAAAAATACAGAAAAAATAAATATTTTTGGACTTAAAAAACATTATTTCATGCTCAGGCTGGGTCATATATTAACAGCCATAGTTTAATGGTAAAGTGCACGCACAAAATGTCCCAGTGCTATCCCTAGGACTGAACCTCACCACATAGGACTGGAAAAGACTCCTGTCTACCTAGTGCAAAGATTACTGAGTAAGATGGATCAATCATATGATTCCATATAACAAGCTGACTCTTTGCAGTAGGGAACAGCATTATATGTACCTTGTTTTCATCTTCTGACAGGACATCTGATGGCTGTCACCTAGCATGGTACTGTTTAAAAGAAATGTTTTAGAAGTCACTAACAGTTACCACTTACGTTCTAGTCCCACAGGTTATACAACTCACCTTTTGGTACCTTTTTTTTTATAGAGGGAGGATCTGAATCATGTTACATGAGTACTATTAGAGCACTATATGCAAAGGGATGTTGTAGCACTTTTGAAACTGAGAGAAAGAAATCTGTAGCATAAGTTTTCATAGACTGAGTCTACTTCATCAGACCCTATACTTGTGCTACCAACTCCTTTCTCTCACCAGTTACTCTAAAAGGTGCTACAACATCCCTTTACATACCATTCCAGCGTAACACACCAATGTCTTTGAATTAGAGCACTATATAATCAAAGCAGTATAACCTTTATGATCTTTGAAGCCGTATATGGCTTGGTTCTTCAATATCTAAAAGACTGGATTTCCCTACATGAGCCAGCCTAAGTTTTAAGATCTTCAGAGGAGGGTTTTCTCTTGGGCCTACCATCCTCATAGACATATTTGACGAGGACATAGGAGACAATTGCTGCTCCCAAGCTTTGGCACTCCTTTCCATGGGAGACCCAGTCAGCCCCCTCTTGGCCCTCTTTCTGCCAAAAGACAAAAAAAATTTCTTTTTAGGCAGGCCTTTGATTTTTAATCACATGGCAGAAAGGTGCTGAAAGTGGTATGCTGTGTTTTATTTTGTATTTTGTCAATTGTGCTTTGATTTTATTTTAAACTGTTCTAAATTCATATACTTCTTCAGAGAAGTTTAGCTAAAATCTTATTTTATAAAAGTTAAAAAATTATACAATATTTTAATTTTAATATTTTAAATTATTGCGAGCCACTTTGGCTCCCAAGCCAAGAGAAAACCAGGATATAAATTAAATAAATAAATATTAGACATAGACTGTTTCACTCACGATCCATCGGTAAATAGCTTTGTTGAAAACTGGCATTCATGAAAAGCAATGAAGTAACAAGGATCACTATAGGACTTCCAGCAAGCTGAATAACCTCCTGCAGAAATGTATGCTTGGCTTATATTACACTACTTTTTATACAAGAATTTACAACTATTCTAACTTGCCTGACAATTTTGTGATGATATACTGCTCTTGACAGCTGCTTTCTTTTAAATTAGATCTTTAACTGACTTGAATTCCTCAGCTAATTGATTTTACTATTCAGAAACACTGTGAAAACACAGAAGTAGCACATGACAAGATAAAGATGGTTAATAAAATACATACCATACAACAAGCATACCTCAATTAACAGAGCCTCTAACAGAGAAGTGCCTTTTTATAAAGTCAGCCTCTACTTTTCTTACCTTCTGTCTAGCTGAAAGGTGTTTGTTTGTTTGTTTGTTTGTTTGTTTGTTTTAGCATTACTATTGAGAGGCTAGCGAAAGAAACTGCAGCAGGATCTCTGCAGTAAACAAGGCAATAAAGTTTGACTTGGGAAAGAATGAGATTCTGCTCAAGATGACCCAACTGTAACTGCCTGCGCTTACATATAACAGGCAAGGTAAACAGCTGCCTCCAGAATCACTAACTAAGCAGGTGTGAAGAGCAAAACTGAAAGAAAAGGGGGAAGCAGATTAGCCTGCTTCACCAGCTGCCTGGTATATTGATAAAGCATAGATCTATCAGTTTTACCACTAAAATGTAAATCATAAGAAATGTAGAGCCTACTGAAAGAAAAAAAGTCATCCAAAGATACATAATGCAAGAAGCTTTCAAATTGTCTCTAAAAAACTCAAAATGTTTTTGTTTCCTCATACAAGGCTTACCTGGCCTGGCTATTTGATTTCACATAAGCTAACATTAATTCTGAAGAAACAGTTGGCTGAAACATGTTGAACTCTGCTTTTTTTAATGTGGTATAGGAACCTATCCTTATACTTTCCATGCTTATTTCTGCCTCTGGTACTAAAGTTTCTGTGAAAGCAGTAAAGCCTAGGAACACATCAACTTCCTTAACTGAACTATACCCGCATTCTATTTGTACAAACATTCAGAAAGAAGATTTATGTCAAGGAAGACCCAAACACCCAGAGACAGGCCATGAGTCTACAGCTCCTAGAGGTGTCAGTTTTTCCACCAAAGGCTAGATATGATCCAAGAACTGATTAAGGCATCAGAGCAGTCACTCTGTTGCTAGACCATCTGCAGGTCAATATGGCAAAGCCAGCACCTTGGGAAAATCACTACAAAATCTACATTTTGTCTTATTTTGAGCACATCATGTACAGAAACAGACACCGCTACACTGGACTTGGCAGCCAAACACTGTTAACAACCAAAGTTTAATAATCTCCTGTTCAAACCTCAGATGAAACAGATGGGGCACCAATTAGTTAGATAAAGCTGTAAATGGTTTCTCTCCCCTACTCAGAGAGCTTTTCTTTTTTTACTTGCATGCCATTTGAGTTCTTTGGTAATTTTGGAGAGGATATTCTCTTAGATTTAGCCCATCCATAGCAGGCAGAGTTTAAAGACACTAGAAGGAAACAAAATTTGCTTTCTCCTTCAAACGTGCAGAAACTGCAACCCCGAGCAGCAAACAGTTTCTGCTGCTAAGAAGAGAGACATTTGTTGCAAAATGTTAACTGTATGATATATAGTCATGGAAACTTCACTAGCGATTGGTGCAAAGAAATACTAGCAACCTGATTGTTAGTGAGTTAGGTGACAATTCCTTTCTGCATTACAAGAACCTTTAAGGGTAGAGAAGTTCTTGCATGGAACTACCATAAAGCAATCAGGAACCATGTTATTCCTAGCAGTGAGACACTATTATGATGGTCAAGTTAGGTTTAGCAAGCAAGGATGCTGTTAATTAAAAAAAAGAGGAGCTAAGGGAAATAAGTTACTGTAGATCTTTGGTTAATAATGCAATCCCTCCATTTCTGCACAATTTAGAAGAGGATTTTAGATGTGTGATATTCACCAATAAACAGGTTCTGTGACTCTCCTAACAAAGCGCACATTTTCAGTAGAGGAAAAGTGGCCCAGAAGCAGCATGCCCAGATTAATTCAAAACTCAGGGTTGAATTTCACTGGCAAGTCACTATCTCTTGGACTAAGCACCTCACAAGATTGCCAGAAGGCTAAAGCAGCAGCCTGGGTTTCTTGGAGGATAAGCAAGACACAGATACAAATGCAAACAATTTCATCCACATATCCCTCTGCACATTCAGTTTCAGAGGAACAGATAAGTTTGAAGAAGACCAATAGGTAACATGATCATAACCTTTAAATATTTGAAGGGATTCACACAGAAGATGGAGCCAGTATGTTTTCTGCTGCTTCACAAGGACTAGGCCACAAACGAATGGATTCAAATTACAAGCAAAGAGATTCCACCTAATCATTAGGAAGAACTTCTTAACTGTAAATTCTATTAGGCAGCAGAACAGAATGCCCCGGAGGTTGGAGGAATTTTTTCTGCAGGTGCTTTTAAACAGAAGTGGACAGCCATCTTTTGACTGCTTTGGTTGTGTACTCCTGCATGGCAGGGAGTCGGACTAGGGGCCCCTGCAGCCCCTTCCAACTCTAAAATTCTATTATTCTAAACACTTTGAAGGCTCTTCTTCTGAAGTCATAGGCCTGGATCCTTTCAATTAATCTCAACTTGAATAGCCCTACTGACTCAATTATTGAAGAGTGAGCCATTACACACAGGTAAACCCATTGATTCAATGGGTCTGCTTTAGTTGGGATAAAGGACTTTGAAAGTATGCCTTGGAAGTTTTCTTTGTTACCTGTCAGAAAGACAGCATTGCCATTTCATAGGTGGGAAACGCAGTCATCTGTGAGTACCTAGTAAAACTCAGGTAACTACCCCATTTGAAATGGTGACAGCAAAGGTGCCATTACACTGGTAAGAAAAAAATTACTGTCTCTTGTCTCAAAACAAGATGAAAAATATTTGAAGTCTCATGGACCCTGGCATGCACAAAGCATCGCCTACTACAGAAGAAAGAAGGTTTTTTTGCATCTTCATTTTGTATCTTAGACACAAATGTAGCTGACAGCAGCACAGCCTTGGTGAATGATTCAAGCCCTGATTAACTTCTCAAAAATGTTCTCCAGTTTGCCTCAAAGCTCCCCTGAGATGCAGTAATTGGAAATCCTATCATCCTTTGTAATCCCACACATGCTGCTATTACATGTGATTTGAAAGTCACACGGCCTTTCTATATAGTAGCTGCTCATTTTCTAAAAAAACATTTTTGGAGAGAGAGAGCACCCTCACAATATCAAGACATACACACACACACACACACGTGAACATATAGCTCAACAGAAGAGCAGGTGAAGAAGTTAACCTCAGCTCACCTAGACAGTGTTTCCAGGAAGGAAAATGACTTGGCATACTTTAGTTAAATGCCCAAAGTCAATGATAAAACCCTTTGAATGTGTCTAACTGGTTTTGAATGTTTTCTCAGAAGGTTTTTTTTTAATGTTACAAAGCAGTTAAATTGATAAATACATTGCCTGATACGAGCAAGATATATTTTTAGTGTATATGTGGGATTTAGCATTAGTCTGGCAATGTGCACTCTACAGCCCCGCCTCTAGGTTGTTAATCCGAATAAATAGCAATAGCTTTTGTACCTGCAAGTATTTCAGTCCTCGAACACTTTAGGGTCAAGACAGTATCATGCATAATCGCCAAAAAACACTTCCAACTCAATGCTCTACTTGAGGAAGTCACTGGTAATTAATGTGGTTATGAACACTGCACTATTTCCTCTCGCACTAACACATATATCCAGCAAAGTTTTGATCTCAGTATTACTAAAAGGAGCATCCCCTATCAGGAAGTGTCATTTTATTTGCACATATATTTTAAGAAAAAATGGAAATCAAGACTACAGAAACCAAATGGTAAAATGGTTTTCTATGTAACTGCTCTGTAAATAAACTTGTGACTCGACTTACATGACAAGGAGAGAAAAAGAATCTGGTATCTAAGGCTACAAATACTACAGCTCCCCCAAAACCAGAAGCCCATGTAAGTAGGAGTCCCCAATTTTTCTGAACTAGCATTTTAACTCCAGCTGAAATCTATGTTTTGAGTAAACATTATCAGTCAGCAGGAAACTCAGAATAACCACATATAAAAAGCTTGAAAATGCCATATAGCTCCCAGAAAGCCATACTGCCACTAGAGAATTTCACTTACTGTTTCAGCTTCATTCTACAAACAATATTTAATACAAAGTGTAGTTCCTGACTCCCTGTTGAAACACCAAAGTAGGATTTTCAAGATGGTTAAACGTTTCTCTGAAGGCAATTCTACTCGCATGACTGATCAGCAAATGTTCTAGCTAAAGTTTTGGCTCATACAAACTTGTTGACAAGTGAATGATGCACTGCTTCTTCCATTATTATATTCTTTATACTGTGAGTTTATTATACCCAAAGGAGAGTTCTCGCTGCAAATAAGTTTCTTGTACTTTCTGCCTGAAATTGCTTTCTGCTAATCCAAGTATTTTACTATTTTTTCCCCATGAAATACAGCACGAGAGAACTTTACAAACTCCTGATAAACAAACAGTGCTGGAATCTACTTTAAAACAGTCCATCTCAAACTTTGCCCTAATGGGAATGTAATCCCACCCTTTCTTTTCCTCATACACTTACAAGGTCTACATCTAGTAATACAGAAACTCAAATTTGTTCATTTCTTTCAAATGTTACTGGTCCTTTTGCTATAAAAAGGTCTGTTTCCATTCCCCATTTACCTGACCTCAGTTTTTTTCTGCTAGTATCAGCCATCGTTTGGAATCTACCATAGTCCAGTTTATCCCCCTTGTTAGCAGAATTACTACAATCCCCAGCAAATAGGATTTGATACCAAATTCTTTGCATTTCTCTGCTCACAGAATTAAAAGTTTCTGGCTCACCAATTATTTATTTCTCCAGTTAAGAACACAGCACCCACAGGGGAAAAAAATAAGAATCACGTGTTTTATGTAGGCCAGCTCTTGATAAATCAGAGGAAGCTGGGTCATACAAGGTAACTTATCCAAAACCCAGAAGTATCTAGTTTTTATTTCCCTGCAGCACTGAGTGTTAGATTACATGGCCCTCACCATTCCTTCCAGCTCTCTGTTTCTATGACTCTATCTCAAAAATCTTTAATTATTTACAAGCAATAGTGAGGTACATCTTAAAGAAACTACCACAGTGTAATCCAAAACTCCATAATATCAACTTGCTTTAAACATTTGTCTGCATATTAATCAAAGCACATAGTATTTTGCTATCATGAGCATTTCAGCTGCTACTCAAAAGTTATTTTAGATTGATACAGTGCCAGAAGCAGTAGCCGTGCTTCTTTTTCCTTAACAACCTTCCTAACAAAATCTCGCAACACAAAAACTTGAATACAGCTCTTACAGATACAGTGGACCCTCCATATATGTGGTGGTTCCATTCACTGAACCCCCGCAAATACCAGAAATCGCAAATGCTCATATCCCATTATATTCAGTGGCAGTGGCAATGTGCACACAAATATTTCAGCACATCCCACACACGCCCGCCATTTTCAGTAGTCCCTTAAAATATCTAACAGTCGCAAGTAAGGACAGCCCATTATATAGGCCAGAATGCTGTTGGGAATTTACATCTTTGTTGGTGGACCTACATCTGCAGGAATTAGAATTGGGCAGTTCTGTAACATGCGTATCCAGTAAAGGATGGCTGTTAACGTTACTACATAGAGGAGCCAGCAAAGTGACTGATGTGCACTGAGACCAACGCACGATGGTCCCACTGTACGCTGACATATAACATGGTACTCTCGCTAGTGTCCCATTATGAAGTTTTGCAAGTTCACTAACAAGGTTTCTTACTGCCTCTGCTACACAGCTATGTATAAAAAGTTATCCAGTGTAGATTGAGATAAAGAATTCCAGCTATTGCCATTTTAATTCAGTAATAATTCATTCTTTACAACACTGAATTTTAATTTCTCTGACAAAGTGCAAAAAGGCTTAGTCGTAGCAATCATCCTGCAAAACAATTCATTTGGAGGGTATAATATGAGTCTGATTTATTTCATCTACCTGATTTCCATACACCCTTTTCTTTTTCCATAAAAATTTTTTTGTAAGGGTAGCTTTGTTTAGAGAGTGAATTTCTAGGAAAGGATATTCTTTTTCTATTTTTTTTTTCCCAACGTCTTTTTTCTTCCCAAAAGTTGCAAAAAATATTTTGGAATATTTTCTTTTAGGATGATGAACAAAATGCTTAAGACAGAGTATTCACACAATTACTGCCACAAGATCATTTCTAAAAAATATACAGGAAGAAGATTTTTTTTTTATTTAAGACTATGGACAGCATCAGATCACTATAATTTCCAGTCTTGGGTTTCCTTTTCTCAGTCAATTTTATGAAAAATGAGTGTGCTATACAGACAGCCCTCCAAATTTGTGGGTTTGACTTCCACAGATTTCATTATTTGCGAGTTTCTTCAACCCCTGGCCCCTCACCTCAGGTGCTTCTTTTCAAGGGATATTTTCCCTCTCAGCAGATCCAATCAGGCCATGCAATCTTTTAAATACCTGCCTCTGGTTCTCCTCCCCCTCCACCAGCCACTGTCTGGCAAGGTAAGGATGGCTTGCGGTCCAATTTGTCAACACCATAAACCCTCTCTCAAAGCCCCTCACATACCCAAGGAAGGAGATAGGTTAGAGAGAGGAAGTCTAGGGCCACCACGCTGACCCACCCCTTCCCTCTTCCTTCCTTCCTTCCTTCCTTCCTTCCTTCCTTCCTTCCTCTTCCCACTACACGCACATTTTTATATTTGCAATTTTTCCATTTTTTGTAAGGGTCCTGCACCCCTAACCCTGGTCAATGTGGGGGGGGGCAAGTGCTTGACACTATGGAGAACTAGTGAAGACAAAATAATTTTCTCTGTTTTACTAATATGATGTTTCAGTAAAATCAATGAGGTTCCCTATGGTTCAGACTCAAAACCTTATAGCTCCATTTGTAGAGGTAAAAAAAAGTTCAATTTCTAATTATACTATGAATAAACCATAGCTTTAATATTTCAAGCAGAATACCTTTATGCTAAATGAAGTATTATATATAAGAAATTTTATATTCCTAAGGTAACAAAATGACTTTCAGTCTGTAAATGGGAAGGCATGCTGCATTTTTCAATTTTTCCAAAAATTTCCATTTTTTCTAGAAAAAAATTTGGGGGAAAAAGGAGCTTTTGCACGGCTTCAAAATTCCCAAACATTTTTATGTCTCTAGCTGGGTTGGCCATGAAACACAGAAAAACAAACTACAATATCCGTATTGTTATGATATCTTTATTGAATGAACCAAAAGGCGCAAAATACACCACACTATGTCAAAGCTTCACAGGCTTAATCTGTCACCTCTACGCCCTCAAGAAGGACAGCTTTTTCTGAGAAGTAGGCAAAAATGACCAGACGTTTCTTGCTTCAAAGGCTAGAGACCAAATTTATTAAGTATAAAAATATTTATTATAAAAGTTCTGCTATAGCAGGGCGCAGGAAACTCTCTTTAAAAAAAGTGAGGTCCAGAACGGTAAACAAAGGCTCAGCATGGACTTTATACCCATGCATCCAGGTAAACATCAGACACACCCATTGCAGCATTATTTCACCAATCACAAGTGACCTTTCCAAATTTGGCCAGGGTCCAGTGAGGTAGTAACAGACATAAGGCAGCAGGCGGGAGGGGCTAGGGTCTCCTGTGTACGTGACAACTCCTTAATTTGTGATGGTGATTGTCTTTCCCCCACTCACAGTTTCCCCCTCACAGGAGCACCAGCCCATCCCGTATCCCTGAACTAACAGTTGTGTCTCTCGGACAACATCAACCCTGCAAGGTGAGTCAGCAGACCTATTATTGTGTAGTGAGTTACAGAAAATTGGCATACATTGTGACAAGCAGCAGAAACACAGAACTATACAGGTGAACAGGATAAAAATGACAACAACACTCTTCAACCATCCAAAATTCACTAACTAGCTAATGAGATTCAGAGTGTCTACTGTTACTACAGGCTATCCCTGTGAATGAGAGGAAGGGCCATGCGTACAAACCCAACATTTGGTGGCATTTGCTACCTGGGAAATATTATGACCTAATTAATGAAAAATGTTCTCATGCCAGCCAGCATGAGTGCTTTCAGGCAAATAGGCAGTCCATAATTTAAGGAACAAGCATTTCATAGTAACAAGATATCAAAACACAGTGTATGAAGAAGTTATAAGTCAGTGCAACCAGTCCTAAAACTACTATCAGTAACTAACAGACACAGTTCAAAATCCAATATTGAAGTCTCAGGTCAGCCTCCGGAGTGACTCTGAGAAATAAAGTCTCTGAAGGAACAAGTATCTGGCACATTTCTTGAATCACCTTCCACCTTCTGGGTTCTGGCACCTTTTTAACTCTGGAATGGTGGATCCAAGATTTATGGTCCTGGATTTTAATTGCAGTATCAGTGGTCTGCAGCACTTGAGCAGGTTTGGTCCACGCCAGAGACAAAGGTCTTCTTTCCCCAGATCTTTAAGACCACCTCATCACCAGGCTGAAGATGGTGCGCTGGACCATCAAGGTTGAAGGGCCATTCCTGTGGACAGAGTGGACAGAGGCCGGGGCAGCATCCAGAGAATGAACACATTTTGTCTTGTTTGGTGACACTGCATATCCCATCTTAACCTCCCCCTCAGGCTTCCCGGACAGAGCTGGCTAGGCCAGGGGCGACAGAACCTTCTCTCGAATGGGGAGAGCTTCAAGGGACCTTTTGGAGTGATTCTAACATTTGTGAGGGCCAGAGGCAATGCCTTGACCCAGGGAAGGTCAGTTTCTAGGGAATTTTTTTTCAAGTTTAAGTATCTTATTAACATAAATGTAAAAATCCCTACAATCAATTATCTACACTCACTACAACAAGCATGAACAGTAAAAGTTCTTGTAATCACTCGAATGCATGCCTGCAATCAAACACACAGAATATAAAGTTAGCCAGAGATTAAAATTAAGAAAGAGAGAGAGACAGAACGGATTTAATGAAACACAATACCAATCCAGAAGTCTTCAGCTAGGAAAGAAAATGATCTCAGCAACTCCAGTCAAGGTTGGGGAGTCCATTGTATTGTAAATTTAAGCTGGTTACCATCTCCTTTGTTTTTGCAGCTCTGAGAGAATTGCTCACTTAAAATGCATCTTTTAAACTACCGAAAAGAACTCAGAGTGACTCCTAAAAGAACTCCAAAAAAATGAGGAGTTGTGTCTAGATATATATACTGTGGACCATGTCTGAGAATTCAGATGTCCCATCTTTTTATGAAGATGGATCATTTTCCCTTTTGTTCAAAGGGAAATACAATCAACCATCCTGGTTCTTGTAAAATAGTATCTCTCTCCGGAAATGCAAGCCTTGGTTGTCAGATTCCAGCCGGCTTTGCATTGTTTATGTTTCTCTCAGAGAGTAAGGGGAGCCAAAATGGCCAACTCACCCCAGGATATAAAACAGCAGACAGAGATCTCCTGTTTACATGTCCTTCCAGTATCTCTCCATGGCTCACTTATATTTTATAAAAAAAATAACTAGGATTCTCAGGACATAGCCCCCAGGGGGTGTTTCAGGGGTATTACCCAAAAATAATTTTTGAGCCAGTTGAATAAAAAGAAAAATTGGGCATCATCAGTAAGGATTTCTCATCAGAACTGCAATACAAGAGCAATTAAATTGAGAGTATTGCAACTTCAGTTGAAACAGAAAAGGAAAGAGGCCTCAATTTCACATTTAAAATAATTTCTGGGCACACTACACAGATACAACAGTTTATAAATGAGATCAAGGATTTGGCAATATGCAGCAGAGTGGAAGCAGGGAAGGATTTGGCAACATTTCTAGCTAATAAAAGCATTCCCTAATTAGCAAATATCCTATACCTAACTATAACATTAGCAAAACATTTATTTACAGTAGTAAATGAAAAAGTGAAACAATTTCACAAACGACAACAATGAACAGATGCATTGGCAATGAATGATGGTAAATGATGAATCTTCCCAATGAAGAAAAAGCAATGCAACAATTGCAAATGAAGGAGCAATGAAATGCTGTAGTTCCAAATGCTGGCTTTTAAAAATGATCAAAAGGCAAAACAGTTTCATGAGAATGCGGGCTCTGAGTTCAGGTTCTGGGGAGAGTTGAGGTCTCTACACCCCTCCCCAGATACAGGCAAAGTCTGATGATGGCAGGCATATGTAACACCCAAAAAGATTAGAACCATAGCAAAGAGCTCAGATTAAAATGTTCAGTTCGTGGATGAGCTAACTATGGCGTGTTAGCTCTTAGCAGGATTAAAGTGACAAATGGAATAGGATACAGCAGAATGTAAGTGAAATCAATAATTGATTACAAAATCTTCTTGGCCACAACAGTATGTAAGTAAAATGACAGTATTTTCCAACAATTGAAGCATACAAAATCTTCTTTGATCTATCTAACATAAATTTCTATTCTATGGTATGATATCTTCTTTAATAATGATAGCTGTAAGCAGATGAAAATCTCAAAGCTCAAGCAAACAATCCATAAAAATTAACAATGATCAGTTGAAATCAGTACAAATATAGTTTTTCAACTTAGGAATTTTAATTGTTAGATTTGTTAAACTGCCCAAGTTTAGCAAATCCATAAGTTCTGAGTTCGAATCCTAAAAACAAACAGCTTCGTCAGCAATCAAGGAAAATGGTGTAGCAATCAAGAATTTGAATGAGAACAATAGTTCAATTGACTGGCAGTGTTACAGAATGAGATTTCCAATACATTGTGTATGCAAAAGTTCCTGGAACAAAAAAATTGAAACAAAAATACTTGCAAAATAGTGTTGTTGTTGTTGTTGTTGTTTTCAGATTTGTATAGATGGAGTGAGGAATTCATCCTCTTTAAGTGTCCAAAAAGTATGTGTGGCTGATTAAGAAATCTTCAAACAAAAACAAAAAACAAAAAAAATCCAATTGATGAAATGTACTACATAAACCATCAGGCTTTTAATGCACAGAGTTCAGCATTTTTGAGTAGAAAGTATCTTCTGAAGCTTTAAAGAGAAAATCTGTTCAGGAAGGTGGCTCAAAAGTTTTCCACTCCTCCCTTGTATCAAAGGGTAATCAAAGTACTTTAGGACACAAAAAAAGTGGTATGTCTTGGCAGGGACAAGAGAAAATAAATAAATAAATAAATAAAATAAAATGTAAACAGTAATGGTGGGGGAAGGTAAATGCTGGAGAGAGCATCAAGTAACCGTACTTACAGAGTGCCTCTGCACCATTCCTTTACCATCCCTGCAGTGTAGACTACAAAATTAAAATCACCTAACAGAAAAAGAGGCCATTGCCATATTTTGTAGTGGTTTGCAAAAAGGTTGAAACAAAAGGTTTTAATTGACTGGCAAAGCAAAATCTATACTTTAGATGAAGTTTTTAAACTAGGCAGGCCCCACCCTTCAAACCAAAAGGTTGAAAGGGCCTCATAGTTATGCAGATGTTCAAGAGATAAAGAGATCTGCAGCTTTGGCGCCAGGAGGAACAATTAAATGTTTCCTGAGCTCAGACTTTTCTCTAGGAATCAAAAATAAGAAAATGCAAAATAAAAATAAAAAAATCATATCATACTATGTTGCTTACACAGAGCAAACCAAAAACTGTATTTTTTTATTTTTATTTTATTTTTTTAAGGGAGGTTTCCAAACAAACTTTAATTCTTCCTCAGAAATGAGAGCTGCCACATTTTACCAAATTGGTTCCAATTCACACCTCCTCCTCTGAGGGAAGCCCCAAAGAGGAAAGACTTTTTGTGTTAATTTGCCAGTTCATTAGAAACAAGAATTTTTCTCACTACTCTCTCCCTAGTTTGCTCAGGGGTTAATCTAAACCTTAGAACTTTTAGAAATGGGGAGGGGCCGCTGAATTCAGAGACAAGAACCAAAGTTGCATCAGTGTTTTACATGGAGAGAAATCACATCTCTGCTTGGATTCAAACTCTGGGAGGAGGCAGCATTGTTTCTCAAGACGAAAAGCAAACAGATACCAGGCGAAATATCGCTTTGCTTACACACAAACCTTAGAATTTCCCTACATACATATATTCCTATATACATTGCATCACATTACATTACATTAAAGCAGTGTTTCTGTTACCCCAAACCAATACATCTCTGCTTAACCTTTTCTTCAACCGTCTTCCCAACCGAACCTAACCAGTTAATCCAGGCGCCTATGGGACAACCCAGGGATCCTATATTGAGGCCAGATTTTCAGTACAATATTTTATCATTTGCTTTTCTTAGACATGCCCTTCTATTACTAAATTAATGCAAAACATACACAGAACACAAATTCACAGACAAGGAGACACACATCCAATAACAGACAGAAGCTTCTATTTGGACTCTCAGACACACTTCCAGGCACACACATGCACACCACAAAGCTGAAACAGGGGAATTCCCAAACTGAACAGGCCCAAAGGTACCTATCTAGGGGCGGTCCCTGGATGGGACTTACCAGAGGGTGAGGTGAATCACTGGCGCGCCATTCCGAACCTCATCCCTAATCAGATTTCAGAGCCTTGAATCAGGAAGGTAGAGCCTCCTCCCTTGCCACTGACCAGAGCGGACCGTGACTGATTCCCCTCACATCACAAGAAGGATGTTGGCGCCTGATGAGAAAAATCAATGCCCGCCGCCTGGAACAGTTGGCCTTCAGAAGGATTCCTCCCGCCTGGTCCCTAGGCAGGGGGACCGATGCAGGGCGTTTCTCAACCCCTGCCCGCTTCTCCAAAAAGGTCCCTGTTCGGGCGCCAAATCTGTCACCTCTACACCCTCAAGAAGGACAGCTTTTTCTGAGAAGTAGGCAAAAATGACCAGACGTTTCTTGCTTCAAAGGCTAGAGACCAAATTTATTAAGTATAAAAATATTTATTATAAAAGTTCTGCTATAGCAGGGTACAGGAAACTCTTTAAAAAAAGTGAGGTCCGGAACGGTAAACAAAGGCTCAGCATGGACTTTATACCCATGCATCCAGGTAAACATCAGACACACCCATTGCAGCATTATTTCACCAATCACAAGTGACCTTTCCAAATTTGGCCAGGGTCCAGTGAGGTAGTAACAGACATAAGGCAGCAGGCGGGAGGGGCTAGGGTCTCCCGTGTACGTGAC
The DNA here is from genome assembly GCA_948472985.1 of Iguana delicatissima. NCBI lineage: Eukaryota > Metazoa > Chordata > Lepidosauria > Squamata > Iguanidae > Iguana > Iguana delicatissima. Next base: position 243,495 of record CAOKZL010000555.1, on the reverse strand, counting down.
AACTCCTTAATTTGTGATGGAGATTGTCTTTCCCCCACTCACACTTCATCAAGTAGAAATGGTAAAACAGTATATGAGAAAAGAAGGTGATGGCATACCGGTCCTGGCATCTACATTTTGCTTTGAGATATTGCAAGAAGTATGTGTAGACAAAAAGGAGTCTCCTCTCAAGCCCAATGTTGAGTGGAAACAAAAAGAGTAAAACAGAGACAACAAAGTTTGAGTTCTCCACCCAAATTTAAAAATCACACACACACACACAGAGTATAATTGCATCTATCTCCTATGAGGCCACCTGGCTCTTCATAACCAAACATGAACGTAAGTCAAGTCAGAATGTTTTTTCACTAAGATTCAGAAGACTTGAGCTACTGTTGTTTTTCTTTACATAAATGGAAAAGGCCACAGCACTACATTTTCCATACTTATACATACCTACCAATCTAACTTCTGTCACCAAAATCATCAGAAAGCTAGACTACTTGGGCACAGGAATGGGCCTTAAGTGCCGGGTGTGTACCTGGCTGGAATCCTATTTGAGAGAAAGGCAGGATACAAATTAAATAAATAAATTTGAAAGACCACTGTAAGTGGCTGCCTAACTTTATTGGATGAAGATAAGAGAAGGCAGGTAAAAGACACTGACTCTCAGGAAGAGAAACGAACAAGTAGGTAGGGTTTTCCAACGAACTATAAATGATGAGGAATATCAGGTGTTGTAGACTATATTTCAGAGGAGTGAATTGGCACAACCACCTCTAAGTATTCCTTGCCTAAGAAAACCTTATGAAATTCATAGGGTCACTGTAAGCTGACAGGCAATTTAGAATCACAGAATCATAGAGTTGGAAGAGACCACAAGGGCCATCGTGTCCAACTCCTTGCCATGTAGGAACACGCATCAAAGCACTCCCAACAGATGGCCATCCAGCCTCTGCTTAAAAACCTCCAAGGAAGGAGACGCCACCACACTTCATTGAGGAAGCATATTCCACTGCCAAATAGCTCTGATCGTCAGCTAGTTCTTCCTGACATTTAGGTAGAATCTCTTTTCCTGAAGGCATATATATACATACACATATTTTAAGGATTTAAGGATTTAATTGGCAGCAGGGTTTGATAATCTTGGCACACAATGGGCCCTGCAAAAGGAAGACTCAATGAATTATTTTTTTGGATTTATACCGTACCTCTCTCTAAGAATTATATAATTCAAGTAGTATGACATTGTTATGACTTTGTGGGCATGAAACAGGCCCTTGTGAAGCAGTAATAATTACTAATGCCTAAATGCAGTCCTGGCCCAATAAGTTTATGATGTATGGCCGACACATCATATATAAAGAAAGCAAAGAGCAGAAGTTAAGGAGAACAAAGAAACAGGAAATAAGCTGAAAAGAGAGCACACACAAAAAGGAAAGTAGGTGGAAACGAAAAGTCTAAGTAGTAGTTAATACAATACAAACATCAAAAGTAAAAAATACAGGTAAGCAAGATGTCTCAACAAGAAACGTAGACTTACTTAAAAAAAAAGGAAAGGAAAGGAAAACAAGGTTTGAGATCATAAAGTGAAGCAGGGGAGAATCAAATTTAGCATAGGAACATATGCAAAAAGGGCACTCAAAATAGAACAAATTAGACATTAGGATAAGCAGCTTATATTGAACCCAATAAATAAGTAAACAAAGAGGTCAGACAAAAAGACAAAATGGCTTTGGAGTCATGGGTAAACTGTATAAGCTAGCAAAGAGGCAGAATGAAGAATCAATCTATAACAGCTAAGCAAAGCAGCAGGCTGATAAACCAGTGAAGGGATCGTTGAAATAGTTATAGATGAAATAGATAATATGAGCAAAAGTAGTGGAGACAAGACTAAATGTAACACTTGAAACAGATGGAAGATGCAAGCTTTCATTAATATGAATCGGAGAAAGGAAATCAAAATCTACTCCCAAAGTACATGTTTTGTCAGTTAAACATTTTTATAAATAGATTCAACTTCTGTTTACCAGGTGAGTTTTGAAATGACACAGTCTCATAAGAACACACAGTAAATCCTATTATCTTGCCTCCTGCACTCTTCGGTCCCATCACTGATATGTTTCGTAGTACTGTGTCCAAACATAAAGATGCCATGCAGTAATTATAACCGGTGGCCACTGATATGCCCACTCCTAATGAATCTATCCAATTAAGCTAGTGAGAATACACAAGTTTAAGCTAGTGAGAATACACAAGTTTATTACACAAGAAGTATTGTACATCCTCCTGTCTGTCCCAAATCTATTGCTAATCCATTTTACTTAGTGAGCCACTACTTGCAGTATTAGAAAGGTAATTCTATCCATACAACTTCTCCCCACCATTCTTTGTCTCCATATCATTATAAGTCTCACTTCAACTGCTAAACTAAAAAGCCACCAACATTTTCATCTTTCCACAAAGGGAATGAATTCCAGCCCATTCTATTGATTTGGTTGTAATCTTTTAGTTTCATGGCATGTTCCTCTGAAGCTAGAGCAGCTGGAACACTACGCAATATTTCAAATTCATTTCTAGCAGTCCTGCAGAACAACAGGACAAAAGTGGCAACTTTATTTTTCTTCTTTTTTTCTCTAAAAATTTCAAACATGGAATTTGCCTTTTTGGCATTGGTGTTGCATACTTCTCGCTCAGCTATTCATCATGCCCCAAGGTCTTTCCAAAAGGCAAGACTGATCTCCTGACTTATTTCAGGCAAGTAAGTGCTACCAGTGAGTCACTTTGACTGCAAAGAACACTGAGAGTGGGAGAAGCAAATATCATGGCTCAGTGTTTGTTCCTGGCATAACTATCAGCCTAGTTCAACTCTTCCGACAAAAGAGCAGAATGTTCAGGACAAAAGAAATGGAAGCGGATTTGCAGTTTCATCAAATGAATAGATTCCATCAGCACCCCCTCTCATTTCAATCCATCCCAAATTGCTTGGTGCAAAAGAGAAAGCTTATCTTTTTGGTCTGCAGCTCCCTTAGTTCTGAGGAAGTCTGCCACTTCATACTCATGGTAGGGCTTACATGATTTTCCTCATTAAAAATATAATGTCTGACAAAGCTTTTCTGAAAATGGAACTGTTTTTTTCCTTCCACATATGTTATTTTCCATTTCACAACTGATGTCCTGACACAATGGGGCCTGCTTTTCCCCTGCGCAAAAGCAACTCCTGTTAATAGCACCCACTAAGCCAGATCTTTTTGTTGAATTGCCCAAAGAGAGAACATGACTGATTAGACTGACTGCTGGCAGACTGCTGTAGAGCAAGAAAGCAAATGAGCAATCAGAGACAGCAGCAACCATCACTTGCCCAGTCCTTGCTGCCAGGAAAGTTGTAGAATCATGCAGGAGCAGCCAAGGGCTCCTCTCATTCTCTGTGGATAGCTCAAAAGAGAAAATTTGATTCAGTCAGCTGAATCCCTATTACTGTGCTTACTGGAATGAGAATTTAAGGGGTCACATAAGAGGATGAAGTGACTGCACCATCCAGAAGCAGTCCTGCACAGTACAACACCCAAAAAAAGAAAAGCAAACTTGAAGAAGTGGCTGCCCATGTTCTGTCAGTGGGACCACAAATCAAATCCATGCTGCCATAGGGGATGAGCAAAGGACAGGAAGTAGGAGAATTCACTGTCTTCTCCTGCATACATGCTTCCTCAACCTCCCTCAGAAACATGCCATGTGGGGAGAGAGTGGGAAAACTATAAGAAACAATAAGCTGCTTTCCAGAGGTGTAGGTGCTGCTGCCACAGATTGCTTAGCTTTATCTTCCCTTCAGGGTAAGGACTGGGCAACTGATTTTTTGTTACTTCCTCCAACCACTCTCCTCCTTCCTCATCTTGAGATGTAGCAAGAGAACTGGACTTAAAAAATCCAGGTGGGAACAACAGGCAGCTGTGTGAGAGAGCCTGAGGTGTGGCAGAGCAGCCCCAGCAACAGGTTGCCAGGTAACCAAAGTGGCTCTGTATGAAAAAAAACCCAGCCCACTGGTGAGAGGGAGGGGCTGAGGTTTAAGAGGACAAGGTCTATATATAAGACACAGTGACTTGGGTTTTTCAGATTCCTACAGTGATATTTCCAGAGAAAGAGAGAGCACTCTAGGATAGAGCCCTTCAGTCAGCCGGGAGGCTTGTCCGAATAAGAGCGGTTGTCTTCTCAGAGGTCTAGAGAAAGACAGAGACAGAAAAGAAACCAAACCATTTTTAAGTTGGGTCAGAAGGTGTGGCCTAGACTTGGGAATTAAGCCTGTGAGCAAAGGGAAGCCAAAAGCCCATGTGTGTATGAAAGTTCTGTATCTGTATACTGGGTTAAGCTATAAGAAACTGGATAAACACCTCTTGAAGTTCTGTATTGCTTGGATATACTTATGACACCCAGTACCTTTCCCTGTTTGTTATTTTAACAAAGATTGCACTATATGTTTATAAATTCTCAATAAAGTACCTTCTGTTAGTTCAAGTTAACCAGAAACATGCTACCACAGATAAATAAATCATTCTGAATTAACAACTGAGAGACTTTACCCTTTATACACTAAGGTGGTGGTTTTAAAGGAAAAAGCAGGGCTTTATAAGGAGGTAAAGCACTTTACCAGACTGAGAGCAAAGCTGCCATTCCAGTTAGTGAGAAGGAAAGCAGGCTTGGCCCCCCTACAAGCTGTTCCTCAGAGAGGAACAATTACCAACTTTGCCCTCTTAGTGGGTGCTCTAGAGGACTAGACTAGTTGGGCTCAGCACGCACTACCACATCACTCAGAGGGAGACTGCACATCAATGAGGGACAGGGATGAGGGAGGGGGATAACACCGTTGCTCCTTCTAAGACCAAACCTTGTCCTGCAACACCATGTGAAAGAGGATGTGCAAGCTGGGCAAAATAACATTTATTTATAACGCCCTTTACACCAAAGGGCGGAACAACTACATATACAATCAGGGACAAAGACACCAAAATAGAAAACCACAACAATACATGGCATGAAATCCCCAACACCCCACCAATAGCTACCCATAAAGCCAACCTAGTTACCACAGTGGACTTCATTGTAATTTGGAATTGCTTTATTGAATATAAGGGGGAGGGGAATAATGCTGACTTCCAAAAGCATTCAAGTCTTTTTGGTTGATTATGTAAGGAAATACTTTCCATTTCTTTTATTTTGGTATTCTAATTGAAGAGTACAGTCCTCTTTCCACATTCGCTGGTTTGACCTTCGCAAATTTGATTATTCCCGAGGCACATGCTTGCCTCCCCCGCTCCATTTTCCTCCTCCCAACTCTTCCATTCCTCACCCCAGGCTTGCAAGACTTCTGTTTAAAATGGAGGGTTTTTTCTTTTTTGGGTGAGCAAAGCCCCCCTCCCATTGCTGACGGTGTGGCCTCTCAGCCATGTGGTTGCACATTTTGCTGTATATTGGTTGCTGATTGGTCGGTCAAGTGCTCTTTCTCAAAATGGCCACTGGAAGTAATCAGAACTCCAGAACTCCCTTCTTTTCTGTCTGAAAGGAAGTACCAATTAACCTTGTAGGTTGTTTTTTTCTCCCCCCACCCCAACACCAGGGCCAGAGGCAAAGGAATGGGGGGGAGCTCCAGAGGAGAATGAGAGGGGAATTGCCAGGAAGGGGGGAGTTATTTTCATTTTTTCCACTTTCGTGAGGGTTCTATGCCCCTAACCCTCATGAATGTGGAGGGGCCACGTAATTCTGTATACTACTGTTTGTGGAGGGTGGGGTAAGGGATAATGTTATAATATTAAATCAATTTAGAAAATAATAAATTGAGTATCTTTTTCCTATCATGGCAAGTTAGGCCTACAGAAACACAATCTATTCTCTGCACTGAACCTTTGTTTTTTCTGCTAAGATTGGAAAATAAAATCTGCCAACACAGATATTATAGAGAACACCACTTTTCAAGGTTCCCTTTAAAATTCAGTTTAGTTTTATGACATTGTTATTAGTAACAGCTGAAAACATGTAAGTTCTCTCACATTCAATGTTGTAATTTTATTTCAAAAAAGGTGAACAGACCAAGGTTATTTCTACATCAGGGTACTATATGGATAACTGGATTTAAGCTGTATTACAAGCATGCTTTTTTCAAAATTGTTAAAAGACATGACTCATTTGAACATACAATGGTTCATGTCAAGAATAACTGCAACCCTTTCAGACTGAAAAGCCACAACTTTCTGGTCTCAGGTGACAGTTACAAGAAAAGAATGTAACACATCCAACTGGCCATACAGATGAGTGGTGAGAGATGTGTGAGAGAAGAAGAATAGGTACTCTTCCTTTCCCCCAACCTTATTGCTGGACATAGAACAATATCTGAAAATTTTGTCTATGAGCAGCATAAATCATAAGGTTGTATTACTGATTTTGAGACATGTTCTAGCTATTGCATGAAAAACTACATAAAAGCCTCACACAAACATGTAGTCAGCTGTAAAAAAAAACTTGCCACAAATTTCCATTACTTTTCCTATCTTGTAGAAATATACCTAAATTTGAACATACTACCTTGTATAATTGCCTAAAAAGACCAAAGACTCAGAGATCACTTTTATCATTTTTCAATAGAGCGAAAGACACAAAAGAGTCAAAGGAACATCCTTTATTGGATGTCTGTTGATGAAAAGCAGGCATATCTTTAAATTATAGAGAACTTCAAAGACTACCAGATAGATTAAGGCGAAACTTGAAACATATTATAATTTGCAAAGGTTATGGAATAATCCATTTGTTAATATTTCAGGTTGTTTTCGTTCAGATTAGTGCCTTCAGTGTTTAAAAATTTATAAACGTGAATCCCCACACACATCTTCTGAAAGGTTTTTTTTTTCTCAGTTTACATAAGATTAAGGTACAAAAAGATGTTGTAGTTTCAGAACAACAGGCTCTTAGGTGACAAGCAATTAGCATACCCTCTCTCACTAACACTCTCTTCAGAAGCCTTTGAAGCAAGTGCTTTTCTTGAAATACACAGTGATAGCTTGTACAGTTCAATCCATTCACTGATTACCTTCCCTCTTTTTCAGATACAAATGCCTAATGAAAAGACTGGTAAGACTCAAACATTTGTAATTTTAAAACATCAAGGCCAGTCAAATTCTAATCTCAAATACATCTTGCCATTACTTACATTGTATACAGAAAAATACTTGGCATTAACCCCCCCCCCGCCATAGCTCTGTACATGTGTGTATGCAAGTCCATGTATTCCTTCAAGTTGTCTGTCATAAAGTTTTCTTAGGCCCTTTCCACATGTGGGGCATGAATTGGGCAGAAACAGGACTCACCGGATTTCTTCTCCGTCCGATCGAGTCCATCAGGACGCAGAGCAGTGCGAGCTCGTCGCTCCACATCGCTCCGACATCCAAAATGGCAGCTTCCCGTTGGTGGAGGCTCTCCACCAACCAGAGAAGCTCGCCAGCCTAAAGCCCACCCCCGACAGATCTGCAGGTACGCACTAGTGCACACCTGCAAATCTGCACCGGAGCACGGCAATGGAGCGACACGGGGTTGGCGCTCTGGCTTTGAAAAACCTCTTAAAAGAGGTTTTTAAAAAGCACACTGCACGACCAGTTCCGGTCGCTCCGGAGCGGACTGAGGTGTGGAACTACGAAAAGTAGTCTGACCCAGTCCACTCCACGGTGCAGAAGACCTCCGTCAGAGGTCACTCTGCACCATTTTAATAGCCCGGTGCGGAAAGGGCCTAAGGGAAAAACACACAGAAATGGTTTGCCATTGCCTTGCTCTGAAACACATCCTGCAGCACTGGTGTTCCATAGCAGTCCCGTACCCAAGTACTAACCAGGTCTGACCCTGACTAGCCTTCAAGATCATCTGAGATCTGGTGCCTTCAGGGTATTTAGATATACCTTTTCTTTAATTACATAACCCAACACCAGCTTGTACGTCTATCCAGCCAAAAGCCTTCTATTATCAGCACTTTCATCCCTTTCTTAGTTTTCCTTCTTGGAAAAAATTTCACAGGCAATGTTCACAGGAGTTCAACAGGCACATATTTTAACAGCCAGATATATGAAAACACATGCTTCTAAGGAGAGCAGAGGGCACTCAAAACAAATTGGACTGGTGAGTTCTGGCATCTGATTTTGTCAGTGGAGGACACAACCCAGCAAGCTCTGATCACAATCCCCTAAAGTATTGTGCCTGATGGGGTGGCCTGAAGACCCCAATCGAGCCAGGATCGGGACCAGCCAAGTGTACACTTGGGAACAGAGTGCCCGCAGCAGGTTCCGAAGATTCAGGAGAATGGTGTACTCTGAGCTGGGGATGAGGATGATTCACTCCCCATATGGACCCTACATTCTCAGTATCTGGACATCTTGTATGTATATAACTTGATTTTTTGTAATGTTGCTTATGGAAGACAAGAAGCCCTTTGTCAGCAGCAGCTGAAATTTTCCTATTGACTTAGAGCCTTCCTGTGTGTACTTAATGCAACTGCACCTTTTTGGGGAGGGGCTATGGGATTATAAGTGATTCAAGTTAAATTACTCAATCCTTCCTTTTCCCTCGAGTTATTTCTGCTCTGGGATTGAGAAGTTGGTACTTATGTGAACATTCATTCTGGGATGACAGGAGGAACAATCCACCACGCATGGGATTCATCCTCGTGCCAGTTGACGCAGGAGTCTTTCTCGAGCTGTTACAGTAAAAACCGTTAAACCGACTCCCTGTCCCTCTCTCTTCAGTTACTTTCCTAGCGTGACAGCGTTATTCTCCGCAAGCTCTTATCCTTCAACCCAGTGGTGGGCGTGGATTGTTCCTCCTGTCATCCCAGAATGAACGTTCACATAAGTACCAACTTCTCATTCTCGGGCTGACAGGAGGATCAATGCACCACGCATGGGACTTCCCCAAGCTGTTTCCTGGGTGGGTTAATCAACTATAACACTGCCTGCAGAACCTTGCAACCAAAAGCCGCCTGTGCTGACTTGTACTTATCCAATTTGTAATGTCTGATGAAGGTAGATGCCTCCTTCCATCCCGCTGCCTCACATATCTCCTCCAAGGAGCATGTGGTATCGTATGCCACAGAAGTAGCCATGGAATGTGTAGAATGTCCCCACATGTTCGCCGGTCGAGGCTGTTTGGCGTAGTCATAGCTGATGAAAATACATGTTCTGATCCAAGACGCTATCACTGCCTTACTGGCCCACTGCCCCAATGTTTTATTTTTGAAAGATATCAGCAGTGCGTCTGTCTTTCTCAGCTCTTTAGTTTTCTTAATATAAAACTTTACTACTCGCCGGACATCCAGCGTATGCCATTTCTTTTCTAAGTGATGGACTGGCTTAGGACAGAATGTTGGTAGGTGTATCTCTTGTTTCTGGTGGGATGACCAGCATTTAGGTTTAAATGCTGGGTCAAATCTCAAAGTCAGCTTATCATGATCGAAAACACAGAGATTTTCGTTTGCTGACAGCACTGCCAGCTCTGACACCCTCCTTGCTGATGTTATTGCAAACAGAAATGCTGTTTTAAAAGATAGCAGCCTTAAGGATGATTCCTTTAACGGTTCAAATGGCGGTGCCATTAATGCATTTAAGACCAGGTTCAGATCCCAAGAAGGGAATCTGTGTACCGTTGGACCCGACTGCAAGGTTGCTCCTTTCAGAAACCGTTTTATATGCGGGTGGCTTGCATAGGAAGTGCCATTCTCCGACAGGACTGCTGATAAAGCCGCCACCTGTCTCTTCAATGTGTTAGACCTTAGGCCCTTTTCCATTCCATCTTGTAGGAAATCTAAGATTTGTGAAATTCCTATCTCCTTCAACGACATTCCCTTTTCCTGAACACCAATGCAGGAAAGTTTTCCACGTCCTTTCATAAATCTTTTGGGTGGATTCACGCCTAGACTCAAGGATGGTGTTTATACCCTCTCGGTGTAGCCTTGACCCACTAGGCATCTCCTCTCAAAATCCATGCTGTTAGCTTCAACCATGCGGATCCTAACTCACCGGACCCTGCATTAGCAAGTCCGGTCTGCACAGTAACCTCCAACATTGCCCTTGAGACAGCCACAGCAACTTTGGAAACCAAGGCCTTCTTGCCAAATGGAGCTATCAGCACCACCGAAGCCTTTTTCCTGGCGAATCTTCGCTAACACTCTCTGTAAAATTCTTATTGGTGGGAACGCATAGTGAGTGCCTGGCGGCCAAGGAACCGACAGCGCATCGTATGCCTCGAACCTCTGTCTCCATGTAACAAAAATACCTTCTTAGTTTTGTGTTCTGTGCAGCAGCGAACAAATTATCTGTAATGGTCCAAAAATTTTTGACTCCTGAAAACCTCCATATTGAGGGACCATTCTCCCGAGTGTAATACCTGCTTAAGTAGTCCGCCTGCACTTTTTTGATGCCCCTCAGGTGTATTGCCGTGATAGACTTTATATGCCTCTCTGCCCATTGAAATAGGCGATCTGCTTCGCTCCATAGTTGCCTCGAATGCAGCCCTCCCTGCTCGCATACGTAGGCTTTGGCTGTCATGTTGTCGTGGAGACTAACACATATGCCCCTTGACCAGGTGGGCACATCCCTGAAGTGCTAGGCAAATTGCCTTCAACTCCAGGTAATTGATACTGGGGTGTCTGTGGCTTGCCGTCCAACGTCCCTGAATGGCCATGCCTGCACAGTGTGCTCCCAGCCATACAGGCTGGCATCCATTGTTAAGTGCACCACCTTCTCCACCTGAAAGGGAATTCCTGATTCCACGTTCTTGGTTTGCAGCCACCAACGCATGCCGGAACGAACATGCCGTGGTATCTCTACTTGTAATGCCTCTTCCTTGCAATTGCTGCCGATGCGACATCAGTAACCTCTGTAGAGGCTTTACATAGTAACTGGCCCACTGAATTAGTTGCGTTGTAGATACTAGAATGCCTAGTATCCGCGCCAATTGCATTAAATCCATAAATTTGCTTTTCATTACCCTTTGGGCAGCCTGCTTTACTTTCCCAACTTTTCCTGCGGAAGGTACATCATGTCCTTTGCCGTGCATAGGGACCTAAATGCTTATTTCTCTTGTCTGAGTTAATACACTCTTTTCTTTGTTCAGTAGGAAGCCGTACAACAGAACTTGGATTGTCACCCGCACATCCTGCCGTAATTTTGGCCTCTGACCTCGCTTTCACCAAGATTTTGTTTAGGTATGGGAACAACTAACCCCCTGACCTCAAAAATGCAATCAGGGGAATTAGCAGCTTTGTAAACACCCTCGGTGCTGACGCTAGGCTAAACGGTAATGCTTTGAACTGGTAATGGCTGCTCCTGTATTTAAATTTCTCAGGTATTTCCTGTCCTGGACACATGGGTATATGAAAATATGCCTCTTTGAGGTCGATTGACGCAATAATCTCCCATCTCTAAATTTTCTTTTATGGATTGCAATGTTTCCATTTTGAATTTCTTGTTTTCCCAAAATTTGTTTAGATACCTGAGATTCAATACTGGCTGGTGTTTTCCGTTCGGCTTGGTACCACAAAGAACACAGAGTATACTCCTTCCATTATCTGTTCTGGGGGCACTTGTTCTATGGCCCCTATGTCCATGAGATGTATATTTCTTGCAACACTGCTTTGTGTTTCCTCCTGATCCCTTGGGTACTGGAGAAGGAAGATATCTGTCTCTGGGAGCAGAGTGGAAAATCCGCGTAACCTTGCGTTACTACCCTTAACACCCACTGATCTATTTATTTCTGCCCACCTGCTTCCGAAAGACAGAAGTTTTTCCCCTACCTTCCTTATCTTGTAGTCAGACTGTTGTTTTCCTCGCTTGGATTTGCCCCAAGCTTTCCTCCTTGACCTTGCTATTATCCCTGTATTGCCTCGCACCCTGAGGCCTTGGTCTATTCCACTGAAATCTGCCCGACCTGTAGTCCGAGTATCTTCCTGAATAGCCGTACCCCCTTCCTCCTCAAAGGGGGTAGTTGGAGGGCCTAAAACCTCTCCTTTCCCCTTCCTTTTCTGAAGGGTTGGCATGACTTGTTTCTTGTCTTTAGTTTTACCAAGATGTTCTCAAAAAGCCTTGGGGCCAAATAGTAGTTCACCCTGATAAGGGACATAAGCTAAGTTTGCTCTAGATTTCTGATCGCCTCCCAATGTCTAAGCCATGGGGATCGTCTTGCCACTGTCACCAAGTTCACGTTTTCTGCTGCATACACTGTTGCATCCAGTCCTGCATCTGCAATGTATTTTAGGGCTTTCTGCAACCGCTCCACAGCCTTCCTTATCTCACTCCCTGAGAAGTCCTGAGTCTCCAAAACTTCTTGAGACCAAAGTACCGCTGCTCTAGCCACCATTGATGCCGCAGCCAAAGCTCTAATTATGTTGGATGCTGCTTCATGAGCCTTACGAAGGCAGGACTCTGCTCTACACTCGTCCATTTCCTTCAGTTGCGTGTCTCCCTCTTGGGCATAATCACACCTGACACTAAACCCCCAATGGGGGCATCCACGGGAGGGACCTTAAACAACTTGACATCGTCCTGCCTGAAAGCATACAGCCTATTTGTTTGTGCTAATCCCTTTCTGATATTGCTCTGTGTATTCTACTCTGCCATGATCATTTCTTTAAACAATTCCGGCAGGGAACTTACATTTTTAGCCTCTTTCTTCCTTATCACTGATGGTAAAGTGCCAGACTTTGTTTCACTGTCTTTATCTGCCTTATCATTGCAGACCTAAAATCTGCAGTACCCTCTTAAGTAGGCTTTTGAATGACTTGGGTCAAACATCCTGTTGGAATCCATCTCATCCTCCTTGCCTCAGAAAAAAAAGTTCTCTGAGTCCCCTAATTCTGCTTCTTCCTCCTCATCTCCTCATTCAAGTAATCTATGTCGGCCTCTCCAGTGTGTTCCTCACGCACTGCTTTTATTGCACCCTTTCCTCCAGAAGAATTATGTTTTTCTCCTATCGCCGACTGTGATGTGTATTCATGGTCTAGTCTTCTTTTCTTTTGACTCGGTTCGAATAATCCCCTTTTTCCATATGACCCTCATGTGTGTCATAATTTTGCGTCACAGCTCTTTGCCCGGACTTATCTTGCAGTATGGGGCTCTGGTCATTAACACCACCCTGTCAACAAACCCCTTTGGAGACGTGTGACATGCTGGGAATACTGCCCCATAACTTCTTGAATTTGGGCTGATACTGTTTCTTTAATCATTGACTGAATTTCAGAACTGAATGAATCAGTCATACCAGGCCTGTTTTTTTTGCTGTTCCCCCCAACATACCTGCTCCAGCAGCTGCTGTGAGTCAGCTCTCTTTGTGGGCATTATACCACCCCTCAATGAATCGCCTCATCTCCATACTCCAAGACCCACCGTCAGCCGCTAATGCGGCCTGACCGGCTCCACCACTTTCCTGATTCAGCGGTGTGACAGACCTGCACACCTCCGCTGCTGTCGCTCTATTCTGCTCTTTACGTTCTGCGCAGGCACGGCCACACTCAAAATGGCGGCCGCTGTGCCTTAAGGATGTGGCAGACCCAGACGCCATCTTGAAGTTTCTGTTTCCAAGATGGGTGGACGCTTCTAGGTAAGCTGTTTGGAAATCGCATGGGTTTTCATACCCTTTTTTAAACCCGCTCCTTGTTCTTTCCTTTCTTTCGGTCTTCTTCTCTGGGGGGTTTTTTATTCCACGGGTCTTTTTATTTTTTCAAGCTTCGTCTCGTCTACCTCACTCTCACTAGATGAGAGGAAAATGCACTGGAGATCTGGAGCCGTTTTCCTCCGAAATCCATTGCTCCCTTATTGCATTGTTACTCCAGCTCCTTCGTCCGAAGCCTGCCTTGCGGCGGTCTTTGGACTAACCCGTGTTTTGCAGTGACCGAGCCCATCTCCGTGGTACTACAGTTTACTTCCTCTGCCATTACGTTCCTTCTTCTTTCTTTCCTGCTATTTACTGAAATTAAACGCTATTTCACCTATCCCTAGATTTTCTATTGTTTTCCTGAGAGAGGGACCTATACGCGTCTAACTGTACCGCAGGAGAAAAATTAACTGAAGAGAAAGGGACAGGGAGTCAGTTTAACGATTTTTACAGTAACAGCTCGAGAGACTCCTGCGTCAACTGGCACGAGGATGAATCCCATGCGTGGTGGGTTTATCCTCTGTCAGCCTGAGAATTAATTCTTCCAATATGTTTTAAACTTGGATTTGGATTGTAAGTTTTTAAAGGACATTTCCTTTCTTCTGATATTTGACTCTGTTTTTACTGATTATTTGGATTCTTTTCCTATGAATTTGGTTATTGCTATATTTGGTTTACATCAATATTTGAATAAGACTTCATCTTTAATACAAGATTGTCATGCTTGATATTTTGGAAAACACACTGGGGCTGGTTGTACACTGCACTGGTTGTACACTGCACAGGCAAAAGGCTATTTCTTCCTGTTTCAGTCTCATTTATTGATGAAATTATCCAATGCATAAGTACAATTAAAGAGCTGCTAGAGCACAAACACCACTAGGCTCAAATCCCAACAGCTTAAAAACTAAAGTTGCCTGCCAATAGCATCACCAGCAATGTGACAGTGAAGTGATATTGCTGGGCTATGATTTTTCCATTGGGACCAGTTTCATAAAAGGCTACCAAGCAGTTATGCATCACTACCTGCATTTGAATGCAGAAGCCAAAAACACTCCAATTGTTCCTCACAATGACAATATTTTGCTGAGTCACACACCACAACAGGAATCACAAGAATTATAGCAGCCATGGAAGTGACTGCAAGCCAACTCACTTAAAACTGTGACCCATTGTGCAGTCTTAAATTTAACAAAATGCTCTTTAGTACATTTTGTCAGAATATACTGAAAGAAAAGCTCTTCATTAATTAGGTTTAATGCATTATTTTGTGGTGGACACCACCATCATGATTCCCTGTAGCAAATGCTAACAACTTTATTACAGAATAAGACTTTGTGGGGCACACTGGCATCTTTGTCAGATGCAAAAGTCCAGCCCACAGACGTGTGTGCGCATGTGCGCACATGTACAGGCCTTCAAGTCAGCTGTCAAGACATATATATCACAAAAACAGCCTTACCCTTTAAAAAGGTACCACATAATTCTTGTTTGCTTTTGCCACAAAAAGCTAACATGGCTTACTCTGCTTTGACTGCTTTAGAATCCCACTGGGCATTCTTTAGGAATAGTTAAGACTTTTTAGTTAGTAGCATTCCTCCCATCAGGAAATATCGGAGCTTTCTGACCATTAATCATGACTTCATTGCAGAGAAGGCAATGCAGCACTGCATTTCACATCAAACTGCCTTAAGCTAACAGCTCTGAGCTGCAGTACAAGGCCACTTCACTTTTGTTGGTGACTTTACCTTCTGTATCTGCCTTGGGAACAGGGGGCAATTTCACCAACATTTGGGACAAGAACCTGGCTATTTTGGAACAATGAGAATTTTTTCTAACCACAAAATAAATCAGGACTCTATTTCTCAGTTAGAAAGAAGCTTCTCCTGACCTAAAATGGCCCAGAGAAATTGTTTCCAAACTTCCTAAAGGACACAGGGGGACCATTTTAAGGAAAAAAAAACCTTAAAGAGTATTTAAAAATCAAAGGCAGGGGACATGGTGGTGGGTACAACCCTCCAAGTTCTCTGGGGCAAGCTAATGCAGCTCTCCAAGTCCAAGCAGTTACTCAATCCTGCCCTAAACCAACAGCTGCATCAGAACCTCAGAAATCCCTGTTTTCACATTGATGAAAAGAAATCTATTCCTAATACATTTTGTCACAATGAAAATTATGAACATGCAGAGATGACAGCACCCATTGTAAGAATCCATTATAATTCTTAGAGTACTGAATAAGGTTTCCATCTCAGAATGGTTTAAACCACCTGCGACAGGCTGTGACATATGTCTATGCCTTTCTATATACACATACACACACACACACACACACACACACACACAATAGCAGGCAAATCCAAACTATTATCATTATACTGACAGCACAAAAGAAAAGCAAACCAAATCATTTATTAGAGATAAATAGGTTGTCCAAAAGGTTCTTGGTAGCAAGAAGACTATATCATCCAGAGGATTCTAGCTATGTGGGAGAGCATGAAGGCTAAAGGATCTCACATTCAATATAAAACATCTTCATTTAAAATCTAAGGGAATAAGAGCTGGGAAAGCACACAAATGAGCTGCTATCAGGCAAACGGGATTCTAGTTGATACAGTCAGACCTTCAGCTTTTCCACATGAAACAGCTTCCTATCCTTCTTCAAAAAGTATGTACCAATCACAAAAAGCAACATAATTATGTCAGTGGTGACTATAAATTTATATCTAAAATTCAAGTGCGCATTCTTTCCTATCTTCCTTTACTCTACGAAGTAAAATATAATGAGGCTAGCCTGATAGCATTCTGTGGAATCATCTTTTCAAGGAAGTGCACTAGGCCACTTCATTGCTAGCCTTCATGCCCAAAGTTAACAGTTTTTTCACTATTTTGTGCTTTTAAAATTTAATTAATTTCTGTGCATCAATTCTTGTTGAAAATCCTAATTCCCCCCTCCCTTTTAGCTTACTTTCCATCTATACACAGACAAACCAATGTCATGCAAAGGTTTGTCAGATGCTGAACCTTTCCCCAGGCTCAGTTTCTTATCAACCAATTACTAATGTACACAGTGTCTTTTCCAATCGTCATCACTCCAAGCACAAATCGGACTATACAGTAAAGGCTGATTATGGAAAAAAATTGTCACAATAAAATTAAATCTGTTATATTAAGCAATTCAGTAAGTTGCCATACATGTCCCCTAACAGATAGCTACAAGTCCTAACCTTGTTTTTAGCTTGCCGGGAGTTCAGCCCTTCTTGTTCTTCATGTTGATTCAGGTTGTTTCTCTGCCTCCCATTTCTATACCCAGGACTGGGTATAACATACTCTTTTCCTAGATCGATATCTTTCATCTTCTCCTTCCGTAAACGCCAGGGTTAACAAATATATTCGCCACTCAGAAAATTCTGGGGAAGAAAAAAACATGGCAATGTTGCATGAGGACTGTTGTGCTCCATGGCTTCTTAAAGATTGTTTTAAAATAGGTTTAGATTAGATTCGAAATCCTATTGCAAAATACGGCCAGGCTACTGTTTTTCCACTAACATCAGCAGAACAGACATGGTTTCAGTTGAAGTCCTGCAGCAGTGACTCCAGGTGATCCCAGAGAAAAGAGAAGCATACACTCAGTCCTAACCATGTTTGCCATACACACTTTTAAACACCATTTCAGTCTTTACTAATGCAAACTCTGATTATGCTCTCAGCAAATGCATTTCTTAATAATGAAAAAAAGACTGTACGGGCAAATAATAAAGGAATATACATTAAACTCCTGAATGTCAGCACAAGTGTGTGGAAAAAACACACACAAGATGTAATACAGATAAACCTACCAGTTTTGTTGAGCAGAACTACAGAAGCATCTAAATTCACAAAACTCATCACTACTCATATTCACATTAGCAACACAAGGATAAAGTTGGTTAGAAACGCACATATTTTAAGTTCCTTCAGACAAAATGTGATCAAACTATCAGTTTTGCAGGCTTATTCAATTGCTGTAACATACTGCAGCAGTTAGGTACTTCAAGACATGATGTCTTATGAGTAATCAACATTCAGAACCAAAACCATATATGGTTACTGCCTTGTCTTCATACACAGTGCTACTAGTTCAAATGACTGACCAAATTACCCAAGGTAAGTGCAACTATCATTACACAAACAAAGCAATAAGCAACTCTAAATAAATTCCCCATGGGGAAGTACCTCTTTTTCAAGAAATTTGCAGCTTCATATCTGCTATTATCATAGAGAACTACAGACTACTCTCATAATCCCAAATCACTAGCCATACCTGCTATGCCTTATGGTAAAAGCAGGCCAAAATTTTTGGAGAATGACAGGTTGCCTGTCCCTGGATCTTACCCTTTTAACCTTGGACATAAGAACTCCTTCATTTTGCCAGAGTCCATCCACCCTAGAAAATTCACATTCTTTTTTTCCCCTATTCTTTTAAAGGTTACAGTAGCCAATCACCTTGGTATAAAACTCTTACTGTAAAATCTCACTCTTCTGGTGTCATTGCATTTTATACTACTAGGACATTTAAAAGAGGCTTTAGGATTTTGTTTAATACATTACCATCACCACCACGGGAATACAAGAGATCTAACAAAACAACTTCAGCCAGTATGACTCAGCAATCTTGCCTGTTATCTCAATGAGTCATAATCCCTTTCTGTAAATGGAAAAAGCCATACAATCCTTTACATAAGCCTTTTAAAGACAGTTAAAAAAGCCATTTTCCTAAGACAGAAGGAAGCAACTGCATCAAAATCCACTTTCATTTGCAGCTCGGGGGAGTTTCATGAGCTTTGCTACAAGTGGGCCAAAGTGACTCCCCCATCCCCACACATTCACACAACAAACCTCTCTTACATCACTAGTTTTTCCCGGAGAACTACTCTGCATCCTTTCATAGCTATCAGAAACATTATGTTATGGGACCATTCATTGCCTTGTTTGTAGCACCCTCTGTGGGATCAATTTATAAACAGCACTGAACAATTCCCACTTAAGTCTACCTTTTAATGCATGATTTCAGAACCAGGAGTTATCAACCACCCGCTAACTCCCAGCCCCTCCCTGTGTGCGTGTGAGTGTGTGTGAGAGATAGAGAGAGAGAGAGAGAGAGAGAGAGAGTCAGAGAGAGAGTCAGAGAGAGTGAGTGAGTGCTGAGCCCAGTCCTCTGTCAATTTATGGATTTCACAGGGTTTTCTTCAGCAAGAAACACTCAGAGGTGGTTTTGCCATCTCCTTTCTATGGAATATACCCTACAATATCAGGTATTTATTGCAGGCTTCCCATCCCAGTACCAACCAGGGCTGACCCGCTTAGCTTCCAAGATCAGGCAAGATATGGTGCCTTTAGGATATGTATACTTTGTAAGAGGTTCCTGAAGAGAACCATCAGTACCTTAGCGTAGCCAGCCTTGCTCTGCAGTCAGTAACAACAGCATCATAAACATGGGAGGGGCCATCAACCTATAAACCCTTTTGCACATCCAGCTCCTCAGTCTCTGCCATCCCTTGCAAATAACTACACAGCAGGGCCTGCTTCTCAAGAGGAGGCTTAAGAAATCCTTTGGCTGATGTGTTTTCCATTCCATACTCTAAACAGAAAAGGCTAGTATTTCACTAAATCTATCAGATATGCTATCCTGTGTGTGACAGGGGCTGTCATAACCTGTTGGGACCTTCTATTTGATCAGCAGAATCAGAAATAACACACCCCACAGGTACTGCATTACTGCTTTCATTCCCCAATTCTTCGGCTTCCTGCATGCATACACAAGGGTACCAAATCCTATTGTTAGTTCTGGTGAACATAGACCCACTGAAGGGAGATGGACCTATGCACTGACTCATCATTCCACAACTGAGGCTATTCTGCACTAGACTGTTATAGCGCTATTATTCACTTTCAACATCCTATGGATCCTGAGGTTTGCAGTTTAGGGAGGGGTCGGCCAGCCGGCCCCTCCCTAAACTGCAAACCCCAGAATTCCACAGGATGTTGAAAGTGAAATAACAGTGCTGTAACAGTCTAGTGTGGAAATGGCTTGAGTGAATGGCTCCACTCTTATTGGGACTAACCAACAGCATGGCATCCTTATGGCAATGACTAAACACAAGAAACATACTTTCTTCCCAGTAGACACACACAGGAGTTGCCTCTCAGCCCCTCAAAGGACCCCCATCATCCTCTTCCCAGCCACCTTTTTAACCAAGAGGAGCTCCAAAGGCTCCTCCAAGAGGAGCCCTTTCTCCCCTGCAAAGATTTCCAGAAGACATCTTGGCCCAAAAGTCTTCATAAAAGAAGAGGCATCCGAAGGTATGAGGCACATGCCAACCAAAACTGATACAGAGGCAGATTCTTGGTTGAACCGGCAAGCAGGGTAGAGAAGGAATGGAACTAACATTTCATACTTCGACTATATTAGCAGCAAAGGGAGGAAAGCTCTTCATGTACTGATTACGTTGTGTCCTGCCAGGGGTGTAAGCTTCAGGGGCACATGAAACGAGGAGGGCATGGCCCCTCAAAGAAGAATCCTTGCCAAATGAAATTTTGCTCCTCTCTGCAAATGCCTAGCATTGCACTAGCTTAACATTTCAGTTGGGCATTTAGATATACAGTTTCAGCATCCAAAGAACAAGGATAGGAAGAGACACCAAGAGAAAACACAGCAAATGGAATCCGAGTTCAGGATGCGAAGGATTTTCAGTGTCTCACTCGGCAATATTAGAAATCTGGTGACTTAAGGAAAAGTTCATTTGCAAAGAAGAGCAGAATTATTATTTGGGGGCGAATGTTCTCACTTCCCCCCTCCATAGTTACACCTCCGTGTGTTGCTTTTTAGTTGGAATTTTTCGATGCTCCTTTGTTTTTTTCCATGCAAAGCATCCCTCACCACACTGCCGCATCCTCAGGATCTTCATTTTTCCCCAACCACCCCGAGTTTTTTAAAAAAAGAAAAAGCTAACCTAAAACCAAGGACCTCCCAATAGATCCTTTCCAAAATGTCCTTCCCGCCCGCCTTCACCCGCTTAACACCTTGAGGGGAACTCAATTTCGAAATCAAGGGGGCCTTGAAAAGGAGGTCCCTCATACATCCCCTTCTTTTCCCAAATAATCTACTTCCATCCCCACAGAAAGGTCCCCCCAAACCCCTCTTCCTCTCTCTAGCCGGGGGCAGGGTCCCCAGAGTAAACCCCCACACACACGCCCCACCTCCCCCCTCAGAAAAAGAACAGCCTCATCTAAATCTCCTCAGAATTATTCACAGCCCCCCTCCTCTCTTCCTTATCGACATTTCTCCTCACCATTCTTCACCTCAGGGTGGTAAAAAACAGAGACAAACAGAAAGACCTCCTCTTCTTCACCCACTCCCAAAACAAACAAACAAACAAACAAAAAATAACCGTCCCAGCGCGCGCGCGCGCCCTCCTACCTGGCCGAGCGACGGCGCTTAAAAAGTCCTCAGCAGCCCTTGAGGCAAAACAAGGCGAAGGTTAACACAAACCCAACCCGAGAGGGCTTAAGCGGCTCCTAGCTCATTCTGCAACACTGCGCCTGCGCCGGAGAGATCAACTCAAGCACCTCCTCTCCTCCCTTCGCCCGCCTCTTTCTCGCTAGGCGTCACGGGAAAGGTAGTCGTCTCTCCCTCCCACGGCCTCGTCGCAGCCCGAGGCGGGGAACTACGTGTCCCACCAGGCACCCCGAAGCCGCCGGCTTATTTGCGTACACTCCGCCTCCCTTTCTCTCTTCCCCGCCCACTTGAGCCCGCCTTCCCTGTTGCTGGCGGGGCCGGGGCTGCGGCGCTGGTCGGGTCCTTTCGGGATGACCTCCCGGGGGCCCTTTTTCCCCCTTCTGTCTTTCCCGGTGCTTTGCACGAGGACCGGCGGCGGGGGAGGCGCGTGCCCTCGCGGGCGCCGGGCGCGTGCGGAGCGGGCGAGAGCCGGCGGAGAAAATTTTCCATCGCGCTCCCTCGGAGGGCGGCGTGCGGGGGAACTGTCGCCCTTCGTCTCTCCATCCCAGCCCCTCTCAGGGGTGGGTGGCCGTCCCCGGTCCTCGTCGCAGCCGCACAAGCCCGGGCGCCGAGCAGATTGCAAGCGACGCCGCCCGGTGGGGAAAGCGCCATCGGAAGCCTTTGGCGGAACAGAATGGCCGGGGTTGGGTTCTTAAAAATTGGCCTGGCCGCAAGAAGGAGCTTTGGTTTTGTGCATTCGCACACCGACACGCACGCCCTTGCGCAGGAGAATCGCCCGCTTCAGCTCGCCCGCAAGAGTTTATTAACAATTGACTGCTGCTTCTCTGCAGCAGTGGCTGGTAGGGTTGCCCGGTTAACAACTCTTGAAGGCTCTTGTCCTTTTAAGTGGAGAAGGGGGAGGTTCTGTTTCATGCCCCCAAAGTCATGACAATGCCATGCTACCTGTATTACATAATTCTTAGAGAGAGGTAGGGTATAAATCCAAAAAAATAATTTATTGAGTCTTCCTTTTGCAGGGCCCATTGTCTGCCAAGATTATCAAACCGTGCTGCCAATTAAATCCTTAAAACAGTGGTTCTCAACCTGTGGGTCCCCAGATGTTCGTGGACTTCAGCTCTCAGAAACCCTGAGCGTTGACCATAGTGGCTGGGGCTTCTGGGAGCTGAAGTCCATGAACATCTGGGGACCCACAGGTTGAGAACCACTGCCTTAAAATATGTATATGTATATATATATATATATGCCTTCAGGAAAAGAGATTCTACCTAAATGTCAGGAAGAACTAGCTGACAATCAGAGCTATTTGGCAGTGGAATATGCTTCCTCAATGAAGTGTGGTGGCGTCTCCTTCCTTGGAGGTTTTTAAGCAGAGGCTGGATGGCCATCTGTTGGGAGTGCTTTGATGCGTGTTCCTACATGGCAAGGGGTTGGACACGATGGCCCTTGTGGTCTCTTCCAGCTCTATGATTCTGTGATTCTGTACCTTGGCTCAGGCATAAATCAAAATGGAGACTGTAGTCAAGAGATCAGAGGAACAGTAGGACTAAGCAGCTGTGGAAAGAGTAGGCAGGCTCCTCAAGTGTAAAGGCAGGTCGTTGAATACCAGCATAGGAGTGGCAGTATCATTTTGGATTTCTATGGCCATTTCCTCACTAGACTGTTGTAGCACTATTATTCCACGTTCAACCTCCTATGGAATCTTGGGGTTTGCAGTTTGGGGAGGAGCCCCAAACTGCAAACCCCAGGATTCCATAGGAGGTTGAACGTGGAATAATAGTGCTACAACAGTCTAGTGCAGAAGTCTGGTGTGTATGGATATGAAAGCTGGATAGTGATGGAAGCTGACAGGAAGGAAATCAACTCATTTGAAATGTGCTAGAGGAGAGTTCTCTGGACATCTTAAATTGCTAAAAAGACAAATGAATGGGTCTTGGAGCAAATCAAGCCTGAATTCTCCCCAGCAGTGAGCTGAAACTATTGTATTTTGGAACTGTCATGAAAAGACAGGACTTACTGGAATAGACAATAATGCTTGGCAAGATAAAAAGGCAATAATGCTTGGCAAGATAAGCGGGGGGGGGGAGGCCATATTACTAGTGGCTAGACTCAATCAGGCAGCATGGTATAGTGGTTGGAGTGTTGAACTACGACCCTGGAGACCAGGGTTTGGTTTCTGACTCAGCCGTGGAACCACACTTGGTTACCTTGGGCACGTCACACACTGTCCGCCCCAGAAAACCCCATGATAGGTTCACGTTAGGGTTGCCATAGGTCTGAAACAATTGAAAGGGACACAACGAAAAGAATCAAGGAAGCCACAGCCCTGAACCTGCAAGACCTGAGCAGGGCTGTTGATAACAGAGTGACTTGGAGTCTCCCCTTTATAGGGTCCCCATAAGTTAATGGCAAATAACAAGAGGGGATTTCAGCAGGTGTTCCTTGTCATACAACCGTGTAACAAGGGACACTTGATAACATTCTGTTTTCTGCCCAACCATTAAAGGGTCTGGTACCCTTTCCAGTTTTCATTCTGGCATCCTTAGTTGCTGGAGATCACAAAGCTGCTAAGATTGCAGGAGTGAAAAACTGAGAGGGCACTTCTCCCTTTGATGGTTGTGTTACAGAGGAAATTCCAGCAAGATGCCACTTCAGAGCTGTCCGGCAGTGGAATATGCTGCCTTGGAGTGTGGTGGAATCTCCTTCTTTGGAGGTTTTTAAGCAGAGGCTGGATGGCCATCCGTTGGGAGTACTTTGATGTGGGTTCCTGCAGAGCAGAATGGGGCTGGGCTAGATGGCCCCTGGGGTTTCTTCCAACTCTGTGATTCCATGACTCTAAGTGTTGTTTGTTACCTGACATCTCTCTGCAGTACTATTATTCCACTTTCAACATCTTATGAAATCCTGGGGTTTGCAGTTTAGGGAGGGGCCTTTAAGGCCTCTCCCTAAATTGCAAACCCCAGGATTCTATAGGATGCTGAAAGTGGGAAAATAGCACTGTAACAGTCTAGTGCGGAAATGGCCCTGGTTATGTGACAACATTTGCAGAAGTTCCCTCTTATTCAAAAAAAACTTTAAATGCAGAGGAGCCATCTCCAGTTTTCAATCTAGCAACCCTGAAATTGTCTAAGTTTCCAACTTGTGGGCTTTTCAGAGTCACTTGGCTGACTGTAGTGTGAACAGGGTAGGGGGGAAATACATATTAGGAAAACACAGACTTTTTGAAATTTCATAAACTGCAAGAGCAAAAGTATAAATTTATTGTAGGTAACAAAGCTGGCTATTAGTATTTGTAAAGTTAGAGGCTTATCAGATTGTTACATTTTACATCGAGTTTGAAAAATTGTCTGGTGTGCTATTCAATTGTCACAGGTTACTGCCAGTCTCCCCACACTGCCTTTCCTTTTCCTGCAAACGAAAGAAAAGCTCATGGGTTTTCAAACCACCAAATGGAATTTCTACATGTTTCTGCAGAGTCTTTTTTTTCCCTTGCCAATCACTGCCTTGAGAGCTCCATTAATACAATCAATTGGATGAGTCTGAGTGTATTCCAAGGGACCTTTCACCAACCCAAGGATCTCTGCTTCTCCCCCTTCTAGTTTGCTGATTTTAATGTGTCTTTCCTGTCAGATTCTGAAACTACTTGTTTCCAGAACTGATCTTTTTGGTGTGATCCACCATAGCTTCTCTTACGGGCCTTTTCCTTCTTATAGAGCTCGCTTTGTCTAATTCTTTCTGGTCGGATTTCCACACGAGGCGAAGTGGAATCATAGCACTACAACAGCTTCGTGCAGAAATGGCCTGAGTGTTGTCCTTATCTGACACATACCAGCAACATAAAATGACTGTGTTTGCACATGATGCTAAATCAACACGGATGTTGCATAAGAAGCATCAGGCTAGTTCCTTCCTGGTTCCTTCCTCTTTCCTAATCAGAGGCAAATTGGAAAGTTCTGTATTTAACTAAACACAGGTTATCATTATACCAGAACTTGAATGAACTCTTTTTCCTGTGTGCCTTCAAGTCATTTCCAGCTTATGGTGACCGTAAGGCTTTTGTGAGGTTTTTTAGGGCTGGGAATGGGATGCAACCAAGGTCACCCAGTCACCAAGGCTGAGCAGGGAGTCGAACCCTGATCTTGAGCGCTGTAGTCAAATGTTTCAACAACTACAGTCAGCCCTCCATATTTGTAGGCTTCACTTTTGCAGATTTGATTATTCACAGGTTATTTGCTGTTACCTCTGCTGCCCCCCCATGCTATTTCTAATAGGGTCTGCAAGCCTTGTGAGACTGAGAAACTGCAAACGAGGCTTGTAAGTCCCTCTTAAAAATGGTGTGGGGCAGCAGTGGAGATGGCCCCACCAGCCACCCACTTCTACCATCAGGGTTCCTTCACAAGGTAGAAGTGGGTGGCTGGTGGGGCCATCTCCACTGCTGCCCCACACCATTTTTAAGAGGGACTTACAAGCCTCATTTGCAGTTTCTCAGTCTCACAAGGCTTGCAGCCCCTATTAGAAATAGCATCATACTTTTTTGTGTGTTAAATATGGTTGGGAGGGCCTAGAGCAGTGGTTCTCAACCTGTGGGTCCCCAGATGTTCGTGGACTTCAGCACCCAGAAGCCCCAGCCACTATGGTCAATGCTCAGGGCTTCTGGGAGCTGAAGTGCACCAACATCTGGGGACCCACAGGTTGAGAACCACTGACCTAGAGTTATTCACGGTGTTTTCACTTTCACAGGGGTCCTGTGCCCCTAACCCTAGCGAATGTGGAGGGATGACCGTACACCACACTGTCTCTCTGGATGACCTGTTAAATGCTTTTTTGAAACAAAAAAAAGCCAATGATCCTATTGTGTTTCAATGCATTATGGTTTATATAGTCTTTTAATGTTTTTAATGTTCTAACTTCATATTGTTTAATTGCTTTTTTAAATAGCTGTTATATTTATACCTTTATTGGAAGTTTTGTACAGTTTTTAACCTGCATTATTTTTAAACATGCTGTCAGCCAGTTTGAGTCCCATTATTGGGAGAAAGGTAAGATGATAACAACAATAACCACAGTTTATTATTTTTCACAGTTCCTGGTTCATACATAACAGTGAACAAGAATTACAGCGGACTCTCCTTACCCACGACGTCTGCATGCACAGTTTTCAGCACACAAAGTGTTGCATCCCTATACATAAAATGGCAGCAGCATGTGCACAGATGCGCTGAAGTGTCTGTGCACATGTTGCTCTCATTGAATATAATGGAACATGAGCATTCACAAATTCCAGTATTCATGTGGGTTCCAGGAACAGAACTCTCACATATACAGAGGGGACACTGTAATTGGGGAAAAAAATACTTCCATTCTCCCTACAACCATTACTTACACAAATACTACTGGACTATGGTTCGGAGTTGTATACAGATTATACCACTATGGTTTCTGAGTGATGAAACACATATAAAATACAGAAGAAATAGTTTTTTAAATTGCTACTCAAAATACAGGGCTGAAATACTAAAGGCACGAGATCCCATATGATCTTGGAAGCTAAGCAGATGTCAGAGAGCCACCAAGCAAGGTTCTTCTGTCATGCTAATCATGCTTAGCTGTGCTTTGGCCATATTGCTGTGTTCGCCTGGATGTTTGAGTAATGGGAGGGGGAGCTTGGCTGGAGCATGGAAAGCAAAGTCATTTCAATAGATACCATTTCAATGGTACAGTCTGGTGTTATTTGGGAAAGGAATTTGAACTGGAGAGTGTCTGGGGGAACATGAGGGGTTCTTAAAATTGAAACCTGTTTTGCATCTTCAATTCTGGCAGCAGCGTTGTCTGATCTCTAATAAAATCTTTCTGGGTCTATCCATGAAGCCTGGTTGTTGAGTTAAAGTACTAGGATGAGAGACCACCAATGAATACGAGGTGCGGTGGGCTATATTTCAGAGGAAGGAACTGGCAAAAACACCTAAGAATATTCCTTGCCCAAGAAAACCCTTGAAATTCAAGCAGTCACTGTAAGTCAACAAGCAACTTAAAAGTACAGACACACTCTCTAAATACCTACTCTAGCCCCAAGACCTTCTGATCACTGCCTGTTGTTAAAGAAGCCCCTTAGAGAACATTGTAAGGTAAAGATTGGTTGGGGGGCTCAGCCATCCAAGGTCCAGGGGGGTAATGAGACCCCCTAGCTTCCCACAATTGCCCACACTTCCCAGGGTATAAATTTCCAGTTTCCTTCTTCAATTAAATAAAGGCCACATCAGGATCTAAAACAGCTGGAAGGTCAAAACATGGTGAGATTGCCCCCCTGGCCCTTACTATACATGGAGTCCATTTTTGTGGGTTTTTGTAATGAAAAAAAAATCTGAGGGATTTGTCGTGGAAGGTGGCAGCTCTCTGAGGTCTTGTAGGTGGCCAAAGAACTGCCTCCTCCAACCTTTGACTGTTGTCTATCCTTGGTTTACATCATTTGTCTTCACAAGAAGTTAAATGAGGCAAGTCAGTACTGTCCCTATTTTTTTGGAAACAGATAGTAATGACATAGGAGCTTTGGTGGCAAGTTAACGAGTTGTGAGTGACATCTGAATTAGGAAGCAAAATTCTACCAGTTAGCTCAGGATAAGGGGCTATGACACCATACTACTAGCAGAAAATAACAAAGACTTGGACTGGTTACCAAAGAAGGTAAAGAAAGAAAGTGCAAAGGGAGGTTTATAGGTAAACATTAAGAAAACAAAAGTAATTTTAAATATTTGAAGGGATGTCATGTCAAGGAGGGAGTGGGCTTGTTTTCTGCTGCTCCAGAGACTAGGACAAGGAGCAATGGATTCAAGCTGCAGGAAAGGAGATTCCACCTGAACCTCAGGAAGAACTTCCTGATGGTCAGAGCTGTCCGGCAGTGGAATAGGCTGCCTCAGAGTGTGGTGGAGTTCTTTGGAGGTTTTTACACAGAGGCAGGATGGCCATTTGTTGGGAATGCTTTGATGGGTGTTCCTGCATAGCAGGAGGTTGGACTCGATGGCCCTTGAGGCCATCCAGCCTCTGCGTAAAAACCTCCAAAGAAGTCCACCACACTTCGAGGCAGCCTATTCCACTGCCGGACAGCTCTGACTGTCAGGAAGTTCTTCCTGAGGTTCAGAAGGTATCTTTTCTCTTTTCCCTGCCTCTGAGTTGGCCTTCCTGAACAAACTCATCATTCTTCCAAAGTCAAGACTGGGGAGATTGTTCTCCTAACCAAACAGTCACTCCATAAACAAACAGGAAATATCACAATGTTCCTGCCAGTTGATGTACTCCATGCAGAGTCTGTGGCAATTCTCTGGGCACTTCTGTTTCCTGAAGGAACAATTGTACCATTGTCAATGATCCATTTACTTGCAAAGGGAAATGATAAAAGAACTCTGGATTTTGTCAAAGGCTGTTGTTAACTCTCTTGCAACTCCCTTCACCTTTCTGGTTGCTTCTTTTATCAGGCAAACAAATCAGAAGTCAGCAAGATTAAGGACTGCTGTTTCACAGTAACAGAAGGCTGCAGTAAACAACCATCTCACCAAGTATTAAATCTGAGGAGGGAGACTTGCCATTAGGCAAAACAAAGAATTTCCACTAAATACATGCCTACATAAGTTAAAAAAAGGGAATTCTGTTTGCAAAGTCCTTTTACACCTCTCCAATCACCCTTTTTCCTTGTCTTTTTCCTAGCTGGAATTTTTTTAGCAGCATCAGCATTGGGAAGATGGCTGGTAAAGCACATATTTTTGGTGTAGGGTTGCAGGAGCATATCTGCAATAAACAATGCAATAAATCTTGACCTACGAAAGGATGGGATTCTCCTGCAGCTGATCCTGCTATAGCTGTCTGTGCCTGTCTAAAGCAGGCAAGGTAAAGGGCAGCTGCCCCCAAAGTCTCTCTTGCTGAGCAATATATACTGTGTGTATATTTTTGGACTTGGATAAAAAGCTTGTTGAAATGTGCTCTTTTTTACTGGGGGGGGGATACAAGAAGCTTTCCTCATTCTTTCTATGTTATATCTGCTTCTAATGCCAAATTTTCTGTCAAAGAAGTTATGCCCAGGAACACACCTGCTTTGTTAACTGTGCTGTAGGAAGGGGAGTTGGAAGGGGAGCACAGTTGGAAGGGGAGTCATCTGTGTCAATTCAAGTATTGACACAGATGACTCAAAAAACTTTGGTGGAAATTGGTCATCAGTATGGACTCTTAGTTTACACTAGTCATCCCCAAGCCTGTATCCCAGATGTGTTAGCCAACATTTCATATCACCCCTGACCAGCATGGCCCAGGGAGTGATGAGATTTGTAGTCCAAGACATTCAGAAGGTGCCAGGTTGGGAAAGGCTGGTGCCCATATCAATGTGTGCTAGCAAAACAGTTGTAAATAGAGCTTTTGCAATTAACATTAAGAGGTAGTATGGCAAAATAGGAAAGCCAGCATGGTATTGTGGTTTAAGTGTTCAACTATGACTCTGGGAGACTGGCCATGGAAACCCATTGTTTGACTTTGGGCAAATCATGCTCTCTCAGCCTTGGAAGAAAGCAAAAGCAAACCTTGTCTGCCCAGATCCTCCCAGGAAACCCCTTTGATAAGTTTGTCTTAGGGTCACCCTAAGTCATAAACAAAATAAAGGCATACAACTACAGGCAACATGACAACAACATGACAAAACATGCAGCAACATGACAAAAAATAGCTCCTGTTCCTCATGCCATTAGGTTATTGCTTTTCGCAAAGTTACTTCAACCATCTGTAGTCAAGGACTAATTTTGCAAGGGCTAAACATTTGGCTCTTAGCTTGGAGGGAGTACAATTAGAAAATGAGGTGTGGCATATTATACCAAATTGTAAAATTATTCCAGGTATGCAGGAGGTATGCAAAGTTTTGCTTTGCTTTTTGTTTTTTTCCATCAGTCTCAGAGCAGAGAATTCATTAATTCAGAATCAATGTATGGAATTCACTGTTATACAATGTGATGGTCACAAGGACAGCTAGCTTGTAATATGGAGTTGTTGTTGTTGTGTGCCTTTAGGTCATTTCCAACTTATGGAGACCCTAAGGCAAACTTATCATGGAGTTTTCTGGGGCTCAGAGTGTGTGATGAACCCAAGGTCACCCAATGGGATTCCATGTCTGAGTGGGGAATCGTAGTTCAATGCTCAAGCCACTACACCATGCTGACTCTCAGAACATGGAATTAGAAAGATTCATAAAGAAGGAGATGCTTCCAATGACTGTTATTCATGGTGGCTATATGGAACCTCCACTGTTCAGAGGAAGGATACTGTCAAGCTGGAACATGTTCAGAGGAGGGCAAACAAATAGTAAAAGGCCTGGAAACCATGAAGCCTTATGTGGAATGGCTTAGGGAGCTGGGTTTGCTTAGCCTGGAGAAGAGGAGGTTAAGAGGTGACACGATAGACATGTTTCAATATTTGAAGAGATGGCATATGGAGGATGGAGCAAGCCTGTTTTGTGCTGCTCCAGAGACTAGGACAAGGAGCAACGGCTTAAAACATCAGAAAAAGAGATTCTACCTAAACATTAGGAAGAACTTCCTGATGGTAACAACAGTTCAACAGCGGAATAGGCTGCCTGGGAGAGTGGTGGATTCTCTTGTCTTTGGAAGTTTTTAAATAGAGGCTGGATGGTCATCTGTTGGGAATGCTTTGATGGTATATTCCTGCATGGCAGAAGGGTTGGACTAGATGGCCCCTGGGGTTGCTTCTAGCTCTATGATTCTATGACAAAAGCCAAGTGGGAGAGCAGCAGCAAGAGAGAGTTGTTGCCTTCATGCCTTACTTGTGACTATGCTGGCAGAAGCGGGGGGAGTCCTATATGTATAAAAGTAATGTTTCTAAAGTCTGAGGAGGAGGTTGGACCTAATCTAGTGCCTCCTATAGCATGTTTTAGGCATCTGAGAAGAAAGCTGGTACTAAGAACAGTAATTTCAAACTCCTCTTGACTTTGGTTGAATTTACTTCCTCATAATGCTTAGATTACAGCCTGGTTGTTTGACATTATTCCCACACCCTCAAGTCCAAGTTCCCACACCACAATGCTGCCCTGTAAAAACTTCTGTGAGTATTTAATGACAGGCTAAGAGAAGAGGTTGCAAAACACTACTTAAGAACAAAACCACAGAGAAGCCATCATCTAATGAGAAACTTGTAATAGCCTTAAGCACAAGCTTGCTTTTGTTTTTAAGATACTGCTTAGGAGAGTTCATATATTGCTTTCACAAAAACAAGTATGATTCCTTGGATACCATCGTAGTTTTATAAATATATCTAAAAACAGGGTTACCTGTTTTCTGTTTGCTAACTCTCTTTCCCACAGTTGTTTCTCCTCCTAAAATGAAATTAAGTGATTTTTACACTAGCAGGATGTGCTCCTCAGTTGTTCAACAGTTGTTCCCAGTAAATGGATTACTTCTTAGGCTGCATACCTCATATGGAAAGGAATTTCACTGAACTAATCCCAATGAAGTACAGTAATCCCTCTACTTTTGTGAAAATTAAGGGTGCAGGACCCTCTGTAAAAGTGAAAATATTGCAAATAAACTGAAGCTGATTTTAGAAGCAGGGACAGCAGTGGCTAATCTAGCTCCGCACCACCCTTCTCCTACTCCCTGCTTCTAAGCTGCTGGTCATTTAGGTTAAAACTGAGTTGAGTTTTCCTGGCATGAGAATCTGTAAGAGGCCTGACATTTCCAATGTGTGCAGGAAAAGAAGTGAGGGGTTGCCGTTGTTGGGACTGGAGAGGGGTCTTTGGAGATGAGAAAGAGAAGTTGAGGGGAGATATTGGATGATGGGAGGCTGCTGGTGGTATCTCTGAAACCAGGTGGAGTTTTCCTGTTCTGACAATGTCAGGCCATTTCCACACTACACTGTTATAGTACTATTATTCCGCTTACAACATCCCGTGGAATTCTGGGGTTTCTATTTTACTGAGGCCAAAGAGCTGGCTGGCTGAGAATTCTAAATGCCCTTCCCTAAACTGCAAACCCCAGGATTCCATGGGATGTTGGAAGTGGAATAATAGCACTATAACAGTCTAGTGTGGAAATGGCCTGAGGGGAAGTGGTGGTGCCAGACAAAGGGGGGGGGGTGGACCTTCGAACTTGTGAATAATCAAATTCATGAAAGTCAAACCCATGAATTATGAAGGGCTGACTATATATGCAACGTTAAAAAATAGTGTTTTTTCTACTTTATAAACCAGATGTGAAGAAAGTGCAGTCCATGGGCTGCATGTGTCCCTGAGGGCCATTTTTGTGGCTGCTGGAGCCCATCATGGCCTGAAAAAAAATCCCAAAATTAAAAAAAAAGCCCCCCTCCTATGTTTATGTGGAGTCAAACTTCATGCCTGGCCAATGAATGTGTTACTGCAGTTTAGGCCTATTTGGCGATAGCACCCGATATCACTTTGATATCATAATTCAGCACTTAACTGCTGAAATATTCTCAATCAATACAGGCACGCCAGAAATAGCCAGATCGCAGCTTCAGGGACCTCCCCGGCAAACACCACATTATGTATGCGCACTACCTACAAAGGGCTCCCTGCCCCAAGCAGGCAACCTGACAAAGGCTGAACCATCCACTGCCAAGCGTTGCGCATTTGCATACTGGCTACACCATTGTTAATTCGGCTCTGAGTCCATCATGCTAAATTGTGAACTTTCGGAGATATTGTCTCACACCCAAAACCCACTGTTGTCCCTGAGTAAGGCATAGCCTGCAGTCACACTTCTCCCTATAAAAACCCCTGATTCCGAGACCTTCCTCAGATCGCTCCCGAGTACCCACCGCCTTGCTGCCGCATTGCTTGGCGAGCTTCCCCTCAGCCCCACGTGCTGAGCCACACCGAACCCCAGCATCGCTCTCTATCTTCTCCCGGGCTCCAGGAACAGGTTTCTTATCACCCGAATCAACTATCCCTCTGAAAATCCCGCTATCTTACTCACACCTTTATTTTCCTTAGTTATCTGTGTGCGTGTGTTGCTTACATTGTGTGCCTGTATTTATAATAAAGATCATTCATTGTTTTCAAACCGGTCTGCTCCTTGACTTGGCCTGACCCCGTAAACACTGGGTTGCAAGATCCTGCTAAGTTACCCGGCCTCTCGTAACGCTAAAGCAGTGCTCAGAGCTAATTTTCCCCACCTCTAGTTGAGCACATTTTGGTGTCCCTCCCGGGACCCCCAGTAAACAGGGTAACAAAGGTTAAATGTTAACTGGAGGACATGGCTATCTATGCAGCAGAACCAGTAAATAGTAGAATCCCCTTGTTTCTCCCTATATCAAAATTTTATTGTTATATTGTA
Source organism: Iguana delicatissima (assembly GCA_948472985.1). Classification (NCBI taxonomy): domain Eukaryota; kingdom Metazoa; phylum Chordata; class Lepidosauria; order Squamata; family Iguanidae; genus Iguana; species Iguana delicatissima. The sequence goes on along the minus strand of CAOKZL010000555.1, from coordinate 210,015 downwards.
CATTTTTGGCAAGGCCATGTGTTTTATTTTTCTATAGTGACACATATATCAGCAGCATGGCATTAAACAATAGCTATTATTATCCTCCTGATTGGGTAGCAGAGCTATACTGATTCAGAGAGCATAATCCATTTTACCATCTTTGATTCTTTTCCTAAATTTAACCACCACCAACCAAAATATCTGGAAGGAGAAAACATAGTGAGCAGGGAGCTGGCTATAATCTTTTCATAAGTGTTTCATTATAAACATGACTTTTTATTAAAGCCTTTGGGATCTCATACTGTTCTCCAGATCTGTGCGAACATAGCTTTAAACTGTTTCAGCTTATTCAATTCTTTATGTGTTTAGGTGGTTTTAAAACTTTAAAAACAGTCGACATTTCAAAAGGGGTGTTTGTGACCTTTATCTTGAAGGTTTCCTGCTGATCTTCAGTCCCTCATAACTTATCTAGTTACCAGACTCAATTTTAATTCTCCTTCCTCATCTTTGTAGACATCTGTATCTGCTTAGAGATACACAGCCCTCCACATTTGCCAGAGTTAGGGGCTCAGGACCCCTGCAAAAAATGGAAAAATTGCAAGGATCACAATGAAAGTATGTGTCTGTGGGAAGGAGGCTGAGCCATAGTCGAGAGAGCAGACATCCAGGGTCCAAACCAGGGCCATTCCCGCATTAGCCTGTTATAGCGCTATGATTCCGCTTTCAACATCCTATGGAATCCTGGGGTTTGGCCGGCCCCTCCCTAAACTGCAAACCCCAGGATTCCATAGGATGTTGAAAGCGGAATCATAGCGCTATAACAGGCTAGTGCGGAAATATCCCAGGTCAGGGAAACCAGAAGGAAGGAAAGTGAGTCATCATGGTGCCCCCTATATTTCCTCTCTCTCATCCATCTCCTTCCTTGGGTGTGGGAAGCACTGAGAGAGGGCTTGTGGTGCTGAGAAATCAGGCTGTGAGTCATCCTTACCCAGTTAGGCAGAGGCTGGTGGAGGAGGAGGAGAAGGAGGAGGACCAGGATTGGGTTTTTAAAGAGCTGCATGGCCTGATTGAAGCCACCAAGAGGGAAGGTTCCCCCAGAAAAGAAGCGCCAGAGGTGGAATGGGGCAGCAGGGGCAGCAGAAGCTAGCAAATAAATCCATGAAAGTCAAATCTGCAAATGTGGAGAGTTGACTGTAGTACCAAAATGATATAGCCTTATATCACTTTAGCACTATGACTATTTAAAAAAAAAAATTTCAAAGTTGTAGAAAGTAAGAACTAGCTTATGAGATCAGATGAGATCGGACGTGTTCAGGGTGGTGTGGCCGTAGGCAATAAGAACTAAGAAGAAAACGAATGTGAAAGACTGTGAACTTGGATACTAGGGGAGAAGCATATGGGGAGAGATTCTGTCAGAAACTGAATTCACACACACAAATGTAACAGTGCTAATACACTATTTATTAGGAGTGTGATGCATAGTACAGGACTTCAGTGAGCGCACTGAAGGCAATTAGCAAAATCCAAACATTAGAAGCAAATAGTTTCCCATTCCACCTGCAAGAGACCTTGAAGTGCTGGCTTCAGCTTGGCAGCGCTTATCACTACATTCCTAGTTTTGTTTACCTAAAGGTTGTTATCACCGTGTCCTGGGCTGGCCTTTGGTGAACCAAAGATATCATTTTGATATCGCAATTTGGCCCTACTCTGCCACCGGCCAAGTGTTTGTGAGGCCCACCAAACAAGCGCGAAGCTAGGCATGGCTACTACTTGCTGCTCCCGCCAAACCAAGCCAGAGATTGCCAGATCTGCTTAGGGGACCTCCCGAAACAAACACCGTCATTACAAATATACGCTACCACAAAGAGACCCTCTGCCCTGAGAGGACACCCTGGCGAGCTGGGTACTTAACTGCCGAGCTAGCCGCATCTACATACCAGCCATACCATTGTCAACTCGGACTCTAACTCAATCATGCAAATTCTGACTTTTCGGAGGCTTTGTCTCCAACCCAAAACTTATTGTTTTCACCCGAGACCAGCCTAGCCTGCGGTCGTTCTTTCCCCTATAAAAATCCCCTGCTCTGAGAGCTCTTCGGAACTCTCGCCGGATCGCTTGGACTTCCACTCTGCCTTGCTGCCGCTCGGTTCAGCAGATTCCCCTCGGCCGCCACGCCAGGTCTCCTCTTCTACAATCGGCTTCTCCAGAACTGCAGGACAGGTGGCGTATCCCCATTCCCCTTGAAACTCTCTTTTCCTTTTCTAGTTAGGAGTGTGTTTGTGCTTTTCTTTAATAACTGTTTAATAAATCGTAATTGTTGTCTGAACTATTTGCCTGCTCACTGACCTGACGCTGTAGACATAGGGTAAAAGATCCTGCTGCGTTACCCTGCCTCTCGTTAGCCAAGAGAGTGCTCCAGCTAATTTCCCCATCTTGCTAGGTTTGTTTGGTTATTTGGGCACCCCTCCCAGGACCCCCAATTCACAGGGTAACATGGTCTCTGGTTCCCATACCTTGTTAGAAGCAAGCAGTTAATTAACTCCTACTCCATGTCCCATAACTGAAATATGGAGGGCTACCCGACAGATACTGAGGTCATAGAGGTAATGGCTTGGATGGAAGGAAGCATGCCTATGCCACAACACAACGCAAAGCGGGAGAAAAGAATACAGGCTTCCTCCATTTATCTATCGGGTTAGGGAATGGATTGCTTCAGAAAATAGAATTGGAAGCCATGTACTGCTGAAAAGCGGAACCCATGTACTGTACTGTAGAAAGAATGAAGGACTTATGGGGGGACCAACCACATGCACGCTGCTTGCAAAGTCTCTTAGCTGGCTTAGTGCCTTCTTTGCCACTTACAACTCATTTTGCAAGCAGCACGTGCATGCTCCAGGAATTCCAAGTGAGCCTCCGCAGGCAAAAGCTGAAGAAAGAGAAAAACCCTAATTGAATTAATAAAACTTGTCCTTAATTTGGAAGTGTCAAAAAAAATAAATAAGAGTTATCAGATAACACGGCATCGAAAGCCAGGGGCTTACTGTAATGCACACGTGAGAGAGGTAACGCTAAAAGCTGTTACAACCAGCAACAAACAAGGGCCAAAAGGCCAGCACAGTTAAGGCACCATTGGATGCAGGAGTGGGAGTAAACCTTAAGGTCATTCCCGCACTACAGAGTTATAGTGCTTTTATTCCACTTTCAACATCCTGTGGAATCCTGGGGTTTGCAGTTTAGGGAGGGGCCTTTAGAATTCTCAGCCAGAGAGCTCTTTGGCCTCAGTGAACTACAAACCCCAGAATTCCACAGGATGTTGAAAGTGGAATAATAGCGTAGTGCAGAAAGGGAGGACATACCTTCCAACTGTCCCAATATGGCAGGGACATTTCCAATTAATCCTTTGTTGTCTCACTTTTTCAGCCACTTTTAGAAAGTCCCAGTTTCTCTTTCCTCCTCCCACTTTACCCCCTTCATCCTCAGCTCACAAACTGAGTTCAGAGTGGAAAAGTAGCTTGTACTCGTTAGCTCCACAGGGGAGAGAGGACTGGCCAGAATCTTGCCCTTTCTAATAAACGCAGTCAAAAGCCAACTTCCCCAGTCTCTCCTAGCCCGTGAGTTCTTCCTCGTTCACCACTTTTGCCATGTGAGCCAAACTCTTTTGTTGCTTGCCCGCACATCTCCTAGTCTTCATCCCTGCCATGCTGGAGGGCATGTGAAAAGACTTGAGAATGCATGAAATCCTAGAACAGAATATTCTGACATTTACCAGAATTATTGGTCAGCCTGGAGGAGGCCTTTAGTCTGTTTTTAAGTATTTTCTTTTTTTAATAAATGAACATATTTCACCCTCCTGCCCCAATTTCCATCACTACCTTAAAAGGCACACAGCCTCATGCCACACAGTAGGGGAACTTCTGAATAATTAAGTTTAGGACCTTGCTTCGGCTTCTGCTCCCTCTTCCTCTTTTAGTAGCAGTGTTGCAAAATAATCGCAATAAATTTACTTTCAGCAATAAGGTCAGCAGCTCCAGTATCTCTCCAAACTACGAAACTGCCTATACACAGTGAGTGGGGATAAGTACAATCAGCCCTCCACATTTTCAGGTTTCGCTTCCATGGATTTGATTATCTGCAAGTTTCTCCAACCCCCACGCCCCTTCCGCATCTCAAACGTTTCTTTTCCAGGGATACCTTCCTTCTTGGTGGCCCTGATCAGCCCATGCAGCCCCGGTCCTCCCCCTCCTCCAAAAGCCACTGTCTGGCCAGCTAAGGTTGGCTCACAGCCCGATTTCTCAGCTCCACAAACCTTCCTACACCTGCCCACACCCAAGGAAGGAGATCGGTGAGACAGAGGAAGTATAAGGCCACCTGACAACCCAGCTTCCTTCCTTCTCCTTTCCATGATCTGGTTTGGACCCTGGGGTCAATTCTCCCCACCATGCCACAGCCCCCTTCCTGCAGACACAAACGCATTTTGATATTTGTAGTTTTTCCACTTTTGCGGGGGTGCTACACGACTAACCCTAGAGAATGTGAAGGGCCAACTGTAGACCCGTTTACCTTCTCTGAGTATTCATTGCCTAAGAAAATTAGTGGGGTTGCCCTAAGTCGACATGAAAAAGGCACATCCACATGCACATAGAGGAAACCCGATAATATTTTGGGAAGAAAAGCAGTGCAGTTTGTTATTGCTAGTATTGGTAGTATGGCTGCACATAAAATTTTAAAACATTAGGCAGTAGGCTCCGGATCTTAGCCATCCCTACCTCGCTCCACCTGCCTGCCTTTAAAGTTGTATTTCTAGCCTTCATCTTTGAAAATACAGGCAGAGCTCTTTTCAAAATCTCATACTTAAGGAATGCGCTTTTTGTAGCACTACTTGTCTTCTTTGCAACTGTAATGGCCTCTAGAATTTCTCTATTTCCTCCACTCCTCTTCCAGGTATTATTCTTCAGATTATTTGACATGATGAAATTATGGTTTTGCTTAGGCGAGTGCCTTTTATCAAATTCAATCACTGTTCATTTAGCTCATTACTGGTAGTTGCTCTGGGCTTTTAGACAGAAGTCTTTATCAACTGTTCCTGGTCAATTAGAGAGTGAACCTGGAATTTTTTGCACTTAATTTCTATGGCCCATCCTCAATTGTGTGCAGAGTCTACTTTTCTTAATGGGACAGCCTATCCATTTTGCCCTCCTTCTTCATTTTCTGTGCTATATATTGTAGATCCCACCAAGCGTTTTCTGTTGGTTTGTTTTGCAAAATTTAGCACACTTCTTCTGGGTGCTGATCTTTATAGAAGTCTGGAATAACATCTGCAAGTTTAAGAAATATTCAAGTTTGATACATCTCATAGATAATCCTCCTGTGGAATATTCCATGGGGACTTTGAATGTGCAAGCATAAATTGCTCAAGTTGGAATTTTACTGTAGCTAGGGATAATCTTTGCAAACTGTCTCATAATGTCTCAGTGGCCTTGGTCGCAGGCTCTCTGGGCTGAAAACGCAGCTGCTGAATTCCAGGTTGGTGAATGGGAAAGCAACAGGCTTCCAGGACTTGATCATAGATGAGCATGCTTCTGCCCTGGCCTATGTTACCCAAATCTAGCTGGATGAGATGGAGATATTTCTCCCTGGCTGAATGAGATGGCAGGATCTCTTCTTGTATCTCTCACTTTCACTCAGGCCATTTCCGCAAGGGGCGAGGGAATCGCCCTGTGCCACTACTTAACGGACTTCTTGGCTCCCCGGTCCGGTCCGCGCTGCTCCGGAGCAGTGCGTGCTCATCGCTCCGCACTGCTCCGGGGACCAAAATGGCAGCTTCCAGTTGGTCGAGGGTCTCGACCAACCGCTGAAGCTCGCCAGCCTAAAGCCCGCCCCCGGCAGATCGCAGGCTCGCACTGGTGCAAGCCTGCAAACCTGCACCGGAGCGCGGGCACGGAATGGCGCACTCTGTGTTTTTGAAAGACCTGTTTTAAGCGGTCTTTCAAAAGCACACTTGACGACCGCTTGGGGTCATTCTGGAGCGGGCTGAGGTGCGGATCTACGTTAAGTAGGTCTGACCCAGTCCGCTCCCAGGTGCAGACATCCTCCCTGGAGGACGCTCTGCACCGTTTCTATTAGCCCGTGCGAAAATGGCCTCAGTTTTGCCCAGCTGGGGTTACCTGTACAGCAGTAGGCAAGATCTTTGGGAGTTGAGGAGACAAGAGTTGTACCGATCTGTTATGTCTACAGGTATATCCCCAACCAGGTCCTGTGGCCATCTTGCACTTTAAAGTGTTTATATCTGAAGAGGGGTACCTAGGACAAAATAGGGATTTGTACCACATGTCCACAGCCCTACAATTTGTTTCCAGAGTTAGTCAGAATGGTCTTTAGGGATGTGGGATGGTGGTGGCTTGTTGTGACAAGGGACAGCGATGCTCAAGTTGCTTTGTTGGCAGGAGCTTAGTGCTTCATCACCTCCCATGTCAACCATGTGGATACATGAGGATGTTTGGCCCCAGTCATGCTGGGTTTTTTTATTTATTTGTTTGGTGATGGATGAGATGGTGGTGATTTGGGCATGGAGAAACACTCATAGATCTATTGCCCTACTTCCTGGTAGGGTTTTGACTTACTGGAATTTGGAGCGTCCATGGGGGTGGAGGAACAATTACACTGATCTGCCTAGAAGTCTGATGATTGCAGATAGCTTGGGGGAAATGTCCAATTGCCTTGGCAAATGATTGTGTAGAAGCCCTAATTGACTTCTAGAACAGGGAAATGGCCCAGGTAATTGACATGATCTCTTCTGAACTTCTCCTCTTGATGCGTAGAGTCAAACAAGCTCCCTGGTTTTCTAAGGAGCTGAGGTCATGAAACAAGTGAGACAACAACTAGAGTGAAGTTATCCCACAGTGTAATGTAATTATACCTTCATTATTAGGGAAAGGAATTAATTACAAGTAACTAGACATTTTGAGAACCAACATGGTGTAGTGGTTTGAGCACTGGACTATGACGCTGAAGGCCAGAGTTCAGTTCCCCACTCGGCCATGAAAACCCACTGGGTGATCTTGGGCATGTCACACATTCTCAGCCCCAGAAACCCCTGTCATACTTTTCCCTTAGGGTTGCTATAAATCAGAAATGACTTGATGGCATACAACAACAGCTACACATTTATAGTTGAAGGAGCTGATATGTCTTTTTATTATATTTTTAATGGCGTTTTAAAGTTTTAACTGTTGGTTGTTATATAGATTGTAATGTTGGCAGCCTTTTTAAAGGCCAATTTGAAGGGAGTTAAATAAATGGGAGGAAATTTGGATAACTAAACTAAAAGGACAAATGCAGAAGACTTAGGCCCTTTCCGCAGCTTACCTGTTTTCGGCGCTGGGGTGTGAGGATTGTGCAAGCAGCCTCTTGCGAGAGGCTCTCACATCCCCGTTGCTTCAGCTCCACAGCTGCTGCCTGCCTGCGAGCCCCTCCTCTTCCTTCCGCAGTGCAGCCTGGGATTTTCCCAGGCTGCACTGGGGCGGGGAAACACAAGCACCGCGGCTCTGGAGCTCCGTAAGCACAGTAAGTGCACACACCATTTTCAGCTCAAAGCCAAAAAGGAAATAGTGCGCGATCAGCACCTGCTGGCCCCAGCAGTGTCGCACGATTGCGAGTGCGTCATGTGGATTGCTCCTCGCAATCACACGACGCTCCAGGGGCCCTTTCGCATGACAAATCCCGTGCAAAAAGGGCCTGAATCTAGTAAAATGGATCAGACAGAGAACACTTGGCTACTTTAAATTAATGTCCAGGGCCAGATTTATTGTATACCAGGATTCTGATACAGACATTATTTCAGAGTTGCTGGTCGTAATGTCTGAGAATTCTTGGGAAACAAGTAAAATGCCATGAGATTGAAAATAAAGTGTTGGCCCCCATCTTCTAAATACTGGGGGAAATTACAGACCAGTCGGCGTGATGCTGTTACCAGACAAAATTACAGAACAGTCAGTTTGTGAATATCTAGTACAGTGCTACTCAGAGTGCTGGTCCTTGGACCAGTGCTGATCTGAAAGAAAGAAATAATTTTACCCAGTGGGCAAAAATTTAGTGCTGGTCTTTGGCACATTGGAAAACAATAATTGCTGTTCCCCCACATCAGATGCCCTGAGAAGAACTTGTTACCCTGATTTCTGGGGATCCTGGGAGGGACACCTAAATGCACTCCAAATATTACAAAGGTGGGGAATTAGCTGAGAGCACAAGCTAGCAATACGAGAGGCAGGGTAACGTAGTGGGATCTTTAAGCCTATGTTTACGAGGTCGGGGCTTGACAAGAACTAGGCAAGTTGTTCAATTAAAGGATTTTATTGTAATGTCCACAATTCGGCACACACAGACACACGCACTCACGCCCTCATACAAGAACTATAGAAGTAGAAAGAGAGGAAAATTGATAGGGGTTTTAAGTGGATTTCTGGGGTGATACTCCACCTGATCCTGCAGTCCGGGGGAAGAGAAATAGAGTTCGAAGCTTGGGTTCGTGGTTTTCCAGCATGTGGAGGCTGAGGGGAGGCTCGCCAAACAGAGCGGCAGCAGTTTGAGATGCAAGGCACAAGCGTTCCGACAAGGAGCTCAAGCTTGGGGTTTTTTTTAGGGAAGATTGTACCTGGAGGCTAACCCTCTCCCGAGGAGAACAATAGGGATTGGAGTGGAGATGAAGCCTCCAAAAGGTCAAAATCAGACTTGATGAGATTGAGCCAGCACTGCCAATTGTTAGAACAGTATGCAGATGAGGAGCGCTCAGTGTTTGTATAGAGCAAGCAGTTCGGGGCTGAGAGCCCTTGCATTTGCTTAATGGTCGGCTGTGTCTGGAGGGCACTACTGACTGTGCGACAGATACTTGTTTACTGGCCTAGACCTAGCTTGCATAATTGAGGCCGTGCAGCCGTGCCTGCCTACACAAGCTTTCCACGACCTTTTCAGACACGTGTTCATCTTATGGAGTGCCACGTGGAAATATTAACCATAACCAATATGAAATTGTAGACCTCGGGCTTGGGCCAGATAACTGCAGTAACAAACTGATCTAGAAAATAATATATAAATAACTGGCATGCATTTCTCAAACAATTAAATCATGCCAGACTAATCCTAGCTCTCTTCTTTGGAGTTGCTAGGCTGGTGGATCATGGAAATACCATCTGTGTAATGTATCTTGATTTCAGCAAAGTGTTTGATAAGCTTTCTAGTTATATCCCTGTTGAATGCTACAAATAACAATAAAACACAGCAGAAGTAAATGTAAAGCCTTGAATTTAGGCATATTTAACCGGAAGAAGAGAAGATTTAAGGGGGCACATGGTAGTGCACAGCTTTCCAAACTTTTCATGTTGGTGACACACTTTTTAGACATGCATCATTTTGCGACACAGTAATTCAGTTTTACTAGCAAACCAGAGGTTAAACTAAACAATTATGCATGTGCAGTACCCAGAGGCATATCTAGAGTGGGGCCAGCTGCCGTCGCCCTTGCCAAGAAAGATCCTGGTGAGGGTAGTGGCAGCAGAAAAGGCAGCCCCCCTACCCGATCCTGGCCCACAGCCTTCACCCTTGGCAAGGAAAGACCCCCAGTGAGAGCAATAGCAGCAGGAATGGCTCAGGTGAGAGGGGTCTTTCTCAGCCCAGGAAGGTGACACACCTACACACTAACATGTCATGACACACCATTTGGAAAGCCCTGTAGTAGTGGTTTTCAAAAACCTAAAGGACTGTCATGCAGAAGATGGAAGAAATTTGTTTTGTCTTGCTCCAGGGAACTAGCACCAAAGGGTGGATACTGCAGGAAAACCAAATTACCTGTGTTTATACTATAGGACGGAAAAGTTTCTGGAAGGTGAGGACAAAGTTTCCTGTTCCCATCCCTTCCTACGCATCATATCTGTTGCAATGACAATATTTAGCTAATCTTCTGCTGTAACAAGACAACTGAAACCAAGTTGTGCAAGTTTGTATTGCTGGCCTCTCCTTGATACCACACCCAAATCTATCCAATAAAAAAACCCAGGTTCAATCATGATTGCAGTGTTACACACTTTTACTTTTCACAAGTTTACAGAATACTGCGTGCCAACTTTTCCTTTGCCCTTGAAATCTGATATCTCTGTATGAGCCTCTTTAAACTGATGAGCCACAGCCAAGAGACTGACTTGTTCAACGCCTTACAAAGATTTCATGGTAGAATTTTGGACTTGTTCGGACACAATAGTACCCTCAATGAGCTACAGTCATTCCTCCATGTTCTTTGGGGTTAGGGGAGTAGGATCCCCACAAAAGTGGAAAAATGGCAAATAACTCTACCCCCTCCTTTTTAACACACAAGATCTGTGTATTCAACTTACTGTGGATGCCATCAGTGTTCCTTCGCAAGGCAGAAGTGGGCAGTTGGGTTGGCTATCACCTCTGCTGCTGCCCTGCCCCATTTGTAATAAGGACTTACAGGCCTTGCTCACTGTTTCTCGCAGTACCTATCAAAAATGGCATAGGGCATAGCAGAAGCAACAGCAAGTAATCCATGAATAATCAAATCCACAAAAGTGAAACCTACAGTTGTGAAGGGCCAACTGTATATTGCCTCTCATTCTCGGTGCTTGGCATATAATATATGCTAAGAAAATTAATGGAGAAAAGTACTTGGATGCTATGAACTTCCCTCTGTCCAGGGCTTCCATTTGCAGCTTCTCACTTTTATATGTGTAATGCTTGTGCTTTTTGGGAACACTAGAATGGAGTTTCCAATAAAAATATTTCCTGTATCTTTTCCTCCTGGGGGCAAATGGACTTGAAAGGTCAGCACTTTGGATGGAAAACACGACCAGAGAAGGAAGAGGTCTTTGGCAGTGCATCCGCCTTGTGCTGAATTTGCTAGGAAAAAAATAGAAGAAAAATGAAAACGTCCATGCAAAGTTACCTACAAAGCATCATGTGCACATCAACGCCCATTATTGGGAGAAAGTAGGATATAAATTGTCATTTTATTATTATAATTATTATTATCTTTATTTATATTCTGCGTTCTTCCTTGGAAGGACTTGGAACAGCTTACAGTACTTATAAAAATGAAAACATTGTTAAAAAATCTTAGCATACAAAAGTTAAAACACAGATTAACAATCAAACAGTAATTAAAACAAATACATATTTAAAAACACAAACAAATCGCAAATACTACATAAATTATGAATAACCAGCACCTTTCATCAGCCAAACAATGGTCATATATGGAATGTCTGCTGAAATGAAGATGTCTTTGCTTATCTATGAAAGTGTCTGAGCTTGGTCAGAGCTGGCAGCCAGGAGAAACTGATAACAAAAACAGTTCAGAAACTCAGCAGTAACTTAAGTGGTCAGTTTACTGAAGAAAGGAAACAGCTTTGCAAATGTGAAGCAATAATTTATGGACAAGAATGTCTATAAATCAGAGGCAGGCAAAAATAAGCACAAGTCAAAGGGAAGCAAACAGAAGCATGCACAGGAGAAATGGTCAGTTGATTGCTGACAAAAGCAAGAGGGGAAAGGCTCAGTTCTTATAGGTTCCAAGGTCAGCGTAGCTGGTGCCTAATTGGTGCTTGGCATAAATTTGCTTGGAGTGATGCAGGAGACCCTTTTGGTGAAGGGTGAAGCTACGTACGGCTAGATCATTCTCTGTGTCAGAGTGAGCAGGGCTCCCTGCTGGGGCTGACACTTCTGTCCCTGGGGCAGGTGGTGGTATTGTCAGCTCTGCAGGTTCTGCTGTAGCAGTCTCTGTGCCAGGGCTCAGAGCAGGTTCTACTGTCTCAGACTCTGAGTCTGAGTCTAGGTCCTGGAAACCCATGACAAGAAGGAAGGAAGGACAGGCAGAAGGAAGGGTGCCAGTCTGACCTCTCTGGGAAGGGAGTTCGAGAGCCTGGAAGCAGCTACTGAAAAGGCCCTCTACAGTGTTTCCAAACCTGTGAAGGTGGTGGGACAGAAAGTAATAATAAAATAATAACCCTCTTTCTTAAGACTTGGAAAGCAACTAGCAACCACCATTGTCCACTTTAATATGGAACTAGGTGGTCCCAGGTCTGAGAGTGCAAAACAGCCACTCACAATACAAAGTGATACTTTCTGCATACTAAAGTGATTTTACAGATGCACATAAAACATCAGAGCTAAGGAACTTAATTTTAGACAGAAAAACTATAATGATAAAGCATTATCTTACACTGCTCAGTTCTGGTTAGCTTCATCATGCAGTTATATTCACCATTCTTAAAAAATACCTGTAGGGCTATTAGATATATCTAAAAAAAAATCTCTCCTTAGTGTTGGGAAAGATGCAACTACCAGGAACTTATCTGCCTATATTATGGGATTTCCCAAACATTTGTCTTCTGGAAAGCAGTTTCTCATGTCTCAGGGGGAATCTCACACATACAGATATGAGCAAAAATGCAGTTTACGTTGCTTAATCATTTTCCCTGAATTTCAATGCTCTGTCATTACAAAAGATTTTATAATGTTCCTTCTTGTTGCTAGTCAGGTTGTAGTTCTTCCCTGGAAGATAAGTGGCATGTTGGAGATCACCACATGATAACACAGAGACCCAGGAAACGATTCAGAGAAATTAACACAGAGTTAGAGATTAAAATAAAGCCACAGATACATTTACAGGAAAGTGGTCCCTTGTGTTATATGTGTATTGTATTATTCTGCATTTGTGTGTTATAGTTATTGTTTATTTCACACTGTGATATTTATTAAAATCACTTTTTTTGAATGTTTTTATTAAAAATTTAATTTTAAAAATTAAAAAAAACCTCCCACTTCCAAGCTTAAATTTTCCAGTTGAATCTGCTTATTTCTATTACATACAAATATAGTTTTTGTTTAACAAAGAAGAAAACAATGACTTATTTCTTTCTTCATTTCTTATACATTTATATCTTTATCCAATCCAAAACTTCTCCCCATTCCCTTTCAAAGTTCTGGATAGGTTTATTTTTCAAAGAACATGTTAGTTTTTCTGTCTCTACCATATCCAGAACTTTTAATTTGCATTCTTCTATATCGATATCTTTTCTTTCTTTCCAGTATTGTGCATATGTCAACCTTGCAGCAGTTATTAAATATAATAATATCTTCTGATGACATTTTATAAAATCACTTATTTTAAGTACCTATTCAGGCTCTGAAATGCATTGGTTTGTAAGCTGAAGGAAGAAAATAAGACAAACCATGAGCTCCTGAGAATCTCAACCAAGGTGAAAGAAAGAAAATGGCCCAGGGAGAAATTAAATTAATTAATTTAATTAATAATTTTAAATTAATTAAATTAAATTAATAAATTAAAACAATGGCGGCTGTTGTCTCAAAAGGTGGGGGACCTTGAGTCCTCCAGCAGTACCCATGAAACAGTGGGGAATATTAGCTCAATAAAGGATGCCTGACAGAGGGAGGAAACCTTGTGAGATCTTTCCGCCTATGTTTACCAGCATAAATAACAGCCAGAGATTCAAAGAATATCTTTAAAATGTTTTATTGGAGGATTAATCAATCAAGCATACACGATCCAAGCAGTCTCACAATCTCACAAGGCTAACTGAAGAAAAAGGGAAGAAAAAAAAATTGGATAGTGAAGTTCTCAGGGAAAAGTGGGTAATAATTACCAATCCTGAAGAGAGGAACCAGCACTGGAAGACTCAAACCTGAAGGAGCTTGATTGTAGTCTAGTATTAGGGGATGAATCAACAGAATGACAGCCAGCTTCCAAAGGCTACAAGCAACTGCAAAATAGTCAGGGCTTAAATATCCTTTCCACACTTTGAAGTGAAGCTTCTGCTCAACACTTTCTCACAGAACTAACTGACAGGAGATTGTTTTGACACCAGGTCGACAGAATTGTAGAAGTCATGGTAGCCTCTTGAAGTTTAGACTGGCAAGGCAAGGATTTGGGTGAGAACCCAAAGGTAACAGTCTCTGATCAAAAGAAAGGTCTCTGAGGAGCTCTGGGTCTTCAAAATTTGTAATAGGCAAAAGAGATTCACTTGGGCTTCTGGATGCCAGGGCTTCTATCTCAATGTCCTTTTGAATTTTATGGCCTTAGTCATGTCTTAGCAGCTTGACTTAACAGCAACTTTCTCCAACCAGCATGCATCCTGTCATACGTTTCCAGCCATAAATATGTTTGATTTATATAAAAATGGTATTCCTTCTTAGCCTTGCTATCTCTCAGGCTGGGAGGCATAAAGGGGTAGTAACATAGCTGGTGGTTGCATTGTTGATGATGGGGTGGGTGAATCCATTCCTGGTTTTCATGAGCTTTAAAGGAACTATCTGAGGTGCTGAACGTCTTTAGGAATGGGATTCAGCACCATGGAGATCTCCTCTAAAGGCAAGATTAAAACCTGGATCAACACCGAGGCCATTTCCACATTACACTGTTACAGTGCTATTATTCCACTTTCAACATCCTATGGAATCCTGGGGTTTGCAGTTTGGGGAGGGGCCTTTAGAATTCTCAGCCAGGGAGCTCTTGGGCCTCAGTAAACTACAAACCCCAGAATTCCACAGGAGGTTGAAAGTGGAATGATAGCGTTATAACAGTGTAGGGCGGAAATGGCCTAAGAGCTACTCCTGGGTCAGAAACAGTAGTTTTTCAGGACTCAGTTCCCAGAACCTTCCAGCAGAAACAGAGCAGCTCAGTCAATTGTGGTCAGACACCCTTCTACTTTTTTTTGCTCCTCTGTGACATCACAACAGTTCAATCAGTACCTGCCAAAAGGGTCGTCACCACCACAGAATCACTTCAGTGAACTTCAATATGTTTCAAAAGAAAAGAAAGATGAAAAGTACAATTGAGGCATTTTTATTTTTGTTTAATCCATTAGGGCAGACCCTCTGGTCCACCCTCTGGTCCACTGACATTCACATCTTAAGGATTTGGCACTATTTAGACCACTCATTTGTGCAGTACTTCCTAAGCTGCCAAGAATTGCCTCTTGGCAGCCTTATACTAGTAAATAAAACCTTTGAGCCACTTTGTCCTTCTGAAGTCCTTCTCGGTATTGCATGAATCACTAAAGTAGGTTTCCACCTTTATTGACACTAATCTCGTGTTGCTTATTACAATGCGAGTCTTTGTGTATACTTTGCAAGCTGGGCTAGATGATTAAACAAAAGAACAGAGGTCACGGTCCCTTCTTTCCTAGAAATTCAGGATAACTACACTTTGTAGGTCAATTATTGAAGCACAGGCACACTTCAGTTGGTGTTGTTGTTATCTTTATTTATACCTTGCTTTTTTTTCCTGGTAAGGGCTCAATTTTTAAAAATTAAAAAAAAACGTAGTTAATAACGGCTCTGACAAAATGCTCCTTTTACAAAGTCTTTCATCATTGTCTATCTAGCTGGAAGTTTTTTAGTTTTGGGAGAATGGTGAAGGCAGATGGATAACCACATACAATTTGCTGCGGCCAAAGCTAGTCTTTATATACTCTGTTTCCTACCCTAAGGAGGTGCACAGAAAAGCTGTAATGGCTCTCCCACAGGACTGATAAAGGAGTCTGGAACGGGCTGATTGCCTTAACTCTGGGTGACAAAACATTGATGGGTGTCATGACAATCTTCTAATGTCAGGCAGGGAGTCTAAAGAGAATTTCCGTAGGAAGGATCACAAGATGGTTCCTGATTGCTTCATCTTGGTGGTTTTGCCTTCTATTGTATTTGGATGTACATGGAGCCTGAGGTGTTGAAAGGATTATCACAAACCCACAAAGGTGTTGGGTTTTCCTGCCTAACCCTCTCTGAATTTAGAGCCTGGCCATGGCCATTTCCGCACTACATTGTTATACAGTTCTCCCTCCACATTCGCGGGTTTCACTTTCACGGACTTGATTATTCACAAAAGTGCCCCCTGCCCCCCCCCATTCACCCTCCTCACACTCCCTGGCCTTTTAGCCAGGCAAAGGGAGGAGGAAAGATCATCCCTTCCCTGCACTCCCTTCCCGCAGCCCTCACGGATCCTCCGCTGGGCTGTAGGACCGTTCAGGGCAGGACTGTGCAAGGTGGGCAATCGCCCATTACCAGCATGCCCCAGGACCTCCACTCGTGCAGGCCTGCAGGATCATGCAGGGCTGGCAATTGCAGCCTCCCTGCATGCCCTGGGCGTCTCCTTGCATGGGCTCTCCAGAGGAGGCCCACCGGTTCCCTGCATGCCCTGGCCCGCAGCAGGCAGGAGCCTGGAGGGAGGGTGCTGGCCTATTTTTTGACATTCGCAGGAGTTCTCTGTCCCTATCCCTCGCAAATGTGAAGGGCCAACTGTAGTGCTATTATTCCACTTTCAACTTCCTGTGGAGTTCTGGGGTTTGTAGTTTACTGAGGCCAAAGAGCCCTCTGGCTGAGAATTCTAAATGTCCCTCCCTAAACTGCAAACCCCAGGATTCCATAGGATGTTGAAAGTGGAATAATGGCACTATAACAGTGTAGTGAGGAAATGGCCCATGTCTAAGGTCCACCTGACCTGGCAACTTGCTTCTGGCCATTGCAATTTAAAACATATTTTCCAGCCATAAATATGTTCAATTATGAAAGTAGCCTATCCCACCAAAATGGGGGTGCAGGGTATGGTAACAGTTCACATGTTTTTGCTGGCTTATCCAAGGCTTGCCTGACTTTTCATCTGTGCAGACAGATAGATAAAAAAATTCTGAATAAAACATTTACTGAAACATGTTGAAATGCTCTTCTCTTTTGGGCCTGTCTCTATTCTTTCCATGTTATTTTCACTTCTGGCACCAAAGTTTCTGTTAAAGAAATAATGCACTGGAACTTGTCTACTTTATTGACTGAGGAATACCTGTAGTGGCTTTTTGGTCCCAGCAGGCAAAGATCCTATCTACTTAGAATCATAGAATCATAGAGTTGGAAGAGACCCCCGGGGCCATCGAGTCCAACCCCCTGCTATGCAGGAACACTCATCAAAGCATTCCCAACAGATGGCCATCCAGCCTCTGCTTAAAAACCTCCAAAGAAGGAGGCTCCATCACACTCCCAGGCAGCATATTCCACTGCTGGACAGCTCTGACCGCCAGGAAGTTCTTCCTGAGGTTCAGGTGGAATCTCCTTTCCTGCAGCTTGAATCCATTGCTCCTTGTCCTAGTCATATGTACTTGTCCTAGTACTTGTTATTGTTGTTGCATGCCTGCAAGTTGTTTCTGCTTTATGGCAACCCTAAGGTAAGCCAAATCATGCAATCAGAGGGAATTTGCAATGGCCTTCTTTTCAGGCTGAGAGAGAGGGAATTGCCCAAGGTTACTCAGTGGATTTCCACGGCCAAGCAGGGATTTGAACCCTGGTCTCACAGAGTCCTAGTTCAACACTGAAACCACTACATTATACTAGCTCACCCTGTGTAGACCTATCATGCAATCATGATACAAGAAGGAGCCACAATGGCAAACATCCTTCCCACATTCCAATCCACATCTTTCACACATCAGGGAAGAAGACTGAAAATGTCAATTTGGAAGTTTAAATAAGCTGTTGTTCCTTGTTATGTTTGAACCCAGTAAAGTATGGTTTATTCCACCCATGGTTAGCTATGAAGCACTGGGATCTGAAACTGTTTATTTAATTAATTTTTGTCTGTTTTCTTTCCCAGTCAGTGACTTGAAGTAGCTCATAGCATAGATTAAAAGAAGTACAGCTTTAAAAAATGATGCTATAAAAGTTTTTAAACAATCAGATAATTTATCCTATTAAAATACCAATAATCTGAATCAGTGTACGGCCATTTCTGCACAACGATGCTCTTCGGTGTCATCACGCTGCAATTCTGGGTCCGAAAGGAGTGCTTCAGCAATGCTCCTCTCCGCACCTGCTTGCTCCCTGCAGAAGGGAGCACGATGGCTCTTCCTCTTCCCTCCACAGTGCAGCCCAAGCACTTGCCATTGCTGCTCTGAGGCAGGAAGTGTTGCAATTGCGCTTCTGCAACTCTTGCATGGTGGTAAGTACAGGAGCGCTGGAGGTGCAAAATGAATTTTTTCTGTTTTGCAAATACTGCATGAGTGCAACAGTTCACAATGGGATGGCAGCAGGATGGCAACAATGTCATGCAGGAGCACGACCTGCCAACTGCTACCATCCTGTCACAGAAGTGGCACAGTGACATTGTGCAGAAATGGCCTAAAGCATTAAGGATAACAGTGCGGGCATACCTCACTAATATGGCAAGTGTGATAGATGACTGCTCTGAGGTCGATGAGCAACTGGTTGTGTCAGGAATAGTGCCAGTGATTGACCAAACCAGCTTGCAAACATTCCCATAAGTTGAAAGACAAGTGAAGGCAGAGTTGCCCCAGCCAGTTCCAGAGGGAGAGGGAACCAGCAGTGATTTAGAGGAATTACACTTCCCTGTGCCTCTCAGCCACCAGTCACTGAGGAAACTGAAACGAACAGCTCAGAGGGAAGCTGCGTTGCCTAGATTAAGGAAACAATGACAAGTAACACCTGTTTTCTGTGGTTATTTAAGTCTGCCAGCATGGCTGGCTTTTTGCTTGTAGCAAATTACTATGCAACCCTTGTGCTCCAGCTCCCTTGACCCCTCTGAACGGACTTTCGGCTTCCTGGACCTTTTGGATTAGACCTTGACTCGGCTCAGCTCAGCGTTTCCATTAGTTGTTTGTGCTGGACACTCACCGCTGCCTCCTCTTCCTTCTAGGGCAAGTCCCTTCACCTCCCCTTCTTTGCTGGCAGAGAGGCACAGGCAGGGAGTTGGACTCTGACAGCGGGTAAGCCGTCTTGGGTCCCACTCTGAGAGAAAAGTGACATATAAATGCAATAGATTAAATAAATGCTAAATAGTTTCTGGGTACCATTGTAAAGTGAATGTTATTACCTTAAAGCAAATCACAGCCCTTTTTTTTTCATTTGCAAGTACGTATAAAAGTCTAAAACCATATTTATGCAACCATATTGCAAGTGGTGAATAGCACTAGCCTGGAAAAAAAAAATAGGAAAAACTAAAAATAATGCATTTTAAAAAATTGCTACAGTGAGCTGTATTAGCAATGGGTTCTAAAGCAAAGCTCCTTAGAGCGAGGTACACCTGTACAGCACACACGTGCCATTAAAAGACTCTTTGACACAAGCAGTTATTCTCCAAATGCTTGTTTTAAATAAAGTCTTTACCTGCCAGTAAAAGGAGAGCAAAGAGAGGGCCAGCCTGGCCTTCCGTTGGGAGAGAGTTCCACAGGCTGGGAGCAGCCACCAAGAAGGCCCTCTCAGGCATCCTTATGAGAGAAATGAAATATATTTTAGTTTCTGCAGTATTATTAACATGGATGTATTAACTTATAGGTATAAACACATTTTAAATATATTTACACACATATGTTTTGGTATATTTTGTATTTGAGCTTTTCTAATACAATGAAGTCTAAGAGGCACATTTTTAGAAACTGGCAGCTGAAGAAAGGAGACCTTGGTGCAAAAGGAACCAGACATATAGAGATAAGGTACTCAATAGTGGGGTGTTGGGAAGATACTCCCTTCTGAGCTTCTGAGCTTCTGAAGGTCAGCATAGGTGTAAGGAGTAAAAGGTTGATAAAAAAAGACAAGACAGGAATTTGGCACTGTTTAGCAAAATGGAGGTTAAAATCTGTTTGATGGGCATTTTGGAATTACCAATGAAAATTAAGGGACCACGAGGGAAAAGCGTGATTATGTGCGTGATCATATATATTGTAAATATGGGGGAAGGGGGCATGTAACTTCTTGGCAATTCTGATAGGTTGTAACCTCTAGGGATCCTGGCCAATTAGGTCCCAGGGGAGGGAAACTTGCGTCGGGGATAAAATGTGGGTGATTTCATGGTGGGGGTTTCTTCTCTCTAGGGAGGCACCCGGCTCTGCAGAGACGAATTAATAAACATCTGATGCTTCAGCCGATCCTGTGTTAAATTGTTTTATGAGTCTTATCAGCCATTTCTGACATTTACCAGACAGGCCTTTGATAGTGGTGGGATTGAAAGAAAGTGTTTTGATCATGATTGGGTGGCCAACAACTTTATCAGCAAAAGCAGAGACAATGCAACACCAGCTGCTACCACCGAATCAGACCCATCAGACAAAGAGAGGGGGCCTATACTGTCTGCTAGGATTGCTAAGCATATTTAGTAAGACATGACACATGGCTAATGAACGTCATTCATTTTTTTTAAGGGTTAATATTTATTTTTTTCATATATAGATACCAAAATAGGTACAATGAGATAATTTTTTGATAACTACATTGGGGGGGGGGGTCTACAAATCTGAAGCTGACCTAAAAAAAATCTCAATAAGGTATAACATTTTTTTCATCATTTTGACATGTGTTACTTTAAAAGGCATTTATTCACAACTGCATAAGTTGGAAGGATGATCAGTAAGGAGAAGGATCTCTGTTGGAAAACACACTAAAGGGATAGCGGATGATATCAAAACCAGTGTCTTCTGTTATCAGTCTTTTCACACTGCAGATCAGCTCTTTCCATACTTTTATCTGCTTAGCCACAGACACTGCCTTCATCACAGCAGGTTACAAGTTCTGCAGGTTAGGCTTTTCCAGATTCTGCTTTGGAGCTAATAAAGTGATGTGCCTGCTGAACAAAAGCAGAATTTTTTAAAAAAATAAGTAATGTGTTCTCATTTATTATTAATATTTTTAAGTCACTTGTTATTTTAAAGGTGTTGCATCTCTAGAATGTTTTATATTATCCTTTGCAAAAATATATTTAATACAGAAATGCGCCCCCCTCCAAGAAAACAATGCCTTAGATGTAATGAATATATGTTTCTTGTGACACCAGTGAAGTAACAACATTTTCAGTCATGGTATTTTTTTTTTTAATGGAGTGCTGTTTTGCATTCAGTTCTGTTGGAGGAGAAGGTCCAACATCCTCAGGACTGTGTATCCACTCTGCAGCATATTAGGGCACCAGAGTTCAGGTGTTATCACCGTGTAATGGCCTGGCCTTTGGTAACCTTAGATATCGTTTGATATCATAATTCGGCCCTGCTCTGCCACCAGCCAAGTGTTTGTGAGGCCACCAAACAAGCGCAAAGCTAGGCATGGCTATTATCTGCTGAGTCTCATTTATTTACACCAAGGCAAGCCAGAGACTGCCAGATCTGCTTTAGGGGACCTCCCGAAACAGACACCTTCATTATAGGAAACAAAGAGACCTCTGCCCCAAAAGGGCACCCTGGCGAGCTAAGTGCTTAACTGCCGAGCTAGCCGCATCTACATACTGGCCATACTATTGTCAATTCGGTCTATAACTCAATCATGTAAATTCTGACCTTTCGGAGGCATTGTCTCCAGTCCAAAACTCATTGTTTTACCCAAGACCAGACTAGCCCACGGTCATGCCTTCCTTCAATAAAACCTTTCTAGAAGGCCGAGCCAAAAACCAAGCAAAATTGTCTAATAAATGATTTTATTAAAAATAAAGACTTGCGCATGTACGCACTCACTCAAGACCTAGCGAGAAATAAAAAGAGAGGAAATTGGATAGGGTGCTTTGGAGGGTCACAGCTGGGGAATACTGCACCTGGTCCTGAAGTCCGGAGGTCCAAGACAGCAGCAGAGAGAGATGGGACTCAGCACGTGAAGGGCTGAGGGGATAGCTCAACGGACAGAGTGACGGTCTGCTGGGAAGCTGGGAGCGATCTGGGAGCGGTCCAAAGAGCCGCTCAAAAACTGGGTCTATTTATGGGGGAAAAGGTACCTGGATGGCTAATCCTTTCCCAGGGAGAACCATAGGTGGAGGAGCTAGAACAAAGCTCCAGAATGTCAACGTCCTTTGCATGATTGAATTTGCCGGGGTTGTCAAAGCCTTGGCTGTATGCAAATCGTCCTCGCTTAATGGGCTGTTTGTCAGATGCGTTAATCCTTTCAAGCTGGCTTCTCAGGGCTGAGGACCCTTTGTGTATTTTATGTTTTACATTTCTTGCAGTCTCCTGGGGCTACGTGACTAAAGATTTACTGGCCAGAAATCAGGTTTTTCCTGATTTCGGCCGTTCGACTGTGCCTGCCTACATGCTCGTTTGGGGGACCTCTCAAGCACGTGGAGATATTTTTAATATTAAATTGTAGACCCCGGAATAGGGTTATCTACCGCAGTAACAAATGCGTTGCCATGCCGGGATGGCAACATTGTGCAGTAAGGGCCTTAGTTAAGCATATTTAACTAACTAGCCAAACATCATTACCTGCAATGTGTTTGACCTTTGCAAACTTGATTATTTGAGAGACATGTGTGTGCCTCCCCCCTCCCATTCTCATCCTCTCATTCTCTTGCCTTTTTCGCAGGCACATGTAGCTTCCTTCTCTACACCAAGGCAAAAAAGGCAAGTGAAGGGGAGGAGGAGTCCCAGGCATGGAGAAGGAAGGCTTGTGTTGTTGTGGCCGGAATAGAGACAAAGACCAGGTTTCCAGGGAAAAATCAAAAAGCCTTTTATTGTTAACAATTTACTTGCGCAAGGTCGACTACTATTTCCAGAACTGTCGCGCAGATTAATTAAAACACCTAGACTTTATACCTTTGGTCAACTACGTCAGCAATCAATCACATCTAGAGCTTAGCCCAACCCAGAACAGGAGAACAAAGACTTCAGTTACTAATTCACACAAAATGATGCATATGGCCAAAACGAGGTAGCAGGGAGTACGCTTGACTCCCTCTTAGTTCTCAGACGCCTGAGTGAGTGTTGCAAGGCCATTCCTAAAATTGAGATAAGGCAAAGACATCTGCTGTTTCACTCAGAAACTCAATTCAATTCGCTTATTTTCCTATTCAAGTAGCAATTCCCCTGATTTAACCCTTTCATTCCCCCTTCATGCTAAATTCAAAACTTTGCAATTTCAAGCATGTACTATTTCCTATTTCGTTATAGCACAAGTGATATATAGCAGCATTAGGATTCACTAACACACATTACACGCTGTTCCCAATAACGGAAGGGGTCTGATTTGTGCATAGAGAGGTTAGCTTCCTGGAGTAACCCCAGCAGAAATCTAGCCCCAATCTTCTATTCCTCAGCAGTTGCTGGGTCTGATGTATGACGCCTGGCAGCCTCCGGAGTGCCAGTTGTATCATCTAGCCCAGAATCCTTCTGACCCCCCTTTTCTGCAATCATCATTTAGGCATACGCAACAGCTTTCTCCTTCCATTGACTTGAGCATTACAGATTAAAAAACTCTTTAACATGCCGAGTAAAGACAGGCAGATTTAGGAAGGCCATTACGTTAGTACAAAGTACTTCTGCATACAGTGCCTTTACCCATACTCACTTAGGGAACCCAATAATCATGTCCACATGCCTGCAGACCACTAGAATGATCTTCTAATATTGTATACTTCAAAATGCATTTTTCCTTTTTGCATTCAACTCATTTATATAATGACAACAGGTTGTATTTAACCAAAATACTGAGTACCCCTTCACAACTGAAGAGATAGTCTAAATCTATTTCATGCTGGGCTGACAGCCAACAACGCATCTGCCTTACATGAAAACCAATTCCCTCCATGGGGATCATGTGTTGTCAGTATTGTACCTGTTGCTTTTATTGTAAATTCTTTTCATTTTGGCCAGCCAAACTATATCAGTTTGTGCACCGAGAGAAAAGTGATTCCCTCAGTGGCCAAATCAATTCATCCCAGAAGATGAACCATATACCTATTTACCATTGTAAAAACTGGTTGCTTTCCAGAACTGACTATGGAGGACCAACCCCCCTTTTCTCACACAACTCAATAAAACCAATGCTATAACTGAAAAGAAGTTAACATTGAGACATTTCCCTGGGCATGCCTGTTTGCCATATACACATGCCTTCCAATCTCTAGTGATAAAATAGGTAAACCAGACTTCCTGCCCCTCCTATACCTGCCTCAACCCATGTTATTGTTTTCCACATTCAAGATCTGATCATGCATAGAATGATGCGTGTGTCCCGAGTTGCAACCACAGCATCCTGGCCACCCTTACCACAGTGGGGGTTGTCACTACTACCTGATAGGTCTCCTCCACCCATCACCAGGTTGCCCCCAATCCTTCACCCATGTCTCCTGGTTTGAGAGGGTGTGCCTGTGCTTGTAGGGAAAGAAGCCCCTGTTTTAACATTTCCTCCCTTGTCGTACTCAGAGCTTTCCTTAATGCACTAACTCCTTCCTGTAGAGTTATGTTCCCTTAATCCATCCAAAAGGGCTTTTGCTGAAAGGTGACAACTTTATGACTCTGTGAGGTGTGTACTGCATCTTCTTCCCCATCATAATGGGGCTCTGGGAAAAACAAAAACACTCCTGGTTTCTCTGTTGTGGGCTGCACATGGAATGAGAGTGAGAGGTTTCTATAAAATGGGCTAAGAAGATGAATGTGGTATCATGCCACTTGCCCTGTGCTGGCATCCAGTCCAAAAAACATAGCCAGGGCTGTTATCTGGGCCATACACGTTGAACTACTGCGTCTTCAGGATTTTGTTTCATCTTCTCCAGTTTCCTTAAATTCTGAGGTCTGCAGGTACAATGTAACTGCTCCGGGTGATTCCTAGAACAGTGGTTTAATCTTTGATGATCTTGTGGACAAATGCAGGTCTGTTATTTGAGCCTGTATAATGTGTGGGCTTTTTCAGGGCTGTTGTCGGTCTGTTAGCTGTCTCACAGCTTGCATCTCTCTTTTCCTTCTCCTCTGCCTTCTTCAGCCAGAGTCCCTTAACTGCCATTCCACTTCCAAACTGGAGAGGCGCTCTATCGCCTCTCAGAAATGCTCCCTTATTTTCTCCCTCCCAACTCAGAGGTGCGCCGTCACCTCTTCTCCTAGCTTGCTTGTAGGGGTGCTCCATCACCTCCTCCATCCTGCTGGGACTGCGCCAGGGAGCCTTTCCAGTTTCCACCTTATCGGGAACTGGTGGGGGGGCGCTACTTTGCAGTTCTGACTCGGCCCTTTCCCGTATTCTCCATACTTCTGCTGCCAACGTTTCTCACCAGAATGTCACAACTCCGAGCCCTTGCCCTGTGCTGTTTATGGGGTGAGGAACAAAACTTTTCCTCTTAACTGCTGACCACTGACATTATTCATGGAGTTCTGCTGTCGTCTTCCACAAAAGGATTCTCACCATACATCACCTCTCACTTGGTCCCTGCGTATGCCAGTTGGACCATCTATTCTGCTGTTCTCTTCCACATCCACCACATATCTACATCCTTCTCTGACTGTCTTCACCATCTGTCCAGATTTTCTCGCCTATGCCTCTTCTGCCCACACTGGGCACATTGGCACACTCCCAGAGACCCTCATCCTCTTCTGGGGTCTCCTACCATCTTCTCATCTTCTGACCTCTACCTTATTTTGGATTTTACAAAAACTTACATTACAGCTCCCGGTATTCAGAGGTGGTCTCCCATCCAAGTACCAACCAGGCCCGACCCTGCTTAGCTTCCGAGATCAGACGAGATCGGGCGTGTTCAGGGTGATATGGCCGTGGGCTGCTGAGCTGCTCCTCTTTGCCCTCTTCAGCCCCTTACAGCTCCTGGACTTTTGGCTGCCCTGCTAGCTTTTTCTGTCAGCCGCCTGACTCTGCTGCATTTTATTTTCTCTTCCACCCCGTTCTAAAATTCCAAACATCAGACGAACTAAGGAAGGGAGGGGGTTCACCCCCTCCTTTTCGAGACTGACTCCTCTGTTCCTGCTACTTTTTATTAGGCTTAAAGGTGCCCATACCTTCCAGGCTTCATGTCGCTGCCGCTTGTGGGGGAGGGCATGCCACCTATTCCCCCTCTGTCTCTCCCAGCCTCGGCTGCATCCTCTCAGCCTCTGCTGCTCACATCCCTCGGGCAGCCTCCGCTGCATCTGCCGCCACTTCCATTCCCCCCCCCGTCACCTGCCTGGCCTCCCTGGCCGGCGCCTCAGCTGGGGAGGGCTGCTGCCATGGCCATCGCTTCTCCTCCAGGAAGCCTCTTCTCCCTTCTCATCTGCCACACATACTAATGCTGGCAGCGGCTCTCACTCCTTATTGCTGGTATTATTGCTCCCCCCCCATCTGTCTCCTCAGGGGAAGGACAGGCAAACAGGCATGCAGGCACCTGAGTAAAGAAACCGGTGGGGCGAAGCGTGGCTGTCTCCTAAAGAGCTGCCGCTGCAGCTTCAAAGCCTCTGTGGGGGCTCTACTTCTCTGTTATTTTGCATTGGAATTCTCAAGGGTTCTTGGGGGAAATTTATTCAGGTACTACAATTCCCATGTGTTCAAGATTCCTATGTCAACTGCTTCTCCAAAAACTCATTGTCAGATAGAGTTTTGCAGCTTTTAAGTCCATCATTCCTGAACTTCCCCCTTCTCCTCCTCCTTTCTATTTGTTGGATTAGAAAGGGCTGGCCTCCCAAGCTGGGCTTTTGTCTTTTCACCTTGGGCCCATTTCTAAGATTGAAGGCATCTGTGGAGCTTAGGGGATGTGTCATTTCCCTTTCCCCTGCGGGTAATATGGGGTGTAGGCTTTTTAAAGTTCCTGATTCTTGGGGAACCTGCATATTTGTCAACGAAGGGGGAGGAGGTACCAGGGGGGGCTTGTGTTTCCACAGAGTGTTGATTGATGAAGGGATTCGTTGAGCTTCCCAGTAGTATCTTCTCCCCTGGGGTTTTTAGTGTCGGCTGGTTGCATAGGTGGAGGTCCACTGGCTTGTGCCACCATAGGGGCCACTTGGACTTCTACTGCTGGCACTACTAGAACCTCTTCTGCCTGTGCCTCCTGGTTGTAAATTGCTGGAACATATGGCGGGGGTGTACGTAGTTCTTCTGGTTCCTCAGGGGGACTATCTAAAATTATGGGACCTCTTCCAAATTTCTTCTGAGTCTTATCCACCACTGCATACACAGCCTTAACTGATGGTGAATGGATGGGAATTTGCAAACTGACAGCTCATTAAGTATTCACTGAAGTTTCCTTTCTCCCTTTAACCAGACTTACTTCTGTCATTAAAGGGGGGAGAAACTACCTGTCCCCCCTTTCGGTGTTACTTGATTCTAAAAGGAACCTTGAGCATGAGTTTTCAAACTTTCCTGCTGCCAGTCTGGGCATTAAAATTGCAAAATCAGGCTCCTCGCTTCAAGAGGTGGCCAAAAGGGCTGTCAGGTTTGTTTGTTTGTTTTTTCCTCCTGTTTCAACAGAGAGGAGCAAGGGGGAATTCCTAGTGAACGCAGAGTTTTTTTTTTCTTCAGATACAGCTTTTAAACAATAGGACTCCTTAAGCTGAACTCTGCTCATTGAAGTGTTATCTTGCTTAGAAGTGTTGCAAAAGTACTAGAGGAGAATCTTTTCCAACTCCTGGCATGACTCTCATTATTCAATATCAAGCCTCCCTTCTCCTTTCCACTATTTCCTTCGAAACCCTTTGAGCTGTTAATTGCCAGCCCATTAAATCTCCATTAAAGAGGTCAGACTTGGTCCTGGAAACGCCTTACTTTCTGTCAGGCTGAAACGCCTTGCTCCCACTGCCTGAATTGCAAAATCAGGCTCCCCCCCCCCTTACACTTAGAGAAAACAATGAGATTCTGCATTGCTTCCTCACTATTTCTCATTAACTCCTGAGGTTTTGCACTGACTTAATTTCTGCCATTTCCCAGCCTCTGGCTGAGTTAACTTCTGGCTTAAAACAACAAATGACTACATGGTTTACTCCGGAGAGCCCAAGGAGGAGGGGCTTCAGGGAATGGCTTCAAACACCGAGAGACAACTAGAGAGGAAACAAACCATTTTTCCCACACTACAGCAGCAATAGTAAAGTTTCCACTAAATCCTCTTTTAAAATTCTTTAACATACAGCCCAGAAGAGTCTGCCAGCTCTCTCCCCCTCCCATTTCCTCCCAAGTTCCAGACAAGATACAATGGGATTGGGATTGACGCACGGGTGAAGGGGGTCCCGTGCGCCCACACAAAGGGGGTTCGACTCCAGGCACTCTGATACCGACCTAGCCATCTGGACGATCGACAGTATGGATGTAGGAACTGCAGTATTCACTCAAATCATACACGCTTCTTTCATTCAGATGAACAACCTCCCATCAGGCCCATTAAACCACAACTGAGACGTCTCATTTATTTTTCCGCCATACCAAGAGTTTTCGGGGTTTCACTCTCCACTGCTGAGAGGTACTCGGCCGAAACTCGGGGAGTGATCAGTTCCCCCTTCCCCCTTCCAAACATAAGGGGGGTCTACTCACCAAAGGGCCATGGGAGGCTTGGTTTCCAGCTGTAACCCGAGGTCCGTTGACTGGATCGCTGTCGCGAGGGATGCCACCACTCCCCCAACCAAATCTCTTCAACAAAAGGTCGAGGGCGCCCTGGGTTTTGTCAAGGGGGGGCCCTAATCCCCGACGTCCAAATGTCCGTCAAGGGGGACAGAGTAGCCCCTTCCCCGTTTCCCAGCCAATGCACCAGAAATGTTGTGGCCGGAAAAGAGACAAAGACCAGGTTTCCAGGGAAAAATCAAAAAGCCTTTTATTGTTAACAATTTACTTGCGCAAGGTCGACAGCTATTTCCAGAACTGTCGCGCAGATTAATTAAAACACCTAGACTTTATACCTTTGGTCAACTACGTCAGCAATCAATCACATCTAGAGCTTAGCCCAACCCAGAACAGGAGAACAAAGACTTCAGTTACTAATTGACACAAAATGATGCGTATGGCCAAAACAAGGTAGCAGGGAGTACGCTTGACTCCCTCTTAGTTCTCAGACGCCTGAGTGAGTGTTGCAAGGCCATTCCTAAAATTGAAATAAGACAAAGACATCTGCTGTTTCACTTAGAAACTCAATTCAATTCGCTTATTTTCCTATTCAAGTAGCAATTCCCTGGATTTAACCCCTTCAGTGTGTACCTTCCCCCCATTCTCCCCTTCCCACTCACTTACCATTTGCCCAGGTGCAGAGAAGGAAGGCATGCACACCCAGGCAAAAGGCAAGGGAATGGGAGGGAGGTGTTCCAGAAAGGAATGAGAGGTGGGGCGTGTGGAGGCAAGGTACACACACATATGTTCCCTTACTTGCTCACTTGGGCCCTTTTCACATGGGTAAAAAAAAATGGGGCAGCGTGGCTTCTGACGGACATCGTTCACACCTTCGATTGCACTGGGTCGTACATAAACGGCCAGCTTGCACATCTTAATCCACCCAGAGATGTCTCCATCAGTCAGCCCGCGGGCTTTTTAAAAACCGGTTGAGGAGGTAGTGTTTTTCTCATCATACCACACTGCAACGTTCGTGCCGATGTTGCAGCTTTTTGACTTTTGCAAGGGTTCTGTGCCCTGAACCCTTGTGAAAGTGAAGAGGCTTTTGTATTTCCAAGCCCTGTACATGTTTCATCCACATTTATAGAAACACACTGTTTAGATTACAGGAAGTGATCAATCTCCTTTATTCTGTGCAAAATAATCCTGCCTTTGAAGAAGATCATTGACAAACTGGAGTATGTCCAGTGGAGGCCAATCAGCACAACAAGGGAGCCGGAAACCAATCCCAGGACAAACTGGATATGTCCAAAGAGCTAACAATCCATAGCCTGGAGAGGAGAAGATTGAGAGGAGAGATGACAGCTGTCTTCAAATATCTGAAGGGTTGTCAGGCATGCAGAAAGTAGAGCAGGCTTGTTTTCTGCTACTCTAGAGCAGGGGTGAGCGACCTCACAGGAAGCAGGGGCTATTTTTATTCCCTGCGCCCACCTGGCAGGTTGACCAACACACCTGAAATAACACAACATCACTTCTGGCCACAATTTTGGACAATTTTCTCATTTACAGGGTGTGTAGGGGAGGTTTGGAGGGGCTTTAGATCTGCAGGGAGCTGCTGGAGAGGCCTTTCTGTTTGTCCCACTACTCTCTTAGGTACATCTGGTGGGAAGAAGGCAAAGGACCTTCTCAGTTGCTGGCCCAGGTTCTGGAATTCCCTTCCCAGAGCAGTTGGACTGGCAATCCCTATTTTCTTTTCGCAGACAAATAAAGATTTTTGTATTCCGACAGGCATTTGATGAGTGACTGTGTATCTTACACAATGTGCTGGATATTGCAAAGTGTTGTGCTGGTATGTGTGTGCGCGTGCTTTAGTAATATATGTTTTAATTTTTTTTAAATTGCTTAACCTTGTTTTAAATTTTGCATCCGGTGGAAAATCATTGATGGGGAAGTAACACCATACAAGAACAACTGTAGACTGTAACAAGTTTTTTTAATATTATTATTAAAAAGGTGCAACAGATGCCTTTCAAAAGCAACGTAAATTAGTGGCTGACGTTTCTTTACTTGTATAATAATTAATGTTTTCTGCTCACCCTTTCCAGTTACTTTTAAAAGGCATTTGCAAATATTTCACAGGCATTTTGACATAAATCCTCTTAACAAGCCTAAGGATTGTTTTTTCTTTCAAAGCAATGAAGAAGTTGTGAATGATAAGTTATTTATTCAGAGTAACCTAAATTGAATTGTTAGTTCCAGCTAGGGTTGTCCTACTGAATCAGTGAGAATTTGGTAAGATTAGATGGGTTTGCTATAGTAAGGAATAACAATTGGATTTAAGTCAGGGGTGGGAATTGTGTGGCCCTGCAGTTGTTGTTGAATCAGACTCTGAACATTCTCCACCTGCTATCCAGGGCTGCTGAGGATCACAGAATTGGCCAAGCCTCGCCCATGATTTAAGCCACTGAACAGGAAATAACAGCAAATTTATTTTAAACTATAACCAGGTTGGGGAATAAATGAATTTTTAAAAGGCACACGTGAAGCTCTGTTGTGAACCTTTCACTAGATTCATCAGGGATGAAAGTGGGGCAATTGTCTCCATGCAAAACAAAGTTTCTGCCATTATAGCACATGTCCTAAAGGATGCTGGATAAACACGGCTATGGGACGTTCATCTGGGAAAAGCCAGTCTTTAGGGAGGTGGAATTTTTTTTTATCTTGGGTTAAATTACTAGTTCCTCTGTAGAATGGAGGCCTTTCTGCACTACACTGTTATAGTGGTATTATTCCACTTAACAACATCCTGTGGAATTCTGGAGTTTGTAGTTTAGTAAAGAGCTCTCTGGTTGGGAATTCTAAAGGCCTCTCCCTACACTGCAAACCCCAGGATTCCATAGGAAGTTGAAAGTGGAATAATAGCACTGTAACAGTGTAGTGTGGAAAGGCCTGGAGTTTCATTTCCCTTCTTCTGCACACTGTCCCTATTTGGCAGGAACAGTTAATGTTCACTCATCCCACTTTTTCAGCTGCTTTTAAAATGCCTCAGTTTCTCTCTCCTCCTTGTACCTTCCCTCTTTGTCCTCAATGGATTTTAATGTTTTAATGTTCAATGTTCTCACTTTATAAATAGTTTAATTGTTTTTGAAATCTTATTTTTATACTTTTATTAATGCTCTTGTATAGGATTTTTTTTTTCATTTTTTAAAATATGTTGTTAGATGTCTTGAGTCCCATTACTGGGAGAAAGGGGGGGTTAAATGAAACACTACGGCCATTTCCGCATGACACTCTTATGGCGTGATGATTCCATTTCAACCTCCTATGGAATCTTGGGGTTTGCAGTTCCGGGAGGGGCTGGCCGGCCCCTCCCGGAACTGCAAACCCCAGGATTCCATCGGAGGTTGAAAGTGGAATCATCGCGCTATAAGAGTGTCATGCGGAAATGTTCGACAACCACAACAACACTTGCTGTAAACTCTTTTTAAAGTGGAAAAGCAGATTTTGCACTCAGATAATACAGCAGGGAGAGAGGACAGGAAAGGGCAGAATCTTGCCCTTCCCATGAGATTTAGTCCAAAGTAAACTGCTGCAGCCTGTATTAGCTTGTGTGTTCTTCCCCATTAATAACTTTTGCTGTCCTAACCACACTTTGACGTTGCTTGGCCACACATGTCCCAGGCCATTTCCGCACTAGACTGTTATAGCGCTATCATTCCACTTTCAACATTCTATGGAATCCTGGGGCTTGCAGTTCAGGGAGGGGCCAGCCGGCCCTTCCCTGAACTGCAAACCCCAGGATTCCATAGGATGTTGAAAGTGGAATGATAACGCTATAGCAGTCTAGTGCGGAAATGGCATCAGTTTTCATCTGGGAAATGTAGTACGATATGTCTGTATCTGACTTTGCAGTCATGCAGTGCTTCTGTCCTCTGCTTGCAAGCACATTGTGGTGGAAATTTAGTACATGAAAGATCCTGCCTTAAGGCAACAGGGCAGGATCTTTTATGTGCTAAATTTCCAGCCGAATGCACCTGCATTCAGGCTAGTTTTCCAGCCATATCTATGAGGACCGAAAAAACAGTCCATGTAAGTATAAGAAAATTCATAGCACTCTGTTCCTGTTTGGCATTAAATAGGACTTGGGGGGGGCGGATGTAGTTGCTTCCCCTTTCAAATCCACTAAGAACATTTGTTGAAGTAAGAGAAAATATTGTATGCAGGAAGGGTAGGGAAACCATGGCCTTCTAGGAGTTTGTTGACTCAAGGCATTTTTACAGTAATAGGTATATGGCTAAATAGAGCCTCCAGTACTGGTTTTTTTTGGGGGGGGGTTGGACACTCAGTCGAGACAAATGGACACACACAATTTATTCAGTCAATCACATGATCCCCACTGTTGTTTCAATGACTTCTTGAAGTTACTGCAAACCAAACATTAAAAAAAAAAATAAGTCCCAAATGTATATCTTCTGTGTTCCAGGTCACTTATAAGTTTTTAACCTCTTTTTCTAAGCCTTGATAAAAGTCCGGAGTATGTGTGTTCAGCTATTTTCTGGTGGTGGTGAGGATTGAGAAGGACTGAAAACGTAGCGTATTGAGGGTGATTGCGGGTAACACACTACGTTTTCAGTCCTTCCCAACCAATTACTTACTATTACATTTACTATACAATACAGTAATCCCTCCACATTTGCTAGGGTCAGGGGCACAGGACCTCCATGAAAGTGGAAAAACTGTGAATAACTCCTAAGCCCTCCCAAATCATATCGAACACACAAAAAAGTATGATCCTCATATTCAACTCACCGTGGATTCCTTTGAGGCATCGGGCTTCCTTCACAAGGCAGAAGTGGGGGGCTGGTGGGGCTTTCTGCCACCTCCACTGCTGCCCCACACCATTTTTAAGAGGGACTTACAAGCCTTATTTGCAGTTTCTCAGTTTCACAGGGCTTGTAGTCCTTATTAAAAATGGCATAGGGAGGCAGCACAGATGACAGCAAACAATCCACGAATAATCAAATCTGCAAAAGTGAAACCCGCAAATATGGAAGGCTGACTGTACATTCATAATCGCACCGTACCATAATTTCTCTAGTAAACAGGACAACATTTTAAATAAAAGTCCATAACAGGAGACCAAAGTAGCTTAGGGGGTTCTGCTCTCCGAAAGAAGAGAACAACCAGAGAGGTCATGAGCCCAGACATAAAGGTGCTGCTGGCTGTGGACGGCAATTGCCTCACTTTGCTTAATGCAAGATGGACAATGTGTGTGGTCCTCCAAATGATTTTGGACTGCAGCTCCCATGATCCCCCACAACTGGCTATCCTAGCTAGGGTTGCTGGAAGTTACAGGCCAATAATGTCTGGAGGAACACACAACACCTGGAGGGCCCTAATGGTAGAGCTGGTCCTGCGAAATTATTTTCTTAATAAATATTCAGTATTCCGTTGCTCTAACAGAAACAAGCATTTTGTAATGGTGTTATTAATACCACAGTAACAGATGTTTATCTTGAATGGTTAGCTTCTGAGGACTGCATCGGTGTTACACAGGCTGCAATGTTCTCCTGGTGTAGATCTTAGCATGCTCAGCAGGAAGCAATTCATGGCTTTTGACTCCTAACTGTTATGTTACAGCAGTTACAAAAAAAACCCTCTACCCACCATCCTAAGTTCGGTTTCAGAAGAGTGCACGTACGTGTGGAGCGGGGAGCATGATAGAACCGGTAAGTTTTGCTCTAGTGCAGATCCTGGGCTGAGTATGCAGTCAGAGGTACCCTTGATCCTTTATCTGTGGTAGGGAAGTGTGATAAATCCAGGGACCAGTTCTTCTGCTCTGGGACTCTCCTAAGGGCTACAGAGACTGCCAGAGTTGCCATTAAATGAAGAAAAACGCAGAAGTCACTGAAAGTCCACTTTTGGCTTTGAAAACAAAGGAGGGTATTTTTCGATGTTAACAGAGCAGGGGCCTCCTGTGACTTAACTGAAAGGCAAATTGCTGTTCCTAGAAGCTTCCCAGAGAGGCAGATTGCCCTTTTTTTCATAGACTAATAGAGTTGGAAAAGATCACAAGGGCTATCCAGTCCAGCCCCCTGCCATTCAAGAATATACCACCAAAGCATTCCCAACAGACGACCATCCTATTTTTGTTTAAAAATCCTTCAAAGAAGGACATTCCACCACACTCTGAGAAAGTGGATTCCACTGTTGAATTGCTCTTACCATCAGAAAGTTCTTCCTAAAATTTAGGTAAAATCTCTTTCCTTGTAGTTTGAAGCCATCGTTCTGTGTCATAGTCTCTGAAGCCGCAGAAAACAGGCTTGCTCCATCACCCATATTACATCCCTTTGTTATTTCACTGGTAAACCCTATCCCGGGGTCTACAATTTTGATATTAAAATATGATTCAATGTACCTGAGAGGTCACCCAGATGGGCACATAGGCAGCAATGGTCAAAGATCAAAAACCAGGTCAGGTCAGTAGAATCCCCAGTCATGTAGCCCCAGGAGACCTCAAGATGTGTAAACCCATAATAAACAAAGGGTCCACAGCCCCTGAGAAGCTGACTTGAGAGGATTAGTGTGTCTGCCCCAAGTCGAGCAAATATTCCATCAGGCGAGGACCATTTACATGAAGTCACACCACAAACGAACACAGCCGGAGATCCTGAGACTTTGGCAACACCTTGCAATCCCATCACACAAAGGAAATTACCATGGTGGAGCTTCATTATCGCTCCAGCACCCCTTGTTGTTCCTGGGAAAGGAGTCCTCCAGGTACTTTTTCCCCTACAAATAGTCCCAGTTTTTGAGCAGTTCTTTGGATCACCCCCGGTCATCCTAGCAGACTGTTTTTCCATCCATTGAGTGATCCCCTCAGCCCTCTCCATGCTGAGCCCCATTTCTCTGCTGTTTTTCCTGGACCAAGGACTTCAGGACAAAGGTGCAGTATCACCGCAGCTACACCTCTTCAATATTCCCCTATGCAGTTTCCTTTTGCTTCTTAATAGGTCTTGAGTGAGTGTGTGAGTGATTGCGTTGCTGTGTGAGAGTTTCCTTCAATAAAATCATTTATTGGACATTTTTGTTTGGTTTTTGGCTTGGCCTGACCCCATAAAACTGGGTAAAAGACTCTGCTAGGTTACCCTGCCTCTTGCATTGCTATTGCTTGTGCTCTGGCTAGTTTCCATTCCCCATCACGTGGAGCACATTGAGGTGTCCCCCAAGGGACCCCAGAAATCAGGGTAACACCTTCAAATATTGAAACACAGATGTCATGTCACCTCTTAACCTTATCTTCTCCAGGTTGAACATACTGAGCTCTCAAAGCCACTCCTCATTTCAAGGCCTTCAAGTCAATCGCCCTCCTCTGGACACCTCCCAGCTCGTCAACATCCCTCTTGAATTGTGCTGCTGACAAGCTGGCCAGACAAAGGGCATGCAGGGGGTCTGGAGAGGTTAGGTCCCAGGAAACCCTCTGGAGGAGAGGGGTCACATGTGATCCCCAAGGCTATGCTTTTTCCATTCCTGCTTTATCCTGTTTAGTTCCTCTTCAACTTCACCTCCCAGGGGTTAATGAATCGTGGGGTTCTAGAAAAAAATAAAGTAGATCCCTGACATCTAACGTTTTCCCAGCCCCAGTCACCTGCACCTGAAAAGACCACTGTCCATCTATAGTGACAGGCTTTAAAACTTTGGCCATTTCCACAGTAGACTGTTATAGGGCTATTATTCCATTTCAATATCCTACAGAATCCTGGGGTTTGCAGTTTAGGGAGGGGCCTTGAGGCCCCTCCCTAAACTGCAAACCCCAGGATTGCGTAGGATGTTGAAAGTGGAATAATAGCACTATAACAGTCTACTGTGGAAATAGCCTTTAGCTCTTTGAAACTACACATGTATCCCTTGTCTGAAATCTGCTTTTAATTCAGCTGCCATGGGAGAGCCAAAGCTATTTTTAAGCTACATGCATTTCTGCTGTTTAAAAATGACAGCTTCTCACTTCCACCCTCCCGCTGGACCAGTCTTCCGCAACCTGGCACCAATGTGTTGGCTGAGCTTGGGAAACGTACTTTCTTGGAGCTGCAATCTGAAAAAGTGGCAGCTCCAAGCTCTCTGTTCTGGTCTACAGACTCCATCATCTGCAGCCAGTATGCCCAGTTTGTTCTTAATAGCCATCAAGCAGGCTTCAGCTTATGGCAATCCTACAAATGAGAGATTTCCAAGAGTCTTGGTCCTCTTCTGACTATGGGTCATGGGAGTTGTAATTCAACACATCTAAGCTGGGACAACAGTTTGAGAAAAGCTGCCCTCTAACACCCAGTAATAAGTCATCTATGCTATGCCGTGTGCCATTCTCTCTTTCTCTGCCAGGATTCCATCTTTATATATTGTTAATGTCTATCTTCAGATGCTTGTAAGCCCCAGCCTTTCAGGTTTATATCAAAAGGTAGCTTATGAATATTTTAATGCAGACAATAATAACTCTGTATTTCTAAACTGAACACTCTGCTTCCTGCTCATCCTGCCCCCCTACCCCGTCTCAAAAGGTTCCCATTGCAGCTTACAATAAAAGGATGATAGCCGTACGGTTGATAATAAAGCGAAGCAATGGCACAGATGAGGTAAAACAATCTGTTCCCGTAAAGTAAGTGATTCAGGCCATGAAAACCTGCTCTTAAAGGAAGTTTATGATCAGGCTCCGCAATGCAGGAGAAAAGACAATTGCCATCTGAGCTTCTCTTGTTCCAAAGAGCAGTTGCCATGGCAATCAGGGATGGAGACTTATGGCCATCCCCAGGACCTGGAATGTCAGGATGATCCTGTAAGGGGACATCTCCTGGAAAGTGAGATGGGGCAGTCCCAAAAGCCAATGCAGTTTAGGCTGTATCAGCAGAAAGATGGCATCTAGATCAAGGCAAGTAATAGTACCACTCTGTTCTCTCTGGTCAAACCTCACAGGGAATACTGTGTCCATTTCTGGGCACCACAATTCAGGAAGGATATTGACCAGCCGGCTTGCGTTCATGTGTCTGCATGGTCTACCTCATTAATGTTTGTCATCTTGACCACGCTCTGATATTGCTCGGCCACATACATCCCAGTTTCCATCTGTGAAATGTTGGAGGGTATGATCCAGTTCCTTCCAACCTTTGGACACAGTTCAATACAGCTCTTCCCCATTTTAGTCATTCCACCAGCATATCTTCATCAATTGAACCACTCTGCTTGGGGAGCGTTTTACCAGAGTACTGAGGTCAGAAATGGCAAAACCAAAATCCATGGACTGCATACAGCCCCAAAGTCATTTTTGAATCATAGAAATGTAGAGTTGGAAGACACCACACCGGCCATCCAGTCCAACCCCCTGCCATGCAGGAACATCCTCAAAGCCTGTAGTACCTCCCATTTAATACATTTATTTTGCCAAAAAATACTCTTCAAATCCCAACAATTTCCCACCCCAACATAAGGTGTTCCACTAGTGTATCTGTCATTATAGTTGTCTGCAGCATTCTGCTGGCACAGTCAGATTTCTATTGAGTCCGAGGGCCCTTTCACACCAAACAACAATAGCACATGGACAATTTCAAGAGGAAAGAAGAAACTCGGAAAGGAAACAAGATTTGGCTACCAGTACTGAAGAACACTAAAATCAAGATTCAAAACCATGCCAAACCACCCAAATTCTGGAGGTCCCTCTACAGGGAACAACACAATGGGTTGCTAATGTACTTAACACGCTGTTATGCATATCCCCTGACTAACAAACACCCTGGGGGTATCCCATTTAGCAATAGGCCATCACGCAGGCCAACTGTAACACATGCAAATTGCTCCCTCCCACGTGGGGACTACACAAGTATATATACTCTGTCTCACTTCCATGCCACCAGATCCTCTGAAGATGCCAGCCACAGATGCAGGGGAAACGTCAGGAGAAAATACTAATAGAACACAGCCTCAAACCCCAGAAAACCCACAACAACCTATGGATTCTGGCCGTGAAAGCCTTCGACTTTACAATAAGCACTATGATTCCATACCCTCCAACAGTCCAGATTTGATAGACACAGTCCCAATTGATTCTGAGCTGTCCCACCTTTTTTTTTTTTTTTTTTTGGCTGCTTTAAAATGTTCTAGTATCTCTCTTCTCCTCCTGCATTCCCCCTTTGCCCTCAGCTTGCTTCAGTTACTGAAAACTGAGTTCAAAGTGCACAAGTAGTTTGTACACAGCTTGGGGAGAGGAAAGGAAAGGAGGTGAAGCATTTGCTTACAGATGCTCTTGGCTTGTGTTTTCTTCATCCTTAATAAGTTTCACCAGTTTGAGCACATTCTGATGTTGCTTAGCCACACATGTCCTGGTTTTCATCTGTGAAACATAGGCAGGTATGTGATTCCACTTTAACTGCCATTGCTGCATCCTCTTGAATCCTGGGGGAAGGCCCTAGACTTCTCTGAATGAGAACTCTAAACGCCTTTCCCTAAATTCAGTGGTTTTGCTGTTGGAAAGGGTTGAAACTGAGGCCCTTGTGCCCCAAATAAGAATTGTATTCCCCAGTTAAGTTTTCCTTCTATCCT
This sequence comes from Iguana delicatissima, assembly GCA_948472985.1. Classification (NCBI taxonomy): domain Eukaryota; kingdom Metazoa; phylum Chordata; class Lepidosauria; order Squamata; family Iguanidae; genus Iguana; species Iguana delicatissima. Next base: position 171,180 of record CAOKZL010000555.1, on the reverse strand, counting down.
CAAAGGGCTAGCACTACAGAAAGCAAGATGCTGAAAACCTTTGGCGTCTAGAACTGCTCTATTTGCAGAGTTGGCATTCCCTTGGTAACTTTGCAGCCCCTTTTCTTAGGATGCCTAAACTCTCATTCTAAATGTTCGACCGAAATTTTAGGTTAATATAATGCTGGAAATTTGGAGGCTGAGGGAAAATTTGATGGTGAGGGGCAAAATTTTTATTTTGGGAAAGCAAAATTTTGCCCCTACCACAGTTATAGCCCCGCCTAAACTGCAAATCCCAGGATTCCATATTATGGAAACCTGGCAGTTAAGGTGCCCTCATAGTGCTCTAAGTGAAGTGTAAAAGGGTCCCTTTAGTCCTTCAGTTGGCATATATTGCATAAAGAATAGCACATTCAGCTCTTCACATTTGCAGATTTGACTTTCACAGATTTGGTTATTTGCAAGTTCCTCCTACCACTGACTCCTCCGCCTCAGGTGCTTCTTTTCTGGGGAACCTTCCCTCTTGGAGACTCTAATCAGGCTGTGTAGCTCTTTAAAAACCTGGCTCTGGTCCTCCTTCTCATCCTCCTCCTCCACCAGCCACTGCCTAGCCAGCTAAGGATGGCTCATAGTTCAATTTCTTAGCACCACAAACCTTCTCCTAATGCCCCCCATACACCCAAAAAAGGAGATGGGTGAGAGAAAGGATTATAGGGCCACCATGCCAACTCACATACTTTCCCTCTCCTTTCCCTGAGCGGGGCCATTTCTGCACTAGCCTGTTATAGCGCGATGATTCCACTTTTAACATTCTCTGGAATCCTGGGGTTTGCAGTTTCGGGAGGGGCCGCCTGGCCCCTCCCGAAACTGCAAACCCCAGGATTCCAGAGGATGTTGAAAGTGGAATCATCATGCTATAACAAGCTAGTGCGGAAATGGCCCCGGTTTTGACCATGGATGCTCATTCTCCCCACCATGGCTCAGACCCCTTCCCACAGACACACACATTTTGAATATTTGTGGTTTTTCTACTTTTGCAGGGGTCCCATGACCTTAACCCTAGCCAATGTGGAGGGCTGACTGTACTTGTAATAGCCTTTCAGAATGGACAGCTCCTCAACGTGGGTTCCATTTTGCACATGATGAATTCCCGTGGCGGGTGGATGAGCGGGTGAGTGAGTGTTCTGGCTGCTCAAGATATCTGATGGCGCATTAATGATTACAAGTAAAGAAAGATTTTTTTTAAAAAAGCAGAATCTTTCCTACTATGGCAGTGCATAGTAGATTTCACTGGAGCTTGGCATCTGGAACAGCGGCTAGAAGAAATGACTGTGCTTGAAAAATGAAGCAATCTTTATCTGTTTTGTTTCCATGTCAGCATCAGCACCTGCTTTACATAAATCATGTTGTACATTAAGGACGCCTGCCAGGACATGTAAGATCCTTTTAGAGCTAAGTGAATGTTTTGTGTCTGTGCCAGGAACCTGGCAGAAGTTCTAGGTTGCCCTTCACAGAGCATACAGCTTTTCAGGTTTATTTCCAAAATATTAACAGGAGCAGAGGAGAAAGGATGCTGGGTTGCGGGGATCCCCAGGTAATTCAAGTGTGATGTGCATAATACCATTTCAGAGAAGGGTGGGACAAAGTCATAGGAAAGTCTCTCCTTCATTTCTGTGGCAGCCTCCATTATAAAGGTGAAGGACTCAAAAAACTGGCACTCTAACCTTTATCACAGATAAGTAATTTGCTGGTCACAGCCTGGATGCAGAGCTTCTTTGGACTATGACCCCCAGCATCCCCTAAACAGCATGAGATTCAGGGAGTTGTAATAAGTTTTGCAAGCTCTGAATTGGTGCTCTTGCTCTGCCATTCCATCCTGGACCTTAGAACTGGAGCCCTTGAACAAAAAAGCTACAAAGGAAGACTGGAAAGAGATACAGCAGAACTAGAATATACCCATAAACTCCAGGCCATCAGGAGTCATTTTAACAGAGACAATCACTTTTTTGAACACTACCCATATTATAAAGCTAGTTAAACACACCAGCCTCATGAGGGTTCTCTTTGTCCATTTTACCATATCTCCCTTCTGGTTCCTAGCCATCCTCATACTGCATTCCTCAAGAACTCCCTTTGCCACTCATACGGTTGTCTATTCATCTTGGCTCTAGGCAATATCTTTCCTCTCACCTTTATCCCTCAACACCCATGGTTAAAACTGAATTTGTCACCCCATCATCACACCCACAAGTTTTTCTGTTTCTATTCACACCTGATCATTCATGGGTACACAGTTAGCTTTCCACATTCACTAGTGTTAAGGGTGTAGGACCCTTGAAAAAGTGGAAAAATTGCAGATATCAAAATGTGTGTGTGTGTGTGTGTGTTTGTCTCTGGGAAGGGGGCTGTGGTATGGTGGTCTAAACCAGGTCAGGGAAGAGGAGGTGGTATGATAGACCTATACTTCTCTCTCACCCATCTCTTTCCTTGGCTGTGTGGGAGGCACTGGCATCAGATTTTTCCCTTATGGCTGGGACATCAGGAGTCAAAGCTTGTGAAATTGCTGGGTAGGCTCAGCTGAAGCTGTGGTACAGCAAATCACTAAGTACCTTTTGTGAACTTTAAGGACTTTTTTAAAAAAAACAGGAAGATGCTGTAGCATCCAGCTCCCTGTTGCCATGGGTGAATTACACTTTCCATTCACTCCCTCCCATTCATCCATATTCCACATGAGGCTGGTTGCTGATGGTGCTCGTTCCTAGGAGACCAGAACGTGGGCACCGGGCAGTTGGTGTTCAAGGAAGAAACCAGAGAAGTTGCTCTATTCCAGATTTGCATTATATTCTATTTTTAAAAATGAAACAGAGAAGATGGCAGAGAATATCTGAAGCTGCATGGAACACCAGTATCCAAATATTCATTTGCAAGGCAGAAGCTTTGCATGCCCAAATAAAAAATGTATGCCCCATAAGGAAGGCTTTGATGCTATCTCTTAAACGTCTGCATCAGTGATGGTACACTGTAGGCCCTCCTACGCATCATACTCTCCAACACTTCACAGATGAAAACTGGAACTCTAGGGGCCAAGCAACGTCAGGATGTGGTCAAGATGACAAAAGTTATTAATGAGGAAAAACAGAAAGGCTAGGAGAGGCTGCAGAAGTTTGTTTTTGCCTGAGTCTCCTAGGAAGGGTAAGATTTCACTCCTGCCTCTACTCTGCCTTCTGCTGAGTTAATCGAGTGCAAACTACTTTTGCACTTTGAACTTAGACCATTTCTGCACTTGCCTGTTATAGTGCTATTATTCCACTTTCAACATCCTAGGGAATGTTGTCCTAGCCTTCTCCCTAAACTGCAAACCCCCGGATTCTCTATGATGTTGAAAGCAGAATAATAGCACTATAACAGGCTAGTGTGGAAAAGGCCTTAGTTTGCAGGAACTGAAAGTAGGAGCAGGAAAGAGACAATGTTAGGCATTCCCAGACCACCTCTTTCTTTCACATCATACAGTGTCTTAAGTCTTATTCTGGGTGTTTCTGCTGCCATATAAAGCTGGAGATTTTTTTCTCTGCCATTGCACAAAGGGTGTTTCATTTGTTATAATATGGGCCATATGAAAATAATATTAAAGTCTTGACAACACATTTGTTTTTATTGCTGCAGTTCTCCTCTAAAGGGATAAATTTATTTTTCCCCATTTTATTAAGCCTTTCTTAATTTCTTTCTAACTTTTTCTTAGTTATGTGTTAGAAATGCAACAATGCTTAGCATAGCACTCTAAATAACTCACAGAATCATAGATGATTTCCGCACTAGACTGTTATAGCACTATGATTCCACTTGCAACATCCTATGCAATCCTGGGGTTTGCAGTTTTGGGAGGGGCCATCCGGCCCTTCCCAAAACTGCAAACCCCAGGATTGCATAGGATGTTGCAAGTGGAATCATAGCACTATAACAGTTGTTACCACCGTGTCCTGGCCTGGCCTTTGGTGAACCAAAGATATCATTTTGATATCACAATTTGGCCCTACTCTGCCACCGGCCAAGTGTTTGTGAGGCCCGCCGAACAAGCGTGAAGCTAGGCATGGCTACTACTTGCTGCTCCCGCCAAACCAAGCCAGATATTGCCAGATCTGCTTTAGGGGACCTCCCGAAACAAACACCTTCATTACAAATGCACGCTACCACAAAGAGATCCTCTGCCCTGAGAGGACACCCTGGCGAGCTGGGTACTTAACTGCCGAGCTAGCCGCATCTACATACCGGCCATACCATTGTCAATTCGGACTCTAACTCAATCATGCAAATTCTGACCTTTCGGAGGCTTTGTCTCCAACCCAAAACTTATTGTTTTTACCCGAGACCAGACTAGCCTGCGGTTGTTCTTTCCCCTATAAAAATCCCCCGCTTTGAGAGCTCTTCAGAACTCTCGCCCAGTCGTCTGAACTTCACTTTGCCTTGCTGCCGCTCGGTTCAGCAGATTCCCCTCGGCCGCCACGCCGGGTCTCCTCTTCTACAATTGGCTTCTACAGGTCTGCAGGACAGGTGGCGTATCACCCATTCCCCTTGAAACTTTATTGCCCTTTTCTAGATAGGAGTGTGTTTGTGCTTTTCTTTAATAACTGTTTAATAAATCTTAATTGCCGTTTGAACCATTTGCCTGCTCACTGACCTGACGCTGTAGACATAGGGTAAAAGATCCTGCTGCGTTGCCCTGCCTCTCGTTAGCCAAGAGAGCGCTCCAGCTAATTTTCCCCATCTTGCTAGGTTTGTTTGGTTATTTGGGCATCCCTCCCGGGACCTCCAAGTCACAGGGTAACACAGTCTAGTGCAGAAATGACCGTAGAGTTGGAAGAGACCACAAGGGCCATCATGTCCAACTCCCTGCCATGCAGGAACACATGCTCAAAGCACCCCCAGCAAATGGCCATCCAGCCTCTGTTTAAAAAACTCCAAAGAAAGCGGCTCCACCACACTCCAATGCAGCATATTCCACTGTCGAACAGTTCTTTTCTATCTTAGAATTTCTATCTTAGAACTTTTCTATCTCAGAATGGAGTTCCTTTAATAATGCCTTTTCCTTTGTCCCTTTAAGCCATTGGTGTCTTTGCTCCTCCATCAGCATTAATGTCCTGCTGCAAATACACACTCTCTGTCATTATGAAGATGGACACACTCTCCTCTGCATATCTTGCACAATGCTGTTGTGTATTTGAGCAGGTATTGCATACAAAGACTACGAACAAACCATGTGAAAAAGCTCTGTGTGTGGCTTGCCTCCTACTGGCTGCTTTCTGTCATGGCTGCAGCCAAATATCTCCATTCCCTGCCGATAAAGGCAAGAATGAGTTAAAACTCCTGAAAACTATTGGAAGCAAAGGGTGAGATGTCTGCCGCTCTCCACTCTGCGTAAAGAAGCCAAATGGAGTTAGTTAGCACTTGTATGCTGTTTCTCTACTGGCAATGGGGCAGCATTGTCCCATAACATCCAATATTTCACAGATGTAGCCTGAGACATATGTGGCCAAACAACATCAAATGGCAAAGAAAAAGAATGAGGAGGAAGACACAAACTAGGAGAGGTTGCATCAGATTCAGCCCCTTCCTCTCCTCTAGTCTTTTTCTGTTTAGTGCAAACTACCTTTGCTCTTTGAACTCATTTGCAGCAAGGGAAATAAGCTAAGGACAAAGGGAGACAGTGGAAGGATGAGAGAGAAACTGGGACATTTTTTAAGCAGCTGAAAAAATGAGATGGCAGAGGATTAATTGAGATAGTCTTTGGCAGAGTATGTTGTCCACCAGACTTGAGGGCAGTGATAGACAAGGGCACATGTATCAAACACAAGGCCCATGGGCCGAATCCAGCCCACTAGGCCATTTCATGCGGCCCTCGCACTTCTCCTGCAGCTGCACCACTCCCCCAGCTGGCGAGCCCAATCTCCACACTGCGGGCCCCTGGCTGCTGGTATTCTGAAGAGGGGCCCAGCAGCCAGCACTCGCAATCTACTTCTACTTCTGACTGCTCCTCTGTTCAAGCATCACTATCAGAGCATTGCTGCAGGTTACCACGGCAACACTCCGCACAGCTTGCAAGAGTTAGACAGAGGAGCAGTCAAAAGTAGAAGTAGATCACAAATGCTGGTTGCTGGGCCCCTCTTTGGAATATTGGCAGCCAGGGGCCCGCAATGTGGGGACTGGGCTCACCAGGTACAGAGAGGGGCAGGGGCCCCACAGGGGAGGTGGGGAACAGAAAGAGGCACAAAGATAGTCTTAGCTGGGACCAAAAAGTTAAACAAAGTTAATGTAATAAACAGTGCTTGGTAATATTTGTCTGATGATTAAAAAAATAACTTTCTGTTTTCAAAACTCATTTTTCAATAAATTGTACAATAGTTGTGCACTTGAATATCTGCTTGCCATTTTTTCCATAGACTTCTAGTTTCAGAGCTAGTTATTACTAAAACCAGTAATAGTTGAATGCAGAGGCAATTATTTAATATGATAAAAGAGTAGGTACATTTATATAGTCTTACAGATATAACTAGCCTTTTGAGGGCAACCCTAACGCTGATGCGGCCCAAGATGAAATTGAGTTGGACACCCCTGGATTAAGGGGTGGAAAGGCACTGAGTTCTACTCTCTTTACCAGAAGTGTCCAGTAAGGCTTAACATCTGCTACCTGAGATGGGCACATTACTCTACTAATGGGAAGACTGGCCCTTGCTGAGGATCAAGGAGAAGCTGCCACAGATCTCATAGGTGTCGTAAGTTTGACATAGAGGAGTTACAAGACCAGACTGTAGGACTCTTCCGCTTGTGCTCTTTCACGATACTGCAGCCTTGAATACAAATCTTGAAATCCTAACTAAAAATACAAAAATAGGTACACACACATAGTAGAAGCCCCCTTATAGAGAATTTATCCTTTTGTTCCCTTCTACTACCTTATTCAAGATGAAACAAGTCTAATCTTTATCCCTGGCAATCTCTAGCTTTTCCTCTCTTTTCTGAACTGAACTAGTAAGAACAGCCCCTTCTTTAGGGTTTCCTTACCCACTGGCCAAACCAATAATTCAAAGAGATTACAGCAGTACCCAAACAAGAAAAAAATTTGGGATAGAACCGAGACAAGTGTCTCCTCTCTCATGATGGACATCAATGAAGACTGCGGTCCTATAGACACTTGCCTGAGAGAAAGCCCCACTGAACTCAACGTAGCTTTCTCTCATGTTCTTACTAACTTGGTCTCAAAAACTTCACTAAGAATTTCAAACAGAAGCATTTACTTTAGCAAATCAAGTAACACAGCAACTTGTTGCAGATGCTAAAGCATCTAGGTTGTTGCAGATGCTAAAGCATCTAGGTTGGTTATGCCTGGTCATACAAATTTTGATGTGCATATCAATGATTGGTTGAAGTGGTGCATATCAGGTCACCCCACCGGCACAGGCATTTTTCCAGGCCTACAATTATTTACATATTTTTCATAATGGTAGCAAGAACAAGTCCTGTCCCCTTATTTATGCATAGCCAATTCTCATAACACCTCCTCACTACTTCACCTTTTCCCTCCTTTGATCTCTTTGCCAACACAAAGTGACATTGAAGATACAGCAATTGACCATTTGGAGCCTTGAGATACTTGAGAGGTTTCAACAGGATACACGGTTGTAGGTAGCACTTGGCGATGGATACTTAATAGAACTTAGCAAGCAACACCTTATTTGGTCTAATGCAGCTGTGCCATTACATATACTAATGCATACATGTGATAGGAGCCACACATCCTGACACTTAGGCCATTTCCACACTACACTGTTATATGCCCTTTTTGCACGGCGTTTCTAAAGAGAGAGGGCCCCTTGAGCATCGCGTAAATGGGAGGAGCGGTCTGCATGACGCACTCCCATTTATGCGACGCTCAAGGGCCTGACACGGATCGCGCACAGACCTTTCTATTTTCGGCTTAAAGCCGAAAATGGTGCGTGGCCACGCAATGCTCCCGGGGCCCACGCGCACTTACCTGGCGTGCGGTGCATCAGGAGCCGGGCTTCCTGCAATTCCCAGGTTGCGCTGCAGTAGGAAGGGGCGGGGCGTTCGCACGGCGCTCGCGCAACCAGGAAGCTGCTGCAGAACTGAAGCAGCAGGGAAGCGGCAGCGTTCCTGCTGAGGCTTCTCACACGAGCGCCGCCCCCCCACCTCCGTGAAAAGGTAAGGTGCGAAAAGGCTCATAGTGTTATTATTCCACTTTCAACATCCTATGGAATCCTGGGGTTTGCAGTTTAGGAAGGGGCCTTTGACGCCTGAGTTTCCCAGGAAGGGTAAGATTTCACTCCTGTGAATGAAATAATAGCACTATAATAGTCTAGTGCAGAAATGGCCTTACTTAGGATCAGACATGTGTGGGATAGCTCTGTAATGCAGCACTGATAAGCTGATTGTGTTATCATCTATCATTGCTATTGTGTAAGTTCACTGTACACATTGCATACATTAAAGCAGCTACATTTTGCTTTGTTTAGCTCTCTCAACTGACAATGCCATCCAATCACATATACCCACACACATGTATCCATACTGCAGCTTAGCACAGTATGTCATACATTTAGTATAGCATAACCCATGAAAAGTTATGCCGCTACGGGCATGCTATTCTTTAAGCTGCCACAAGGGTCTTTGGTATTACTGATGAGAGTTGGATAAACATGAAATTCTAGATGTTTTGCAACTAGTCACCAATGAATTCTCACTTGAGGCAACTGAAAGGTCACACAAGACCTCCGAGAGTTGGTCAACATGCTAGGTTTAATCATGGGCAGACTCAGGGCTAAATGACAATGAATTTAGAGGTGCATTTTTTAAAAACCCAACAACAATGGTATTGAAATGCTGAACTGTGAGCTGCAGAGGAATGACAGAGAGAACAGTGGAGTTTTTCTCATCTTAAAAAACACTCATCACAGCCAGAGTTCCTTCATGAAGGGGAATTATTTTATCTGTTCCTCTGTAGGTGAAAAAAAAAAAAAAAAGGAAGCAATTTTGTCTGGAAAAATGACTTGCAGGGGAAGAGCTAAGCACTCCCTCACTCATATATTGCTCAACAAAAACCACAATTAAGAAAAGATGGGAGAATGTTCATATGTCTGCCAGGTATTATTGACTTTTCCTCTACTTGGAAGTAAGGTCCCATGAGATGCTGCCAATCCAACACGTATATTGAGCAGTAAGGCTATATCTCTAAGCATACTTACTCGGGGGAAAGTCTTACTGAACTCCATGGAACTTATGTCTGCATAAGGAGGAAGAGCATGAGTTCATAAAGGTGTTACTATGGTGGATCAGCCTGAGTCCGGGGTCTACAATTTAATAGTAATAAAACTGGTTATCAAACAAATATATCTCTCTCCACGTGCTTGCGAGGCACCCAGATGAGCACCCAGAATGGCACGGCCGACCGGCCGAAAATTAAAGAATTAAAAAAAACCTGGTCAGGCCAGTAATTTTCCGTCACATCACCTCAGGAGACCTCCAGGCATGCACAGGTAAAAACCCATCAAAAGTACATTAAGCACACAAAAAGGTACTCTGCCCCAAATCACTGGCTTGACAGGATTATCGCTCCTGACCATTGAAATGTCAAGCGCGAGCGATTAGCATATTGTCAAAGCCATTGACATCCCTGTTAGAAGCCCATCAGCTTCAGCGCCCACCTTTTGGAGGCTTTGTTCCAACTCCGAAACCCATTGTTCTCCCCGGGAATGGACTACCCTCCAGGCACATTTCCTCCTATAACTACCCCCGGTTTTTGAGTGCTTCTTTGGATCGCTCCTGGTTTCATCCCCGCTTGCCATCACTCTGCCTGCCGAGCGTTCCCCTCAGCCTCCACGCGCTGAGATCTGTCTTCTTTTCTCCCGCTGACATCTTGGACTTCAGGACCAGGTGCAGTATCTCCCTCTAAACCCCTGAAAATTCCTCTATCAATTTTCCTCCCTTTTTATTTTCTTTTAGCTCTTGTGTGAGCGTAAGTGCGCAGTGACTGACTTTTAATAAAAATAAAATAAAAACCATTTATTATATCATCCTGCTTGGTTTTTGGTCTGGCCTGACCTGATATACACTGGGCTTCAAGATCCCTCTGAGTTACCCTGCCCCTCACTTTGCCAACATGTGCTCAGGCTAATTCCCATTTCTCATATTATATTGAGCACGGTGACCGGTGGCACAAGGGGCAGAAACATATGATCTGCCTAGTTGCTGTCCTTCATCCTTCACCTGCTGGCATCTACTGCAGATGTTGCCCCCTTGGTAAACCCTCTCCCGGGGTCTACAACTTTGATATAAAATTATTCTAACCCACCAGAGAGGTCACCCAAATGTGCACTTAGGCAATAACAGTCGTACGATCGAACGAACCAGGTCAGGCCAGTAAAATCCCCCGTCACGTAGCCACAGGAGACCTGTTGTGATAACCTATGGTGGAGAAAAGGACCTTAACCTTTAAGAAGTCCACTTGAAGGGAGTAAAAATGTTCCCGGAAAGTTGGGCACTGGAAGCCATAAAACCTTATCAAATCCATCTCCAGAAACTCACATCGCAGCCTCAAAGCGGAGGAAGATCTTGTTATTTAAATAACACTTTGTTATCTTCCGAAAAATGCCAGGTGTGGAGTTGTTTTTCTTTTCTGTTTCTGTTTGTTTTCCCCGGGAAAGGATTTGCCTTCAAAGTATAATTTTGCCTACAAATAGTCCCTGTTTTTGGGCTAGTTAGGAGAGAAAGGCGAGGCAAGGAGACGGAGTATGATGCCTCCCGGTCATAGCAACTGACCGGTCCCCCCTCCTGACAGCTGTGCAATCTCCTCAGCGTCTCTTCGCTGAGCTGCTGTTCGGTTGCTGCTTCCCGGACCAAGGACTTCAGGAAGAGGTGCAGTATCACCCAAACTGCGAATCCCTCAACAATCCCTCTATCTTATTTCCACTCGTTATTTCTATTAGCCCTTGGATGTGTGTGTGTGTGTTTGCGTTAGTGCGAACTATTACTATTCAATAAAGTCATTCATTGGACCTTTTTGTGTGATTTCTGACTGAGCCTGACTCTGTAAACATTGGGTAAAAGATCCTTAATTACCCTGTCCTCTTTGCATTGCTAAAGCAGTGTTCATAGCTAATTTTCCCCACAAGTAATAATTTTGACAGGCGTTGGGAATCCCCCTAAGGGACCCCCAGCAAGCAGGGTAACACAGACCTACTCTCTTAGTCGTAATCCGTTGACCTCATTTATTGTGCTCATGGGTGCAGCCACACTTGTGATTGCCAGGGGTCCCTATTTATAAAGGATGTCCCTATCAGGATGCAGGGCCCCTGCCATGTGTTGATCTGCAGGAGGTATTTTGAAATAGTGTATTATAGTCAATGTAGATGCAGTGTTATCAACCTCCATAGAGTTAAGCTAGTAATGCTACAAAGTATCCAGTGTTAATTGATGGTTGCAACAATGCATCCATTTGCAGCTTGCCTGTGTTATTACAAAGTATCATTCGGTTAGAATAATTGCTTTATTGCCTGTTCCCACAATGTATCCAGTGTGGGAGAGAAGATCAGAGCAAGTGAAAGCAGAAATGTCAAGTAGATGTTTTGGGAACTCAAAGTGTCTAAGATTGGAGGCAGGAAATGTGTTCCTGCCACAAGGATGAAAAGTGACAACCAAATGAGGGCCTGGGAACTGTCTGAGGATGTTGGATGTTATATTTGTGATCCTCTCCAACCACAACTTTGCACAGCTAAAATTTGGATTTGTGTCTATAAAACAAATCCAAAGCTCCATTTACTCTTTAGTCCGAGCAAGTCCAGAAGAAGTATGTTCTGTTGCTTGCTTTTCTGACAAATAAAAACTACTGTGTACCTCAGAATGAAGTTTGTAGATTATGGGTTATCCGGTACATGACAGTCCCTTATTTGAGGACTAGAAATCTTGTCCTTTATAGGACTGGCAGGTGCCTTTATTATGAGAAATGTCCCTTGTTTGAGGGATGGAAAGCTTTTTTGTTTATACAGACTAGGCAAGAAGCCAAAAAATCCTGTATTTTGGGGTGTGAAGTCCTCATAAAGACAGAAATGTGTGCACCATGAAATTTATATATGTGGACAACGTGTTAATTTTTTCAGAGAAATGCATGGCTAGCTTAACTGAAACCAATACTTTTGTTCGGTATCTAGGCAGAAGACAAACTTAACAGTTACCTTGTGACTATACACTCTGCGTGTCATAAGTTTTGTCTGTGCCTGATTGCTATTTTGAAAACCTGGCAACACTCATCTATGCCATACACTTAAAGCAGTCTGATGCCACTTTAGCTGCCATAATTCTGTTCTCTGGGATCCTGGGAGATGAAGTTTGGTGGGACACGTTAGAATTCTCAGTTAGATAGCTTGAATGCTTTAGCTCAGTGGTTCTCAACCTGTGGGTCCCCAGATGTTTTTGGACTTCAGCTTCCAGAAGCCCTGAGCATTGACCATAGTGGCTGGGGCTTCTGGGAGCTGAAGTTCAAAAACTTCTGGGGATCCACAGGTTGAGAACCACTGCTTTAGCTCAAGGGGCTGGACTCCCCCAGCTATAAATCTCTAGATTCCATAGGACGGAGTCATGACAATTAAAATGATATCAAACTGCCGTAATCATTCAGGGTGGATACATCACACAGCAGTTTATGAAAACAAACCAATACACCACATATTAGAATGTTGATTCCATTTCTCTTCATTTAAAACATTTCAAAAGTTTAAATAAGAACACATACCAGCAAGCCAGTTAACAGTACAGAACACTAACTTGAATTCCCAAATATTTAACTCTACTGGTACTCTGAATCCCAGATATTTTCTCAAGTTTGGTTCTCTCTGGATTATTCATGTTCTTAATAAGCATTTTGGTTTTATGTTGGTTGATCTTAAACCCTGCCACCTGACCGAATAAGTTTATCACTCTTTTTACTTTTGCAAATTGAGGTAGCAGGTCTTCCAGGAAAAGAACCACATCATCTGCAAAGGCCCAGATTCTATATTCATCTTTGCTGATCTTTACACCCCAAATATCCTCCTGTTTTTGAAAATCCCTTAGAAGGACTTCCAATGCTAAGATAAGTACTAGCGGAGACAGTGGACACCCTTTTCTCGTCCCTTTCTCTATTGGAAAGTCTTCAGATTTAATGGAGTTAATTATCACACATGCACTTTGGATCGAATAGATACTCTTAACTCAGGTCATAACTGGCTGTCCACACTTCATTTCTTCCAATATCTTCAAGATAAAGTCTTGGGATGGGCCAACTGAATCCTCGAATTCTGGGTGAAGATTCGAATTCCCGAATCTGAATCCCTGTGCCAAAATAGGCAAATGGAATCTTTTGAATCCACCAACTAAATAGATTGTTAGAGATTGGGACACCTGAAAACCAGGGAGACCAGCACGCCTGAAAACTAGGTTCAGACAAGCAAAGATAGTAAGTAGATGAGGTTTTCCCTTGGAGTAATAATGGCCTTTGCTAACAATTTCACAAATTACAGCTGGGCGTGTATTCTAAGATATTTAAATTGAATATTTCATATTGAAGTTCAGTACTTGACTGGAAGCTACAGGCTTGAGATTTCAAGGACAGCTGAAACATTCCTTTGCAGAGCTCCCTTGCAAACCTCTTTCAGACACAATTCTGGGCTTTGGAGTTTTAAAAGGTGTCACAGCCTTCTCTACAAAGTGTGCTGGTGCATCATCAGACTGCAAACCCCAACATGCCAGAAGGAGCTATGCAAAGAAAAGCCAATTTTGACTTGGATTATCTCTCTACTGTAGTAAGTGGCCCTATTTACACAGGCAGGAAAATGTGGGATTCATCCACATTTTCCTGCCTGTGTAGAAAGGGCCTTCATGTCATTTTCAACCTGGGGAGATCCTGAGGCAAAACTAGGACAATCGTCCTGGCCAGATTTCTTCAGAGGGAGGTTTGCCTTTGCCTAGGCTTTTGCTAAGGCTGAGAGAGTGTGTCTTGCCCAAGATTATCCTTCTTTCCCTTGCTTTTTAAACTCTTTTTTAAAAAAGGATTCAAAAGATTTGAGATTGTGAGATTCATGGATTCCCAGAGCCTTCCAGGGATTCGGATCCAGATTCGGAAAATTCTGAATTCATCCCATCCCTAATAAAGTCCCATCTGATGTTGTCAAAGGCCTTTTCCACATCTAAAAGAAGTAGCACTCCTTTCTTGTCATTATGAGATTGAAAGTTCTCCAGAACATTCACCACAGTTCTCATATTGTCTTTCATTTGTCTCCTGGGAAGAAAGCCTGCTTGATCTTCACTAATGTAACTAGGGAGGACTTTTTAAAGATGCTTGTCCAGTATTGATGCAAAAATCTTATAGTCATCATTGAGCAGTGAAATTGGCCTTAAATCTTTACATGTGGCCTCTTCCAGCTCTGTCTTCGGCATCAGTACAATATTTGCGCTCTGCCAGCTATTCGGAACTCACCCATTGTCCATTATTGAATTAAGCAGTTTCTGCAATGGTTTCATGAGCTGATCTTTAAAATGCTTATAAAAATCAGCTGGCAGTCAGTCTGGGCCGGGAACCTTTCCTAGTTTTGTCCCATTTATTGCTTCCCTTATCTCCATCAGAGAGATTGGTTTATTCAAAATCTCACAATGTTCGGATTTCATTTTAGGGAGTTTTTGGGAACATATGTAATCTTCCAATTTCTGATGATCTAATACTTACTGTTCTCGATATAAATTGTGGAAATAATTATACAGGAGTTTCTGAATTTCTTTTTCCTCTGTAATAATCCTATTACCTTCCTTAATTTTTGGAATGAGTCTTCTTCTCCTTTCTTTTCTTATTTTATATGCCAGCCATCTGCCTGGCTTAAAAGCATTCTCAAAGAAGTTCTGTTTCACATATTTCAATTTCTTTTCCATTTCTTCTGTAATTACTGTAGACAATTGCTTTTGTAGTATTTTCAAAGTTGAACCAAAAGGTTTATTATTGGGGTCTGAACTCAATGTACTTTCAGTGTTCCTAATCTTCTCCAATAAATCCTCCAGTTCTGCCCTTTCTTGCTTTCTCCTTTTGCATGTTTTTTGGATAAGAATTCCACGAAATATTGCTTTTGCAGCATCCCAAACTGTAGCTATCTTCACTTCATTATTTAAGGTAGTTTTGAAAAATTCTTCAAATTCCTTTTTGCAATAATTGACAGTCTTTTCATGCTGCAAAATATTTTCATTCAACCTCAAGCATCTGGATTTAGTGTGGAAATTCAATACCAATTTAATGGGGTTATGATCCATTAGCATTTTTGTTAGAATTTTGACATTTTTAGCACGGTTGAGGAACAGTTTTGGCAGCCAGATCAAATCTGTTCTTGACCAAGAATTATGCCAGTTGGAAAAATGGTAAAATCTTTAGTCAAAGGATGTTTGTGCCTCCAAACATCTGTTAGTTGTAGTTCTTCGACCAAATACAGAAATTCTTTCGGTATTCTCCCAGGTTGTTTCTTCGTCACAGATTGCAAACTCCTATCCTATTGCAGATTCATTCCAAAATATATTCCAAAACAATTACTTAGTAACTTGGAAATCTATTCAGGGTAAACTAGATAGCTGGAAAAAGTTAGATATGTTCCTAATGGGTAAAATATCGCTGATCAAAATGAACATTTTACCACATATGCTATTCTTATTTCTACTGATTCCCACAGCCATTCTTACAAGTGGTTCAATAGTTGTAAGAAAGATATAATAAAATTTCTGTGGAATGGAAGAAGACCAGGGGTAAAACTCAAACCAGTGATTGGTTTATGTATTCGAGGAGGGTCCTGTGTGTCTGAGTTAAGAATATATTACGTGGCAGCCTGTCTAGTCTGGATTACACTGTGGGTATTGTTTAGTTTTTTAAATTTTTTATTATTATAAAGAAAAAGGAGCAATACATAACAGAATAAAACAAAAACACCACGTGAATAACATAAATGTGAAAAAGAGAAAAATTACAACACCGATAGCTTACATTACTATTTCTCTCCAAATCCTTTATCATCACATGCTTATTCAACATATTATATATCATATTGATTATATGTTTTTATTTCATGTATCTAAATCTCATTCTCCTTGTACTCATTATTGCTAGAGTAATTCCATTCTTAAATCTATTCTTTTCAACTATATTCAACCTATTACTAATACTATATATGATTCTGTTATTAACCATAAACCCTAACCCTAAATGTGAACCTATTCCCAGAGCCTATTATAGTTCAGCTTACTCTGCTTTCCAAAATTGTAATTCTTCTTGTGGAGGTGTGACACTACACTGTGGGTATTGTTAGACAACCGCCAGCTTTTGACATTGGAGGGGCATGATCTGCACTTTCGCTGGCATGCCTATCTATGGTATGGCAAAGATGAAGTCCAGACAGTGTTTCTCTGACATGTGATCCGGAAAAATCAGTGGTTCTCAACCTGTGGGTCCCCAGATGTTTTTGGACTTCAGCTCCCAGAAGCCCTGAGCATTGAGCATAGTGGCTGGGGCTTCTGGGAGCTGAAGTCCACAAACATCTGGGGACCCACAGGTTGAGAACCACTGCAGGATATGGTGTAAATATAAACCCATTTTATATTCTAGACTTCCATCCTCAGTTTCTCCCACAGAGGCTCTGATGATAAAGGGTTTAAGGAGAGAGGGACAATGGTTCACTGACAAAGATCTAGTCTACGCAGAAGGAGGGGAGTTAAATTAAAGGACCAATGAAAGCTCAAACAAGAAGGGCTTATGTTACAGTGGTTTCCCTACCCCCAGATTAAAGAGACGCTTAAAAGGGATTTGGAAGTGGGTGGTATAGATCTTGAGTTACCACAGTTGGGGAAATTAAAGCAGATAAGAGACAGCCACTTGTTTTCAAAGATATATAAATTAATATTAAGAATTAAAATGGAGGGAGAAACCACCAAGGAATATGTGATCAAATGGGCTCAAGATATAGGCCGCAACATAAATCTTGAAGATTGGGAGAAGATCTGGAAAAACTGTTCCAAATATACCAGATCATATATTTCACAAGAGAATTCATTAAAAATGTGGTATAGGTGGTATCTCCCTCCTGCAACGATTGCTAAAATGTTCAAAAATGAGCTGCCATAAATTTACGGCAGCTCAGAAATTGAAAGAAAATTATTTAAAAATGCTTTACAGGTGGCATCTGGATCCGGCAAAATTAAGTAAGATATATAAAACAACAGAAAATAAGTGTTGGAAGTGTAACAATAGCATTTTATTTTATTTCTATACCGCCTATCAACTAGTGTTATCTAAGCAGTTTACAATGTATTTTAGCTAATTGCCCCCAACAAGCTGAGTACTCATTTTACCGACCTGCGAAAGGATGGCAGGCTGAGTCAACCTTGGAGCCTGGCAGGATCGAACTCACAACCTTGTTATGGCAGTACTGGCATTTAACCTCTGCGCCACCAAAGATAATGGCACCTTTTTCCATCTATGGTGGACCTGTGAGGAGGCGAAGACTTTTTGGAAAAAAGATCCATGGAAAGGTGACAGCAATGTTACAAAATAATTTGCCACTAATACCAGGACTATTTTTATTAAACATGACACAGAAAATAGAAAAAGAAGCTAAAAGAAAACATTGGAGAGTGATTCTTTATCTGATTACAGCAGCAAGATTAATCTGTGCACAGAAATGGAAAAACAAACTTAGACCTCAAATAGATGAATGGGTGGTAAAAGTGACAGAGATGAAAGAAATGGATGGATTAACAGGGATGATCCAAGGAAGAATGCAAGCCAACCATGACGAGAGCTGGAGAATAGTAGAAGAATATACAGAGACAGAGGGTCATATAGATTAATGAAAAAGGGAAAGGGATTCTCATAACTTGGGATTTAGGACGGAGAAGGTACAAGAGTAAAAAAAAAAATAGGATACTGGAGGTTAAAAAAAGAATAAGGCAACATGGTATGGTGGAAATGAAACACAAGTAAATGTATAGGAATGCACGTTTAAGACCAAATTTAGAAGTAAACAAGGTATACCCCGGATGGGGCAGTATAGAAGAGAAACAGGAAAAAAAAATACGAACAGAATGGAACTAGGCGAACCCATAGGAAGTAAAAGTAGGAACAGTGTTCTACAAGAATAGTAGTAATCAGCAAGAAGTGAAAGGGAAGAATGAGTGGAAGACGTAGTAAAGAGTAGTAGTAAAGAGAAGAGAATTCAGTGGGTGAGTTAGTAAGCGTGATGTAATGTAATGTATGATAAGGTGTGTGTTATGCAGAGGTAAATTGCAAAGATAGAATGGATATATATAGATTGTATGGATGGAAAATGTATAAAAGAAGTGAGGGGGGAGTAAGGGGGAGGAGGATTTTAAATATGGGGTATTGAAATTTTAATGTAAAATGTAACTTGAATAAAGATTAAATTTAAAAAAAAATGATAGTAATCGTTGTTGGAAATGTGACAAAGAGATCGGCACCTTTTTCCACCAGCAGTGGGGTTGTCAGAAGGTCAAAAGATTCTGGAGAATGATTTGCTCAAAAATGCAAAAAATATTGTGTGTTAAAATTGACTTGAATCCAGAACTTTTTCTGTTGGGCATCTCACATTTGCATAAGGAGGTGGATGGGAAACTAGGAAGACTGATTTGGCACATGGTCACAGCAGCAAGAATAATGCTCACCAGATATTGGAAAAAAGATTCCTTACCAACCGAGACAGAATGGATGGAGAAATTGGTAGAAGTGGCTGAAAGGGATAGACTAACTTGTCGGATAGAAAATAAACCAAACAGTAAATTTCTGAAGAGTTGGCAACCGCTAATGGATTACTTACAAACATCATCAGGGACTAAGCATGTCTTAGGAGGGAAGTTTGTTTGACGTGACTTTAAAATATTCGGGTAATTTATTAGAGTCTATAAGTGCAAACTTCAGAGTCTGGGAGTTTGGCCCACCCCTACTACAAACCCCAGGATTCATGGGATGCTGAAAGTGGGATAATCGCGCTATAAGAGTGTAGTGTGGGAATGGACCCGGTTCGCCTATTTTGGCCGGGGGACTTGGATCCTTGAATCCTTGCCCAGCGTTTTAGGATCCAAGGACTGGGTTGGCCCACCCCTACTACAATTCCAGGATTCCATAGGATGCTGAAAGTGGGATAATCACGCTATAAGAGTGTAGTGTGGGAATGGACCCGGTTCGCCTATTTTGGCCGGGGGACTTGTATCCTTGAATCCTTGCCCAGCGTTCTAGGATCCAAGGACTGGGTTGGCCCACCCCTACTACAAACCCCAGGATTCCATGGGATGCTGAAAGTGGGATAATCGCGCTATAAGAGTGTAGTGTGGGAATGGACCCGGTTCGCCTGTTTTGGCCGGGGGACTTGGATCCTTGAATCCTTGCCCAGCGTTCTAGGATCCAAGGACTGGGTTGGCCCACCCCAACTACAAACCCCAGGATTCCATGGGATGCTGAAAGTGGGATAATCGCGCTATAAGAGTGTAGTGCGGGAATGGACCCGGTTCGCCTGTTTTGGCCGGGGGACTTGGATCCTTGAATCCTTGCCCAGCGTTCTAGGATCCAAGGACTGGGTTGGCCCACCCCTACTACAAACCCCAGGATTCCATGGGATGCTGAAAGTGGGATAATCGCGCTATAAGAGTGTAGTGCGGGAATGGACCCGGTTCGCCTATTTTGGCCGGGGACTTGGATCCTTGAATCCTTGCCCAGCGTTCTAGGATCCAAGGACTGGTTGGCCCACCCCTACTACAAACCCCAGGATTCCATGGGATGCTGAAAGTGGGATAATCGCGCTATAAGAGTGTAGTGCGGGAATGGACCCGGTTCGCCTATTTTGGCCGGGGACTTGATCCTTGAATCCTTGCCCAGCGTTTTAGGATCCAAGGACTGGGTTGGCCCACCCCTACTACAAATTCCAGGATTCCATAGGATGCTGAAAGTGGGATAATCACGCTATAAGAGTGTAGTGTGGGAATGGACCCGGTTCGCCTATTTTGGCCGGGGACTTGTATCCTTGAATCCTTGCCCAGCGTTCTAGGATCCAAGGACTGGGTTGGCCCACCCCTACTACAAACCCCAGGATTCCATGGGATGCTGAAAGTGGGATAATCGCGCTATAAGAGTGTAGTGTGGGAATGGACCCGGTTCGCCTGTTTTGGCCGGGGACTTGGATCCTTGAATCCTTGCCCAGCGTTCTAGGATCCAAGGACTGGGTTGGCCCACCCCAACTACAAACCCCAGGATTCCATGGGATGCTGAAAGTGGGATAATCGCGCTATAAGAGTGTAGTGTGGGAATGGACCCGGTTCGCCTATTTTGGCCGGGGGACTTGTATCCTTGAATCCTTGCCCAGCGTTCTAGGATCCAAGGACTGGGTTGGCCCACCCCTACTACAAACCCCAGGATTCCATGGGATGCTGAAAGTGGGATAATCGCGCTATAAGAGTGTAGTGCGGGAATGGACCCGGTTCGCCTGTTTTGGCCGGGGGACTTGGATCCTTGAATCCTTGCCCAGCGTTCTAGGATCCAAGGACTGGGTTGGCCCACCCCAACTACAAACCCCAGGATTCCATGGGATGCTGAAAGTGGGATAATCGCGCTATAAGAGTGTAGTGCGGGAATGGACCCGGTTCGCCTGTTTTGGCCGGGGGACTTGGATCCTTGAATCCTTGCCCAGCGTTCTAGGATCCAAGGACTGGGTTGGCCCACCCCTACTACAAACCCCAGGATTCCATGGGATGCTGAAAGTGGGATAATCGCGCTATAAGAGTGTAGTGCGGGAATGGACCCGGTTCGCCTGTTTTGGCCGGGGGACTTGGATCCTTGAATCCTTGCCCAGCGTTCTAGGATCCAAGGACTGGGTTGGCCCACCCCAACTACAAACCCCAGGATTCCATGGGATGCTGAAAGTGGGATAATCGCGCTATAAGAGTGTAGTGCGGGAATGGACCCGGTTCGCCTGTTTTGGCCGGGGGACTTGGATCCTTGAATCCTTGCCCAGCGTTCTAGGATCCAAGGACTGGGTTGGCCCACCCCTACTACAAACCCCAGGATTCCATGGGATGCTGAAAGCGGAATGACAGCATACGGAACCATTTTGCCCGACTACCAAGACTCTAGGAACTTTAATTTTTAAAAGAGTAATAAGAACGCAGTTGAATTCGCCTTGCTGCCAGGGGGTTTAGAATCAAGAGGAAGGACGGCCCTTTTCCCAGAGAGTCGCACAGAAGCGAGAACAAACACACCGGCAAAACACCCCCTCGGACACCGCTACGTACAGACAGCGCATGCGCTCCAAAGCCCCCGCCTTTCTCCTGTCAGCTTCGAAATCCACTCTGTTTTGTCCTCTCCGCGGCGCCGTCTCGTTCTCCGGCGTCCTCCGGAAGCGGAAGAAGCGAGCCCGACGAGGCAGCGCGTGAAAGGACGGGAGCTGTCATGGCGACCCGTGGTGCTTCTGGCAAGCGTGGAGCCGGGTCCGGGGGTTCTCGAGGGCCGGAACCCCAAGAAGAGCCGCCGCCCACCCTCCAGGCCGTGCTGGTCGCCGACAGCTTCAACCGCCGCTTCTTCCCCATTTCCAAGGACCGGCCCCGGGTGAGCGAAAGGAAGGCAGAGGAGGCGGGAGACCGGGACAGCTGCGCCCTTTCTCCTGCCCCCGGAGAGGGGCCTCTTTCTCCGCCGGAGGAGCCAGCTGGGGCATCGGAAAGCTGTGTTAAGTTTTGGGAGAGTGGAGGCCTGGAGGCAAATCCTGGACTCGGCAGTCCCGATCGGGAGTTGGGTTTCCTTCTTTCTTTCTCTCTCTCATCCACCTGCCCCCACCTGTTCATTTATCCGCTTTGCTTCCTCGGAGTTGCCGCGGTGTTCAGCTAGTAAAAGCAGCCATTTGGAATAATATGTTTTCTGTGGTCTCTCAGGCCTCTTTTCTCATCATTCTGCTTTGAGAACATGGGAAGATGCCGCACACCTGCGCTCCCTGTTAGGCTTCTAGTGCCCATTCCGTCGGGTATTTGCTCTGGGGCAGGATTCTTTCCTGTCACGCGTTCCTGATCGTTGTAACCAGAGGTCTGGGACTGAATCTGGAACGATTTTGGTAGATGAAACGTAAACTTTTCTCTGAGTTGTGGTTTGCTCCCATAGTGGCAACTAGTGTACATAACCAGCATTGCTTGGGATTTTATTTTCTCATAGGTAATATTTGTTAGAAAGATTTGAGATCCTGTGTCTCTAATTCCCCAAACTGTCTTGTCCAGTGCCTGTAACTTTTCCCCATATTCCCCAGTCCAGTCTGTATTCAGAGTTATTAACATCCTGAGGGAGTACACTGCCCTCCTCCTTGCTGCTAGGATACATCTCCATACCAACCAGCCAGGTGCAAGAGCTCTCTGGCTGAGAATTCTAAAGGCCTCTCCCTAAACTGCAAGCCCCAGGATTCCATAGAATCTTCTCAGGCAGCCAGTCATATGAGGTTTTCACCTGACACAGCCAATCATATGAGGTTTTCGCCTGACACAACCGATCTTCGCCTGCCTGACACAGAGGAACAAACAAACTTTGACTTTTATATATTATAGATAGATAAAGGGACAACTGCCAGAATGCTGCTTTGGTGTAACTTGAGCCTCTTTTTTTCCTCACTTATCATCCTTTCTGACTCTTGTTTCTTAGTCCGTTTTTGCACTTTACCTTCAGTCATACCCCGTTCAGCTGCTTCATTGCGTAGAACCTTTTCTCAATACTCAACCTGTCCTGCAAATATCTTCCTTTAGTCAAACAGGTCTCTCCTTGTTTTGAATCCCAGCCAGACTGACACCTTGTGCTTCTCTCATGGAAACTGTGTTATTGACATTATAACAGTTTTCTACCCCAAGCATTTAAAATGTTTATGAACATTCTGTACTAATCATTGTATCTCCTCACTTGAGCAGTAATGGGGACATTATTACATCAGTATAGGTGTTTTATAATCACTCACATTTGTTACTTTAATTTCATTTAGGCTTACAACCTTCATTAAGTATTCTTCATTGCGTAGGCCTCTTCAGTATGACAAAGCATCAGATCTATTTTCTGAGCATCCACCTTGTGAAGAGTGATGTTTTACTTTCGGTAATTGCCTGAGTGAGAAGAAAGCAAACAGGAAAAAAGCTTTCCCATTACTATATCTTCATGGTGAAAAGAGTTCCATGTGTCTAAATTGCACAGTAGAAAGGCGGCTGATGGCAGAGGGTGTGAACTGATTTTTCATGTGTGTGAAAAAGAATGCCTGATTTGTTTAAAATGTCAATTTTATGCAGTATGGTACCTTTTTCAATGGGTCTGTTCCTCTGCATTCAATTTCAGTATGTCAGGCCAGGGTTAAATAGGAAATTTAGTGTGATTACTGAATTACCTGTTCATTATTGTGTTTGTACTTGCAGTAAGTATTGCTGATAGTACTGGTAACTAGGCCTCAAAAAGTCCCTGATTTTTGGAAGATGGTGGCAGTTATAATAAACAATGAAAGTTTATGAAGATGCATGTCTTCAGTACATACTAAGGAGATCGGTGTCTTTGATGTACAGGAGCAGTGTCAGTTCTTAAATGCTTTCTTATCTGGGTGACATTCCGAAGCTAGTTTTCCTGAGTTCAGATTCAGCATTCTGTCTGGCACAGTATGGGCCCTATGTATTCAGCCACCAGCTTTCTCCACAGCTGGGATATTTAGATCAAATTGTCTGAGGTCTGCTATTTACCAAGTTTTCCTGATTTGTAAAGCATTATGGAGGTGGCATGCATTTGAAGTGAAGAAAGGCTACGTACTAATTTTGTATTTTTGTGTTTTGTTCTTGTGGATACTTTAGCAGTTTTCCTACATCCTGCCACAGGTGTAGTAAAGAGACCATACAGATAATTCTGTCAAAGTTATTGTTGTATCTTCCATTTGTGGCAGTATAACACTTTTTTTGTTGCATTCAGAAACCTTTTTTCTTTAATTGGATAGTTTGCATCTTGCCTTTCTGTTTGTTCATGTTGTCTTTTTGCAGAGACACATTGAAGACGTTGACCTCCATTCTCTCTTTCTTCCTCACATCCACCACCACCACACATTTTGTGTTTATAGTTATGTTGGTGAATTTGGGTAATGAAAAAATATCAAAACTGAAAGTCTTTGGCAAAATATTTAATGTTTGGAGTGAATCATTTATGTTTTTTTTCTTAGTCAGCCTCATAAACAAGCTTATGACAATTACTAGTCAGGAGAAAATGTTTTTTTCGAGAAGAGATTAGACCTTTTGGCAGCTAGCAGAGGAGGGATGGAGAGATTGCTCTCTCCTTCAGCAGCCTGACTAATTTCTGTGCTCAGCATGGGGGAGGGAACATCCCTTCCCTGGAAGCCTTGTTAATTTTGTTGCTGGTTTCTGTACTATGATTTCGTCTCTCTGGGATACTAATTGCTATCATCCTTGAATAGCTTGGCTTCTGTTGAAATGAATGGTTGGTGTAGAAGGTGAGTCACGCTTGTACTCTGTGTTTTATAAGAAGGAAAGATATACCCAGGGAGTATTCTGTATTCTGCATCGTTTCTGGTAGTTCAGCAGGCTTTACGGGATAGCATTTTGTAACACCATGGCACCAAATTAATTGCTGGTGTAATTATCTCCTTATGGCTGGCAGAAACTTCTTATTAAAAACTGACATCCATTATTACAACATGAAAGTGGTACATGGGTTTAATCAGAGATCAGGAGAGGCTTCCACAAAGAAAAGGGGAATTGACAGCAGTTCTAACGGTAGGCTTGAGAATTCATTAGTGTCACCACAGGCATGGCTTCCAAAATGATTGCCACTGAGAGCTGACACACTGTCTCCGGAAAGTGTACATTTCCACCTGAATAGACATTGCAAGGAGGACTTGCACTGCTGGCTGAGTGTATAAAGTGGATGCATGCTTTTTAAAAACTGGTAGCCATGCATTTCATTGAAAATGATGTTACTGTATGAGGGAACACTTTGCAAAGGCTTAATTAGTATCGTATAGGATATACATAGGAGAGTTAAGGGACCCAGCATTAGTTTGAGTGTTGAACTAACCTCTGGCAGCTCATGGATTGAATCTTTGCTCAGCCATGGAAACCCACTGATGACACTGGGCAAGTTACACTCTCTCAACCTGAGAGGAAGGTAATAGCAAACCACCTCTGGACAAATCTGGCCAAGGAAAGCCCATGATAGGTTCTGCCTGTGGGTTACCATAAGGTGGAAATGACTTGAATTCACACAACAACGAGGATGTACAAATCAAATACTTACTGTAAAAGTAGTTGTGTGCAATTTACATGACTACATTCTTTTGTATCTTGAAATTTTAATATGGGAGTTTCTTTTGGAACCCACTGTTATTATTTTCTAGTGAAAAAAATTGCAAATTCAGGCTGCTGTGAATAAAGAAGCATGCTGCACTAGTATTTTTTGATGCTGTTCAACTTGTTGATGTTAAAGTTGCTGTTTTGCCTGGGAGCAGTGTGCATGGTATAAAAGAAAGATGTCTGGCAGTGATATGATGTGGGAGACTTTCTAAAATGTGAAATTTCCCAGAAAAAAAATCCAGTGTTTAATTTTTCATAGGTAATTTTTCATTTCTCAAACCTACTATTGTTCCCTAAAACTAGCTAGTAGTCACAACTAGGGAAGACATTGATGTGATAAGTTTCCCTTGCCCACAGAAATACAGTTCTTTTGGTTCTTTTGCAAAAGAGAATTTGGTTCATGAAGTTCTGGATCATTTGCCATGATCTGAAATTGGACTAAGTAGTACAAGTGTTTTTACAGATGATGATAGTGAAGCTGGAAGCAGCACACTGAGCTCAGTAGAAGAGGTTTAAATCCTTTTAGAAATAGATGAGTAAACAACTGCAGAATATCATGCTCGCTTTGTTGAGTGTGATAAAATTACTTTGTCAGTGTCCCCTTAAATTTAACCAAAGATATAAGGGAATTTTACATTACAAAAGTTTAAAGACAAGCATTCTGTTAAAAGTAATTTCTAGAGAAAACTTTGAATTTGTTTTAATGAATTTGTTTTAAATTTGTTTAATATTAACCACATTAAGTGCTCTATATTTTTCCTGATTGGATATTTGGGAACATAAACAGGTTTTGCTGATTTAAAAAAACTCAAAACCCTGCTAAATCTGAGCATGTTCTGCTTGGGGCATTGGAAAATTTTGCAATTTTTTTCCTAGTCAACATTTTCTAGAAAATTTCCATCACTGAAGGCTTGTTCCTGTAGTAAGAAAGCATTTTTACTACTGAAATTTTAGGAGGTGACCAGATATTGAGCTCTCCATGACAACAGTTGACCAAGAGGTAGTAAGGTCAAATGAGGAGTGGTGGGAACAGGGCTAGAAACGGGAATATTGGTCTATGTTATCTTGTTTTCCCACTCTTGTGTGAATGAGTTGGTGGGTTTTGTTTTAAATGAAATCAGAAACAAGTTTCTAGGAAAATGTTCGTTGGTGCGCTTCTCTAAACTATATGGAATGAAACCATTAGCTGATGAATGTGTGGGAAGCCTGGATTGTTAATTAGTTTGTATATATTAATGATAAAAATGGATTTTTAAGAGTGGAAAAATAAACTGCAATTCATACTGTGATCCCTAAAAAAAAATTCACTATCAGTTAATATATTAAATGCTGCTTGCTTTTCAGCTTGCTGATATAAAGCCGTTGTTATCATGCCTGTCTGGGTGGGAACTGAGAGAAAGCAGGAGGCAGGGGAAGGTTAAACCACCATACAAAGATGCATTACTTTCCTACATTAAATTGTTCAGGTAGTGTGAGAGGAGCTACTTTTGCTATTACTTTAATTATTCAGTGTGAGGTTGTGTTGGTCTGATATAGCCTTAATTGGTGATGCCTTTGCAAACTGGATGAATGTTTAGGGCCAGCGTAATCTCATCTTGAGTGTATCTGGTCTATCTGGAATAAAGCAAGAGTTTGATCACCAACACCTTAATTTCAAGTTTCTGATCAAAATGAAAAGAGAGGGCTTGTGACTGTTGCATCTATGAAATATTGCAGAACAAGCTACTAGAACATAACTTGGCAGGTTTGTACTAGTCCATATGTTCACTATCAGGGTGTTCTTTGTCACAGAATCAAACTAAATGAAACCTTCACATCTAGATAAATGTACAGATGCTAGGAATGACTGTGTGCTTTCCAGTGCAGTCCTTAGCAATAATCTTTGGGAGTGAGTCCTTCTGGGTTAAGAGACTTGCTTCCAAGTAAAGGTATGCAGGACTACAAAGCATACCCATTTAATTAGGAAAGGAATGAAGAATTTGAGCAAGAACTGTTTAAAATGGACTCCCATTTTTGCACTGCAAAATCTACAGTTTCCCTGTCTAAGTATCATCCTGGCATTGGAAGTGTGCTTTTTAAGGCCATTTTGGCTCAGGGGTATTTCTGGAATAAGTAATAGAAAGCTGGCCTTTCTTAAAGAATTCCAGCTCACTGTTAAATGTGTTTTGTTCTTTTCAATGTCCTCAAGAAGGTACTGAAAGTGAAGATTTGGTTAATGTGCCAGTTATGAATTTGATTGGCTGGTTGACTTATTGAGAACGTTTTTTTAAGACAATTTAGATAAAATAAATTTTTTTCTTCATTGCTCTTGACTCTTTTTAATTTTACTACTATTCCTTTTGCTTGCATGTCCAATAGATGAGGCATTTGAGACTCTCACTGTTTTCTCTGTCTCTGGTTAAAACTGACTTTGGACAAAATAAAACTTTGACATTTGGCAGTGTTAAAAATGAACATGATGTTAAGGCTTAGATCTTGAGGCTAAATTAGAAATTAAATTAAAGGCATGATTGCAATTAATGTCTTTGGGTCTTTTGGAATGGGAACCATCTGAGACCAGGGGATGACTGGGACAGTGGAGAGTGCAGTTAATTTCTTCCTATGCTGTGTCCTGCAGGGAATATAGTTTATCATCTTTAACTGTAGTTCTGATCCAATCAGTCCTGTCTCTGGTTGCTGAAAAATAAGAGCTGTTAAATTAAAAGCTGTTACATACTTAATGTAATGTTAAATTTAGCTTTAATTCTGTATTTCATTTTCAGTTGGTTGGTTGGTTTTTGTTTTCATGTCAAAATTGTAAATGTACAGATAAGGAGAATTAGCTTTTGGCTGACCTTTTGTTTCTTTGTTTGCTTATTTCCTAGGCTCTGATACCTCTGGCAAATGTGGCTGTGATTGACTACACGCTGGAATTCCTCGCTGCAGCTGGGGTGGAAGAAACGTTTGTCTTTTGCTGCTGGAAGTCAGCAGAGATCAAGGATCATATACTGTAAGAGTAGATACTTGTTCTGATTTGCTGATTTCATCTCTCGGTCTTTTAGGGCTTGTCTAATGAAGGAGTGGTCAAAGTTTGGCCCTAGAGCCACGTGGGAACCCCAAAACTGTTTTTGCAACTGCTGATAACATCTCCAACTTCCCTAGAATGCCCCCTTTCTGGCAAAAAACAAAACTTGCTTTCTAGAACAGGCAGCTCTCTAAACATGGAATAATGGTTCTCTTTTCAAATAAGTCACTTCTTCCCCCATTGTTGAACATGAAAGAAGAGTTGGCTTCCAACTACTTCTATTCTTATTCTTATTCTTATTTTGTTTTGTTTGTTGTTTGATTGCCTATGCCAATCCCGGGTGGTCCCACAGAAGATAACTGGCTCCCAGGCACTCCAAAGTTGTCCATCCCAATCTCTTGGCAGCTGCTGTTAGTGCGGAATTTGAGAATCGCACCTCCCAGGGCACACAGCGTAAACATGCTTACTTTATTCAATTTGCACCACTTGGTTCTTTTTTGGGCCCATAACAGGTGAAAGAGAATGCCCATCATAATAGTTAAAATCATCGAATCAGAAAGTGCGATTAAGACCACAGATTTAACCTCTTGCCATCCCAGAGTACAAAGTACAGTACTCCTGAAAGATGCCCATCCACATATATTTAAAGATTCCCATGCCAGGAGAGTTCTTCCCCCAACCCCAGGTAGTCTATTTCATTGCTGAATAGTTTTTATAGTAAAGAAGTTCTTCCTAATATTTAGGTAGAATATCTTTTTTGTAATTTGAGTCCATTGATTTGTGTGCTAGTCTTTGAAGCAGGAGAAAGCAAGCTCATTATATATTCTATTTGACATTCTTTCAGATGTTTAATTAAGCAAGATAGTTAATTAGATAGGTGCTGCTTGGAGCTTTGCAGCTGGACAAAGTTTGAAGTGTCACCTCTGAGATGCCAGCAGTAACTTCTGAAATTCTTTCCTCAACCATTATGATAATTCACCCTTTGGATGTATTTTTGCCCAAGCTACTGGAATCTTCCCAGCATACTCCTGTCATGACTGTGATTATGCTGATACTTAAAATCCCCTGATTTGTTATTCATGTTAGAAACATAGTAGGAAGGAACTTTGTATTGCACATACTATGCAGATCTTTCTATTTCTTCCTTTCTGTCTTTGTTCTGTCCCAGGAAATCTAAATGGTGCCGTTCAAACTCTCCAAACACAGTGCGGTTTGTGACTTCAGACCTCTATCGCTCGCTTGGTGATGTGTTGAGGGATGTAGATGCCAAGTCCCTTGTCCGTTCTGACTTCATCCTTGTCTCTGGAGATGTTGTGTCCAATATTAATGTTTCCACAGCTCTACAGGAACACAGGTGAGTGTGCAGGAGAGAGATCCAGCAGTCTTGCATGCTGGGCATGATTTGTGGCTCCTGAGGTGCATTACTTCACTCAAAAATCCTTCTGTTCCACCCCTCCTTACCCACATAGGTTACGGCGTAAGCTGGAGAAGAACGTGTCTGTGATGACCATGATCTTCAAAGAGTGCTCACCAGGTCATCGAGCTAGGTGCCAAGAGGATGATATTATTGTCGCCATGGACAGTGCTACCAAACGAGTGTTGCACTACCAGAAAACCCAAGGACTGAAACGCTTCCGGTTCCCCATGGTGTGTTAACAGGGGAACATGTGACAAGCAGACCAGTCAGTTCTTCCAAGAATCTCTTTCTGGAGAAGCTGTGCTATCCCCTTCAAGATCTAAGGTCTTCACGACCTGGCCTTCACATGATGAATCACTTTTGCGCTTGCTGTTGGATATTTCATTCTCTTTCTGGCTTAGACTGTCATCTGTACAATGGGCATAATGGGCATAATATTATCATGCAGGGCCAGTTAGAAAACATTGTATGCCTAAAAAGTGCTGGGTTTTTTAATGGATGTTCTTCATTGTCATAGTCATAGTAAATTGTTCTAGTGGTACCATTTTTATTTTTGTGATTTTGAGTAAGTGTTTCGAGAATTTGAAGTTGTTTGTGACTTTAAGAGAGAGTGTTTGTTGGAAGTAACTGGTAATTCAATTGGTTGCATATTGGTGATCTAGAGAAGAACTTCAAAAATACCTTAAGCAGGCAGCAAAGTTAAGGTTTTTTTCTACAAACCCTTACAGTGGCTGCATATTGAAAATACAGTTGCCATCAGAGAATGCTCAAGAGACTCCTATTACACATCTTCCAAGTTTTTTGAACAAAGTGAGTGGGCAATCTGAGTGTCTCAGTGGGACAAAATGCAAGCTGTTGTCCCTAACTGGAAATTGACACACTTTGGTTCAAAGGAAGTGTGGAAAAAATACTCCTGATCTATGTCAGGATGAGAAATGAACAACCTGTGAGTTGCATTCATTCTACTACTGTCCTCCGTAACTGCCTATTGCTGGAAAAAAAAATAGAGAATCATACACCTTGAAAGCCTCTAAATGGGGTGTGATTCTCCATTTGAAGACTATTTTAATCCCCCTGGGTGCTTTTTTTTGTCTCAAAATGCCCTTTTTACAGAGGCTGGGGGTGATAGGTGGTGAGGTAGTTTTCACCCCCTGACAATCTGTGGCTACCTATCCTTGATCTGGGTCCATTATTCTATATCTGGATATGAAAAAGATCTGACTCAGATCTTAGATGAGCTGACTTAACTGGGGAAGATGGTGGATTGCCAACCATATCTTGGGGTAGAGCACATGGTTTACACAAGATCTTAGGCTGTACCAAAGGTGGAAAAGACATAGCTGACTAAAACACTGGAGAGATGCTGACAGCCAGAGCAGATCATGTGGAATTAGATGCGCTAGCCACCTCTCTTGAAATGAAATAATTTGGTATGTTCCTAAGGAGAGTGCATAACATCCTGTTTTAGCAGTTCTGCTTTCTGCAAACATTGAGAAGTTGATAATTTTAAATCTTATACACGCAGGGAACTGAGGCAGAATTTCCCAAGGCCATAGTGGGATCATAGTGGTGAACTGTAATGTTTTGTGAAAAAGCACTGGTGAACTTTCACAAGCAGTATAAAGGATATGCTGACAACCTATTAAGATTTACTTAGACATAATTCTGCCTTACAGAGAGGCATTTCTGGTTTACTGCACTTTCCTTCTGTCTAGTTATCAGGTGCTGGACAAAACATTAAATACTACTGTGCAAATTTCCAGGTGAGACCTGGGTGTTTGGTAAGGTTCACGTGGAGTCTGTGTGCATACACACACCCCTCCACTCCAGTGACCCACCCTTCCTTGCAGAAAAGGCTCCAAACAGTATGAAGAATTTTGATTGTTGCATTATATGTGAGAGACTCACAAATTCTTCACTGTGTTTTCCCCTCCTCCCTTTTCTAGAGCTTGTTCCAGAGTAATATTGAGGAAGTGCAAGTACGGCATGATTTGTTGGACTGTCACATTAGCATCTGTTCCCCACAGGTAGGTTCTAGAAAGATTGGCTATTTTTGCAAGTGACAGTGACCAAATCTTACATGGATGAAATAGCGTGAGAGTTCTGCATGTAGGATTCTGCTGGCTCTCCAGGACTCGTTGTTCCCATGCAGTAGCCCTCACATGGTCATTCCATTACTGGTAGAGAACAGGACAGGATCAGAGAAGTGTCTAGCTAAGTCCCCATGGCCGAATGCAGACTGAAGACATCTTTTTTGAAAACCGCTGAAGTCATCTGGCGGTTTCAATAGATGATGTCATTGGTTTGTATCTGGCTGTGTAGATATAGCTAAATGCTTTTCTGATTACCCCCAGCAGTGGAATGGCCATGTTAGGGGGGTGGTATCACAGTGCATTGGTGAGGCGGGGGGGTTGGATGTTGAGGAGAGAAGAGAATGTAAAGTTTGGTAATGACAAAAATTCAGAAGTTTAAGATGGATATATGTTTGTGCATTTCACTATGTGAAATGTGTTGTTGTCCAGGATGTTGGGATGTGTATGTGAATCTGTGCCTCTGTTGTCTTAACCCCCACCCACAAACACATACACACACATACATATAAGTGAATTGTTAACAGGCAATAATTTTAAGTTGAATCCAGATGATTTGTGTTCTTGTTCAGATGAGAGTGATGCAACGACATCATTACTGTATTCTCTGAGCAGTGTCAAGATGGTAGAGTGACCTTCCCTTGAATAGACAAAATGGTTTGCATAAAATGTAAAATTAAAATTTGTTATCTTATGGAAAGGCTGCTTGGGCTGGTAGTACCTCATCACTAATTTATAGGCAAGTGACCTTTGACCTAATACAGGAAATCCGAGATTCAAGGTAGCTGAACTGTGTTGCTAATTAGTCCCAGATGGCTGATATTGCCTCTAGGAACATGTAAGAGGTGAATTTCTATGGGTATTCATGTTGCTACCTTGGAGGGGAAAAAAAACAAATATTGAGCTGGACCTTGCTGAGAGAGTGTCAAGAAGTGTGCACAGTGGCAATTGTGTGCAAAGGTTTTCTTCAGAATATGTTTCTGGAGCATAATAATAGTTAGATTGTATTATTATTTGACCTTTACCATGAACATTTCAAAATTCTGCCTCACAGGAATTTGTGCTCATATTTTGCCCATCAGTAATATGTGCATAGAGGCTAGCAGAAATCCATTGAATTATGCAGAATTAGCTAATGTGTGCTATATCCCATTCTTCTGACAGTCAGCAATTTAGACAGCTTTGGCTCCCAAAGTCCTGCTAGTGCAGAAGGATCCTTCTGTGATTCTCTGTGTTGTGAAAACACCTTGATCTACCTTGGGAATGATAGGAAGGGAGGGCAAACTAACCTGCTCCAAGGAGGATGATCAGTTTGTGATTTGGGTTATTTAACATATAGGTTCCCCAAAACATGTTCTTGCAAAGCCTATGAGTTTCCATAGGCAAAATCAGAGCCACTGTGGTGTAGTGTTTGAACATTGGGCTCAATAACTGACCGGGGTTCTAATCCCTCCTCAACCATGGAAGTCTACTGGTGACCTTGGGCAAGTCTCATTCTTTTGTCCTCGGAGGAAGACAAAGGCAAACCCCCTTTCAACAAATCTTGCCAAGAAAACCCCATGATAGGTTCACCTTTAGATTGCCATAAGTCTTGAAAGTACACAGCTGCAACAAAGAATGTGAGGCGGCAAAGACACTGAATTTTAAAGTTCCGTTACTATATGCGGTACATTCCTTTTGTCTTAGTGATTTACTAAAGCATCTCACTCAAAAGTGTTTCTGTCTGTCTAACTAAAATTATATATCCCACTCTCTAGCATGTAATATTAGGGCAGTATACAAATAAAATCAATATAAGAACTTTAAATAGACTAAAACCTATTAAACTTGTTAACAAGTTTAAAGTGTTAAAACAGTTTAAAATTATTTGCATAACCAACTTAGGGAGAATCACTTAGGCCTCAGAGGCATAAATAAAAAGCAATGTCTTGTAAATGAAACCGCAGTTTGCCCCATCAGGCTTTCAGTGGGGAGGATGTTCCTCAATGGAGCTGCGGCAACTGAGAAAGCCCTCTCACATTCCCACAAGGTGTATTGACCTCGGTGGAACACAGAGGAAGGCCCCCCAATAGACTTCAGTCCTTGTGGAGGCATGTATAAAGAGTGTCATTCTCCTAAGTATTGAGGTCCCAATCTGTCCTCAGAAATGTCATCAGAAGTAACTTGAATTCAAGCTGGGAGAGTATCAGCAACCAGTACAGTGCTTCAAAGACTAGCTTTGCATGATGTCCATATATTTCAGTCAGCAGCTGAGCGGCTGCATTTTGCACTAACTGTGGCTTTTGAGTCACCTTCAAGACCAGCCCCATATGTAGCACATTACCGTAGTCTCATTGGGCGTCCTCAGTGCATGTACTCCTATGATTATGTACTCTCTGTCCAGGAACGTCTTGGAGAACTTTAGTAGAATTGTTTGGAGCTATGGCATGTGGCTTTTTCTTTTTATATCTTCCCCCTAACGTTGCTTCTCCTTTCCTTGCAGGTAGCTCAGCTGTTCACAGATAACTTTGATTATCAAACCCGGGATGACTTTGTGCGTGGTCTTTTGGTGAATGAAGAGGTATGTTTGTGGAGGGAATTGATATTCAGTGCAGTTGTATGATGATTATTGTGGAATGAGGAAGAAGTAGGTGTTGGTGGATGTCTGTTGAAAGAAGAAGTTGTCTTAGGAGCCTGATATTTCATCATGGTATTTTATATTCTCTGTAAAGATGATTTGAATTCTTCACTTGGAATAAAGTATGTGTATTCGGATTTGCACTGACGTGTTTTGTGTAACTCTTTATTTTCAGAATAAAGATTATCAGCAACTTGGGCATAATTGGCCAAGAACAGTAGAACTGTTCTACTGGAACAGTACAAGTAAGACAGCTAGGAAGTGAAAACGGTGAGATGGAGTAGAGATAAAAAAGTGATAAGGGAAGCAGCGCCTATCTCCAGTGGCTGCTATACACAATCTGCGCAGGCTATATATGGAAACTTCGACATATGTGGCCTGGGGATTTTAGCCTTTTCTCTGAGGTCATAAGCATGTTCAGCATAGCCCTGTGTGTTCCATGTGAAAAGAGAATTAAATCTGCACCCCAAATTCTGCACCAAAAGAAGTTGACTTCTGCGAGCTGTATGTGAATGTGGAGCAGGATTTGTAGCTCAGTGACATCTCCAGATATAGCTGGAAAAGACGTCTCTCTGCAAAACCCCTGTGAGTCACAATTGACAGTACTGAGTTAAAAGTACCTATGGTCTGACTCTATAGATAGCAGCTTCTTGTGTTCTTATTTCAATAAATCTACATGACTGTTTTCTGCATAATTTTTTACATGGCTCTGATTTTTCTGGTCAAGAGCTATGTAGAGCCCCACATTCACACCAAAAATTACCCTTAAACAATGTGGCCTTTGTTCAAAATAGAATTCTAGAATACTGATATTTTTGGGGCTCATTGTGTGACAGTTTTCTGTTATGCCCATTATTTGGATTTAGGTAGCCTACGTAAAAATGGTTTCATACGTAAAAATGGTTTGTACAAATTGGGTGTCCTTCAAGGTTTTAGCTTCAACCAGCTATAACATCCATAGCTCACTTTATTGTATTAAGTTATTGTACCAGGTAGATACCGTGCCAGGAGAATACAGTACTATATTCTCCACATGGTGTAAATATCAATTGATAAACCTACTTGGTATGATAACTTAATACAGTAAGGTGAGATGTGGTATTGCAGTTGGGTGCAGCTAAAACTTTGAAGGACAGCTAAGGAAAGAGCAGAAATCTCCAAGAATACAGAGTTCAAGTTGGATTCCAGTTTGTTTGTAGAGGCAAGTAAAACTGACATCTGATTTCATTGGGAAACAGGCCAAGCCAGGGGTCTGCCTTAGCTTAATTGGCTTTTGAATGGGATCTTTCTGTTTAATAGGTCCTGGGCAACCAGATCCATATGCATGTGACATCAGAAGAGTATGGTGTCCCTGTATCCAACTTGCTAATGTATGAATCCGTGTCCTCTGATATCCTCCAACGCTGGGTTTATCCAATGACTCCTGAGATGAACATCACTGATAATGAGAAGCAAAGTTGCACTCATTCCCGGCATAATATCTACCGGGGGGTGGAGGTGAGCCTGGGCCTTGATAGCGTGCTTGAAGAGAATGTCCTCATCGGGCAGGGGACCTCTGTTGGTAGAAAATGCTCCATATCCAACAGTGTCATTGGCTCCAACTGCAACATAGGTGAGTTCTGTGGATAAGGAGGTGTGGGTGGCTTAACTGTTTTTGGCTTGAAGTAGTAGGAGTTCTAATAAAAGGAACTGTAAATAACTCCCTTGTGATGAAAGGAGAGGGATGAGGGAAATGGAAGGCAGAATAATCCATCCTTGGTATGGTTCCTGATTCACTTTCATGAGTATAGGCTGGATACAAACCAGAGTGGTAGAAAGTATTGGGTGATCTGCCTTGGTTCAGGTTCAAACTACATAGAATATGGATTAAGGTAGTGGTTTAGGCGCAAACAACAAAGGATATTGAATGTATCCTAGTCAAATTTAAAATAGGATTGGGCTCCTCATATTTTTTTTTTAAAATAACGGCTATATGGGATGAGGGGGTGCTAATTTTGTCTCCATCAGGAGCCCATCTCGGTACAGGGGACCACTCTTTCACAGTTTGTTTCTGATATCAGGAAGGAACTTATCTGGGAGGTAAATACCTAGAGAAGAGGTTGCTGCATCTCTTCCTTCTAAAACTTGGAACTTCTGTCACTTGCATACAGCTTTGGTCATGACTGAGGAAGTTCACGCCTTAAACAAAGAGACTTTTCATGACTGTGTAATTTGAGTTTCTAATGAAAGTCAGGAAAGTGTCCTTGTCTGTTGGGATGTTATTCTGTGTTGTTCACTAAAGCCTGGTTTCATTTTCTGTTCAGTTTTTGTGTGTGTGTATGTGTGTGTGTGTGTTGGCCTTGGTTTAGACTCCAGAGTTTACTCTATGTAAAAGGCTTAGTAGTACTCCAGATTAAACAGAAGCCTAATGTATTAGGTTTGAAATGGATTTAAACATTTGGAAGGGATATGTGGTTTAGGTCATCTAGAACTTTATCACTTGAGAGTGCATTATGTGCATGGGGAATGGCCTCTTTGCATATTCCTTGACACCAGAAGTTACATGCATGTGGGAATTTGTGGATGTCTGTGTGTGTTTGTATTAGCTTTTTAATGTATGATTACATTTTAATGTATAATTAAAAGTAGAAAAAGAAAGAAGGGAAGAGGAAGGGTACATAGAATAAGAAAGTGGGTTAAGTATTTGTATTAATGTAAACTGGCCATATTTCCAAAACACATTTTCTTCAAGCTGGTGTTTGTAAAATACTTATTCACGCATAACGAAAGCAGTGAGGCCTTCTGACCATTGAAAGATAGCTGGTGAACATTTTATCTTTCCATACTTGGAGTAGAAGCCTTTTGGCAATAATAAGAATATGCATGATCCAGCCACATTAAGCATTAAATTCCATGTCTCAAGGGTATAATTTTAGAGAAGACATATATCTATGAGTATAAAATATTTTTTCAATATAAAATTGACACATGTGTAACAGACCCAACCAAAAAAGATTAATTGCTGAACAGGCCCCCTTGTGATACAGGGGGTGGAGTGAGCACTGTGCTAACATTTGACACTTGGTGAGGTTTGGGTGCAAGATGTCAAATGGCTCTCCATATCTTCATTCTGAAAAGTGGTTCTGATAGGATTTGATCATGTATTTTAAACCCAAACGTTTGGATAAGCTGTCAACTTCAAGTGTTGATGAGCCTGCAGGAACAATTACAGGGTGCTCATACCTGCTAAAAAAACACTCATTTGAAAAGAACACTGGGGTCTACTTGGGGACTTGAGAGCTGAAGGCAAGTGGACTTTGTCAGTGGTTGGGGAAATGAGGGTCATTGTGAAGCTCAACCTCCTAATTGCCAGAAAGAGCATCACGGAAGCCTAAGATCAGCCTAGATCTACCCACTGGGTCAAGAAAAAGGACCTGCAGGATGTTGCTTATCTGTTCTCTGACAGAAGGAGCATCCAGCTGCTAGTTTCTGGATTGAAGAAGAGGAGCATATTCTCCAGCTACTGCCAGATGGCCCACCCATCCGTTTATGTACCAGAGAATAAAGGGCTGTTGGTGTCTGAGATAGTGTACTGTCGTGGTGTTTGTTATTTCAGTTTCCTGTTACTTTAAGCTGCCTCGAGAATAATCTGATGTAAGTATTCTAAGTGCAGTAATTAAGAGTATCATCTTCCCAACACTGATGCTAGCCATTGATCTGTAACAGCCTGTTAAATTCAGTAAAGAATCCAGGAGCTTGCCCTTTACAATATGTGGACGAGAGAAGAACAATGAATAGCAGGGCTGGAAATGGGAGAGTCAAGGTAATGGAGAAGCAAACTAGTGGAAGGTTAACATAGTTTAGGGAATAGATGTGCCACTGTGCACTGAATATCTACAGGGTTGAATTACAGATCATTTCTGCTACCTGATGTGTGTAATGTAAGATGACCATTATATTCCATGTGCTTTTGGTGATATTTGGCAGGTGATGAGGTCATTCTGGACAGGGCGTTTCTGTGGAATGGTGTGTGCGTAGAAGATGGTGTAAAAATCCATCAGTCGATTGTTTGTGATGAGGCAGTGGTAAAGAAAGGGGTAACACTGAACCCGCACTGCGTCCTCACTTCCCAGGTGAGTTTGAGTAGTTTCACCTCTGCTTTTTGTATATTCTTTTTAGACCATTCCATGGGCAAGATGTTGTGCTTTCCCCTTCTCAGTTCAGATCACATGTCTACAGTAGATTGGTACGCAAAGCCCTGGGGCTAATTGCTAACTGAGGCTTGATTGCCCATCTGTAAAGCAGGGATAATGATAGCCTATCTCACAGTGGATCCTGGTAGTATCAAGATCTTAGAGTGTTTTGAATTTTAAAAAGCTGCATGTAAATGAAGGACAGCTGCAAGTCTTCCTGCACAGCAAGGGAGTGATGGCTAGAATGAGAAATTGCTGGCAGCCTTAACTACTTAATGGGTTTCTCCTGGTCTTTCATTTATTAGTTAGGTCATCGACCCACATGTGTGCTCTGGACTTCTGGGACTAGAGTTTGCAAATGTATTTAATTTTCTGGATGAGCCAGGGTACCAGACGGGTGTAATAGAAGCATTTCTTCATTTCTAGGTGGTGGTGGGCCCCAACATAATCCTTCCAGAAGGCACAGTCATCTCCCCCCATCCTACAGATGAGGAGGAGGAAGATGATGATGATGATCAGTTCAGTGATGATTCTGGCATGAACAAAGAAGAGAGCAGGGCAAAGCTAAAAGGTATGTGTACTTTTCTTTCTGGAGTTGCTGGGGAACAAGAGTGCTCCTTTACATTTTTCCTTAACTTTTGGCCGTGCTTCTAAAAGTTCTGTGTCTGAAATGTGCTGTATGTTGAAAAGTAGGAATTGCAGCAATTCTTTTTATTAAGTGACTGGTTAAAAATACCCATCCCTAAGAGAACAGTGAATGAGTCTTAGGAAAAAGTGGGTACAAGTGATTGATTGCCCGGGGGGGGAGGAGGGAGAACAGAACAGAAGGCTCGGGTTTTTGTCCTGTACAGTGTGTTGCAGTGGACAGTGTTTTAAAATTGATCCTGGGTTCAGATCTCAACTCAGTAATCATTCCTCAGCTTCTGTTTCTATTTTTTATTTTATTTTTATTTATTTTTTTGTGGGTTGCCACATTTTTATTTTTTTTTAAATATTTTTATTGACAATAAAAAACATGCAGACATAGGTAAAAAAAAATAAACAAGTATCACATACAGAAATAACAAATAGTAATATTAATATAAACCCCTCATTCTATATAAATCTCTTTCCAGTCCTTTTTCCAGATTTTGGCCACAAAGGACCTTCCTTTTCAATTTTAAACCCTTATCAATCTTATCATCCATTAATGCAGTCAACAAATCCATTTGAAACATTTCATATAATTTCAATATCCATTGATCCTGCGAATGTATCTCTTGACTTCTCCATTTGGGAAGCATAGACAATTCTTGCGGCCATCACCATATATAGAAAAATTTTTACCATATTGCTTCTGGTACTTTTGGTTAGCTCTCACAAACATATTCAACAAATATAACTCCGGAGTAAGTTTCAAATCAATTTCCAATATATTTTTAACTAAATTATGGATCCCCCCCCAATATTCCTTTACCCTCTACACTCCCACCACATATGATACATTGTTCCTAATTTCTCACCACATTTCCAACATCTATTACAATAACTGCTAAACATTCTGGCAATAGTTTGTGGTGAAATTTCCCCATGAATAACATTTTATAGAAATTTTCTCTCAAATTTACACTTCTCGTGAATTTTACATTTATATTTCAGGCCTTTCCCCATTCAGCTAACTCAATAAAATATCCCAGATCCCTTGATAATCATAAAATCCTTAATTGTTATCTTTGTTTTAATTTTAATAATCGTGATATATTTTCCCAATATGTATGCCGCCAATTAGGTATTTAATATCTAATTCTTTAAAGCTGTACCCTTCTCCGGGATTCCATCTTCCGCAATATCTTTCTTAAACATTTCATAAAGTATTCTATAATGTATCCAATTCCCTTTAAATCCCAATTCTTTCAATTCATCCAATGTTAACAATTCATCTTTACCCCCTTGTTTACACAGTATTTCTTCATACGTCAAACATTTCCTATTTGTAGTATATAGTTTTTTAAAAAAGGTTTTTGACCAAACCCATCTTGGCTTCTTTAAATAATTTTTTTTTGTAAATATTCCACACCTTCAATAAACTCTTTCTGATTATATTTTTATTAAATTCTTTATCTTCTAATGCTTTGTGGTACCATAAGTACCCATGCCAACCAAATTTATTAGATGCACCTTCCAGTGTTAATAACTTACATTTTTTTATTGATCCAATCCAGGATCCACTTCAAAGCACAAGATCTATAATATAATTTAAGATTGGGTAGCCCCAAAACCCCCTCTATCCTTGCTATCCTTTAAAAATTTTTTTCGTTAATCCTCGGGTTCTTCCCTAACCATAAGAAACTTTTAATTTTCTTAGACCACCCTTAGTAATTTTCTCATTTTCAATACTGGAATAGTCTGAAATATATACAATAACTTGGGGAGAACACTATCTTGATTACTGCAATACGTCCTAACAAAGAAAGTTTCAATTTTGACCATATGATTAATTTTTTTTTAATTCTTCCATATTGAGATATAATTATTACTCACCAAATCTAAATTTTTGCTTGTGAAAAAAATACCTAAATATTTAACTTTATGCCCAGTTTTATATTTGAAATTTTTTTAATTTCTTTTCCCCCTTTTTTCCATATTTTTAGTTAAAATCACTGATTTATTTCGATTCACTTTAAATACTGCTACCTCTCCAAATTCCTCTAAAATTTTAAATAATTTTGCTATACTTTTAATTGGGTCATTTAATATTAAAAGCAAATCGTAGCAAACGCTTTTAATTTATACATTTCCCCTTGAATTTGACATCCCTTTACCTCAGAGTCATCCCTAATTATTCTATTTAATATTTCTAAAGTCAGTATAAATAAGAGCGGGGGATGGACAACCTTGCCTAGTACCCTTTTCTATTAAAATTCTATTAGATTTTATCCCATTAACAATAATAAACGTGCTTTGTTTATTATATATAAATCTATCCAATTGATAAATTGCTTACCTAGATTAACTTTTTAATAACTTCTTTCATAAAATTCCAATTAAGA
The DNA here is from genome assembly GCA_948472985.1 of Iguana delicatissima. Lineage (NCBI taxonomy): Eukaryota > Metazoa > Chordata > Lepidosauria > Squamata > Iguanidae > Iguana > Iguana delicatissima. Next base: position 129,447 of record CAOKZL010000555.1, on the reverse strand, counting down.
TTGTCAAATGCCTTCTCGGCATCTATAAAGAGAAGAGCCAATTCCTTTGGGACATATTCATTTCTATTATATTCACTAATAACCTTAAATTCTCATTTATCTGTCGTTTGGCAAAAAACCAGTTTGGTCCTGATGTATCCATTCACTCAAAAAAATTTTTAATCGATTTGCCAGAATTATAGTAAATATTTTATTTTGAATTTAAAAAAAAATGGGTTAAAATTTATTCACGTCCAATTTATCTTTTCCTTTTTTCGGTATTAATACAATATTTCTTTTTTCCCATGAAGGTGGAATCACCAATATTCCTTCCTGATTAACCAATTCTAAAAAAGGTACCAACAGTTCATCTTCAAAAATTTTGTAGAATAAAGCCGTTAATCCATCTGTACCAGGAGCTTTCCCCCCAAATTTTTAAATTTTTTAATTGCAAAGCTTATCTCTTGAGATATATTTTTTTTTTTAACCCTTTCCTCATAATTTCAGTGATTTCGGGGATATTACCTTTTTCTAAAAAATTTTTTAAATTTTTTCCCAAATTTTTCCAGGGGCCCAAATTTTCTTTTGAATATAATTTCATAAAATAATTATGAAAATTAGAGATAATTTCATCTTGATCCATTTTATCGTCAACCCTAATCTGTGTTATATAACTTTTTTCCTTTTTCTTACGTAATTTATATGCTCCCTTTAGAAGCTTTATTACCGAATTCAAATTCTTTTTGCTTAACATAGTTAGATTTACGTTAATCTCTTCCAAATTCAACATGGTTATTTGGGTACGTATTACCTAATTTCCTTTTAATTTTTTTATTTGAGGGGTCCATCTTTAATTTTCTTCTTTCTCTTAAGAAGTAATTGTAATTTATCTTCTTTATCCCTTTTTTGCTTTTTATGTATATATTCTTTTTTTATCAAAATCCCTCTAATATATGCTTTCATAGCATCCCAGACCATCTCTATTTTAGTTCCTTTATGCAAATTATCAAGAAAATTTTTTTTAAATCCTCCTTAATGTCTTGTATAACTTTACTATCTCTTAATAAAAAATCATTAAGCCTCCAATTATAGCTTCTCTTCTTTGAGTAAACCTCATCAATAATGGAGAATGGGAGAAATTAATCTGGGCAGTATCCAAAAATTACTATTGAATTGGCCAAGCTTTTATTTTCCAAATCATATCAATCCGAAAACTTTGGTGATATGTTAGTAATATGTATAATCTTTTGATACCCCTGTTTTAAACGCCATACATCCACAAAATTCAATGTTTTAAGCCCTTTTTTTAAAATTATTGGGGAAGTTCCCATGTTTAACTCTAGTTTTTTTTAGTTTATTTTTGCTTTTGTCCAATTTATCATCAATGACCCCATTCCAATCTCCCATACAAATTATTTTCTGGTAATCTATTTGTATAATAAGTTCTAAAACCTTCTCATAAAAACCTTGTTGTTTTTCTAAGGGAGCATACAACCCAATTAATAATATTTTCTCATTATTCCAATTAATCTCAACAGCTATAATTTGGCCCTTATATCCTTATAGACTAAAGATTGAAATCTATTATTTAAAATATATTGCCACCCCTTTCTTTTTTGATTTTGATTACAGGCTGCATAACATACTCCTAATTTGTTATTCTGTAAATATTTTTTTTCCCCTCTAAAAATGGGTTTCCTGTATACATATTACCTCCGTTTTCTCTTCTTAAAAATTAAAAACCTTTTTTTCTTGATGGGCCATTCATTCCCTTAATATTCCATAACAATTGATAATTCCATGGTATTACACAATCTTATTATGTTTTTGTTGATTAATTCAAAAGAGAAAGAATAGTTTTATAAAGTGGTAACTTTTGTTGTAATGCTTTAACCCTTTCCCCTCCCCCTGTAAATGCACAATTTCTTTCGGTGGTAATGGCTTCGTTCTTAGATTTTAAAAAGTCAATTTTGTTTCTTTTTGGGAAAAAAATTTAATTGATTCCGGTTTTCCACCAGTGCTCTTCCTTGAAGTTTTTTCCCTTCACCAGATAACTGTCCCGTCTTGTTGTAAAAAGCTTAAAAAATCTTTGGCCTTTTCTAACGTTTAATCAGTATCTTTAAACTTGTAAGCAAATATTATTCCCCCCTTTTCTCGCCCACTTATATCGAATTTGTCTTTCACGTAGTGTCGTGTAAAACTTGATATTGTTTCCTTTTTGTGGACCTTGGGGGCAAAATTTTTTTTCCGATCCTTCCACTGTAATTCGATTAGAAAATTTGGTTGTATCACCAATCCCAACTCTTTTCTAATAAAATGTACTGCCCATCTCTCGGTAAGTGTTTTTTGTCGCGACCGTTAATTAACGCGATATAATTTACAGTTTTAAGATTAGTTTGCCTCTTCCCATAATGAATTGCAAAAATTGGGACCACCCTTTCAGATAAATTTTCACGGGGCTTTCCCTCATCCCCTTAGCTTCACACACTTTGTAGGGCAGTTATCTATATCCAATTTCAACTTAGATATCTTTTATCCACTTTTTTTTCAGTTATCTCTAGTTGTTGTTTGCCTTCTTAACTTTTGGGCTGAAAATTTCGTATTTTCTTATTTGAGTTATTTCCTTAGTTATATCCGTAATCTTATCTTTCATCTCCTTCAATTCATCAAAAATTTTTCTTTAAATTCCCCCAAAATTTTCCCTTGTATATCTTGATTTATTTTTTTTTTAACTCTCTCATAAATTCCTTCATTTCTAATCTTAAATCGTTCCCCAAAACTTTAACTTCCAAAAATTTTTTTAGTGGTGGGTTTTTCTTGTATATCTTCATGAATGCTTTTGCCGAGCTCCTTTTTTGTTCGTCGCCATTGCACTCATTAGCTTCAATACACCAACTATTTTCCAAGAAATCAAATAATAAAGTTTATCTTGAAATCCCAATTCCTCCAAAAGAATAATTTTAAGGTTTAAGATTTAATTTTAAAGTTTTTAATTTAAGGTTAATTTTAAAGTTTACAAAATTTACAGATTATTTACTTTAACGCCTAACTTGCAATCTAAGTATTATAATGTCTAACTTTAAATAACATTAAAGAAGCCCCATTAGCCTGAAAGAGGGGGAGTGAGGGAGGAAGGAAGATTGGGTACCGGGATTTAAAGGGAAGGGGGGGAGCAGGCAGCTAAAGCCTGGCTCCTGGAAAGAACTACATCGCGGAGCCCCTCCCTTAAAGAAGCCAAAGATAGTTTTTGGGAAGTCCCCTCGCAGATGAAAGCCATCTTGAGTTGGATTCTGGAGCTGAATAGTGAGAGAAGCGGAGAGAAGTGGAGGAGCGGTAAAGCTAAAAGCTAAAACCTGGATAATGACCGGCTTGGGAGGATATAGGCAGCTGAGGCAATTTGTTTTTCAAAGAACTCTGTTCTTTTGCCTGAACTCTGCCTGAATTACCACAGAAACCTTAACTGAAACCTTAAGCGATTGAGGAAGAGTTGACTTCTGACATGGATTATGGGAATCAAGAGGTAGTTTGCTGACACTTGCAGTTGCTGTTGTCTAATGACAATCAATTATAAGGATTTGATCTGAATGGCTTAAACGATCCTGTTTTTTTCAAAGGAAGGTCGAGCTTAATTGCAAACTTTAATTTCTGTTTCTACATTTTTAAAATGCAAGTAATTCCTTACTTACTGGAGCTCATATCTCATTTTTTGGTGGTGACAGCAGTGGCTGTCTTTCAGTAAGATGTAGCTTACTGCTAGAGGTGAATAGTCTTGGGGAAATGTGTTTCTGGGAGGGGAAATTATAGAAATGTTGAGGTAGTTTTCACCTTATAATAAGCAAAGGACTAAAATAAGAAGGGATGGATGAATTAGAGCCACATGTAATATCAAAGCACTCTAGAACCAAGGGTTTTTTTTATTTCTTTGAATGGCTTTATTAATGTGTATTTTTACTGGGCCATTTTCTTTCTTAAGAAGGGGAAAAAATTGTTTTGTTTTTAAAGAATGTGGCTTGTGAAATTATGGCCTGCTTCCTCTTAGTGATATATGCAAGCGTAAATCCACTGTACAGCTGCATATGTCCTTTGGGGGGGGGGTCATTGTAGAGACTGGTATTCTCTTCCAACACAATGGCCAAAGTCCTTCCTGACTCATAGTTTTACTGTGATAGCTGCCCTCCACAGCCATTTGAAAAGAAAACCCTCATTGAAAGCATTAGATAGAGGCAATCAGCTTTAACTGCCTACTCTTGAAGAGAACTGCAGCAAAAAAAAAAACATTAAAAAAATTAACAGTTAAGAATGCAAGATAAAAATGTGAAGTATGATCAAAATTTATACTGTCACACATGCAATATTGAGTAGGTCTTCCCTTTTCTGCAGAACTGTCTGTTGGTTGGCTCTGTGTCCTACCTGTTTTAGACTTGGACATATGATTTTTCAAATGGTTGAAACCAAGCTAACATTGCCTCCTTTTTCTAGGTTACAACATTGCAGAAGTCGGCTTGGAAGGCAAAGGTTATCTCTGGAAAACTGGCAGAGAGAATGATGTGGATCAAGAAGAGCAAACACAGAGTCTTTGGGGTAAGGAAAAAGGGATCTTGTATGGATGAGATCAAGCCAGTTGGCACTCTGTTGACAGTAATGCCAGTGTGGAGAAGGATGTTACTGTATTTGCCCATGTATAATCATAGAATCATAGAAATGTAGAGTTGGAAGAGACCACACGGGCCATCCAGTCCAACCCCCTGCTATGCAGGAACACCCTCAAAGCATTCCCGACAGATGGCCATCTAGCCTCTGCTTAAAAACCTCCAAGAAAGGAGACTCCACTACACTCCAAGGCAGCATATTCCACTGCCGGACAGCCCTGACTGTCAGGAAGTTCTTCCTGAGGTTCAGGTGGAATCTCCTTTCCTGCAGCTTGAATCCATTGCTCCTTGTCCTGGTCTCTGGAGCAGTGGAAAACAAGCCCTCTCCTTCCTCTACATGGCATCCCTTCAAGTATTTAAACGTGGCTATCATGTCCCCTCTTAACCTTCTCTTCTGCAGACTAAACATGTCTTCCAGGCCTCTCACCATTTTGGTCGCCCTCCTCTGGACTTGCTCCAGCTTGACCATGTCCTTCTTGAATTGGGGTGCCCAGAACTGGACACAGTATTCAAGATGAGGTCTAACCAAAGCAGAGTAGAGTGGTACCAGTACCTCCCTTGATCTAGACACCATACTCCTATTGATGCAGCCGAGAATTGCATTGGCTATCTTGGCTGCCGCATCACAGATGCACTTTTCCCCCCTAAAAAACCCCCTCTGAAAATGGGGTGCATCTTATATTCCAGGGTGCCTTATACACTGGCAAATCAGGTAACACTAAATGCATAGGGAAGGAAAAGGAGTGAAAGAAGGTCTCCCTGTTCAGGCAAAACAGAAATGGAGGCAGGAGAGAAGGCTGGAGCAGCACTCTTTTCATTCCCCTCCTTTCCTTTGCCTTTTGCCTTGCCAAGGTAATTAATTTTTTTTTCCTGAAAAATATCCCTTGAAAAGTGGGATGTGTCTTATATGCTGGTGCATCTAATACGCCAGCAAATACAGTAGTGTGTGGCCCTGCCCACCAACAACTTGATAGTTTCCTTTGGATTGAATGGATGATGTGCCAGAACACAAATAAGGCAGTGGATTTTCTTAGCCATGCACATTGTAGCCATGTCCTTGGGTTAAGGCTATTTCAGTTTGACACAAAATACATCCTGATACACTAAGAAAGATATAGGCAGTGCCCAAAATGTAGGAGGCTATATTGGTGCATTTTCTGTGAAGAATCTAGATTTCCAAGAAATAACTTCCTACCCTGCAAGCTGTTGTGCAATCCAATGTCAGTTAAGAGTGTGCTGTTTAGCGTCCTTCCTTACAATTGAATAAGGGTATTTTAAACAGTCATTCACACTATACAGAAACACAAAAGCAGCAGATGATGGAATAAAATACTCTTTCCTAGATTGTATCCTAGAGATGCTGCCAAGATGTGTGGACAAAGCTGAACTTGGGATCTTCCATGTTGTTTTTTTCCTCCATCTACATTAGGCCCCATTTTAAGTGAAGAGGAAGAAAGCGAGTCAGAAAGCGACATGAGTCTGGGGTCTGAGCAGCCAGACAGTCGGACAGCTTCCCCAGTTGGATGACATCAAAGGTAATCACCTTTTGCTTTTGAGACACAAAATTAAAACTTCCTGCACTGCACTGTGGGGAAACAAATCTGTGGAATCAAAAATTCCAGTTTGACCACTTGATGTTCCACTCTTGGAAAATGAAGTCTGCTGTGGATGCTGGCTTTTAGCGTGTGTGCTGTCATTCTCAGTATTTGAGCTAATGGATCTGCTTTTCCCTTGACTACAGTTTTCCAGAATGAGGTGCTGGGAACTCTACAGAGGGGTGAAGAGGAAAACATCTCCTGTGATAACCTGGTCTTGGAGATTAATTCTCTTAAGTAAGATAACATCTGTCAGATTTTCTGAATTTAGCACCAGTTCTCCTCTTACATGCATCAATAATGATCATTGGAAGTGATTTTGTAAAACTATAATATACCATGGAATCATCAAAGAGAGAACTCAGATTCTTCTGCAAACGCTTACAGGGATATATTGAATCATATTAAACATTTTCTAAATTTGGCGAGCTGTATTGAACAACTTAAGAATTCTTTGGGATTTTTCAGACAAACATGTCACATTCCACTTAGTAAGAATGACCCAGCACCATCAAAAATAAGTTGCATAGTATTTACAGTACTGTGTGTTTGGCATACACATATCAATTAGTTGTGTAGGTCTTCTACATTTAGATAAAATCTAGATTTTGCCCATCCCAAATCCCGTTTTTTAAATAGTCACTGAGTGAAGACAGCAACATTAGTAAGTGTTGGAAAATGGCCCAGTGCTACATGGTCTTTATGGCACTTCATGTAAGTAGACATGAAGGCTGTGGAAACTATAAATGCCGAAACCTTTAAAAGACACTGCTTGTGTCTTTCCAAACATGTCCCCTATCTGAAAGCGTACTCCTTTATTTAAAGAAAAATTATTAGGATAATCTGCTTGTTTTCCAATTCTGTAGTGGTCTTCTGTGTAAAATTTCACATAGTGGGCCATCTGTCAGTCCACAGTTTTTCACCTTTTGCACAAAGACTTTGGCTTAGTTCAGCCTTTCTCAATCATTTTACCCTAAAGTAATTTTTTCACATCTTAGGGAACCCTGCATAAAAATTGTATCTGTAGCTCAAAAAAATGTTTTTTTTTTCCTAATCACAGTCTCTGAAGGAATTCATAGTGAGCTCTTGCAGACCCCTGGTTGAGAAATCCTGGCTTAGCCACTTAATCATCATCTCCAGTTATAATACAGTCCAGCTTTATGTAATTTGTAAATGAATCAGTTTACATTCTTACTTTGTTTTTCTTGACCTTGCATTTCCTCCTTCTTGTTCCCTATGGACAAAACTTAAATTGCAAACTGCTTCTGGGGACAAGGCATATTGGATTTATGGAGAGTGGTGCTGCTTAGGAAAGTATGTAAAGCACCACCAGAACATAGCAAGCTGCCTTGGGAATCTTGCTGAAGGATAGTTTGTAAGTCCATGAATTTGTACAGTGCTAGATTGTTGGTTTACCTAGGTCAGCATGGCCTATACTGATAACGGTGACTCCAGACTATAGGGTAGGACTGCCTCTCCGTTGTGTTAGGGTGGATAAATAAACCATGCCTTCATTGTATCCCCAGGTGGACATGGAGCTGGATTAAACCCTAAACACAAAGTAGGAAGAGTAAATGTACAAGTATGTGAAATGTAAATGTAAAAATAAAAGAGTAAAAGAAAACATACTCACACATAACTTTGGTCAAAGGATCCATCCAAATATCACTACTGACAGTAGTGACAAGGAAGGATAATTTTATTCTTTCACACTTCCCTTTTTATACCATGTTTATGTTTATATTAAAGAATGCTTACATAAAAGATTCAGCATCAGCAAAGTTACTGACCCTTAACTTCCCGAGTCTACATGACCCTGTCAATATCCTCGGTCATCTCCAAAGACATCTCTGACATTTCAAGAGTCCTTCGTTTGTACAGTTTACGCTTCAAGCATCCTTCGCTTGTACATACTGATACAGAAAAAAATGTATGAGGCAGAGCAAACAATTATAAGGCAAAGATTATTTGATGAGCCACGAGTGTCTAAAACCAATTAATAACATAGCTAACACATCAGTTCTATAGCTGATTACCAAGCATTAACATTTTAAGCCTAACAGTTGTAGCTGGACATACCAGGTGTTGGGAATAGGACCCTGTACCTCCAGAGCAATTTGATTTTAAACTTCAAAAAAAGATTCCACCTAAATCCAGGAAGAACAGCCTATGGTTAGAGCTGTTTGACAGTAGAATTGACTGTTTCCCCGGGGTGGTGGAATATCTTCCTTCAGCGGTCTTTAAATAAAGGTTGGATGGCTGTCTTTCAGGATTGCTTTAGCTGTGTATTCCCGCATGGCAGGGGGTTGGGCTGGCCCCTGTAAAACAGGCATGGTTCCCCATCCTTATTTCTTAGACTGAAGGAATGAGGGTCCTTGCCACTTAGATTCTGTCTGGGGTAACTTTTCTCACCTTCTGGTCATCCAGCTTATGATAGTGGTTTAATGAGATGGGCCAAGTTAACACCAACACTCCATTTAAAAAAAATTCAGAAAATTGGGATTCCAGGATATTTACATGGAAATGAACATACTCTTTCGGTACTATTTTAGGTTGTTTATTATAAACATCAATTTAGGTAGATAGGAATATTCTTCCCCTCAGAATGTGACTCCAGAATTAGTTGACAAGTGGTAGAGACCCTCAGGCCTTCAGTATAAGAGGTGGTGGGGAGCCACTTCCCCGTATGTAATTGTAGTTGATTATTTTTATTAACGGATGTTGCTTAATATATATTTAGAAAAGATAGCTGATGGAATAGGGAAAATTAGAGCCAAATCCAGAATAGAACAGAATAGAATAGATCACTGAAATCCATGGGACTTAGGTTAGTCATGACTAATGTTCCTTTCTTTTTGTTGTGTCTACTCTGGGTAGCACTTAGCCCTAGATGTTTTCCAATAGACATGAAGACTAAGAATATCCTCTAATACTTCATTGTGTTTTTCTTTGCGTTACAGATATGCCTATAATATTGGCTTGAAAGAAGTGATGGAGGTGCTCAGCAAAGTGGTTCTGGAATTCCCATTACAGCAAATAAATGCAGAAAAGGATCCCAAACGCTATTGCATGCTCATAATTCCTGTGAGTTTCTTTCCTTCTTTTGATCAGAAGAAATGTGCATTGTGTATTGCCCTCTCTAGACCTTTTGAGACTGCAGCTTCCACTGTGATTGACCATTGGTTATACTGGTTAGGACTGATGGGAGTTCCAGTCCAACATGGGAAGAACCATATATTCCTTACCACTGGTTTAGTAATTTACCTGCTTGTTCAGAAGAAGACTGCATTTGCTGCTCCAGAGGTACAGGCTTGAGCCAGCCAGCTCTCTGATGATATTTTTTGAGTTTTCTGAGTTGGCATTTTGGATTGTAAACGCTTTCTTATTTTAACTGAAATATTTTAAAGCTGCCTTTCAGGGCTATACCATTACAAAGCAGATTATGAAAAAAGAGAGAAAGAGAAGAAAGAAAACTAGGAGATACAAAAAGTAGCCACATAGAAAGCATTTAGTCTATTTTATGGAAGATGGAGCAAGCCTGTTTTCTCCTACCCCAGAGAATAGGACACGGAGCAATGGCTTCAAACTTCAAGTAAAGAGATTCCATCTAAACATTAGGAAGAACTTCCTGATGGTAAGAGCATTTCAAATGTGGAATGCTCTGTCTCAGAGTGTGGTGGAGTCTCCTTCTTTGGAGGTTTTTAAACAGAGGTTGGATGGCCATCTGTCAGGAATGCTTTGATGGTATATTCCTGCATTGGATTTGGGGGTTGGATTTGTTGTCCCTTGTGGTCTCTTCCAATTCTGTGATTCTTTGACTATTTATGAAGCTGTTTTGAATGCACAATCCCATTACAAATTCACTTGAGGGCAGCAATAAATCCAAAGGGATCTGCTTGTCTAAATGCCTGCAGAGAACGAGCTAGGCACACATCTGTCAGAAGGAGGTTGTACAGTTTTGGGGCCAGTGCTGAGAAGGTAACAGACAGGTAACTGCATCTGCCCCTTTCCATAAGTTACCCACTTACAGCTAGTCTGCCACATCAGAAAAGTCCCTGATATATGAAGTCAAATTGTCCAGGTGTGCTATTTGGCTGGGTATTGAAGAGCAATATTTACCTGTCCTGAAACAAAAGGAGACAGGACTTCAGGAAGCAGTGTGGCTTTTGCCTTATTGCTGCAACATGCTTGCCATGAATTTTTAGCTTTACAGTAAGCTCTCCACTTTTGCAGTGGCTAGGGGCACAAGACCCATGAAAGTGGGAAAAAAAGCAAATGAAAATAAAATAAAAATCATGAGTGCTATTTTTCTTAACTGAAAACATTTCTCTGGGAATCTCTGGGTCTTCCAGCATGATTCTGGACCATAGAAACGCACTGGACCATAGAATCGCACTGGAGGGCCTAGTGATTACCAAGAGAACCTATTTTTTCTGTGGCTGGGGCAAATAGGGTAAGAATTTTTTTAAATAAATAAAAATAATCAACAAATAATCAAATCTACAAGTGCTTAACTTGTGAACGTGGAACACAACTGTACATGGTTTTGTCTTGCATTGCTGTGTGTGTTGTATTGTCAGTGCCCACTTGGTATTGTAGAACAGATGTCCTGCTTAGAACATACATTGCTCTTTAGGAGCTGATGGTTCCAAAAAGCTGGACCTTGCACCTTCCTCCTTTACCCCACTCTACTGAGTCCATATAACTCCTGTATCTGCATCCTGGAAGAACTCATCAATTGCTCTTTGGCTTCCATGCCATGCTTTTTCTTTCTCTTCCAATCCCAGCTTGTGCCATCTTTGTCCTGTTCTTCCTTTAAGTAACTCCAAGTGATGAACATAGTATACAATAAACATTTGTGATTGTTGATGTTGAGGGAGAGACCTATAGTTACCTGTTGAGCTTAGGTGTAGATTTGATCTTTCCAGACTCTCGTCTGGCACTCTGATCACTACATAGCACTGGGTAGAAAGGGAAAGAAGCCTCTTGAATCTCAGGGTGAATATGTATACTACAGGGCTTATTAATGCCTTTTTCTCTCCATGCAAACAGGCTCATGGGACATTACATGGCCGTAGCTAGCCTTGAGGGGAAGCTTTCTTGGCCAATGTCCACTTAGCCTTTCCAAAAAAAACAAACAAAACAAAACTAAAAGACTCCAAGGAAGAAGATTGCTCAACAGCTTTGGGCATCTTGCAGCCTGTAGTTGTTCACAGATTTAAAACCCTAGTATATGTGCCTGGGGAGAGAGCATTCAGTGTCACAGATGAAACTTTTTAAGAATAGGAACATTTCAGGGTTCTTTCTAACTGGATGGAGAAACCAGGAAAGCTAAAAGAATGTCTTGTAAAAGGAAGCCAGAGGTCTTGAGGGGAGGGGAACCTGGCACATCCTGAATTGCCTTGATCATGGGTTCACCATGCCTTCACTGCATGGGATCTTTCATTTTTTAAACAAAGTCCACAAAACTCTTCCCAGGCTTGGCATCAGCCTCAGAGGAAGGCAAAACTCTGAACATATTTTCTAAAAAAAAAAAAAGTGTTAGGGTTAGCTTTATGGTTACCATAAGTCAGAAACATCTTGAAGGTATGTAACAACAAATTTATTTCCCCTAACTTACATGTAAGCTTCCTGAGAGAATCTTGCCTCCCTATAATGTTGAGAGTCTGCAGGAGGAGGCTTTCTCTTGGTCCCTTTTCCCAAGCTCACTTCGCTAGGACCAGGGAGAGAGCCTTCTCAGTGGCTGCTCTCATCCTCTGGAGCTCCCTTCCATGGAAGGCTAACCTGCCCACCCCTCCCCGCTGGGTTTCTTTTGCCGACAGGCAACGGCCTTTTTGTTTAAAGCAGGGTTTTAATGTATAATCAGGGAATCTTTTACTGTGGTATTTTATTTATCTTTTTAACTTCTGTATGTTTTTAAATGATTTTACATTGTTTTATGTGGGGGTTTGAATTGTTTTCAAAATTTCATTGTTTAGGATATTTTTCCTTTACTTTTTCTGGAAGCCACCTTGTAGGACCCCACTCTAGACAAAAGGTGGCATATAAATGAAATAAATTTTAAAAATTAAAATGTCTCACTGATACTGCGCATATGATACTCATTGTATTCTGAAATGAGATTGTGTGGCATATTAAGCCATGCTTCTCAGTGTTGGCACCTACAGAATAGTCTCTTCACGTAGAACAGCCAAGACCTTGTTCCACTTTCCTTTTCATTGAAGAACCAATTTCAGTGTCTTCCTGCTTCTTTTGTCCTCATAATTCTTTCAATATTTAATAGTGTTGAGTGTTTCTGTTGGCATAATGTTTCTCGTATCTGACTGGATTTATTTTACATCTTGCATATTCCTTGTACAGTGAGAGATTAGTTGTTTTAAATTCTCCTTTTTGGTATGTCTAAAACAAGGGGTGCTGCTTAGAAATTGCTGTTCAAGTCCTGCCTTCTAAAAGATACCGCCAGAAAGGCATGCATCATCTTTTAGAAATGGGCCAGTTCAATGGGTCCAGGCCTACTGGGCTGCCAAAAATGCAAATAATTTCTAGAATAAAATAAAATCTAGAAACAGGAAAATGGCCAAAATCTACTTCTAGTTTTGAAAAGAAGTTACTTTTTATGTTAAACAGTGCAGAGCGCCCTGAAACCTATTTAAAAAGGAAATTTGGTGCTGGAAGCTTCCTTTAAATAGCAACCAGTCTGGAGCCCACTGTGAAGAAATGTGTAGCTTGAAATTGTATTATTTTTAATCTTATCAATTGTGAATTTGCTATGGCACTGATGAAAGATCCAACCATTGCTTTGCCAAAATAATTCCAGTTTTTTTGGCTCAAAACAGATATTTCTAGAAGGAGCTGGACTTTACATTGTAAGTGCATAAAATATGATAGAGAGGGTATGCTAGCTTTAATGCTTCCCTGTAATTTTGACAATGTCACGATCAGGATTTTCCGCCAGCACATCTGGATCAAATTCTCCAGTAGTAAGACATGTTTGGCTAAGTGGCTGCCTTTTTGTTTCCCCTCCTCCTCCCTCCCTATTCCTTCTCTTAACAGTTACTGAAAAATTGGGCTCCAGTCTTCAAGAATTACATAAAGCGGGCATCAGACCATTTGGATGCCTTGCACACCATTGAAGAGTTCTTCCTGGAACATGAGAGCCTGCGCGTGTCCATGGCTGAAGTAAGTTTCCACAGCAGTTGGAAGGGTTTTGTGCATCTGTCTCCGGCACAGAGGTAGATGGCTGAATTATGGGTTGTTTTCTGAAGCAGTGCTTCAGTGTTCCTTATCAGGAAGGGCAGTGCCCATGTGGCTGTCAGCAGGAGTTGATTAAGAAGCTGTTGGCCGATCATGGAAAGGGCTTTGTTTCTGCGGCCAAGGCTCTGAGTCAGCGCAGTTGATGTGTGACTGCTGCTGTCTGCAGCTTATAGGAAAGGAACGTTTCCAAGACAGGCAAAGTCTTGATTTGCAGTAAGAATGCGCCAGCTGTAAAACCAGTTCACAAAACAGTTTCAAAACGAAACCTGGAAATCTGAGTTCTTCTTCGTGGTCTCTGTGCCTCATACATTAGGAGCTTCCACGCCTGCGTGGTAGTGTTCGGAAGATTCTAGAGCTTAGTAGCTTGGCGGGAACCCCTCCCCCATGCCTGTACTGAGCATGCTCAGCCCACCGAGCAACGTTCGCTCCTCAGTTCTTTTTCGTCCACCTTAGCGAACGGAAGATTCTTAGCTTTGCAGCTGCCTATTATAGCAATATATAATATAGCAATAGCATTTATTTCTATACCGCCTATCAACTAGTGTTATCTAAGCGGTTTACAATGTATTTTAGCTAATTGCCCCCAACAAGCTGGGTACTCATTTTACCGACCTGCGAAAGGATGGCAGGCTGAGTCAACCTTGGAGCCTGGCAGGATCGAACTCACAACCTTGTGGTTGCAGTACTGGCATGTAACCACTGCGCCACCAGGGCTCCTCTTTCGGCTTTCGGCTTGTGTTTTTGGCTTTCTCTTCAAACCCCCCCCTTTTTTTCCCTTTTTCCATCTGCTCTTCGATTGCCTTTTATGTCTACCCCCTTCTAACTCTTGCGTCCTTTTGAACACAAGGTCGGACTACCCCTTCTTTTTCCTGAGGGAAACCCCTTCTTTTTCCTGAGGGAAACCCTAAACGTATTAGCCTGTGCTGTGTTGTGGCCTTCGGCCTGGAGAAACCTCACTACCAGGAGCCAATAATGTTTTCTTGACGCGCCCAGCGGCCACGCCCTCCTTGGTACCGGATGCTGGCACCGGGTTCATTACTGTTTCTGAGGCCCCATTCGGGCGCGGCATTCTCTAATGGGCTCAGGTAGCCGAATCCTCCAGGACGTTTTCACCACCCAGCGCAAACGGCCTCCTTCCCATGGCACCCGAAAGGAGACGGGGAAGAAGTAAAACGTGCGGCTGAGAGAATGGACCCTCCAGAGATCCTTGAGGACCAAACCTTACCCTCGCTGCCTCAGTTTTCCTGCTCGGTTACCCTGAAAGGATGGACCGCCCAGAGGATGAGGACAAGACCACCGGCTCGGCACGCCTTCAGACCCACCTGTGCTCGCTGCCGCGGTCTCTCCGCTCGCCCATCCTTAGGGGATGGTTCCGCTCGGAGAACAATGATCAGACCGCTGGCTTGGCCGCGCCTTCAGGCCCGCCTACACTCGCTGCCGCGGTCTCTCCGCTCGCCCACCCTTAGGGGATGGTGCTGCCTGGAGAACAAAGATCAGACCGCTGGCTTGGCCGCGCCTTCGGGCCTGCCTACGCTCGCTGCCGCGGTCTCTCCGCTCGCCCACCCTTAGGGGATGGTGCTGCCCGGAGAACAAAGATCAGACCGCTGGCTTGGCCGCGCCTTCGGGCCTGCCTACGCTCGCTGCCGCGGTCTCTCCGCTCGCCCACCCTTAGGGGATGGTGCTGCCCGGAGAACAAAGATCAGACCGCTGGCTTGGCCGCGCCTTCGGGCTCGCCTATGCTCGCTGCCGCGCTGTCTCCGCTCGGTCTCCCTGAGGGGATGCATCGCCCAGAGGATGGGGACAAGACTGCTGACTTAGCTATGCCTTCGGGTTAGCCTAGCCTCACTGCCTCAGTCCCTCCGCTTGGTCACCCTGAGGGGATGAACCATCCGGAGGTCAAGGACCAGACCACCGCCTCGGCAGTCCCCTCTTTTTCGGGCCAGCCTATCCTTACTGCTGCGGTATTCCCACCCGGTCACCCTGAAGGGTTGGACCGCCCAGAGGATAAGGTCCAGATCTCAGGCTGCGCTGCACCTTCAATGCTAACCTAAACTTGCTGCCGTGGTGTCTCTGCCGGTCACTCTCAGAGGATAGACTGCCGGGAGGATGGTAACAGTCAGTCACCGCAGCTGTGGAAGACCCGTTTGGAGTGGGCCCTCTCTCTCTCTCTCTCTCTCAGCCACCGAGGGCCCTTCTCGTGCACATGTGGCCGGGAACACCTTTACCGGGAGCAACGGGTGTCGTATCATTCCTATTCACCCACATATAGGGCTCAGTCCCACCCCAACCTGAGGCACTGGTCGGTAATTGCATTGTTGCTACCTTTTCAGCCACCAACGTCTCTCCGCCTCCGGCTGCTCCACCAGTCCCGTCCGTGGCACCGATGATGGTCCCCCGACCATGCCTATGACTTCATAGGCCCAGCAACCATAACCAAATTGTTATCCAAGTCTGGCTGACTCCTTACAAATCTCAACCCTATCTTTCGAGAATGTGTCACACCCGGCTCCATCTATCCGGGACCCGGTGTCCGTGTGCATTGCTCTGCCTCCCATAGGAACCCCCCTAGACAGGTTCTATCCTTTTCTGAGTGCCACACAATTCTTAATGAATCAGGGACACTCGATAACCAATACGTCATGTCGGCTACTCGTTCTGCAGAGGTGCCACTCCTGCTCCAGCGCCTTGCGCAGCTGAGATCCAAATCTCCAGGAGGAAAGCCGCAGACGCATTGAAGACTACCCATTGATGGCCTGGGTCTACTCCATGCCACTAGTTAGGGCCGCCCCACGGCAGACAGATGCGCGACTCAGATCATCGAGCCTGCAAACTGACATCGGGGAAGGATCGAGGACCTCCTCTTTGATGGCCAGGGGCTGTTTAATGCCGCATCGCATAGGCGATGTACCATCCACTCAAGGGTCGCCTGGCTGACAGGAACTGTGCCACAGGTCGTCGTCCTCGACCTCTCAACCTCGGTCGCCTCGCTTGACCCCCTCCCCGCCGTCTACTCTCTTCGGAGACCTCAATCTTCTTCTGCGAAGAAGTCCTCGTCTGGGACGAAGTCCCTTTCTTGTCCTCCTCCGCAGGTCACCCCATGTCACCTCAGACTCGGGCAATCTCCCCATCGTCCATCTTGCCTATGCTGCAGCACGGCTCTGCCGGAACAGGTCCAATCCCTGCTTTAAGAGGAGCATTCGAGAAACTTCTGTCCTCGCCCAGTACCACTGGCCTCTTCTCTAGCGCAGACGATACCAATGGTTCGCAGTCGACTATAGCTATTATCAGTACAGGGTGTTACCATTCATACTCTCTACCGCCCCAGGGTCTTCACCAAATGCATGGCCCTGGTGGTATCATGCCTGCAGGCGAAGGAGGTCTCGATCTACCCCTACCTAGACGACTGGTTGATGCTGGCATCCTGCGGACAAGAACTCTACAATGACACCCACCGGATGCCCTCCATTCTGTCCTGTCTTGGTCGGGCTGCGTTCGTGGTCTTTCAACGCCCTGACGCTATCAGCGAGGAGAACCCACCAACTCCTCGGGTACAGGGCCTTGACTTCTGCCGTGACTTGCAGTCTAGGCTCTGAATACCTCCGCGAGTCCGTCAATCCCTGCTTTGGTGACGGTCTTACAACTATCTCCTGTCAGGGATGCCTTCTCGGAGCCATGTTCATGGCTCACGGTGACAACCGATGTGCCCTTTCGGATAGAGAGGCCACTGTAGTGGCCTTAGAGTCCAAGGCACTGCCCTCGAACTACACGTCATCTGGAAAACTCTGAGGGCATTTCGCCACTTCGTTATGGGTCGTACGGTGTTGATCTTGACAGGCAACATGACGTCACATTGTTATGTCAACACGCAAGGAGGGACTCATTCCATGCCCTCCTCAGCCTACACAGCAACCTCTGCAACTGGTGTGTCCTGCTTCAAATCCATCTGGTATCAGGGCACCTGGCTGGGCAGGAAAACACCACAGCGGACGCCCTCTGCAGGGAGCGGTCCCTCTCGACAAAACGTCCAGGATGGTACAAGACCAGTGGCGGACCGACGATTGACCCCTTCGCCACCAACAAGGACGTGAAGTGTCACTGGTACTGCTCCAGGGCCGGCCGCAGTCATGATTCCAGCAGCAACGCTTCCAGTTTCGGGTGCAATGATGGTTTCCTCTATACGTTCTCCCCATTTCTTTTTTGGCCCAGTGGTCCCCAAGCTCCTCGTGGACCGGGCCGATGCTGCATTCACTGGTCTGGCCCTGTGCTCAAGGCTGTTCGCGGTCGGATCCTCCGTTTTTCCCACCACGCCGGACCTACTCTTGCACTCCAACAGCCTCATCCTCCATCCGGACCTGCCGCTCCTGCCCCTCCGTGCCAGGGGGATATTGCCCTAGACGAGTCCGTCATCGGCAACATCTTGAACGCAGCCAGGAAGGAGCCGACACGCCGCAGTTACCACTACAAGTGGCGGCGCTTCATTGCCTTTGCTGAGGAACGATGATAGCCAGTATTGCCTGCCAACCTGCCTACCGTGCTCCATTTCCTCCTGCACCTCTGGCAGCAGGGCTCGGCCTTCCTGTTGCTGAAGGCCCGCCTTGCCGCCATCGTGGCATACCAACTGCCATGATTCCCATTGGCGGCTCTCTCCCTTCACGGTACCGTGAAGCAGTTTTCTTTTTTCTCTGGGGCCTGCAACACCTTTACCCACTGGTATTGCCGCTGCTACCACTGTGGATCACAGGCTGCTCACCATGAAAACTGCCTTCTTGATGGCTGTCACCTCTGCCAGTCGGGCGTGAGGGCTGGCAGCCCTACGATGCGACGAACCGTACCTGGTTCTTCACGGGGACAAGGTGGTCCTCCAGCCTGACTTTTCATTCAGTCAAGACATCATCTTGCCCACCTTTTACCCGGACCCAACTACACCTTTGGAGAGATCCCTTGACTCCTTGGATGTTCGTCGGGCCTTGCCCTTCTACCAGGACAGGACTGCCTCTTTCAGACAGGCCCCGCACCTATTGTGTGCCATGACCGGCGTTGGGGAGGCCACGAGGTATCCACCCAGTGCTTCTCGAAATGGGTAGCCCAGACTATCCACCTGGCGTACAAGCTTGCCAAGAAGCCCCCGCCAGACTTCTTTGGGCTCATTCCTCCAGTCCCGTGACAACATCTGCAGCCCTCCTACGAAGAGTCAGCCTGCAGGACTCTGCCAAGTGGCAACCTGGTCCCAGCCATCGACCTTTGTGCGCTACTACAGGCTCGACTGCCGGTCCCAGAAGGATGCTCGTTTTGGACGTGCTCTTCTCACTTCCGTTCTTTAGGGCCTGACCCACCGTCCTACTTGTAAGCTACACAGTCTCCTAATGTATGAGGCACAGAGACCACGAAGAAGAAGAACAGGTTGCTTACCTGTAACTGTGGTTCTTCGAGTGGTCATCTGTGCCCTCATACATCCACGCCCTGCCTTCCCCTCTTTCTGAGGCCCTTATTGGCGGACTACAGAACTGAGGAGCGACCGTTGCTTGGCAGTCTAAGCTCTAGAATCTTCTGAACGCTACCGTGCAGGCGCGAAAGCTCCTAATGTATGAGGGCACAGATGACGACTCGAAGAGCCACGGTTACAGGTAAGCAACCTGTTCTTATACAGATTGACACAGAATCGTGCTCTGTTTTTAGCAAAAACTCCTCTACTTTTCAGCTTCGCTTCTGCAGCCAATGATGATCATCATTACAGTCATCATCATCATCTAGTTATATAGCGGCATCATTGTAGATGGTGCTTGACAGGTAAAAGAATGACAAAACACTTCCCAGCCCTCCGGCTTACAATCTAATTTGGACATGACACGAAAGGAAAAGGAGATGAAGGTGCAGGGGGAGATTGAGTCCAGCAGACACTGCCTCTTTTCTCTCCCTCTGATGGAATGGAGGGAGGGCCTTTCCTCTGCTTCTGGGCCTAGGCGTGATGGAGCTGTGCTTGAGTTGAAAAGCTTGAGTTTAAGAGAAGGGGATATGAAGTGGAAAAAAAATTAAAAAAACACAGAGTCTGCTCATGGCTGCATTTCGTTGGATTCCAAGTTTTGTGCTGTGGTGTAATTTTGTCTAGATTTCTGAACTTATGTTGTTGGTTATGGAAGCTTGACTTGGAGGTCAGTAGTGGAAGATATTGGGCCCTTCCACACCACACAGTTATAGCACTATAATTCCACTCTAACTTCCAGTGGAATCCTTATGTTTGTTCTTAGTGGAGGCATTTGAACTCCCTGGCTGAGAATTCTAAATGCCATCCCCAAAACAGCAAATCCCAGGGTCCCTTAGAGTATTGCTATGGCTGATAAAGTAGAATCATACCACTATACTTGTGTGGTGTGGAAAGGCCCTGCTTTTCCACATGTGATAACCTAGGCTCAGCGTTTAGCATCTCTGTTGAAGCAAGTCCAGGCGGTATTCTGGGGAAATCTTCTAAGAAAGATGTTGGCTGCTGTCAGGACTGGAGAGCATTGGGCTGGATGAGAGTGGTGTGGTATGAGCAGCTGATTCTGGCTGATTGCGTCCTCAGCTTCAACTTGAATTAAGATTTTTGCAGCCTAAAGTTCTCTACAGAGGCCAAAAAGCCTCTGAATTGACTTTTTGGTTTCTGAGTCCTGTGATAAGCTTATTTTGTGTTCTTCCCTGCGTTGCCCTACATAGCTCTCTTTTACTTGAACAAAATAAACTGAAGGTTATAACCACCCAGTTACTCCCATGGCAGAACAAAAACCCTGCCCGCCTGCAGAATAGAGGGTGATCGTGCCTTGTTGCAGTATAACAACACTGTTGGGTTCTGTGCTGGAAAGCACAATTTTTTTGCTTGCCCTACTGGAGTGTGCTTGTCTTCCGGGTTGGAGAAAGGAGGGTGGCCTATGGAGTTCTAGCAGGGAGGCCCAGGCTCCCTCTAAGCGCCCAAGCTCATTGCCAGTGCTCTCTCAGCTCGAGGCCACAATATTTGAATAAACACCTCTCCCTTTATATGCATGCCTGGGGACCGAGGTGTGCTGGAGGGGCCCTCATCTGTCCTCCACCAGAAGAGAGAATACACTGTGGGAGGATGTGAGCCAGGGACTTCCCTGCTGTAGCACCCAGATCTCCTGTTAGAAGTCCAGTTAGTTTCAATCCTGATGTCGTTCTGGCACCAAGTCAAAACACAGTTGAAAACCTTTGGAGGACTAATTGATTTTATCTAAATCTGCCCCATGCACTATGGCTTTAAATTGTTTTTGGCAGATTTTAATTGTCTTGTTTTAGTTTGTCCAACCCCTTAATGTGCTCTAACCTGCTTCAGTTATTTCCTCATGTTTTCTATTGTGAGTTAAAATGAACTGGATAGGATGTAAGTAAGTAAATAAATGCCTTGTTCTTAAGGGTAACAAGAAGCCTCTGATACCAGTTGTTACTTGTTCTTCAGTCTATCTTTTGACAGTTGTGTGTTTTTTAGTTTGCTGGTAATATTTTGTGGTGTATGAGATGATGGAACCATTTTACATGAGTCTTTTGTACTATACCTCACCCCCTGTCCTTCCCTTTCTTACCTTCGCTTTCCCTTTCCTACCAGTTGCTTTCCTACCAAAACATTAAAGTTAAACTGATGTAGTCTTCTTATCATGAGTAACACCTAATCCAGAATAATCAAATACAGCATAAGCCCCTGTGCTCTGGTTTCTGCAGGTGCTGATGACTTTCTACCAGCTGGAAATTTTAGCAGAAGAAATGATTCTCACCTGGTTTTCTCAGCGGGACGCATCAGATAAAGGCAGACAGCTTCGTAAAAACCAGCGGGTGAGTCCTTGGGATGCAAGACTGTGTCAACTACTGTTGTCACTCCTTCGTCTAGCCCAGGAGGAGGCCAACATCTAGGATGCACCATACTGTGTGCCCTGAATGAGTACCCTGCTTTAGGAGGTTCTGCTAGGGAACATTTCTACAAATAAGGCGGCCTGTTAATGCCACTGATATCAGTAGAACTGGCTGAGACAGTCCAGGATTTCAGATTTTGGTGTATTAGACTGGTTGTTGGAGAGGTGCTTTAAAATCATCAGGCGATTTTAAAGCACTTGAGCTTTATGAGAGTGGAGGGACACTTTCATTTTCAGGAACATGAGATATAGGCTATTCTTCTTTCAGTGAAGGCTTTTATTTCAGAAATTATTTATCTATTTCAGAATTTGCTTTGCAGAAAAAGGCACTTCAGAACAGCCATGGCCACTTGTGTGCTGTGACCTTTTTTATGTACATGAATTTGTGCACGGAGGCCATTTTTGTGTGCGCAATATTAAGACATTTTGTGTCGTGTGCTGCACAGTGTGTTTCTCAAGATCCAAGATGTCCACATCTTATTTCACTGCTGGCTATCTTTCACTACAGTGAAATTTTTACCAGACTAATATTTTTGAGGTTCTTTTGTTCTAAAAAGCCTATGCCTTTGGGACACATTCACATGAGTATATTCCTCATTTCGCGACTACAGCATAAAGTAACAGCTTTCATATGTAAAACAGCCTTTATGCATAAAATATCTGTATTGTTTTTAATGTATCGTGTGAGCTGTTTAAGGTACTGTATTGAAGAAAAGCAAGATAGTAAACAAGCAAATAAACACCATTGCTTTAAATCTCAACTGAGATGACCCACAGTACTTGCTTTCCAGTGGTGAATACATTTTGACAGGTTTGCATGTGCAGTAGAACAAGGTGGTAGAATCTTGATTGATTATACCAAGTTCAAATAGTGGTGAAGACATCTTCGAGTGTTCTCTGTGGAAGGGTCAGGTCTGCTTTTCCTTCTCACAGACTGGAATGGCAGCTGTCTCCCTTTTAATAGCACTGCTCCCCCTTTAAAACTACCACTTTTGTGAATAAAGGGTAAGGCCTCTCAGTTGTTATTCAGAAATATTTACCCATCTGTGGTAGCATGTATCTGGTTGATTAGAACTAATGGAAAATAGTCTACTGAGTCAGAATTTATAAAAAAAATTATAATGTAATCTTTATCAAAATAACAGGGAAAAGATATTGGGTGTCAGAAGTAATTCCAAGCAATACAGAACATCAAACAGTGTTTATTCAGCTTCTTATAGCTTCACTCAATATACAAACACAAAACTTTTATACACTCACAGGCCTTTGGCTTCCCTTTTGCTCAAAGGCTTAATTCCTATGTCTAGGTCACACTTTCTGACCCAACTCAAAAATGGTTTGGTTTCTCTCTCTAGACCTCTGAGAAGACAACCATGCTTATTCAGACAATGCCCCTAGCTGACTGAGGGCTCTAACTTAAAGCTCTCTCTCTCTCTGGAAATATCACTGAAGGAATCTGAAAAACCAAGTCACTGTGTCTTAAATATAGACCTTCTCCTCTCCAACCTCAGCCCCTCCCTCTCACCAATCGGCTGGGTTTCTCTCGTACAGAGCCACTTTGGTTACTTGGCAATCTGTTGCTAGAGCTGCCCTGTCCCTCAGGTTAGCCACATCCCCAGGCTCTGTCATACCCTCCTGTATGAAATAAGTAGCGCACCAGGCTGGAACTATCCCAGCCCATTCCTTATAGAATCATAGAAATGTAGAGTT
The DNA here is from genome assembly GCA_948472985.1 of Iguana delicatissima. NCBI lineage: Eukaryota > Metazoa > Chordata > Lepidosauria > Squamata > Iguanidae > Iguana > Iguana delicatissima. The sequence continues at coordinate 106,368 of CAOKZL010000555.1, read as the reverse complement.
GGAAGAGACCGCAAGGGCCATCCAGTCCAACCCCCTGCCATGCAGGAAAACCCTCAAAGTACTCCCGACAAGTGGCCATCCAGCCTCTACTTAAAAACCTCCAACGAAGGAGACTCCACCACACTCTGTGGCAGCACATTCCACTGCCGGACAGCCCTGACTGTCAGGAAATTCCTCCTGAGGTTCAGGCAGAATCTCCCCTCCTGCAGCTTGCATCCATTGCTCCTTGTCCTGGTCTCAAGAGCAGGAGAAACAAGCCCACTCCCTCCTCGACATGACATCCCTTCAAATATTTAAACATGGCTATCATGTCCCCTCTCAACCTTCTCTCCTGCAGACTAAACATACCCAGCTCTCTAAGTCTGTCCTCATAGGGCATGGCTTCCAGGCCCCTCACCATTTTGGTTGCCCTCCTCTGGACCTGCTCCAGCTTATCCATATCCTTCTTGAATTGGGGTGCCCAGAACTGGACACAGTATTCAAGATGAGGTCTAACCAATGCAGAATAAAGTGGTACCAATACCTCCCTCGATCTAGACACCATACTCCTATTGATGCAACCAAGAATTGCGTTGGCCTTCTTGGCTGCCGCATCACACTGCTGACTCATGTTCAGCTTGTGGTCTATGAAGACTCCTAGATCCCTTTCACACGTACTGTTAGCCAGCCACGTGTCCCCCATCCTATATTTCTGCATACCATTTTTTCTGCCTAAGTGTAGGACCTTACATTTCTCTCTGTTGAAATTCATTTTGTTAGCCTTGGCCCAGCTCTCCAATCTGTCCAGGTCCTTTTGAATTTTGATCCTATCATCAGGTGTATTAGCAACCCCTCCCAATTTGGTGTCATCTGCAAATTTGATCAGCGTGCCCTCTATTCCTTCATCCAAGTCATTAATGAAGATATTGAACATTGAAAAATGTGATCCACACCTCTTTATATCCAGAGATAGTGCATTCTGTCCTGCTGGCTCCTTCTGAACATGCAGACTCCATGTGGTGGGTCACTTAGTGGCAGCTCATCAACAATGAGATAATTAGTGATACGTGGGCATGCCTTCATCCATTTCTGTGTGTACTTCCATACCCATTTTCTAGTTATTTATCCAGTTCTCTGTCATAGAGATGTCTGAAGCTAATGTTACTCTGTTGGGTAAGTACCATCGCTGATTTTTTTTTCATAATCTCTGTTACTTCTTCCTTTAGCTTCAGAAGTTTATCCAATGGCTGGAGGAGGCAGAAGAGGAGTCATCTGAGGGAGAGCAAAACTGACCCAGCAGCCCCCAAGAGAAGAAGATGCCCCTGCTCCCTGCTTCTGAGAGGAAGAAGAGCCTCAGTGTCAGGCTTTGCCTGATGAGATGGTGGAGCAAGAGCAAGACCTGGTGCATGGCATGTACGTGTGGGACCTGCAAATCCAAGTTGACTGACAATCCCATTGTTATTTATCTGTGTACTTAGCATCTGTCCCTGAAAAGGCACCTCATGCAGGATGTGCTTGAACAACTGGAAAGCCAGAGACCTGTATGTACCCACACACACACACTCCCACACACACAAGTGTGGGTGTGTGTATTGGAGAGATGGAGAGACAGAGAGCGTGGAGTAATATATAAATGAGCAATCCACCAGGGTAGCAGGCTCACTGCTGATGTAGTTGATAATGAGCAAAAGATATGCAAATTTTAGGTGAGCCACTTCTGAGTTGTGTAAAAGATTTTCCAAAAGCCCTTGGCTTTCCTGGAGTGCTGCATGTACAGGTAATGTCCCACTCCTTGATTCAGGGGTCAGCTGGTAATGCAGGAGACATTGAAACAGGCCAGTGACCCAGGCTCAAGACTGATATGAGAAAGTGCTCTTATTGAAGGCAGAGTTGTTTATTGATTTCAAGCAATTCAGCCACAAGGGAAAACAAAACAACCTTTCTTGAAGGGAAAAGACTTGTATCTGTAGAGAAGTTAGCTTCTGTTTTGGCTTGGATGTCCACTTTGGTGCTGAAGCCTTTGCCAAAATCACAGAGCCTTTTCTGTTTCACTTCTGTTTGTAGAAAATGGGGAAAGTGTTCACCTACCTCACAAGGAGTTTGTAAGTGGAAAATCTGTAATGAGTAAGTGTTCCTGCACTCCTGACAGTGGGAGCTTTTTGTCCATGTCTGTCCTCCTTGCTGACCCATTTGACTCTCTGGATCTGGGAGGGCAGGTTCATTTCTGCCACCTGTCTGAAGGAGGAACGGAGGATATTCTTGATACCTATCAAGGAGGTGCTGGATACTACCTGCTGCAACTGCTGACAAATACATTTATTACGTCATAATATGTTTCGAATTCCTTGGTGCTCACACTGACAAAATGTAGATGCATCCTTGGCTAGTCCTACAGTGGATCCTGATAATTCTAGAGGTTTTCCAAAAACACTTGATATAATTTAAGGAACATGTCTATTTCCTCTCAAAAGTTGACAATAGAACTTCTTTAGGTCTGAGTTTGTCATAGAAGGGTATGGCTGCATGTTCTCTCCATCTTGTGCCCTTCTCATTCCTGACAAAAAGTGCTCAAACAAACATTTTTTGTGGATTATGGTTTAGCATCCAGCACTTTCCTAGAGAGAACTGTGGAGGGCTTAAATACGGCGGGCGGTAGCGTGGGTTAAGTTGTTGGAATTGATCTGTTGATTTTGTCACTGTTCCTTCTGGAAAAGGATCACAACGTAATTGGAGAAAGGAGAATACTGTCTTTGCCAGTCTTTTGGGTTCCTGGGGGAAGAGCAGCTGTAGCTGTTGGATGGTGCTGTTGTGCCACGTGGAATCCCTGAAGTGTCTGGGAAAACACTGTCTGTCAGGTGAGAAGAGCTTAAACACAGGCCAGTCAAGCTGGGCTTCTCTTGTCACCACCTTCTCTTGTAAATGTTGGGAAAGAAGTGCTTTTTCCCTCCTGTGCCTGCCAATATTTATTTTGGGAGCAATTAAACATCTCTGGTATAAAGAATGAGCTGTCTGTTCTGTAATATGTTAGCCTGTGAGCTCAAGCCTTGCGTTTTTCTGGGTGCTAGAATGAGAGAGTCAAAGGCTATCTCAGATAAGAAGAATCTCTTAAATTCTTTTCCATGTTATGTAATGGATGTGGTGGTTGATGCTTCTGTTGATGTCCACAAATCAATATGTGTTGTACATGTCAGAGGTTCCATGCATTTTGTTCAGTTTTTTTGAAATATTTACAAACCACACTAGTGATGTCTGAACCTTTGGGAAATCCACCACTGATGCACAGCTCACAAACCTCTTGGAAACATGAAACCACATGGGTGACACCTTTAATTTTCCAGAAGTTTTGTTTTGTGTGGTGATGAGGTATTGGGGGGGGGGCAGGAAGAAGTTGGGAAATCACAGTTGTGACAAACTTGGCTTGTTTAAACACATAGTGTTGGGATCTGAATGTCTGCTCTAGTTTTGTGTTATTTTTCTGAGACTTCCAAAGCATTTATGCAAAATGGATTGTGGAAAGATTTATCAAGATTTCTAACTGAACATTACTGGGCTGCTGGCGGGGAGGGGATTTGCTAAGTATAAGATTGGTTTGTCTCTGTTTTATTATTAGATGGCATATTAGCTGCCCTGTTTGGGAAAAGACAGAGTGGCTAATTACATCTTAAAATGGAAATAAATCTTGTAGAGGACCTCTGCTGTCAGTCAGTGTGATCTGTCTTGTGATATTAGCTAACTCTCAATTATTCTTGTGACATGGGCCCTTGAAAATGACCTTTTCTGACATAGTTGAAATTAGTTTTTGTCTCATGCCATGAGTTTGCCCAAACAAGTGGCCAGGCAGACAGATGCAGTTGAGATTCATGGTGGCAGCCATGTACTAGGTCCTAACTGTGAAATTGGTGGAGCTTCTCTTCTGCCGCATGACAAGAGCTTTTACAAATTGAAGTTGGTTTTTATTTTCTTCCTGCTGCATTGTGCTACATGGGCTACAAGAAATCTTTGAGCCAGAAAAGAAATTTCCTGTTTTTTTAAATTTGTTTTCTCATAGTTTCTGGTAACATTTGGTTGTATTAAAATGTAGTGCTTTTTTTTAAAAGAGGTATTTTAAAAAATGCAAACTTGAAAAAAAGTCATCTTTCAGACCTGGCAAAATATGGGCTGCTGCTGTTATTCTGGTATAAGCTAACAAAGTTCTGTAATTGTCTTGCCCTTCTCTTGATACTGCTCAGGAAGACAGACTCAGCAAAGTCCCTCCCTTCCCCAAAACATGTCAACTGTTTTGATATATAAAAAGTAGACATCAAAAAATCTTTCCATGTGTGTGAGGTTCCCAGCTCCTTTTGAACATTTTAAAGATGGTTTAAAGGTGGGCTTTGGTTGTAATATGAGTTCTCATTTGTTTTGGCAAGAGTGGAGCATATTTTTCCTGAGTAATAAATAATTCCATGTTCTGCCTTGCCTTGGTCCAGTTCTGTGCTCTGAAAGTATGTGCTCACAGACGATGTAAATTGCACACTCTTTTCCATTCAGGGATGCGCGTAAATGGAAGGTGTTTTCAAAAAGGTAGGAAGTAAAGCATACTTGATTTCTTTTTCAACCCCAGGCTGCCCTGAATAGTCCCCCCTTCATTCTTCAGGTGGAAGCTTTGGAAACGAAAACTTAGAAATGAATAATACCTCCAAAAGGAAGGAGAAGTGCCAGATCTCTTTGGGTCTTCCACTCCAAAATTAGGGAGTATAATTTGTATTCAGTATTTGTTTCTTCATACTGGTGGGCTTGGAGCGTTCCTTGTTGTCAGTGAACAGAATGCTCTGACAATGCAGTCTTTTGCCTTCCTACTCAGGAACAAGTCCTACTAAGTTCAGTGGTTCAAAAATGCATTTTTCTACTCTAGGGAGCATGGAGGTATTTTTTCTGTGTTTTGGGCCTTTCTGGTCATTTTAGGCCTAGGAGAGGACTTTTTTAAACGCACAAAATGATTTCTGGTCACTTCCTGTTGCTAAAAATGTCCTCTCCTGGGCCTAGGAGAGCCGAAAACACAGCTAAATGAGAGCTCTCCAAAATCCCCGGTCAGCTACTGCCCTCTCAGGTCTTGCAAGCTCAATCTATCTGTGGTGCCATCTCCCTCATTTCCTACTGCCTTATGGTCTTTTCCAACAAGCTACATCATCTCATGAAATGTCCAAAGTAAGACAGCCTCAACTGAGATGTTTGCTTCTAGTGAGAGTTAGAATCATAGAATTGCAGAGCTGGCACAGACCCCAAGGGCCAACGGGTCCAACCCATTCTGCCATGCAGAAATAGAGAATCAAAGCCCTCCATCTCCACATTTATGAATTCTACTCATCACAGCCTCACGTGATGAGGTTGCTACCTCAGTCACAGAATCACTAGCAATATACCAGCTGGAATGCACCCAGATGTCTCTGATTTTGGAAGCTACATAGGGTTGAGCCTGGATAATTTTTTGATGGGAGACAAGAAGGAGGGCATTTTGCCTCTCCCCATGTCATGTATTGGATAACTCATACTCCAAGAACACATTCTGAAGTTAACAGTAGTTATTCATTGGCTTAACACAAGCACTTCTGAAGTTGCTGAAACTAGTTAGAGTAGTCATCGTATGCCCGTTGTATGTTGCCGTTACGAATTCACTGGTGCACAGCATGGCCGATTTCCCCCTGCTTCTTTCCCAGGCTGGTGTCTGCCTCAGCCTGGCTTATCCTTGAACAACTGTTGACCTGTCTCTGAGCTTTCACCAGCCATCTCCATGCCTGCCCTCCCCGTTCTCACAACATTCTCGCACCAAGTATTTCCCTCTCTCAATTTCCAGCCTTGACACTTCTTCCCCATCCATCAGATCCAATGTAATAGCAGGTAATCTGTTAGATGCAATGTAGCAGCAGTTAGCAGAATTGCTTTCATGTGTGATACACAGTAGCAAATAGCAATCACTACATACATCCCAGCCAGCTTCAACGAATACACATTCGAATACACATTCAGCTGTTGAATAACTGCCCCATGCTTATCTCACCTGTCACCATGTCGGGAATGCCTTGCTGCATTGTACAAAATCCCACAGATTTTGTCCAATGGGAGCACAGCCTTCCAAGGGCTGCCGGTGGGGCTAACACAGTCACCTAGGGTCACCCATCTGCTAGATGAGTGACTCAACAGTGAGTCACAGTTTTTAATACAATTTGTTATTCTTTCAGATTGCCCAGGAATAATCTTTTATGAAACCAAACAGTAAGCATAAAACCTTGATTTTTAAACAAAACAACTAATTAGGTGCATCATTGTGCCTGAAAAGGCTTGATACTGATACTCCATAAGGCTTGAAAACAGCAGCATCACTTAAGCTAAGGCCTCGCTTGTTTCCCTGTGGTGTGTGTAAAAAGAGACACAATTGCATTCCCCCTCCCCAATGACATCTAGCCCTTCCATCTGTCTCTGCCATGAGCCAGTCGACACCTTAAAATTTTTGCTAGTCAATTAATAGTCTTTTTCTGGGGATGAATCATACTGTATGTATCCTACAGGTACTTAAGCATAGAATCTTAGCAATGGCTGGGCCAGAAGGCATGCTCAAAAACTTCTGTGTTACTTCTCACACAGTTCTTAGTGCAGAAATGTAAAGGCCCAGAGGGTGGGGGTGGAGATGAAAAAAAAATCAGGAGAAAACCATGTCTCTGTCTCTGTCTCTGTCTCTGTCTCCCATCTGCTTTTGTGGGAGAGAAGGAGTGATGGCCACCACATCTCTGTGCCACTGTAAGAAAAGAGGAGTGAGACCATTTGTTGAAATCTCACAGGTCAGCAACAGCGTTTGGCTTTGCAAGAAACATCCCTGTTGCCTGTTTTGACTGGCATCTTTTGAAAAAGGGAAATATGCTAGGCTGAGTGTAAGCAATGACTGCAATGAACATACTTAAAATACAAATCTCTCTGCTGAAGGCTATGTGAAACCTACAGTTCCTTACAAATGTAAAAGCAAACCATGCATGTGAAGCCTTCGACACAGAATTCTGCTTCCTGAGATTCACTGCTATCACCTAAAGTAGTTTTAGCCTTCATGTTTTGAACATATGATTGAAATCTTAGCTTGAGGAATTGCTTAATAATATTTGTTGTGGTAAGGCATGAAGTTTCAGCCTCTTATATCATTTTGCTCCATTTCATGACTTAGCAGAAACACTGATTTATGCAAAACAAGAAATTATGCAAGTGGGCCTAAATGACATGATTTAAGCATTACTTAGATTTCAGTGATGCATGGTGCAAACTTTTTTTAGCACAGCATTTTGTATTTGCTTTAAATATATGCATCATACTTTCCTTTAAAAAGTTGAGGAAACATAACATATATTAAAGCAGTTAACACACATTGTTACTAAACCCTCCCAAGAAGACAACCAGTAATATCAAAAACAGTTTTTCTTGAACTGTAACAGTCAAATTAAAGTAGAAAAACCAAGTGACAGAGAAGTAAAATGCAAATCAGAAACTGATTTAGTCAGTACCAAAAACTTTCTGAAAAATCTCAGTTTTCTGCTTCTGTTGGAAAACATAACAGTGAATAAGAATCGTGAAGCCCTAAGCTATTGTTGAAACACAACTTCTAGCAGTCCTAGTCATCATAACTAATGGTGAGGGATGTTAGGGATGACAGTCCAACATCATCTGGAGGACCATCTGATTCCTATCCAAAAATGTCATGTTGTGTCTACTCTGAATGGATACCATGCCTGAAAAAGGTCTGCACCTACTCTGTTTCTACTAAGTCTCATCTAGTAATTTATTCTGGCACAGAGAAGTTGACCTCAAGCATTGAATGAACAACACAGGCAAGATATTTTTTGGCTTCCCAGATCTTTTGGACTACTGTTTCTGTATAATACTTCACCATTGGCCCTTCTGGGTTTGGCTTTTGGGAGTCAAAGTCTGAAACATTTGGAGAGCTTCAAGTTCTCCATCCCCACTCTGGACTTTGAAGTTTAGGCTGATCATTTGTATGGATTTGATGGATAAAAAGAGTTTTTATAGGAATCTCCCAACATGATACACATGGAGGTAAAAGTAATTGGAAATGTAAGGTGATCCTAGCAGACAGGACTGTTGCTGGGACAGTTTCCCCCCATTTGCTTTCTTCAGCCAATAGTGGCTTCTTTCATCCTCTGACCTAACGCAGTGTCTTAAGTGTAAGCAAGTAAAATCTCCAGGTGTAAAGGTATTATCATCAAATATCAAAGTCAGAATTATCCATGCTATGATATTTCCAATTTCTATGTATGGATGTGAAATTTGCACAGTGAAAAAAGCTGACAGAAGGAAAATCAACTCATGTGCAATGTTGTGCTGGAGGCAAGTTCTACAGATACCATGAGCTGCTGAGTTGACAAATGAATGCATCTTAGAGCATATCAAACCTGAACCCTCGCTAGAAGCAAAGATGACTAAACTGAGGCTGTTGTGCTTAGGACATAATATGAGAAGATGTGACCCACTGACAAAGATTATAATGTTCAGTGAGGAGGAGGGCAGTAGGAAAAGATTGATGTAGTCAAGGAAGCCAGGGTCCTGAGTCTGCAAGACCTCAGCAGGGCTTTTAATAACAGGGTCTCCTGGAGGACTCATTCATAGGCCATTTCTGCACTAGAGTGTTATAGTGCTATTATTCCACTTTCAACATCGTATGGAATCCTGGGGTTTGCAGTTTAGGGAGGGGCCTCAAAAGACCTTCCCTAAACTGCAAACTCCAGGATTCCATATGATGTTGAAAGTGGAATAATGGCACTATAACACTCTAGTGCAGAAACGGCCATAGAGTCAGAAGAAGTCAAAGTCGATGGCAAACACAAACACCTAAGTATCCTCAGCATTTTCTGTCTGTTCTCCATGACTTTTGATCTTTCTTTAAAGCAGTCACTCTACCTGCCCCTATCACAAATTGACTTTATTTTTCCTGTGCACTAAGTTGCTGGGTTGTTTGGCTGGCTGCATGTGTTTTTGGGTGGGTAGGTGAGATGACAAATTCTTCAGTGAATACCCATTGTTAGTTGTCTAGTTCTGATTCTCTCTGACCAATGGATAGAGCAATTAACTATGCATTTTGCTGTTACAACATTCTAATTGTGGAATCATAACCATTATTCTAAAGAGTAGCGGCCATGCTAGTCTGTTGCTGCAAAAACAAGTCTTGTGGCACTGTAAAAAACTAATAAGTTCATTATTAGCATTTGTGAATAAACCCATTTCATTTGACGTGCTGTTCATACTTTCATGCACATAGATAGTATATGGAGTTGGAGGTAGGACTGTAGACACTGAGGTGAGGGGGAAAATTAAATGCAGAAAATCCTATCAGTTACAGTTACATTATTAGCATCTGCCAGTCACAAAATTGTTAACTGATAAAACAGATGTTCTGTGTTAGGTAAGTCAATTAACACAAGGAGTGTGATCAGACTCTGTTATCCTGACTTACATCTCCACTGACAGGAACTTCCTAATGAACTAAAAGTAAACTGTTAAAGGTTTAACTCAAAATCTGAGTAGTATTTTATGGAGCTGATGGCAAAGACTACAGTCCGCGGAAGCTCGTATTTTAATAAATAGTCTTTAAAGTGCTGCTGATTTGAACTATTTAAATTTTGAAAAAAAATGTTTTGATGTTATCGAGACTGGTACTTTTATTGTAGCCTACATTTTCACTGGCAGGAGTTTACTTCTTAGACACATGAAGTGACCCCTGAAGTTACTGAACATTTCACATGCATGTAGGATAGAAAGTGGGACGACGTTCCTTTTACCTGATATGCTTATACCCTTTGTAGATACACAAATCAAATGAAGTTAAGATCTAATCATTGGGCATTGGCAATGTTGTAAAAGTTAAGAGGATCTGTCACACCCACCGAAGTATGTAAGCTGAAGCTGATGGCCAGCCAGCGTGCAACATATGTGTGAGAGCATTGGTGTATGTGATAAAAGTTATATGAGCCTGCTCCAAAGAGAGCCCTGTGCCACTTGGAAAGCTATGAGTACAATTCTATCTCATTACATAAGAGTGAAGTTTACTCTGAACAATTGCCAATATATTGGCACTTCTAGGTAAGCAGGGATATATTTATACTTCGCAAAGCTGTCATGGGCCAGGAAGTCATTTCTGACCTATGGTGATGCTAAGGCAAACCTATCACCTTGGCAAGATTTTATCAGAAGGGGATACAAGATCTAACACTGCACCTACAGTGGAAATGGTTGTTAATGTTACTTATACCCTGCCTTAAAATCCAATTAAAACAACATAACACCTTCTTAAAAGCCCTGTCCTTACCACAAAGTGAGATAGGTGCATTTCCCTTGTGCAAATAAAAACAAGGTTCATTGATAAGATCACCATTAGCATCCTTCTGTGTCATGTTATGTTCTAACCGGACCCCAACACCAGCCTTGTAGTCTACTGTACTTGTGGCTGTACTTCCAACTCCCTCAGTGTTAACTTGAAGAAGTTAATTGATACCCAAGAAGCTCATGCTAAAATAAACCTGTCACCTTCTTGCCCTGGTGAAGGACAGCTTTTTCTGAGAAACAGGCAAATTTGGCCAGACGTTTCTTGGTTCAAAGGCTAGAGGTCAGATTTATTGAATACAAAAATACAAAAAGATTCTGTTATAACAGGGTGCCGATAGAGATTCGGAACCCTGAACAAAGGCTGGGACATGCTTTTATAATCTGGGATCCAGGTGCACACCCACTGCAGTATTTTTCACCAATCACAGTATTCAGGTAAACATTATACACACCCATTGCAGCCACCCACCCCATATTAGGTAATTGCCCAGAAACTTCTAACCATATAAGGGTAAAGGTCCAGAGACTTCTGACCATGTAAGGAAATCTCCAGAGGGGCAGGTAGTATGAAGTTTCTTCCAATCACAAGTGACCTTCCAGATATGGCCAGATTCCGGTGAGGTGGTAATAGACATGAGTCAGCAGACGGGAGGGGCTGGGGTCTCCTGTGTACCTGACAACTCCTTAATCTGTGATGGTGATTGTCTTTCCCCCACTCACAAACCAACTAATCTTAAAGGCACTGCTGGATTCCTTCATTTCAACCCCACATACCCCTTTCCATTTTATCTGAAAAGGTTAAAAGATAAAACTGGAATAGATGTGATTCACTCCCAATAGGAAAAGAATGCACAAAGCCTGATGGATGCAAGAGTACTTAACTAGATGATTGCTTTCCATTCACTGCAGGCTCAAGTCTAACAACTGTCAAATCTGAATATAAATTCCATCTTAGCAATGTGAGATTTCACCACTTGCCAACAAAAACTCACACCACAATAAACATAATAGTCTCTGAAATATCACAGGATTCTTTGCTGATTTTGCTTGCAACAGAATAGCATGGCGACTGCTCTGCAATTTGTAACAACCCTACATTTGCCATAGGATTACCTTATTTCATCTTACAGTTAAACTGAAGAACATAACAAAAATAAAGAATGTTCATGTCACATTACCGATCAGTCTAAAGCATCCATTGACACGTGTTCTGCTAAAATAAGTCTCAGCTTCACTGCTTGTAATTATTGAAGGAATCTACCGTTCTTTTAAAGGCAAGACACTCCTGCCCACTCTTGTCTTCCATTTGTTTGTGGTATCTACAAGTGAGGTAAGAGCACAATATTGTCAATTAACCAGCAAGCTCAGATCTGTGGAGGAAGCTCTGGTGGACCTCTTGCTCCAAGAAGTGAGTGTTCCTAACTTGTCCCCATGAGGCACACCAAGCATCTATCTTTGAAAACAACAAGAACAAGACAAATCAAACCTTCTTGTGAGCAAGCCAAACCAAGACAAAATTTTTTGTGTGTGCACATGGGTGCTTAATTAGCCTCAATCTACCTTTCCAAGAAGTTTTGAAATGCTACTCTCCCATGTGCTCCTAATCTGGATAGGAGTGCTACACATGGGTGTACATACACCCACACAGTCTCCAGTGTTGCAGGAAAGGATGGATTAGGCACTTTTGTCCTTTGCATTCACATTGCAAGTAGGATAATTATTAACTACTTATGGCCCTGCTTGGCTCTAAATGTGCACCAGTGGGAGTCCAATGTAGCAACTGCTTTCCTCCTTGTGCTTTCAAATGTGTTTGCCTGAAGGGTACATGCCCAGCATGCTTTGTCAGGCAAAAGGAAGAAATTGGGGGCATTACTTAAAGCCTTTAGCTCTGCTGAGACATCAGAGAAAACTGGCTCAAATCTAGCCCCTGGTTCAGAAGTTGGGGTTAACTGCTCCTTGTCAACACTAGCACTCAAAGCTGGCTTTATTCCTAGATTATTTGTTGTTGGGTGCTTTCAAGTGATTTCTGACTTACGGTGATCTAAGGGGATTTCTTGGTAAGATTTGTTCAGAGGAGTTTTGCCTTTGCCTTCCTCTGAGGCTGAGAAAGTGTGATTTGCCCAAGGTCACCCAGTGAGTTTCCACAGCTGAACAGGAATTCGAACCTTGGTCTCCATGGTCATAGTCCAATGCTCTAGCCACTACAGCACACTGGGTCTCTCATTCCTAGATCCTGGTTCATTAGTTCATGCAGAACTGTATTAGCAGCCTATCTGAAAAATGGAAGTGTTTTATGTTCTTGCACTTAAAGGAGCAGAGCTCTTAAAACTGTGCACTGTTTCCCTACCTTGTATATCCTGATGAGTGGAACATTGTCTCCTTTGAGATGAGTTAGCATCATCTTTAACCAAAAGTACTTTTTACAGCTTGCAACACACACATCTGCCTCAAATCAAATGTTTTTCTATTTTCTATCAGAATTGGCTTACTCCAGGGGAGGAATCACTAAGCTCTAGTGGCCCTGGCCAGCACAGCAGACAATGAGGAATGCTGTGGTTTGCAACCCAGCAACATTTGGACAGCCACATGATTGCCATCTCTAGATTATACTGTCACAAAGTGTTGATGAGCTGTACCTACATGTGAACTGGCCCTCAGGGGAAGACAGGCAGAAGACTGAAATAAAGAAAGGCACCTCTAAATATGAGTCATCTGTTGATGTGGCAGGCTTATCAAGGGAAGCCTGTCAACAGAATCTGTTAACAAATTCTGTAAATAGAAGTTCTTACGGCATAGGAAGAGGGCAAGAAAGGAGATGACACTTGGGAAAGGGAGGAATGAGACTGAGGCTTGGGGAGAAATAATTTGGATACGTCCACAATGCTAAGAGAGATGGAATAAAACAAATGAAGGGAAGGTATTGGGAATAAGCTGTATAGGACTCTGCATGGTTTTCTCGGTCTCTCTCTGCTGCTAGGAAAATTAAGGGTGGAAAGAACTGGTCTGGCAGTTACTTTTCAAGAGAGAACAAGGCTCTAAGAATCAGAACAAATACAACTACAGTCATCCCTCCACGTTCGCTAGGGTTAAGGGCACAGGACCTCTGTGAAAATGGAAAAAAATGTGAATATATCTTTGCAGACCATGTTTAATGCACAAAAAAGTATGATCACCCTATTCAACCCAACATGGATTCCTTTGAGGCATTAGGGTTCCTTCACAAGACGGAAGTGGGTGGCTGGTGGGGCTTACCGCCACCTCCACTGCTGCCCTGCTCCATTTTTAATAGGGTCTTATAAGCCTCATTCACAGTTTCATGAGGCTTGCAATGCCTATTAAAAATGGCAAAGGGAGGCAGCAGAGGTGACAGCAAATATTCTATGAATAATCAAATCTGCAAAAGTGAAACCCACAAATGTGGAGAGCTGACTGTATATAGTTAAACTTATATTCATGATCAAAGATGAGCGTGTTTCCTTTCTTGTCTCCCAACAATAAAGGTAGAGTTTGACTTTTTTTAAAAAAGAAGGGAAAAAAGGCCTCCAATTAATGTCCAGGAAGCAGAGATGCCAGGAACTGTGAATACAAATGCAACAGGAGTGCTGATGGTAACATCAGATTTCAGTTCAGTATTCAGGAAGTGAGAAACCCTTGATCTTCTACAGATCACCTAGTAAACAACTAACAGATCTAAGACTATAGAATCATAGAAATGTAGAGTTGGAAGAGACCCCAGGGGCCATCAAGTCCAACCCTCTGCCATGCAGGAACACTCTCAAAGCACTCCCGACAGATGGCCATCCAGCCTCTGCTTAAAAACCTCCAAGGAAGGAGACTCCACTACACTCCGAGGCAGCGTATTCCACTGCCGGACAGCCCTGACTGTCAGGAAGTTCTTCCTGAGGTTCAGGTGGAATCTCCCCTCCTGCAGCTTGAATCCATTGCTCCTTGTCCTGGTCTCTGGAGCAGCAGAAAACAAGCCCTCTCCTTCCTCTATATGGCATCCCTTCAAATATTTAAACATGGCTATCATGTCCCCTCTCAACCTTCTCTTCTGCAGACTAAACATACCCAGCTCTCTAAGTCTATCCTCATAGGGCATGGCTTCCAGGCCTCTCACCATTTTGGTCGCCCTCCTCTGGACTTGCTCCAGCTTGACCATGTCCTTCTTGAATGGGGGTGCCCAGAACTGGACACAGTATTCAAGATGAGGTCTAACCAAAGCAGAGTAGAGTGGTACCAGTACCTCCCTTGATCTGGACACCATACTCCTATTGATGCAGCTGAGAATTGCGTTGGCTTTCTTGGCTGCCGCCATCACACTGCTGACTCATGTTCAGCTTGTGGTCTATGAAGACTCCTAGATCCCTTTCACATGTACTGCTATCCAGCCACGTGTCCCCCATCCTATATTTCTGTATTCCATTTTTTCTACCTAAGTGTAGGACCTTACACTTCTCTCTGTTGAATTTCATTTTGTTGGCCCAGCTCTCCAATCTATCCAGGTCATTTTGATCCTGTCCTGTGGCGTATTAGCAACCCCTCCCAATTTGGTGTCATCTGCAAATTTGATGAGCATGCCCTCTATTCCTTCATCCAAGTTGTTGATGAAGATATTAAACAGCAGTAGGCCCAGGACAAAACCCTGTGGCACCCCGCTAGTCACTTCTCTCCAGGATGAAAAGCAGCCACTGGTGAGCACCCTTTGGGAACAGTCAGTCAACCAGTTACAGATCCACCTGACAGTAGGCCTGTCCAGCCCACATTTTACCAGCTTCTTTGCAAGAATGTCATGGGGAACTTTGTCAAAGGCCTTACTGAAATCGAGATATGCTATATCCACAGCATCCCCTTCATCTATCGAGCTAGTAACTCTATCATAAAAAGAGATAAGATTAGTCTGACATGACTTATTTTTTGAGAAATCCATGTTGACTTCTCATGATTACCGCATTGCTTTCTAAGTGATTAGAAATATAGTATCTGAGTGGGGATGCAGTATTGTACGCTGGTTAATACTGGACTGGATCTCTCAAAGTCTAGCTTCTTGTCCTCGTCCACCCCTAAAACTTAACCTTGACTGAGTCATACCACTGTCCCAATCTACTTCACAGGGCTGTTGGCAAAGTCGGGGAAAGCATGGCAATGTAAACTGCTCGATGAAGGGGAGAAAAAGTCAGAATGTAAGAAGTGAATACAGGCTATTTCTGCATTACGCTGTTACAGTGCTGTTATTCCACTTCCAAAATCCTGTGGAATCCTGGCATTTGTAGTTTAGGGAGGGGTGTTTAGAATTCATAGCCAGAGAGCATGTTGGCCTCAGTCAACTATAAACCCCAGAATTCCACAGGAAGTTGGAAGTGGAATAATAGCACTATAACAGTCCTAGTGCAGAAAAGGCCCCCGACTGAAGTATAGGCAGGCAGGAAGCTCACAAGGTGACCTTGAAGGCGTCCCTCTCTCATCCCATCCTTCCTTACAGGATCAGGAGGACCAGAACCTCTACGAGAGAAAATACACATCTAATATATAAAAGTCAAAGTTAGTTTGGCCGCGTCAGGAAAAGACCTCATATGATTGGCTACCTAAGAAGATTCTATAGAGTCCGGGGGTTTGCAGTTTAGGCGGGGCCTTTAGAATTCTCAGCCAGAGAGCTCTTTGGCCTGGCCTGCTGCTGTGGAGAGGAGGCCTAGCAGCAAGGAGGAGGGCAATGCATTCTCCTCAGGCACCCAACCTCTATATGTTAATGTCTCTGAATATAGATTGGATTGGGAAGTTAGCAGGTACTGGACAAGACACAGGATCTCAACTCTTTTCTAACAAGTATTACCTACCAGAAAATAAAATGCCGGGCAACGCCGAGTAGCACCATAGGAGTCTAGTGTGCAGATGGCCCCTCTCCCCTCCCGCCCGTCCTCGCAGGATTATGAGGACCATAACCGCTAGGAGGGAGAAAACAGATAAATATAGATAATAAAGCAGGTAAATGTATGGCGTGCGAAGGGAGACTGCGCGCCGCGCCCCGCCCCGATCTTCGCCTCGCCTCGCCTCAGCCTCTGTGGCTAAATAGCTGGCGGCGGCTCCCGCCTCCTCTCCCTTCCGTGACCAAAGACATCTCCACAGCCTTTTCTTCCTCCGGCAGGCGGCGGCGGCGGCGGCGGCGGGCGCGAGGAGGGCGGGCGCAGGTAGCGGGGAGGGGCGGCCCGGCGAGAGGCTCCCCGAGGCGCGCCCCGGGCGGGGGCGGGGGCGGGGGCGGAGGCGGAGGCGGGGGAACCGGGCGGCCAGCGCCGCCGCTGAGGGGAGGAGCCGGCAGAGTGGCGGCGGGAGGCGGCAGGCGGCGGCGCTGCCGGGCCCGGAGTTGGCGCTGGGAGCACCTCGGCGGCCGAGCGACCCGGGCTAGGCGGGGCGGGGGAGGCGAGCGTGAGGCCTGCGTGGCCCGCCGAGGCCGCCGGAGCGGGAGCCAGCCGCCGCCGCCTCCTCCGCCGCCGCCGCCACCGCCGCCGCCGCCGGCTAGGCCGGGCCTCCGCCGGCGACGCCTGGCCGCTCCTGCCCTGACGGGGCCGTTCCCCCCAGGGGCGGCATCCTGACCGTCAAGACCAGCAGCAGGGGCGGCGGCGGCGGCCATGGCGGCGGCGGAGACGAAGATAATCTACCACCTCGATGACCAGGAGACGCCGTACCTGGTCAAGCTGCCCATCCCGGCCGAGCGGGTCACGCTGGGCGACTTCAAGGCCCTCCTCAACCGGCCCAACTACAAGTTCTACTTCAAGTCTATGGACGATGATTTCGGGTGAGGAAAGGGAAAGGGGGGGCGGGGGAGGTTTGCTTTCGGCGCCCCTCGAAGGAAGCCCCCCGGCTGCCCCGCCAGGCCACGCCACGCCACGCCACGCCGGCGGCGGACAATGAATCCCGGCCTTTGGGGCTGGCATCCCCCCTTACCCTTTCCAGCTGGTTTTCTAATCGCTTTACTCCCCTGCTCAGGGGCAACCCTTCCTTCCTTTCCCCGGGCAATTATTTTTTGGTAGGTGGGAGAGGAGGAGGAGGAGGAGGTCCAGGCGAAGCCCTGGCCATTTCCACACTAGACTGTTATAGCGCTATTATTCCGTTTTCAACCTACTATGGAATCCTGGGCTTTGCAGTTTACGGTGAGGCCTTTAGAATTCTCAGCCAGAGAGCTCTTTGGCCTCAGTAAACTACAAAGCCCAGAATTCCACAGAATGCTGAAAGTGGAATAATAACAGGATAACAGTGTAATGCAGAAAGGCCCCCTAGTGCTATTATTCTACTTTCAACATCCTATGGAATCCTGGGATTTGCAGTTTAGGGAGGGCCCCCTCAAAGGCCCTTCTCTAAACTGCAAACCCCAGGATTCCATAGGATGTTGAAAGTAGAATAACAGTGTTATAACAGTCTAGTGCGGAAATGCCCTTTGTTTCCCCCAAACGTTAGCTAGGGCAGCCAGCCAGCCAGTCAGTCCCATAATGCAAGATACTGCTCATCCACCCCATCTGCAAACCTCAACATATTTTCTCAGTGAAGATGGCCCTTCCTCTCTTGATACTGAAGATCCCTTTGCTCTTAAACATTATCTTGCAGGATTACAAAGTGTGTCGGGGGGGGGATCTTCCTTCTCTCTTTTGAAGCTTGCCTGTCTGGGGAAGAATGGATCATTCAAAGCCAGGTAATTGCTGACTGAAAGAGTCTGTCCTTTCCATGCAAAAGAGTCCAGGTTCAGACCATTTCCACACTACACTGTTATACCACTATTCTTCCACTTTCAACATCCTGTGGAATTCTGAGGTGTGTAGTTTACTGAGGCCAAAGAGCATTCTGGCAGAGACTTCTTAATGCCCCTCCCTAAACTGCAAACCCCAGGATTCCAGAGGATGTTGAAAGTGGAATAATAGCACTATAACAGTGTGGTGCAGAAATAGCCTCAGTGTCTGGTATGGCTGGGAAAGAGAGCTGCTGCTAGCCAGTGTGAGCCAAGAGTCAGAAATCATAACTTTCCAGCTGTTGGGTTGCAGCCCTTCTTGGCTATATTAGTTGGGCTGGTGAGATTTGGAGTCTTAATGACTCCAGCTTGCCACAAGGACAGAACTTCAGGGTAACTGGTTGCTTGTGTGATCGTAGATGTTCCCCTCAGGATTCATTACACCAGTGCTTCTTAGACTGTCTGATGTTGAAGACTGGGATTTTTTTCCTAATATGTCAGGATCCAGAGTCATATCTGTGCCTATTGTTTACAACTCTCCTTTCTTTCCTGGAAACTTGCGGTGGACTGGCACTGGTCCATGGACTTTGAGTAGCTCTAATGTGCAGCGGCTTCTGATGCATGATCTTACTGCGTCATGAGGTGTAATTCTAGCAGGAGAAGATCTTGAGACCTCTTTTACTTCCCACTGTAAAATTTGGTAAATGTGCTTTCAACCCTGTTGCAACTCTTCCTAAAACTTTAGGGCATTTTAAGTCCTGCCATCCTAGAGTAGGTCAGCCATGACCTTCCCATGCCCACTGATGTTTTGAGATAGTCTTTTGTCAAGCAAAATGCTATTTGCCAGAGCTTGGAAAAATTTGTTTTGGGGCTACAGCTTCTAGAATCCCCTAGCAGTGTGGTCAGTGGCCATCTTGGTTGTGGATTTCTAATTCTGATCCCAAAAGAAATCTTTTCCAAGGCCTGTCTCTGAAGAGGACTAAAGGACTAAAACCCATATCTAGGGGACCCTCAGCTCTTCTGGATGTGTTCTGACCTGGATTTGTCCATCCGTCCTACATTCCTCTTATTCCGAAGGTCCAGTAATTTTCCGGACAATGATTGTGTGTCATGAAACACAAAGACATTCCTCTTTAAAGAATCAGCTGCTCCTCTGTCTTCATTCCCTGGGACACTCTTGTTCTCCTCTACCTCTCTTTTGTATGATCTTTGTTAATTTTAAGGGGTTTTTTGGGAGCAAAAATATAACTGTCATCTTGCTTTCTTTTAGGCACTGTTTCTGTGACAAGAATGTTTCTGTTGCAATGAATCACGTGACCTTTTGCTTTCTAGGACGTATAGCTTGTGCTAGCGTCTGTTTATGAGTAGTGGACAGTAAATTGGTTAGCGATTTTTATAGTCCAACAGCGGCAGCCCTCTTGTGGCTGCACAGCATGTCGCCCAGACCATGTCCTTCTCTGAGCTCTTGGTGCCAGAGCTGGTCTTCAAGTTTAGGAAAAGTAAATGAATCAGTTTTCTTGATGCTTTATCATTTCATAGTAGAACTGAGTGTGCGTATATTTGTATGCGTGTCTGTAGTCTCCCGCATCTTAAAAAAAACACACCTTGCAACAAATAGGTATCTTTCTTTCTGTAACCTACCTGTCCATGGCTGAGAAGCATTTTATATGTGGCATACCTGATTCTTTGATTTTCTTCAACTGTATTCTGAAATGTTAGGCATTCACACTGGGCATTTGGAGGGGTATTTGTAGTGCTGTAGAGACTTGTTTCACCACAGCAGCACATGTTCAGAAACTTCTAAAAAGCCTCGAAGGAAGTTTTCTTGGAGGTGGACATGCTGTGGATGTACTGTTTATAAATTACCACGTTGGGATGTTTGAAATCTGACTCTTGAGAAATAATTGGAACAATTTCATTCTTGTTCTGTCATGTAGGCTGAAAATGTAGACCTATAAACAAAGGGTACTGTAAAAAAGACAAGCTGTTTGTATTCTGCACCAGAACATCAGAGTGGCAGGATGGGTAGTGACTAAAATGGAAGACATGTACTAATGAGAATTCAGATCCTTATATTATATCTCATTCTAATCTAGTTTGGAAGATTTCTGTGATGATAAAATGAGAAAGCCTCATTATTTGCCACTCTGACCTCATTGCAGAAAGAGTGGGATGCAAATGTGGTGCAAAGCAATAAAATATTGAGTTTGGGTCCAAAATCTTCATTCAAATGAATTTGTCTAAGTCAGAGACAGGAATCATGTAGCCCTCAAGATATTGTTGGATTGCAGCTCCCAGGAGCCCTATCTATTACATTGGTGAGGAATGCTGGGAATTGCAGTTCACCAACATCTGAAAGATTGCATCATTCCCATTCCCATTCCCATTCCCATTGCTTAGTTTGCACATTTGATTGTGAATGAGAGAACTAGGTGTTTGTACAATCTTGGGGTGTTTGTAAAATCTGGGTGTTGATAAACTTTTTTGCAGGAGTGGGGCTAAATGTCAAACATAAGAGGTAATGGGTTCAAGCCCAGCCTTGGTCAGGAAGCACTATGTTGCGCTCCGCAAAAGTTATCATTTCTCAGCCTGAAGCTGCCCTTTGTAAAATGGCACCAATGATAACAAATACCTTGTTTTATGATTATAGAACAATTGTTCAGTGGAATTGGGTACCCTTTAGACCAAAATGATAACAGAAATTCTAGAGTCTGTTCAGTTTTCAAGCCGTATGTGTCTGCAAATCCAGTTTAATATGTAATTTGTTGTCCTGTGCCTCTGAGTCATTTCTGACTTATGGCAACTCTAAGGTGAACCTCTCATGGGGCTTACTTGGCAAGATTTATTCAGAAGTGGGTTTGCCTTTGCCATTCTCTAAAGTTGAGAGCATGTGAGTTGCCCAAGGTCATCCAGTGGGTTTCCATGGCCAAGGGGGGATCGGGTTTTAGTTCCTTTTATTACCCAGAAGATATTGAGCACTTAATCTGTTTTTGTATTGATGGGAGAACAGAGATTGTAATAACAACAAGACTGTTGCATTAATCTTGCATGCAAATAAAGTGATGTTCAAAATTCTGCAATGAAGTCTTTTACCATAAATGGAGCCAGAAATGCCAGATGTCCAAGGTGGGTTCAGGAAAGGAAAAGGTACTAGAGATCATACTACAGAAGTACTACAAAAGTACATTGGACATTGGATGATGGAGTGTACCAAAGTATTTCAGGAAAAAAAAATCAGCCTGTGCTTTATAGCTTATAGCAAAGCCTTTGATTGTGTAGATCAGTGGTTCTCAACCTGTGGGTCCGCAGATGTTTTTGGACTTCAGCTCCCAGAAGCCCTGAGCATTGACCATAGTGGCTGGGGCTTCTGGGAGCTGAAATCCAAAAACATCTGAGGACCCACAGGTTGAGAATCACTGGTGTAGATCATGAACAACTATGGATCTCTCTCAAAGAAATGGTTATGCCACAACATTTGGTTGTCCAGATGCATAACCTGTAGTCAGGACAGAATAAGAAGAAATAGAATAATTTCCAGCTGACAAGGCAAGCCTGATTTTTATTACTCTATCTGTTTAACCTGTATGCTGAACATATGAGGTGTAAACACTGAATGAAGAAATGGCAACAATCTAAGGTTTGTAGATGACGCCATAGTGCTAGCAGAAAATAGAAAAGACTTGGAATGATTACTGAAGAAAGTCAGTGAAGAAAGTGCAAAGGCGGGTTTATGGCTGGACATTAAGAAAACAAAATACAGTAATGACCACATATGATTTATATAGCTTTAAAGTAGATGAGGAAGACATTGAAATAGTTGAAGATTTTCCATACCTTGGCTCAGTCATTAATCAGAATGGAGTCCTGCAGTCAAGAAATCAGAAGAAGACTAGTACTCAGCTATGAAGAAACTAGGTAAGATCCTGAAGTATAAATATATGTCATTAAATGCTAAAGTTAGGATTGTGCCTGCCATGGTATTTCCAGTTCGTATGGTTGTGAAAGATGGAAAGTGAAGAAAGCGGATAGGAAGAGAATCAACTCATTTGAAATGTGATTCTGGAGAGAGTTCTGTGATGATGTGGACTGCAAAAAAGACAATTCAGTGGGTCCCAGAGCAAATCAAGCATGAACTCTCCCTAGAAACCAAGATGACTAAACAGACTGTTGTACTTTGGGTGCATCATGAGAAGACACGACTCACTCAAAAAAACAAGAATGCTTGGTAAGGTAGAAGGTAGTAAGAAAAGAGGAAGACCGCATTATCAGGTAGCTAGACTCAATCAAGGAAGCCCTGACTCTGAATTTGCAAGTCCTGAACAAGTTTGTTGATAATAAGTTGACTTGGAGTTTTCTCATTTGTAGAGTTGCCATAAGTCAAAGATAACTTGATGGAAGTTAACAGCAACAAATGTAATAGCATTTTGAAAAGGCAACCACTCTGTTTTAAATTCTGATCTATTTAACATTTTTCTTGTTTTAGAAATAAAAAATAAATAGGCAATAAATAGGATTTTAAACAGAAGTTGAGGAGAAAAGGTCTTCAAGGTACTATATAACAATATAACAGAATGTTCCTTGAAATTGCTTTGTGTGTTACTAATAGTAGACATCCCTCAGACTCTTTTGAAATGTGTGGTTTGCATAATAATGAACTCTGGAGATAGGGGATTTCTAGTGCTAACAATTTCTAATTATGGTGAGCTTTTTCAGAGAAATGCACTAGCAGTAATAATTAAAAGAACCTAATATTTGTTATCTTTTGATCTATTAATTTTCTTGCATTACCTGAACAATGGTATCCTAACAAATAGTCATAGAAGCAGTTGTGGTTGTATTGATAACTGCTGGAACAGAGAGAGCAAAGAATTAGTTTATTAGCTGTGGATAATCGGCTGTAAAATACAGGGTTAACTTAGCAGTTGGCTAGATTAATTTACTATGTTTTTTACATTTTTACCATTACTTTTATAACAGTGCAGTAACTTATTGTGGGTTGGGATAGTTGAAACTGAGAAGAAAAATCTTGCCTTGGGGTATATTCAGAATGACTCCATGACAAAGGTGATGTTAAGAGTCCAGGTCCCACACACTGAAAGCCTAGTCTCTGAAGAATATATAATGGAAGCACTGTGTCAGAAATCAAATAAAGTTCTTCAAATTTTGATGTGGTTTGCTTTAATTGTATCACTAGTAGGAAAATACATGAGCAAAAATTATAAAATATGATCATTTTAAATGATGATTTTAAAAGATGCTGTACGGAGATGAGTAGTAGTAAATTTTAGAAAGGGATCTGAATGAGTATTTCTTCAGTTGATTTCACAGAGAGGGTTGGGTTTATTCTTGCAGTTCACAAATAGAACAAATAGGAAAATTCTTATGACCTTTTCACACTACACTGTTATAGTGCTATTATTCCACTTTCTCTCTTTTTTTAAATTAATTTTTATTAAAATTTTTGATGAAAAAACAATAAAAAACCCTCCCCACTTCCAGACATCAATTTCCCCAGTTGAATCTGAGTTTAACATTCCATTCAATATAAACATTCCATTCTGTACATTATCTCCATTTTATAACAATCATATACTATTACTTTTAGCTTATATGTAACTATTTACAATCTATCTTTTACGACCTCATTTTTATTATTCCACTTTCAACATCTTATGGAATCCTGGTGTTTGCAGTTTAGGGAGGGGCGTTTTGAATTCTCAGCCAGAGGGCTCTTTGGCCTCAGTAAACTACAAACCCCAGAATTCCTCAGGATGTTGTAAGTGGAATAATAGCACGCTAACAGTGTAGTGCGGAAAGGACCTTAGATATGAACAGTAAACCAGTGAATAAAAACAGCTGTGGAAAAAAATTGCCCCTGCCCCCTAATCCTCTTTAGAACGGGGATGTTTGCAAAGCGAAGCAAAGCAAATTTTACAAGATGTCAACTTAATAACGGACAGTGTATGAGTAATAATGGGTAGTTATATAATGAGAGCCAACATGGTATAGTGGTTTGACCATTGTAGCATGACCAGGGTTCTGTTAAGGATATCTGCCTGGAACTTAGTTATTTTCAGCCTTGGGCTCCTGACAAGGAGAAAGAGAAGTGCAAATTTGGAGAAAAGCTATCTGATTTCTCTACTTGAGATTGACATGAAAACAGAGGCTAACTTGGCAAGCAGGTTCAGAAGGACAAAGAGAGGAAAAGGACAAATTTTCAACTGTATTGATCTCTGTTGCTCCCTAGATTCCAGAGTGGAAACTGGATTTTCCTCTTATCTCTTTGTCATAAATTTGTAGCACCACTGTGGGCCAGGTCATTTACTGGCTTCCAAAATGAAGATTTAGAGATCCAGTGAGATATAGTAGTTTGAAGATTAGACCTGGCCTCTAGGAGACCAGAGCTCAAATCCCTGCTCATTTGGAGAAACCCAGTGAGTGATCTTGGACAAGTCACACTCTCTCAGCCCAAGAAGAAAGCAGTAACAAACCTCTGAATAAGTCAGGCCAAGAAAACTCTAGGATAAGGTCACCGTAAATCAGAGTCAACTTGAAAGCATATAACAACAATAACAACAAAATGGAATTTCCTGTTCTTTCTGATAATTATTTATTCAAGGTTTAATAACATAGAAGTTGCATTCTACAGATGTAGATACTTTGTCTCGGTAAGTATTAAATATGACTGGCAACAAGGGATCTTCAGAATTTCAGGTAGTATTCTTTTCTACCTCTGTCTGAAGATCTCTAGTATTCCTTTGCAGTTCCCATTGACATACTAACCAGGCCCACCCCTGGTTAGACCAAAAAATTGGGCAAGATTTCAACTGTTCAGAGTGATTGACTGAGATTGGGTTTGTTGAGACAGCTGGGATTCACACCAGGCCTGAGTTGGGCCACATATTAAGGGGTGAAGTAATAATCTTGTGTTAGGATGAGATGTTACTTTGTGTTATGAAAAATATACATTAATGGAAGCTAGTAGGGAGTAGATTCTGAGATGTGAAGCCTCATATGAGGAGAAGTGACTCTAAAATTTAACTTGGTCGTCGTCTGTTTTGTCGGACTTGGGAAGGTCCGCGTCTCACAGCCTAAGTTACTCAACAAGGTTAGCTGTGAGTATAAAGTAGGATGACTCTGTGTATATCACATTGAGCTCCGTGGAGGGAAGGTAGAATACAGATGGGATGAATGAATGGATGGATGGATGGATAAAGAGGCAGTGAGGAAACTTCATGTTTAAGGGTACCATATGTAAAAAAGAATTGAGTCAAGGAAATGGGGAATATGCTCAGAATTACAGTGGAAAGCGCACTAGTCAGTAGGTGCAAACTACTTGTATTGGTGGGGTTGGCTTCAGATCTTTTAAGTATTTTCGATCTGTTGTGTTCGCGGTAGCACTTGTTTTTAGACTCCTGTACATCTCTGCATGCATTTTGTAGTAAGGGTGAAGCAATATGGACAAAGTACATGCTATATCCAGCTACCATCTTGCTCTGCCATATGATCTGCTTGCTTTAGGTTGTGTAGTCTTTCCTGTAAGGGTAGTGTGTGTGTTTGTGTGTGTATGTATGTGTGCATGTGCTTTCATGTCACCTGTTGACTTATGGCAGCCCTGTGAATTTCATAGGGTTTTCTTAGGCAAGGGATACTCAGAGGTGGTTTTGCCAGTTTCTCTGAAATATAGCCTGCAGCATCTGTTATTCCTTGGTGATCTGTTGTCCAAGTGTTAATCAGGGCTTTGCTTTACTTCCTATATTAGATGGGATGTGCCACCTTACATCAAAAGACTATTTGTGTTTATTTTAAACAAACCCTTGTTTCTTCTTCAACACTGAGTCACTCAGAAATGTGAATGGTATATTGGATCTTATTATGGTGAGCAGCTCATCTTGCACTTTATAAATCTTTACCTTGCTTGTCTCCTTGATTCTTACCTGTTGCACACCGCACTGTTGATCTGTATATTAGTAGTTGAGTCACACAGTGCATCATATGTGTATAATGCAGCATCCTGCGAATCTGGGTGTTCATTGGAAAAAGAAATTTGTATGCCAAGAAAAAGCTGTAATTTGGGCCTTTTCAGAGAACAATTACGCATTTTCCTATTTTTCCCTTTCCCCAGGAATCTGCTTGGCTTATACTTTACCAAAACAACACCCTACCTACGTATATCCCTCCAAACTTTGTAAGAAAACAAACATTGTCTTGGTTGTACATCTGTAAATATACATCACAAGAAGGACCAGTAATGGGATAATCTCTACCGTTAAAAGCCAAGCAAAACCATCAGACTTCAAGCCAAGAGACAGTGAAAACTCAGGCAAATAAAGCCACTGCTTGGTGATGAAAAGAGTCAGCAGTAGGTGGACCTCTCTAGGGAATGTATTTTGAGATGTGTTTTACCAATGTGGGGGTACATTGTGTGACGTGCTTAAGGTGTGCTTAAACCTGACTTGATCCTGAGTTTGTTGGTCAAGACAGTATTCTTTCTCTCTCCTTGGTCTGTTGTAGCCATTGAGTAAGAAGATGATTGCCAAGGTTGTTCATTACCATTCCCAAGCATAAAATCCCGCACCGTAGAGAGATACCTCCCTACATGCATGGCAGATCATGGCAGCTTGTGTAATGGGTCCGTAGAAGTTGTTCTTAATTTGGCATCTACAGACCTCTGGGGATGCCCAGAGCCCTCACATGGGGGTCCACAAAGCCCTGCTGTTGGACACCAACAGCAGTGGCAGCAACAGAGATGCAGCAGCGGGGTGTGTGCTGTATGGGTGCCGAAACTGCTCCCTCATTTGCAAATGAGGGAACAGTTTGGGCATGTGCACACACCTGCTGCTGTATCCCTCAGCATGCATACCCCCTGCTACCACAAAGGGGACATGGCGACAGGTGTGTACACACACCCAGACTTCTTCCTCATTTGCAGACAAGGGCTCTCACACTTACATACCTGATACCATGTTCCTGACAAAGGCAACATGGGAACAGATGTGCGTGTGCACCCAAACTTTGACTCTGGAGACGGGTTTGAATCCCCACTCAGCCATGGAAACCCACTGGGTGACCTCGGGCAAGTCACATTGTCTTAGCCTCAGAGAAAGGCAAAGGCAACAAATCTTGCCAAGAAAAATCCATGACAGGTTCACCTTGGGGTTTCTAGAAGTCAGTTTTCAAGGGGGAGAGACATGATGGCTAGAAAGACCCTCTACCTGTTAGCATTACTTTGTTGTTGTATGACTTACGGCAACCCTAGGGTGAGCCTGTCACATAGTTGTTGTTGTTTTTGAGCAAGGTTTGTTCAGTGTGGGGTTATCTTTTGCCTTTCTCTGAGGCTGAGAGAATGTGACTTGCCCAACATTACCTGGTTTCTGAGCAGGGATTTGAATCCTAGTCTCCAGAAGCCTTAAATAAATAAATAGTTATTTATTTGAATAGATATCTAAATCTTGAGTTAAGTCTTGGGGGTCCCTGGGAACAAATTATATTTACAAGGTATCCTTGGTAAAGAAAAGGTGAAGAACCACTGGTCTGTATCACTGCTTCCCAAAATGTAAACTTGTTTGCTGCTTAGCATGAGTAAAATGGTATGTCTGTTTGATGTAGGACCTGCAAAATTATGCTAGAATTTTTGGTGAAACATGGAATTGCTGGGTTAGCTATCCTTGTTGACTAGGTATCTGCATCACATTGATAATTTACAATAATTTACATTAGTTGTACACTTGGGACTATTAGAATTTTTCCAGTTTAACAATGAATTTATTGGTACAAAAGGAAACATCAGGGCTTAGTATTGTTGCAGTGTGCAGGCATATCAGAATGTATGTGAAGTATATGTATCCTGGCCTTTTATTGATATTGTCACGTTTTTAAATGATTTTAGAGAGGCTTTAGAGTACTTCAAAGAACTGATTTTTTAATCAGTTCATTAGTTGCTTTTAAACCTTTTTTATTACCAGGCTTTTATATCTATATCTATATCTGTATCTATATCTTTCTGTCTATCTGTCTATCCGTGTGTGCACGCATGTGCCATCCAGTTGCCTGTCAGCCATGAATTTCACAGGGTTTTCTTAGGAAAGGAATACTCAGAGGCTGTTTTGCCAGTTCTTTCTTCTGAAATACAGCCTGAAGCACTTGATATTCATTGGCAGTCTCCCATCTTAGTACTAACCAGAGCTGAGCCTGCTTAGCTTCCAAGATCAGATGGACTGTGATACCTTTAGGGTATTTACACAGACCCATCTCTACATACACAGTCAATTCTGAAGCGAGTTTCTCTTTTACAGGTCTTCAAATACTGCTGAATCTGGTGCCTTTAGGGTATTTAGGCCCACTTTTAATGCGTACTTAGTTTTAATTGCCTTAGGTCCCATGTTGGGAGAAAGGAGGATATGAATTAAATAAAATAAATATAAGTTCTCTACTGCTCAGGTCAAACAAAGCCACTATCTGTACATGAGACAAACACCAGAACAGCCATGTACCGATCATGATCCTCCTGTCACACCTGCCATATACTTTGGAGCCCTCTGTTTTTGCAGTCTCAGGCAAATAGCAAAACCAGCAGGTTGTCAAGCCATAGTATATGGTATATGGATTTAGGAATACAAAGGGTAAAGACCTGCTCAACTGAATTTGGCAAACTGGAGCAAGAAGGCATGTCATAGAAAAGATGCTGTAACATACTTCCTTAAGTTGGTGAGGATTATCAGGCAGGCATGGTTATTACTCAGAAAGCTACCAGATAAGGTGAAAACAGCCCTAGATTGCTACTCAGCTACTCCTGTGCCTCCTTTTCTTGATTCTTCTTGCTGTGAATCAGCCCCTTTTCCTTAAATCATTGAATTCTTGAACTGCAGTCTAGTTTGATGACAGATAATTACAATAATAGACAGACACTGCCTAAACCCAAATTATGAGATTAGGTTCCTTTTGGCCACACATCTTCTTATTACTTTTAGAATCTCTGGCTTGTAATGTGAGGAGAGTACGAAGTTGACAGGAAGTATGGGTTTCTCAGGGTGATGCTGGGTTGAGAAGATTTTCAGGGACCAAATGTGGTTCTGACTAGTATTTGAGTTCCTTGCCGATTCAGCCTGCTGGCTACAGTGTTGTGGCTCCTGGCTGGGAAACAGTTTTGGTGGGAAGTACACACTTTCTGAGTGAATTGTTTCCAGAAGTAACTTTTTTTTCAGGTGAAGAACTAGTGGGTAAACAGGTAGAATGTATACAATGAGTTAAGATTTTCCTCTCCTCAGCTCCACTGTAAACATGCAGGCAGTGCGTGTTTTGTGCAGTAAACGTGGTATGGTGAATCTCATTGTAATATGAAATGACCTTTGCCGTGTCTCCTACTGGCCATGAATTAAATGAGCAAATGAAGTAGCTTGACATACTAGCATATACATGCTAGCTCAGTGGCTCTACTATGGTCAATGCTCAGGGCTTCTGGGAGCTGAAGTTCACAAACATCTGGGGACCCACAGGTTGAGAACCACTGTGCTAGCTGCTATATACTGACTGATAAATACCTCTATGAGAGTTGTTTGTGTAGATTCTAATCAACCCAGGATCCCAGAACAGTGGCTTTTTCCATATATTTTTTGTGTGTCGGAGGGCATCATTCCACAGGCTTTTCAAATGGGCAACTTGGATATTGGCAGTGCTAGACAGACCTAATCCATGTGGCCTTGTGATTTCCTCTCAACCTGTGATGTAAATATGTGACAGTGCATTGTATCATACCACACACACACACACACACACACACACACACACACTGTATGTTTGGCAGCTTTTTCAGCATGACTCCCAGGTTCTCTCTGCTGGACGATCATACTAAATGTAGGCCTCTTAATTTTTTTGGCAAAGTTAAGGATGCCCATCCTCCAGTTATCAGTGTGTCACTTTGCATTCCCTGCCGTGAGGTTGGGCAAAACAGTGCCATAACAAACTAATGAGTTACCAGCTTAAAGAAGAGACCTATTTAAAACTTAACAAAAGGGACCTTAAAAGTTGGATTTTCAACTATGGTGCAAATCAAGACAGAGCGGAGATAGTTGGGGCATGGTTTTCTATTTGGTACCCTTACATTCAGGCCAACCATGCAATGCCACAATACTTTGAAGACCTGACCTTCGTGCAGCTCCGAAGGGCATTTACAGAGTTAAGGTTTCAGCAGATGCCCTTGGCATATTTGGAGGGGAGATATCAACATATCCCAATTGCAGAGGGGAAATGTGGGTTTGGTTGTAACCAAATAGAGGACATAATTCATTACCTATTATATTGCCCGCTTTATTCTGAACCTCGTCAAAGATTTGTGATACCATTGATCCATCCTTCCTGGGCCAGTTCCCCTCAAAGTATTGTGGTGGAGCTCCTTGCGGACAAACAAGCAAGGGTCACCTACTCAGTTGCCTAGTTTGCAATTGCTGCTAGAAAATACATGCCATGATATCTTATTTGCTGCAGGCAGTGTTATCTATTATATGTCTCAGAGAAAATATTTTTATATTTGAGCCTTCCAGGTACTTCTCCGGTGAGTTTGTGTTCTGAGTGTGGCCCGTGCTGATGAAAATGTTGCTTAAGTAAAGCACACTGGTTTGCACTCTTTGCCCTCTCTGTTCAAGCAGGTGGAGTGGTATTAATTCAGTCAACTTGTATTGATCAAGACAAAGTATCTGGAGCTATACAGAGGTTTGCAAAGGTGAGGGTGGGGAATCTAGAGCCTGGAAAATGGCCGTGATGATTAGGGGATTCCAAAAAGCATCTTTTTCATCCTTTTTCTTTGGCGGGGGGGGGATAAATTGACTCCCCTTTGCTGCACAGCAGTGTTGAGAGTCACCCTTACCCATAGCAATAGTCCACTACAAAGGCCCTCCGCTGTTTCTGCTTTACTTGCCATTGTTTCATTTCCATCTTGATGGGTGAATTGGAAACTCATAGAGCTGAAAGAGAGACCGTAGGGACTGAAGCTGGAGCTTAGTTTAAAGATGTATCCTGCAGCTCTGAATGGTTAGCTTATGCAGGTAAGATAAGTACTTCAGCCAAGGGGCCAGATTTCACCGTATGCTCTGTGAACAATTTTGGGCTTGACATGTTTTTTGAGATCAAAGATAGCCTCCAGGTTACCCCAGAACTATATGCCTCATCTAGGTTTGCCATCTCTTAGCATCTAGTGTCTTGTGAATATAAAATGGGGCAATACATGTAATCCCTGAGCTCTTTCTAGGAAAGGAGGAATTAAAACAGGCAGTAAAATAACCAGAATATTAAACTTTGGTATCTTGACAATGTTATATTTGTGAATATTTAAAAATTCAATGAAAACTTATCAGCCTGCTGCAGTTGGCAGGCATTATAAAACCCTTTGGTATCTAAGCCTCTTTTAAATGCTAGGAGCCTGGCCTTCTGCCGTTTTTTGTTAGGTAGAGCACCATTTCTGTCTGCTGGATTTCTGACTCACATCAGAACAGCCCCCGAGCTTCAGTAAAGAACATCAAGACTCTTCTGTTGCAACCATCTTTGCTTAGATTGGCTATGTCTGTCATACTGGAAGAACTCTGGCTGTGGGTTGAAGCATGCCTTTCCTGAAAAGTGAACATTGTACTCTGAGGCCACAGCTCCTCCTTAATTAAAAAATAAACAGA
Organism: Iguana delicatissima; assembly: GCA_948472985.1. Taxonomy (NCBI): domain Eukaryota; kingdom Metazoa; phylum Chordata; class Lepidosauria; order Squamata; family Iguanidae; genus Iguana; species Iguana delicatissima. The sequence continues at coordinate 74,658 of CAOKZL010000555.1, read as the reverse complement.
CAGTCCTTCTGTTAGGAGGACAAAGCTAAATAATTTTTTAGACACACATGTCTTAACGTTCTGGTGCTTCTCTCTTGTTTGCAGCTGATGTTTTCCAATTTTGAGTTCCAAATGATCCTCTGGTCTCAGCTGTTGAGTGAAAATGAGTATCCCATGTAATTGTCTGTCTGATGATTAAGCCAGGGTTGCTTAATTATCCCCCAGTTTCACTGGGTAGGTTCAAGGCTGAGCACTGCAGGACTTTGCAGAGAAGAGAACAAAGAAAGCACTGCTGGAATTCCCAGTGTGCTAGCCAGACGCTGCTGGTATTTGGCAGCCTCCTCTTGCACACATGTGCATGGGGGGAAATGTGTTGATGTGGGCAGAACAGTCAATTGATTTATTTTTATTGTATGTCCTGTTTGAAATCAGTGCCAGGAGCCTCTGTCCGCCAGGCTTTTTCGAAATAGAGAGAGGATCCTTTTCCTAATCAGCTGCAGTCTTACTGACTAGCTGCCATCTTCTCCTCCCTTGCGAGGTTTGCCAGCTGTTTATATCCCAAATTGGCATTTTAAAAAATGCTGATGACTGTTTAGAGGAGCCCCATGCCTTCGTCAGTTTTTGGCAAATGATGTATGCTTCTGGCGCTTGGGAACAGTTTCGTGGAAAGCTGAGAGAAAATGTGACAACAGCGTTGTCAGATGTGCTGTACAGCTTGTTTGCTTAACTAATTTTCCCTTGTTGCTTGTCTGGTTAAGTGGCAGGGCTGCTTTGTTGCTGAACTCCTGGCTCTGACTTGTTGGCTCCACCTGCCTTTTGTTGTCTGGCTCCTTAAGGTTGCCAGGAATGTTCTGTCCTTGAATCAGTTTGGTTCCTCTCAGGTGTTCTTAGCCTAAGATTGATTGATTGATTGATTGATTGATTGATAGATTGATGAAGTAGAACAATGTGATGCAACCAGCGCTGGCCCTACCATTAAGCAGAGTGAGGCGTTGTCCCAGGCAGTGGCTGTTGCAGAGCGGTGGTGTCAGCTTCTCGACAATTCCTTCAGGATTGTCTGACTGTTTCTGTGTGTTGGAGGACAGAGGTATATATATGCTACATTGTCTGTCCTGGGGTCCTTAAGCTAGTCTACTGCCTCAGGTATGATGGACACTGTTCATTTTCATTGTTAAAGGAAGACTCAGTAGCTGGCCCAGCTGGCTTTTGTTTGAGAGAGAGAGATGCCATCTTGTCTTGTTCCTCAGACGCCAAAATGTCATGGACTAGCTCACCTCTTTTTTTCTCTATTCAGATCCTTTCTCAGACCTTCTTTGAAGCTGATCTTTCAGACCTCTAGCAAAGAGTAAGCCTAATGAATGCTTATTCACTCTATTCAGAGCATATCTGTGTTAGTCTATTTTTTTAGATACAGGGGAATCTTAATGTAGCACCTTTGAGGTTCACTGAGGAAAAAAAAAAGATTTCTAGCAAAAGCCTTTGTGGACTCCAGTTGGATCTAATGATTAGACTGGAGTCCACAAAAGGTAATGCTAGAAATTTCATTTTCACAGTCTCACAGGTGCTACAGGATTCCTTTATCTTTTTATGCTTATTCACTGTTTCCTGTGTCTTTTCCACTTGTTCCCACCCACCCCCCAAGTTAGAGGCAGAGAGGAAGGGATTCTTTGGGGCAAGGGCCTGCTTTATTCTAATGAAAAGGCTGCTTTTTCATGTTTCTTTTTCTTTTGCAGCTTTATCACAAGGAGTATCTTAAGAAATGATGCATTTTGACTTAAAGAAAGGAAATCTGAAGTTGTATGCAGATGATAACAATTCTGTTAGGACAAATTTTTGGTGGTTACATGGAACAACAATTCTGAAGCTTCTCAGGAGAGAGAGCCTTACCATTTAACCATGGGGCAGGACAGCTGGATCCTGAATCAAATTGCTGCATGCTCTTTCTGCTTCTCAGCACTGGAAGGAAACAGGCTGATATGCAAACAATTTTGTGACAAAACAAAAATAGTTTTCAGTCAACAAGTTAGATTATGTCTGGTAATCTGGAAATGACTGTGATGATTTTGGTTTAAATTTATGGGCTATAAAAGTACTTTTCCACATTAAAATTGATTAGTAGTTGCAGAATTTCTATTTTATTTTTTCTAGTGTTCATGTCATATTAGGTTATACATGAAAGAACTGGACTGGAGATATGTCTTGTGGTAACTTGAAGTTCGCTTCTGTAATAAAATGGTTGACTATAGCCTCATTGCCAGAGCTAGTCTCTGAATAACAGACGTTCAGATTTAACCTTGGGATCACAGTGCTTTACTGTGTATTACTGACGCAAGGTATTTTCCAGTTCTGAAAAGAATGGCTTCAGATTCTGTACATTTCAGTGGTTTTTGAGGGGGGCTATCCAGACCACTTCTGCACTGTTGGCAGCTTTTGACTTGCAAAGGCTTGCCAGTAGACCCAGCGCCAGCTCAGGCCTTGTTGAATCAGTGAGTCATCCTCTCCCTGTGGCTACTCAGAAGGGAGGACTAGCTTGCTTTCTGGTTTAGCCTGAACTCTCCTATGCTGCTCTTAAACTAATGATGAAGTTATGGCAGCAGTTGTTTGATCTGTTGATGACTCTTTTAGATGATCCCTGAAGTCTTTGTTCAGATCTTGACTGATTAACATGCAAGATTCAAATACCTACTGAAGACAGAGCAGAGTAAATTTCCGCCATCTTCTTCCTGGCAGGATGTGTTGCGTGGTTGAAACACCAATTTTTTGATCTTTGTTATTCAGTATTAAGGGCTTGTTTATCAGCAGGATTTTATGGAAGAGTTTGCTTGAAGTATAGTAGGGAAGATGTGTAATTGAAACAGTTGCATCATGCTAAGGCTCATTTGAGATATCCTGCAACACTTACCAAAAGAAAGTTTAACTGCAATTTGGCATAACATCTGACATGATGAACCATGCTTTGTGGTTGGTCAGACGGTCACAATCATAAACATGACTGAATTGACAAGCAGGTGGGTCAGAGTTTTGTTTTTGCATCAGAGACCAGGGTACCTACAAATCAGAGTGCTGAACAGATAAAGAAAGCAAAGAAGCTGCTCCAACAGATGATACTGTATCTTTGCAAGCTCAAACCATGGTTTGGTCCTGAAATCCTTCTTTGATATTTTTTAAAATCAAATATGCATTGGAGTTTACTTTGGAAAATATTCCCAGCTCCTAGGCAATTCCTGACCAAAGGCTAAATCCGGGCAGAACCAAATGCTTCACCTCTCAGCCACTTGTGTCCCACCAAGCAGCAGTGTATATCTTCCATACAATGGGCCCTGTGATTCAAGGCAGTGCCTAAACTGTTCATGGCATAATTCTGTGGTAATTAAGGAAATAGCTGACAATGCACAAAATGAGGCAGTACATGGGACTCCCTTTGTGCTTGTTGAACTCATTGATTTGGTGGGGGTGGGGGATATGCTGAATGGAGTGTTTGTCATTGCATGTCAGTTGACTGACTCATCACCCGGTTTTGCTGGCTTCCAATATCGGCCTCTCCTCCGACAAGGGGGAAGCCTGGGTATAAGCCCTTGTAGTGAAAGAAGCAGAAACTGCTGAGCATCCTGTGAACTCTGCAGAAGAAACAACAGACGTGTTTCATAATGCTCAAAGGATGGTCTGTTTATTAGTAAAAAAACCAGCACATTTGGCCTATGTGTGCTCTTTATGGCCTTCTTCAGGGGAGGAATGATGATCTTAACCTCTTCCCGTTCTTGTAAATTCTTTTATTGTTTTCAGATGGTCTCTTTCCCTTTCACTCAGATATATCCATGTGCCTATGAAAGTTAACTGTATTTTTCCTGCTGCATGTTCGCAAGATATTAAAAAAAAAACAACCTTCAACTTTTGCTTGCATGTTTTTATTTGCCCAGGACAGTGGGCCCTCGGTATCCTCTAGGGTTTGGTTCCAGAACTTCCTGTGAATACCAGAATTTGTGGATGCTTAACTCCCATTATGTACAGTGGTGTAGTAAAATGGCATCCCTTTCTATAAAATGGCAGAATCAAAATTTAAAAAATATTTTCAAGACTTGATTGGTTGAATCTGTGGATATAGGATCTGTGGACATGGAGGGCCAACTTTAAGTGTGTGTGTGTGTGCCTTCGAGTCACATGTCAGTTTATGGCCATCCTGTGAATTTCATAGAATTTTCTAAGGCAGGGAATACTCAGAGGTGGCTTTGCCAGTTCCTTCCTCTGAAACATGGCCTATAGCACCTGGTATTTTCTCTCATCCTTCCATCCAAGTACTAACCAGTGCTGACTCTGTTTACCTTGCAAGAACAGATGGGATTGGTGCCTTTAATGTATGTGGGCCCTCATAGTAAATGGTTTAGGATGTCTTTATTCAGATTTTTTTTCAAATTTGTTTCTGATCAGCTATATACAGGCTGTAGACAGTGAGCTCATGCAATTATGATCTTGTGTGATACTGTGCATTTATGTGTTGTCTTTTCTTTCTTTAGGCCCTTAAGAATGACTATCCCTTTAGGCCCTTAAGAATGACTATTGCACATAGCCTTTGAACCTTGGTTATTTATCTATGGAGTACACTTCAAGTATAATTCTATCAGTGTGAGCTAGTGGTGATATCAGTACATGAGAAGCAGTGAGCAAAGTAATCTGTTTGGAGGCAGATGATTGCTTCGTGATTTTGCTTATTTAACACAAAAGTTCCCCAAAACATGTTCTTGTAAGCCTGTGAGTTACAGTAGCCAATGTATATTAAGAAATGAAAGTCAGCATGGTGTAGTGCTTTGAGCATTGGGCTCCAGCATTGGAGACCAGGGTTCAAATCCCTGCTCAGGCATGGTGACATTGAGCAAGTCACATTCTCTTAGCCTCAGAGGAAGACAGTGGTAAAACCTCCACTGAAGAAGTCTTGTCAAGAAAACCCTAGGATACAGTCACCCTTGGGTTGCTGTAAATCAGAAACACCTTGAAGGCACACAACGACAAAACATTTTCTTCTCCTCTAGGACCAAAATGGGAATCTGAGGAAAGTAAAATTTAACATACATGACTTTTTAGATTGTGGTAATGGCTGCTTGCTTTACAGCAGGGGTGAGGGTGCTCTCTGGGCCCGATTGCCATTTGCAGCACCTCTTATACCCTGTCTGTTGTTGGAGTATGCCTAGCAATGCCTGGGAGTAACTTCAGGACATCAGTGCAGCACATTTGGGTGGATGGGGGTACTGTTTCAGGGTGGGGGTAGAATTAGGCTCCCAGGAGTCATTTTTCAACTGCAAAAAGCATTTTCCAAGGCTGATTTTTTTCCTGTTAATTTTGGGGTGCCCAAGACAGGATCATCGAAAAGACTGCACAGAGTAGGGACTGCATAATTACCATCTATTTCCAGGAACCGCAGTGCATTAAACAATACATTCCTTTCTTCTTCTTCAGGTCAAATAATCATTTTAGAAATCTGCTTTGAAACATACCAAAGTAGTTCCTTCAGTGTGTGTGTGTGTGTTGTTGTGCTTTCAAGTTGTTTCTAACTTACGATGACCCTAAGGTGAACCTATCATGGGGTTTTCTGGGGCTGAAAGTGTGTGATGTTCCCAAGGTCATTCAGTGGGTTTCCATGACTGAGTGAGGAATCGAACTCGTCTTAAGGGTCGTAGTCCAAAGCTCAAACCACCATGGTGGCTGTCCATATTTCCTTCAATACCTGGTGTAATTTTCTAGACTGTTGTTAGTTCCTTTCAGTTGTTCGCCTTGATACAGTTGGAATCATATGGGGAGGGGGAGCGGGGAGAGGGTTGTGCCCCACCTCCACTATTCAGCCTCCTGCTAGAATTGATGCCCCCTTACTGTGTACATGCCTTTAGCAGGGAAGCCTACTGAACTCCTTTCCCATTCATCTTGTTCCATTGTGTAGATGGCCTGGGGCCAGAGCCAGCAGAGAATGCAGACCCTGGGGATTATAGTTGCCAGGAGAGGTGTTCACCTCACATGTACATCAAACAGGGAAAGTCACTGGTAATCAAAGCTCACGAAAAGGGTGATTTCTTTGGTAATACAGGCATACCTCAGTTAACAAAGCCTCTTACAAAGAAGCTCCTTTTTACAAAGTCTTCTTGCAGGAGCCCAGCCCAGCCCCAGCTTTTCTTTTTTTCCGTCTAGCTGGAAGTCTTTTTTGCAGCACTGGCATTGGGAGGATGGTGAAAGAGGGCTGGAGAAGTGTTCAGTTGCAGCAGTGTGTCTGCAGTAAGCAGTGGGATTATACTCCCAGGTTATGCTGCTGTATCTGTGTGTGTGCTTACATACAACAGACAAGGTAAATAGCTGTCTCCAGAATCGCTTACTGAGCATGTGTGAAATCTTCTTTTGGCAAAGCTTTCAGGTAGTCACTAGAAGATTCAAAATGTTTTTGTTACTCATACAAAGCTTACCTGATCTGGTTGTTTCATTTCACAAGCATATAGTGTTGTTGTTAACTGCCATCAAGTCAACTTCGAGTCAGGCGACCCTATGGATGAGAGAGCTCCAAGTCACCCTATGCTAAACCACCCTGCTCAGGTCTTGCAGATTCAGTGATGTGTCTTTCTTGATTGAATTTATCTACCTCTAATGCTGTCTTCCTCCTTTCCTACTGCCTTCCACCTTACCAAACATTATTGCCTTTTCTAGTAAGTCATGCGTTCTCCATGGTATTGCCAAAGTACAACAGCCTCAGTTTAGTCATCTTGGCTTCTAAGGAGAGTTCAGGCTTTATTTGTTCTGGGACCCATTTAGTTTTGAATAAAAAGTTTTCAGGAGCATATTGAAGTGCTCTTTTTGTGATGTAGGAACCTATCCCAATGATTTCCGTTTTATCCCTACGTCTGATGCCAAAGTGTCTGTTAAATAAGAAGAGTCCAGAAATGCATCTGTTTCACTGACTGAGATATATCTGTAACTTTGTTGTGCCCAGGTTACTGGTTAGAAACCTTAACAGGTAAAAGGAGAGCCTCTGCTGCAGAGTATGTAGGTTGGTGGTATATGAGTAGGGGAAACTTACCCTCTAATGGTTTGAAGAAGGAAGGCTGGATGGGTGTGAGCAAAGGAAAGGAGTAAGAGATCTGTTCTAAATTGTTGTGGAATTTTTATATTGTACCTTCAAAAGTGAAAATGTGCGCACCAACTTTGTGAGTGTGGTCATTCTCAGCCTTATTTAAGTCCTAATAGAAGAATAGTGTGTTGTCCTTATATTAAGGGAGAACATTTGCTCAACTGAAGCCAGAAATGTCTTGGGGCTATAGTACCTTGTGGAAAATTCCATTTACAGCTAGCAAGCAACAGTCAATTTGGCAACTGCAAAAAGCCTGAATGGAAGTCTTAAGAGTATTTGCCAGTTCCTTTAAGGCAGTCTTCCTAACCCCAGCCCAGAGGAGGTAATTTTGCATGTTTATGCAAGGTTTATCAGCACTCATTTCTGATGTTTTATCACAGTCCTTGCTGCACTGGGTCCCCATTGTGCAGTACAGGAGGAGATTAACTGCTGAAGTTAAATCTATGTAACATCAGTGGATTCCACCTACTTTGCATGCCAGTTCCATTCATGCTGTGTTCTCTAAAAACCCTGAACGCTGTGTGCACATGGGGCCTATATTTGGAGTGGCAATGCCCCAAGCAGGGTACCATGCCAGGGTGCACACATTTGGCAAAAGCTTGCCAGTTTTTGCACACAAGTGACCATTACTATTTTGAGCCTTCTGCAAATTCATTTCACATTGTTGATCTGGCACTATCCTGTCTTCAGAGCTCAGGAGCATCCAGACTGGCTCAGCTTTTATTGACATTGGAAGGAATGCTCAGTCGTTGAAAACTGAAATGTGGCCAGTCCAAGGTTCTGAAAACCTTTTACAGGCAGGAAAGAATCCAAGTTGAAGCCATACACTCTTTGCTTTTCATCAGTGTACTTTGTAAAAAGTCAGGATTAGATTTGGTTATAGTAACTATCTGTTTAAGTATTCTGGAGAGGAAGAAAATCTTATTTTTTGAGCCAGCATAGTAGAATGGCTTGAATGTTGGACTAGGGCTCTGAGAGACCAGGGTTCAAATCCCTGGCAGAATTCCATAATTTTGCTAGGTGGCCTTGGGCAAATCACACCCTCTCAGCCTCAGAGAAAGGCAATGGCAAACTGCCTCTGAACAAATCTTGCCAAGAAAACCATGTGACAGGTTCACCTTAGGGTTGCCATAAGTCTGAAATAATGTCATGGCACACAGCAGGTATATCTGTCAGCACTAAAACTAGGAGCTCTGTGGGGTAGAATTGGAAGAGACCTCTGAGACACTATGTGTACAGTACTCTGAGTTTCCATTGGGAGCATCCCTTGTCAACAAATAGAAAGAAGCTTGTGGATGGGGGTAACCTGGTTATAAAATACTGGGAGTCTCAGCTCTTCTGATAGAAGTAGGACCTTCTATGTGCTTCATTTCATGCTCCAATGAAGCTCCTTTCAGAACATAGTCCCTTGTGGAGAGGCATCTCTTATCAGACTAGCTCTGATGAGAGGTTTCCCCTTATGAATTAAATATGCATCCCACCTTTCTACCAAATTGTGTCTTGAAAATCAGAGCAAACTCAACACTGTAGCTTCAGTGTCTCAGAACAAATCCCAGTAGTTGTCACTTTTCTAGCTTTGAAGAGCTTCAGTGGTTACCACAGGTTTTAGGAGATACTTGATGAGCTGCAGCACAATGCTGGGAAAATCTGCAGAGTATTGCTGTTAGAAAGGCCAGGGTACATCAGCTGGGAACTGTTATGTTCTGATTTGTTTTAGTTTTGCTGCTTGAAACAATACATGTTCACTTTCAGCGAAGGATCTGACTTCGTGTGGCCAGAGGTGCCCTGCTCATGATATAAAACTTATCTCATATCTGTCACTTTTTTGTTTTTCATTGGTGCTTAACTAGCAAAAATCCTTTGGTGGTTCTTCTCCATTGGCTTGCAGTCAGTAGAGTCATGGCATACCAACAGTCCATCCAGTTTTCAAATCAATGCATCATAATGTATTACAGATGACTTTTCTTTAATAGTTTCACAGTGGTGCATATTCTGCACAAGTACAGATGCGGCAGAATCCAGAATTGTCTACAGAATTTGGTATTGCCCACAGAACTCAGCATCTTGAGGATCTGTCCCCCCCCTTTTTTTTTAAGTCTTGGCACTGTTTTTTCCTGTGAAGATGAGTTTCAAAAGTATGAAGATGATGTCTGATGAAGTCTGTTAAGCCAGCAAGGGCTACGTTGGATTTCCACTAGTGTTGGATGGAACTTTGCGATTAGGTGAAATGCAGCAAAGATCTCGAAAGCTTGTCCATTTTTGTGACTGTTTTGTGTGGCCCAAATAAAGATGTTACACTAATGATGGATTTTGGTTTTTCCCCTTGTGGCCAACAAATTACCTTTGCTATTTGAATAAATGACCATCCATTTTGAAGAGCACAATCTCATAGTGGTTTCAGAGTAGAGTGGGCAATTGGTTGCATTCCAGATATTTTAGACTACAAATCCTGACAGCCCCAGCCAGATGGTCAGTGAAGCTGAAGGCTAAGAGAGCTGAGGAATGCCAGGTTTGTCTTCCCCTGCTTTGGAGGGTGCAGTGTCTGTGTTGTTGATGTACATGTTGCTGGTTGGAATGTAGATGTAGATGTCAACACGTCATGTTTGGTTGGATCAACCTTCTGCCTTCAAGCCATTGTACCTTTTGTGTCTGTAAGCATGCATGTTACAATAAGATTGTTACTCTTGTTTTAATAGCTGTTAATTATATAACTGTTGGCCTAAATACTCTAAAGGCACCAGATCCTGTCTGATCTTGGAACAGACACATGTTCAGCCCTGGTTAGTACTTGGATGGGAGACCACCAAGGAGTACCAGATGCTGCAGGCTGTATTTCAGAAGAAGAAACTGGCAAAACTACTTCTGAGTGTTCCTTGCCTAGAAATACCCCTATGAAATTCATGGGATTGCCGTAAGCTAGCAGGTGACATGAAGGTGCACACACACATATCTATTATGTTTGCATGTCAGCAACTCTAGAACTATTAGAATGGCCCTGAATTAGCTCAGGTTAATAAGCTGCCTCACACAAAATCAGACCGTTTGTCCAACTTCTTCAGTACTATTGACATTGACCGACAGAGGCTCTGCAGGATGTCTGATAGGAATCTTCATCAGCTGTGCTTGAAGATGCTAGGTAGCTAAACACCCAGTTGTGCTTCATTACTAGTAATTGTCGGCCTCAGTGGGGATGTGTAGTTTCAAAGATACCGGACAAATCCATCAAGTTCAGTGGAAATCAAGTGGGTACTGCATTGCACATTCAGATACATGTCTTGAAAGCTCTGCATAGGGATCCCTTGTACCGGTTTAGAGTAAGTGTCTGTTTGTGAGCTGTGAGTTTGGTAACATATCATGTTATTGTGGTCCACTGGTATGCTGTAACCAGCACGCAGTCTAACACACAGGCTTTTGTTGTTCTGTGGCCTGGCTGTGGGACAAGGATGTAATGGGAAAAACAGCAGAAAATAACCAGCAGAAAATAATTCATGGATCTCATGTGTTGATACTGAAGTCTTCCAGATGTCGTGCTGCTGTGGATGTCATTACAGTTTGTGGTTTCCATTGATTGAGCAATGTTTGCACTTAGAGCCATTTCAGTGTCAAAGACCATGCTAAGACTGAAAATTACAGTTCACAAATTACAGTTCAAGAAAGCAGCATTGAAACTAGTTGCTATTATTAGTCAAGACTGGCCTCTACTTTTCTGATAATAGTACATGTTGTGAACGTACCAGTCGTCTAAGTCTTGTCCACACAGCCCAGTTGCTCTGCTTGCCATTGGGTCATTCTGCTTGACATGCTTTGTGTTTTGAATATATTATGTCAATAAGCAAATTTTTAGAAATATGCTTTATTTTGATCCAAGTATTCCTGTTTTATTATTATTATTTTAATCTCAAACTGCAGCATCTTTAATGTTAAGGGGATGGTGGTTAGACAGCTACTTTGTGGCCATTCTTTTCCTCTGAGGTGTACAGGGACCAAGGAGCCTGCGGCTTTCATTTTTCTCTCTTCGTTCGTCCCTTCTTGGCCCCCTACTGGGTTGAGGCTTTTCCAGGAATGAGCTGTTCTGCTAGCAAAGCGCATTCCACAGCCTCAGCTCCTTTCTAGAATACTGTTTGCCTGCTGTTAAAGCAGGGCCAGGACAAATTTGACAACCCGCTTGGAAGGGCTGGGTTTACAGGGGTCCAGGGTAGCAACTGGCATTTTTCTTTGTGGTTCCTCACTTGGCAGTTTATTCTGCAGTGACCTCTGCCAAGGCCTCGGCCTCCAGAGAACACTAGACTTCCCTAGGGGCTCTGGCTGGGCAAGATTTGTATGAGGAAGTGTGGCTGCCTTTTGCAACACTCTCCTGAAGACTGAGTGTGTAAAACTTTTTTTTCTTTTAAAGTTTTATTACACTTACGTGTTACCCTTTTTTCTTATAGATCTCACTTTTATGTGTGAGTTAGGGGTTGGAGGTGCCAGTCATCTCTCAGACTCATGTTGGGCAGCCGCAACGCTGTTTGGCTTCAAAAATGGGACTGTGACAGCTGCATGAATTGAGGGAGGACTCGTTTGACAAATTGCAACTATTCACTAGGCTAATGGGGCAGAATGCACAGGGACATGGAAGGGGTTGCTAGTAACCACAATATCATCCTTCTCGTCCCAACTTTTTAACTGCCGTACTTATTATATGTTAGTTGTTGTTAAATGCTGTCCGTTCAGCTTTGACTTATGACATGCTTGAGGGACGACCAGAACACCCTGTTATTAATTAACATAGTTTTCTACAGTTTTGTTGGCCATTTGTGGATTTATAACAGATGACTGGCAGCGTGACATGACAATGGTCTCATATAACAGTAAGGTAGTGCTATTGTAGATCAAGGGCACATGGAGGGACACAGTCAAAGTAGCAAATACAGTGCCCACAATTTGTTATTCATGTGAAATTTTCTGTTTTCTCTTGGTGCGGAAAACCCCTTGATGAGCTGAAAGATATGGGCAATCCGGAAATATGAACTTTAGGTATACCTTAGTTAGTGAAGTGATAATGTTTCTGGGCATTACTTCCTTAGTAGTAAATTTGCTACCAGAGACATAAATAACATGGAAAGAATAGGGAAGTTTTCCCGCACCACAAATAAGAAGAGCACTTCGACATGTTTCCACATAATTTTTATTCAAAACTAACAACCTGCAGATAGGAAATGTAAGAGCCAGGTCAGGTAATCCTTTCATAAGGAAACAAAAACATTTTGAATTTTAGAGAGAAATTATGCAGAATTTTTGAATGTTTGAGTTTCAGTTATGTATTTTAAGTTTGTTTTAATTCTTATTTGCGTCTATAATTTGGGTTTTAACTTTTGTATTCCATGATTTTTCACTTATTTTTTAGATTATTATAAGCCACTTTGAGTCCTTACCAGGAAAAAAGTGGAGTGGTAGTAATAGTAGTCGTCGTTGTTGTCATAGTAATGATGATGATGATGATGATGATAGAAATTACTTGAAGGTTTCTTGCAGAATGGATCCAGAGGTGATTTTTTTGCTTTCTTTCCATTTTGATGGCCAAACTGATAGATCTACGCTTTTTTAACATACTGGGGGTCAATGGTGGGATAGGCTATCTACCCTCGCCTTTTCTGTCTGTTCTGCTGTTCATGCATCCTGTGTAAGGGATTCTGGAGGCAGCTGCTTTTTAACTGTGCCTGTTGCAGGTAGGCATATATGACTACAGGAATATCAGTAGGAGTAGCATCTCACTCTTTCCCAGCTTATGCTTTGTTTATTGCATAATTTGCTGCAGACATACTACTGCAAGCTGACACCAAAAATCTCTCTTTCTCCAGACTTTCCTTTACCATCCTTCTAGTGCTGATGAGCTAAACATAGGATGCGATTGAAAAGGTAGAGTGGGGAGCTGGACCTGGATGGTAGTAAAGACACTTTGTAAAAATCAGCTTTACTGTCAGAGGGCTTTGTTAAATCAGGCATGCCAGTCCTGCTAATGTGTAGGGTAAGGTAGCTGCTATCGTCCCCTGCCCAGAGCACTGGAAGTGTAATAATGAGGACTGCTTGTGAAAATACAGAGAGTGCTTCTCCTTTGCTACTGACCTATAGAATCATAGAGCTGGAAAAGACCACAAGGGCCATCGAGTTCAAATCCCTGCTATGGAGGAACACACCACCAAAGCATTGTTGAGAGATGGCCATCCAGCCTCTGTTTAAAAACCTCCAAAGAAGAAGACTCCACCATACTCCAAGGCAGTGCATTCCACTGTTGGACTGCTCTTACTGTCAGGAAGTTCTTTCTAATGTTTAGATGGAATCTCTTTTCTGAAGTTTGAAGCCACTGATCTGTGTCCTAGTCTCGGCAGCGGCAGAAACCAGACATATGATATCTCTTCAAATATTTAAACATAGCCATCATAACCTGTTGCCATTATTTTAGATTTGTTTCCATCTTGCATGTCTCAACAACCCCTGAGATATATCCAGTTGGTGCAGGAGGGGACCTTTTTGGTGGATGTTCCTAGGTTCTGAAACTGCCTTTAAAACATGCTATGTCTCACTTCTTTGCTAATGAACTGCTGGAAGCTAGTAAAGACTTTCCTTTTTAGGAAGGCATTTGCGGTGTGATTTTAACATGCTGTTTTAATTGTTCTGTTTTTTTCCTAAATATCTTGACTTTTGCATTGTGGTTTTCTGTTGGTTTCATATTCTGCTTTAAACAGGGAGATTGCTTTGATTGTGGAATTATTTACTGGTTTGGAGATAAGCAGGATATAAATGTTTTGTATGTTTATTAAGCCAAGAGTGCATGGATGTAAAGGAGTAGTTTATTATTAATTTGGAGTTTTATACCAGTTATGAAGGTGAGTCTCAGTAGCAAACGTATGTGTTCATCAGATCCTGCCTAATGTTCTTTATATTCATGAGGGATAGAAACTATTTATAAGTGAAAATAGCTTTCCTGTGGTTGCCAGCTTCTTCAACAAATACTATTCTTCTCCTCCTACCAGAAATACCTGTTATCAAAATATGTAATATGAGCAATTTCTGAGCAAAACTGTTATAAGAAAATAGTGGTAGTTTTACATAATAAAACATATTCTTACACTTTAATAATAATTTTGAGAAAGCTTAGCAGCTCTGACATGTAATTTTATGCCATGGTGGTGCTTTGGTTTTGCGTAGACTTCTTTCCCCAGTTTTGTGAGTAAGGGGTCACAGTTCAGCCTCTTACACAATGCCTCTCCTTCCTGCCTCTCTTTTAAACAAAGATATTTGGTTGGTTAGTTGGAGGAAGACATTAATGCTCAGTAAAGTTGAAGGCAGTAGGAAAAGAGGACGAATACATTCCAGGTGGACAGCTGCCACTGTGGTGGTGTGGTCTGTGTCTTGGACTAGGACTATGAGAAATCAGGGTTCAAATTCCCACTCAAGCATGGAAACCCAGTGGGGGACAATGAGCAAGTCACACTTCCTCATCTTTAGAGGAAAGCAAAGGCAACTTCCCTCTGAACAAATCTTGCCAAGAGAATAGATTATCTTGATCGAGTCACCTTAGGGACACCATAAATTGAATGTGGATGCACAACAGCAACGAAGACTCAGTTGTCGAAGCTAGGGATATGAGTTTTGCAGGGCTGTTAATAATAGGGTCTCTTGAAGGTCTCACATGTGTAGGGTCACCGTAAGTTGAAATTGACTTGATGGCTCATAATAACAACCAATGTGGTTGTTAGAGCGGAAAGATCTGGGAAACAGGCAGAATGCTTCATGCAATTAAATGGTTGCATTTGAGCGAGTTTTCATTGGCTTTAAGAATAAGTCTCTTTGAAGTACTGTATTTGCTGGCGTATAAGACTCACTTCCCCCCCGAAAAATACTGTTTGAAAATGGGGTGCGTCTTATACACCAGCATGTCTTCTAATAAATGGGGTGCGTCTTATATGAGGATGCATCTTATACGTCGGCAAATACAGTATCTAAAAATATATTCAGACTAGAGATGGAAGAATTAATCAATGTGGGGCACAGTTAATTAGGATGGAAAACATTGTTTGCCCCCTGGAATTTTCTGTATGTGTCTTTTTAGCAATACACGGCATCCGGATATTCTCTTTCTGTCAGTTTCAGCCAGACTGCCCAGTGATTGGGGATTCTGTGAGTTGAAGTCCAAAATACCTTGCTGACAGAAGTTGAGAACAACCGCAGCAAAGTATTGGGCCATATTCTGCTCAATAAAAAGTTTTTGAATATAAGAAAAAGGTCTTTGGCTTTCTTTTAGAAATAGTTTATCTCCTCACAATAATGAAATTCTCAAGTGGAATAGCCTGGGGGAAAAAATCTGCAGGCTACTGCACTACCCCCCTGAGGTACTGACCCAAACAACTATACCTCTTTCTTGTGTGGCTCCATCTGGTAAGGAGACTTCAAAGCCTATCTAGTTCTGGCAGAAGCATGTGGCCTTCTGGAGGACTGGAGGGGGGTTTGGAGTTACAGCATGTCAGGCGTTCTTCAGCGTTTCACAACTTCTTTTATTTATGTAGTATAGGCACTCCATAGGTTGAAGGGAAATCACAGTTTTTTTGTGTTTTGTCTTGTACTACAGGATATCCAAAAGAAAAGCTTTTATTATTTCCTGGATGGAAGTAAATTAACGCTGTTAAACCAAGACAAGCTGTGAAGAGCTTTCAAAAGCCCTCTGTCAAAAAACTGCTACTCTATGCCAAGGGAAGCTTGAATCCAGTCATATCTAAATCCAGGCCTGCATGCTTGTTTTCTTCAGCCAGAGGCACTGAGGCCAGTTGCTGGAGCTGATGACTTTTAAGTTGGAAACTGAAATGCAGCAGGCAAAACAGTCCTGCTCTGCTGACCAGGCAAGGACATTAACCCATGCCCCTTTACTGGCATCTGCCATGGCCAGCTGAATGCTTTTTACTTGCTGAAGAACCCGCTATTGGGCAGCCTTCTTTAATTCTGTATTTGAAGCATGTTCTGAGCTTTGAGCACACACAGCCACAGCTTTAGGGCATGAGATACTTGAAATAAGCCGCCAAATCCCCACCAAGCTCTTGTGGTAGTTCTGGTGCCTGTACTGAAGAGTGCAATCCTGCTTGTAGCCCTTAGGCATGCAAAAATAGGGTTGAAGGTGTCTGGCCAGTGCAAATGCAGGATTTTCATAATTTATGCGGGTTGTAGAATCTAGTTTTCCTTCATGCAGAACTGGGATACTTTTCCTTTCTAGTATGTATGCAGCCTTAGCCTCCATTCCTCAACAGAACTGCATATACGCAGCTGTGGCTGCTGTCCTCCAGATCTATTACGTTACAACGTGCCTTTCATGCATTAATAGCATCTGGGGTGTGGGTGGGATTGCAGATGCATAGTCCGGCAGCAGCAATAAAAAGGAAATCAGACTCTCCATCTAAACAAAACTTTGCCAAGTAAACATAGGATCCCTGTGAGATCATAAAGTTTTCCATGGTGCAGTGTATTTAAAGTGAACTGCTTCTGCTTATGATGTGGAAAAGAGCTTGATTCCTTTCCCCATCTCTTCTTTTAAAAAAGATTCCAGTTCAGATTCTTGCTTAACCTTATTGCTAATGAGGCAAGTATGCACATATGTCATGCCTAACTCCAAAGGTTTGTTGGGAAGTAAATGTGCCCCCCCCCCAGTTATGCTTCTGCAATTACAAATAAGAGTCAGAACTGGAGAGGACTGACTTGGACTTCTCTACTTGGGGCAAGTACAAGATGATAGGAGGATAGAATGCTGCAAGTTAGCAGGTTATCTGCAGGTACATTTGGTTCAATTCCTCAGTTGCCAAGCTTGGTGAGGTTGTAGAAAGGAACAAGGAGAGGAGAGGAGGCGTTTTGATGCATGCTGAACTATCTATGGAGGGGGAATGGGTCATGGAAGTTGGTGCAACAGCAGATTCTTTTGTGGTGGAATCTTGAAAGCTGGCATTTGCAATAGTTGTTTCTTCCTTTTAAATGAAAATTTTGAGAGACATTTAAAGCCTAGCTGAAAGCTGGTTTTAATTTATACACACACACGCACACATACACACAGAGTCAGCCCTCTGCATTTATGCGTTTCACTTTTGCAGATTTGATTATTCACGGATTATTTGCTCTCAGTTCTGCTGCTGCCCTATGCCATTTTTAATAGGGACTGCAAGCCTTGTGAGACTGAGAAACTGCGAATGGGGCTTGTAAATCCCTATTAAAAATTGTGTGGGGCAGAAGTGGAAGTATCATTAAGCTCCACCAACCCCCCGCTTTTGCCTTATGAAGGAATCCTCAGAGGAATCCACAGTGGGTTGAATATGAATTTGTTTGTTTGTATGTGTTTTGTGTGTTTTTGGGAGGGCCTAGAGTTATTCATGTTTTTTTCACTTTCATGAGTGTCCTGTGTCTCTAACCCTAGCGAATGTGGAGGGATGCTTGTATACACGCACACTCATACATACACACACACATAGAAAGGTACTCAGCGATTAAGTGTATATTAGTGTGTAGGATAGCCTTCTTCCAGTCTGTAAGGGTTGATTCCAGGTCCTGCTCTAATCCTTCCAAAAAGATCTTCAGATAGATTTGGGCTGGCTTGTAAAGATGTCAGCCTACCGCGGTGTCTTTAGTTGCTCTCATTGTTCCTCTGCAGCCCTCAGATCACCTCAGATTTTATCAGTGTTCTGCAAACTTTTAGATCAGTGGTTCTCAACCTGTGGGTCCCCAGATGTTTGTGGACTTCAGCTCCCAGAAGCCCCAGCCACTATGGTCAATGCTCAGGGCTTCTGGGAGCTGAAATTCACAAACATCTGGGACCCACAGGTTGAGAACCACTGTTTTAGATTACTGATCTTTTTATGGAACTGGAGACTACAGAGCTCTTGGTTGAGAACCATGCCAGTTTTGAAGAGGCTTGAAACAACTTCTGAGTTTGGTACGTGGATATGCTAAGCTATCATGGTTGTGAGGTGGAAGTGGGGAGTTTAAGTATGAAGGACATAATTTTTTCTCTTCTGTGTTCTGCTCCTTGTTCCAGTGATTTATAGATGTCTGTTGGTCTCCATGGTATTTTTCTAAGAAAGCTCGAAAAACTAAATTCATAAGGAAAAGTCTTCTGTAATTTATTCCAGTGGCAGTATCTTGGATTTTTACTCTTTATGTCTCAGTGTTGCAGCTCTGAAGGAAATGTAATAGAGGTGCCCTGTTGGGTTTCTTGGGCCCTATAAATTTCCTTGGGAAATCTTTATTATGATGGTAAAGTCAAGAAAAATCAAACCCTAGTATCAACCTCCATGTTCTGTCACCTTTTCCTCATGGGTTCATCTGGAGTCTGACACCGCTCTCTCTCTTTTTTCATTTCACAGGGTTGTGAAGGAAGAAATCTCAGATGATAATGCAAAGCTTCCCTGTTTCAATGGCCGAGTGGTGTCATGGGTAAGCATAACTATGAACTAGTTTTGTCTGCAGATAGTTGTGAATAGGGTTGGCTCTACCAATATCAGCTGTTGCTAAAAGAGAAGGAAGAAGCCATGTTGGATGGGGGAAGCTGTGAAGATCGCATGTCATCCTGAGCTGAGGCAATTCTCTATTCTTCCTCCAGCTTTCATGTAGTTTGATATCAGAGGATCAGGGCTTCTCTTACCCATTATCACTCAAAAGGTTTTTGTCTGGTGCAAAGTGTTTCTTTGACGAAGAATGACTCAGATGTTTGTGTGGTTCAGAAACCAAGTGGCCCTCTGCAAAGTAAGGAGGCTGGTATCTTATTTCACATTCATGTTCATTTAATCACATCCCAAAAACACATTTTTGGTTTCCTCCTTCAAATCTAAATTACAAGGAGAAGACTTCTGGGTAAAATGATTGAACTGTAAAACCATCCTGTGTGTGTCTATTCAGAAGTAAGTCTCATGGAGTTAAATGAACTCCCAGATAAATGTGCTAAGACTCTAGCGTTGGAAGAAAGGAAAGAAACTGTGAGACATTAAATAAGAAATGGGTGAACTTGATTTATTAGGACTGAACAAAATCCTACCCCTTTCTGTTTCCCAACAAATACGTAAATAACGTTGCATAGAACCGCCTTGCTCAGTCTCTCTAACCTTACTGGGGTGAAGAGAGGTGCTCTTCAAAATATTTCAGTGAAACCTGCTTTGGCAAGGCCTTTGAACATTACAGGTCTTTATTAGATGCTATTAAGTAATTACTGACAAGTGACAACCTCTTCCTTTCCTGATTGCATTATTCTGTAAACTCCAGTGCAGCATTCCATCTGAATAACCATTTTTGGAGGTAGATGGAACTTGACTTAATGAGGCAGTTCATTTTTTATGTCTTAGGTAAAGAGATCTGAAAGAGATATCTTGCAAAGGTGAATATCCGCATGGGGCATGCTTTGATGAATTTTGGAGAAAGAGTCATAAAATTATTATTTGACTGTCTTAAATCCAGATCTCCATGCTAGGCAAGTTCTGTCTTTTTGAGTGAATTTATGTCTCCACATCTTTCCTAAAATCAGAAGGATTGGGAAATGAGGGAAGCACTTTCTATGGTCTGGAAGCAACACAGAAAAATACAAACAAACAAACCTTCTCTACATGCCAATTAAGCAGGCTTAGTGGGTGATGGTATTCTCAAGAGGGCAGCCCCTGAGGCATTTAACATCTGGGCAAGTTCATAGCAAGTCAGTAATTCTGTTAGTTAAGCCCAAGCTATTTAAGGCTTTAAAGTTTGAAACCAACATCTTGAATATGGCCCAGAAAGCAATTGGCAACCAGGGTAGGTTTTTCAGTATTGGAATAACGTGATCTTGATATTGTGTACCAATTAGTTGCTTGGCTCACCTATTTTGCATCAACATAAGGTTGTAGCTATTGAGTAAGCTATAAAATTGCTAATGTTTAAGGAAGCATTGTCTGTAGCAAACTGATTTTGCGCTTATTTTCAAACACATCCAAATATTTAACGCGAGGTCTATTTTTTCTGCTTTCAAAAATGTCTTGGTTTGCAGAGCCAGAAATGATTGGGTTGAGGTAGAGCAGTGCATCATTTGTTGCTCCCTGTCAAAGAACAAAATGTCTTCTTGGGTCAAGCACTGGTTGTGAGAACTAGTCTCTTCATCCTGTTCACAGTGTAGGCTATAGGCAAAATGTAGACTACTAGGGGTGTGTGTGTGTGTGTGTTTGCAAGCGAGAGAGAGAGAGACTGAGATTTGAGACAAACACTGGAAGGCCACAATATATGACCGGTGAGTGATGTGCATAATCCCTGTGCATAATACATTGCATAAGTCTATCCTAGGAAGTGGAAGGTTGACTGGTTGCCTCTGAGGGGAAAGTCTCTATGAAAATGTTCCTATGTGTGTCTCAGGGAAGTCCCAGGGCATCTGTTAGCTTGGTAATGTCTTGAAAAGTTTCAGTAAATTTCTTTTCCATGTAAACTAATGAAAAAAAGGCTGGTTCTGGCAGGTGACCATTGACTGATGGGTCAGTTGTCTGATAGAAACAAGGAGGGCTGAATGAATTCATCCTGATTTGAATTTCAAGTTAAAGATCTAACTGGATGAGACTGGGTAAGGCTGACTTAGGTTCATTTCTGCGTTTCTCTCACAAGAATAGTAGTGATGCACCTCAGTACTGTTCTTGTGTAAGCGACCAAATAGTGGAAAGCATTCAGATCACCTCAATAGGTGCCAGCCATGCACTCATTCCACTTTACATTGCAATGGAGTAACCATGTACACACAGGCAGCAAAAAGGAGGAGGGAGAGGTAGGAAACCACATTTGGTGGTCTGTTTTCCTGCCATCCAATCCTTGTGTACTTGGCCCTCACTGCAGATCTTATCTAGTGTCTTCTTCTCCCATTGGAAGACCTGAGGGAGATATCCTGTTTTAATCACCTGACGTTGTTGTTGATATTGTCTGGGATGTGACTGGTATGGGAGAAGGAGATTAGCCCCCTCCTCAACTAATCTTTGTCTCTGGGAGGAAGTCAAAGGCCAATCAGACTCATAAACTGAGTTAGGAGGAGGAAATCTCTTTTGTGGACAAAAGTATCCTGAGCATTAGCTCTAGCTGACACCAGTTATCAGATTTCCTTTCCATGGAAGATGTCTGTGGCTCCCACTGTCACAGAAATTATTGAGAGGACTGCATCTGGGGAGACTTTAGTGGGGGGAAGCAGTCATGCTTCTTCATAGAAATGGGTGGCCTCAAAGCGCACCCTCTTTCTGCTTTGTTCCATAGATGTCAGCAGCAGCTGTTCATTTTAAAAGTAATTGTAGCATGTCCTGCTGAGTCACCTAACTACAGATTCCTGAAAGCTTGGCTTTTATCTAAAGAAAGAAGCTAAGCTTCTAGCCCTTTCAGTTGAGAAGTGTTCAAACCCACATACCTCCGCCTGCTGAACATGTGGCTATATTCCTTTCCTAAACAGTCCTGGCTAGAAGTAGTCTGGGTAAAGCTTTTAAGTAGCTATGTGTAAGATCCTTTCATTGATCTGCCTTCTGCTCTTCATTTTAATGCTCCAGAGATCCTGTGTATCTTTCTCTTCTAAAGAGAAAAGGTCCCACACTGTACAACACATACATCTTGCAAATTTTCAAATTAGAATGGAAGACTGAAATGTGTTCAGATTTCTGAATTGCCAGTTTACTCTGGTCATAGAATGCTGAGACTTCTAGGCACAGCCTTTGGACAGCTATGCCATCTGTTTCCTAGCAGGACAGCTGGACCTTTTAGAGAAGGATGGGGCCTCTTCCTTTGTGCATTGTGCCTGTTGCCTCCTGCTCCAGTATCCCCCATGACTTTGGAAATTGTGTGCACTGTAGGGATCAGACTGCAAGGAGCTATTTCAGTAATGTGACTCTAATTTTAGGAAGCTTAATGGGTAGGGGTAGTTCACCCAAAGTCTGCCCAGACAGCTCAAGAGGCTGGGGATTAGCAGGATTCTTCCTCTGGGAAATTCAGGCCTCAGGCATGTTGATGGGCAGATTCTGAGAAGAACGCATCTATCTTTTTCTCCTTTCATTTGCAGTTTTGGCCTCTTAAGACCATTGAATATGAAAGTCTTTCTCTCTTTCTGTGGTTGTTGTATGCCTTCAAGTAATTTCAGAGCTATGGCAACCCTAAGGCAACCCTATCAGAGGGGTTTCTTGGCAAGATTTCTTCGCGAGGGGGTTTGCGCTTGTCTTCAACTGAGGCTAAGAGAGTGTGACTTGCCCAAGAGCACCCAGTGAGTTTCCATGGTTGAGAGGTGATTTGAACTTTGTTCTTCAGGGTAATAGTCAAATGCTCAAACCACTCTGTCACACTGGCTGTCTTCCCGCTTTATACACAAGTAAAACTAAGTCACTACAGGTCATTCCAGGGAGAAATTACTGATTGAAAATGATTTAGGAACTGTAAGAATGATTTGATACATGGGTGCGTCTACCAACAGTGGTGATAAAGGAAGCAAACACAACTGTTTATCTCTATATATCTTTCACTGAAGCAAGAATGGGCAAGTCTTAGGGGTCCAGGAGCCAATTTTCTGTCCCCAGTGTCTGCTATGGACCATACCAGCCCCCAGAACAAAACTGGAAGTGACCAGACATCCACTTGCAGTTTTGTTAAATAATTTGTGGATGGGGTGGGGAGGGCAAAACCACCCATAGTAGGTCTCTACATCTTGTTTTGAAGGAGAATTATTCCTGGATGTTTCACAGGGTGATAATTCTGATATTTCTGCCACACTTTGGTTTTTTTTTGGGGGGGTGTCGAGAAATAGCCTGTGGACTGCATGATTTTGTTGCTGTTGCTGTGTGCCCTCAAGTCATTTCTGACTTACCAGCAACGTAAGGTGAATCCATCACAGGGTTTTCCTGGCAGAATTTGTTCAGAGGAGGTTTTCTCTTGCCTCCCTCTGAGGCTGAGAGTGTGTGACTTGCCCAAGGTCACCCAGTAGGTTTCCATGGCTGAGCAGAGATTTGAACCTCGGTCTCCCAGCGTCCTAATTGAACACTCAAACCACTATACTGTCTGCTTGTTTCCCACTCCTGTTTTCTCTCTTGATGGCTTTATTCAGTAGTTTCATGTTGATGTTAAATAGCAAGGGAGATAAGAGGGAATCCTGCAGATCCTCAAAGCTCAAAGGTTATGTGTTTGAGCAAAAAATATCCCAGCATCATTTCCCCAAAGTAGTCATATGATGGAATGGACTAATAGATTGTTTAAATATTAAATATTTTGTAGGATTTCCCCTACTCCCCCAAAATGGATCTTTTTTTCCAAGCCAGCTTATCATCTGTGTCCTTTCTCCTTCCAGCTTGTATCTGCTGAAGGCTCTCATTCGGATGCTGGATCTGTCTGTGCTGACAATCAACCAGAGCTGCCACCCTCCATTGAGCGTACAGGAGGTATAGGAGACTCCAGACCTCCTTCTTTTCAGTAAGTTAAATGAGGGTGCAAGAAGTTCAGTTGGAGGGACAGATGATCAGGTCTCATGCAGGAGGTACCCTTGAGATCTTCTTATTCACTTCAGACTAAGACAGTCTGGGCCTTTGCCTCCGGATTATCCCTGAGGAAATCTCGGATTATTCTTGAGGCGTGCTGACCTCATCATTAGCTTTTTGACTGGAATGCCCTAATGAATTAGCAAAGGAATATGAAAGTCATTGGATTTATTAGAGTAATTTCTTTTTGAGGTGCCATGTCTGTCCAGCATTTTTAGGGACACTTTCACTCCCACAATGAATAGGAAAGCCCATGTAGAGGCAGGCCACTTGCTTTGTATGCAAAAAGTCCTATTAATCCCAAATAACTCAAGTTAAAAAGGATCTTCGGTAGCAGAAGTAGTGAATACCTTGCCTAAGACCTTGAAGAGTAGCTGCCAGTCACAGCAAAGAGTTCTGACCCAGTAGGCCTCAGGTTTGCTCTGGAGGAATCAGAGAATTACCATGAAGTGCTTTAATGGAAGAGTGGCTGAGTTGGCAAAGGTAGGAAATACTTCCTCCAAGTGCCTGTTTGCAGTGTTCTGTGGTGTTCTGGGAGTGGGTAAATAGGCCTAGAACTCTTGGCAGCATTAAATAATGTATACAGGTTCAGCTGCCTGAGGTATATAGGTGCAGCTTTGCAGTGCTAAGGGATCCCTAAGTGACCACTGGCACTGGCTCCTGGCCAGTTTAAATTTACATAATTGTATGTGGTAGCACCATTCCTAGAGCTCTTTGAGAACCTTCATATGTTTTGAAGGTTCATTTAAACACACACACACACACAGTTCAGCCAAGTTAAAACCTCACTGTACATGGAAAGCTTGCAAGAAGAGGCTTGGATAATTTTCTCTATGATCTGGTAGTTTTTCCACATACTGTGAATTTTGGTTTTATTGTTGTTTTTTTAAACATGCAGGGGGAGTCAAAGGTATAGTCTCTGAAGTGGGGTGCAGTCCAGGAAAGCATGCTTTCTGCAGCTTTGAGTTGACCCTCATTTTTCTTTTTCAACCCCATGTTTCCTTGAGCAAACTTGAAGGGAGTGCCTGTTTGTGCCCTCACATGAAGTTTTCCGGGTCCATATATGTGCCTTATTTTGCAGTCCCAACACTGGGGGAAGTCGAGAGAACCTGGATAATGAGACAGAGACGGACTCTGTAGTGTCCATACAGAGAGAACGACCACGCAGAAAAGATGGACCTGAACACGGTTCGTTCCCCTCTTCCCACCTGAAGTTCAGCTGAATGTAGCAGTGAATCTCCCACCTGACAACCAACACTACTTTGCAGCCTGTAACGCTGGAATTTAATGCTATGTGTTGTCTCAGATGTGTCAACTTCTCCATGTTAATGGATCCTTAGGTGATCCAGCTCTTTTGCCCCCACCTCTGTCTCCCCAAATCCTTGCTCATACTTAGTGCCCAGTTCTTTACAGAACTGTGTTAGCAAGTGGGCAAACGGGCTTTCTCTTTTGAAACAGAAGAGAAAATTTGTTCTGATGAGGCAGAAGACTTCCCTGGAGATTATCCAACATGAAAGCTCATTAGTTTTCTGCTAGAAAAAATTGTCTGGCAACATGGGGGGATGCTATTTTGTTATGAAAATGTTTATATCCTGTCCTATAGCTAAAAGTTTCAGGGCAGGTGACAGTAAAGTAAGTGTAAGAAATTTTAAAATGTGAAATGTTAAAACAAAATAGACAATCTGCAAATATGTGAAATTATAGAATAATTAGGAACAAGTTAAAACCACACACAAATATAAACACACTGGATAAAAACATGACAGTCCCCCCTCCCCTGCAAGGCTTTAATAAAAAGCCATGTTCTAATTTTGTGCTGAAATGAAGCCACTATCAAATACAAATTGGATCTCTAAGGGGAGGGCATCTATAACTGGATGCTACCACAGAGAAGATCTTTCACCATATTGCCACCCACTAGTGGAACACAAAGTAGGTGTTTTGATCTTTCCTGTCTCACCACACCTTGAATGTGCCCTTCTCCTAGTTCCTTTTGAATGAATTCAGACAGACAGCTGTCCTACAGTTTCAACAATAAATGCAGTGTATGAAACATTGCAGAAGCCACATATTGCATAATGTTATTACCCAGTGGAAGTTCAAGGACTGAGCAGGAGGAGAAGCTCACCCCAGAGAGGCTGAGGGAGGCATCTGCCCTGCTTAGGCCATGAGCATTCCATATTTTTAATTACCTATTGAGTTACTTAGGCAAAAATTCCTTAAGAATGCTTATTGAATTTGAATAATTTGTTATGTAAAATGAAAGGTAAATTATAAACAAAACAATAAATTTTACACTAAATTTGAAAGCAGAATCATCACCAGACTTATTGGATACTTAAGACACATGCACATGTATTTCCAAATTATACCTTGTCTTCCAGATCAATAAAAGGGCTTAATTCTTCTATAAATAAATGCCTTTCCTGCCTCCCATCTATGGCTTTCATTAATCTTTAATAGTGAACTGCTTGTCACACTTTACTTATCCCCTTCTCATATGATTAATTTTTTTCTTTGTCCAGTTTTTGACGTTTTGGTAAAGTGGATATCATTGATTGTATTCTTGATACTTAGCAGTGAAAATATTCTAAAAATATAGTTGCGATCAAGACAAGATTATACCCAGTTCTTCTTTTTAATGCATCTCTTTATTTGTCTGTAGACTACTTAAATCTGGGGATATAGTTATCATATATTCATGTAGTCTGTTGATTATGGCCCTTACTTCCATTATGCACTATTAATTAATGTATACAACCTACATGTTAACACACATCAAAGTCAGTAATCCTGCTATAAAAGCTAATTCTCAATCTGTTTCATTAATTTCTTGTTGTTTTTGTTATTGTGTGCCTTAAAGTCATTTCTGACTTACAGTGACTCTAAGGCAACCCTAGTTTTTTGTTGGGGGACAGGATTTGTTCAGACAGGGTTTGCTGTGGCCATGACTGAGAAAGTATGACTTGCCCAAAGTTACTCAGTGGGTTTCCATGGCCAAGCAGAGATTCGAACCCTGATCTCCAGAATTGTCCAGCATTCAAACTGTTACATCACCCTAGCTCTCTCTGTTCCTGAAAGAGATGCAGCTCTGAAACAGTTAATACAGTCTACTTTTAAAAAAAACTTTCAGTGTTTTTGGATCTCAGGCATATTGTTCTTTAGTGACTGATGTTTACTATTTTTTAAATACAGTTTATGACTATTCTAATTTACACAGTATCTGATGATGATGCGATGATCTGCAGGGCTGTCACACTTCCAGTCCCTAACTTGGTTGCAGTCCCTCAAGACTAGAAAAACAACCTCCTTGTGATCCCTTTCCAAGCGAGATGCATGTTGTTTGGCTTTTGGAAGGTTATTGCTTTTGTATTGACCCCTTGTACTGTTGATCTTCTCCTCTTGTTACTCCAGCACCCAGGGTGAATGGGACAGCCAAAGGGGAGCGGCGGCGGAACTAGGTGGCTATGAAAGCTCCTCCACCCTCATGAGTAGTGAACTGGAGACCACCAGCTTCTTTGATTCAGATGAGGATGATTCCACCAGCAGGTAAGCCAACAGAGGAGCATGATTTGAGAGAAAGTGTCTTCTGTGACTTGGAGACCAATGGAAGTATGCCATACTTCAGCCCTCTGTTTCCCTTCTGATGCTAACTGGGTTGACAGGCAGGCTTTTGGCATTGTGGTGGTAACGCAAGGTTTGCGAGAGTATATGTGCTTAATGGGGCACCATAACTGTTCTGTGTCAGGAATCTCTCCCTGCCGAGCCACAGCCAGCAAGGGAGGAGGGAGGTCAGGAATACTTTCAGGGGGAATCCGAATATACCAAGCACCAGGGAAACACAAACTGAGCCAAGTCAAGGTCCAGTCCAAAGGTTCAGAAGGCAGAGATCTGTCCAGAGGGTTTCAGGGAGCAGGAGACATGAAGGTCGTGAGGGCTTGCTAGTAATTTGCTGCCAGCAAAGAGCAGCCACGCCGGCAGACTTAAATAGCCACTGTGAGCAGGTGCTGTTTGTTATTGTTTCCTCAACCTAGTCCATGCAGCCTCCCTCTGAGCAGCCCGTTTCAGCCTTCTTCGTGATTGAGGGCTGATGGGCGCAGGTGGCTGCCACTCTCTGCATCATTGCTAGTTCCCTCTCTTTCATGAGCTGGCTGGGGCAATTCTGTCTCTGTTTGACCTTCCAGTGCAGGAGATGTTTGCAGGTTGACTTGCTCACTCACTGGCCCAGTCCTCAGTACAGTCAGTTGCTCCTCGATCTTAGAGGCATCATCTATCCCACTCACTGGCTCAGCCCCATGCACAATCAGTTGCTCTTCAATCACAGCAGCATCATCTATCACATTCTGGTTCTAAGAAAACATATATGGTGCATATGTGCAAAATTGTCACATTTGTACCCAGTACACTTCTGTGTGTACATCTGAGACTTTTTAGTATGCGCTTAGAGAAATTTTAACATGGGAACTGCAATCACACAGTTGGAAAGAATTTCATAGGTCATCTAGTCCAGTGATTTTTAAAGTCCAGCCCTGTCTCTGAAGTCTAGTAAATTCAGTTGAGATTATTTTATTTTACAATGCCAAATGGGTTTCTTGTCTGGACTTTGTCCTCCTGTAGCTAGGAGCAGCAGTAGCTGGAGACAAGGTGTTGTGTGATACAAACATAAATCCTAGTTCATTTCCCTGGCAAACATCTGTACATGTTCTGTTTCTGATCAGCCTTTTTTAGTAAATCACCTACCAGTCTATTGTGGAAATTTGTAGAAATTCTACCATGTGAGGTAGAAAGACTACTATGTGGAGAAGATGGTGAAATTGTAATGGGTAACAGGGAGGAAACAGAACTACTTTACAGCTATGTCACCAATGTCATTTCTCAAAAGAAAAACAGTGCACATCCTAGGGAAAACAGAATAAATGATGCAGTAAGGAAGTTCCAGCCCTACATAGATAAAGAGTTGGTACAGGAACACTTAGCTGTCTTAAATACATTCAGGCCTCCAGAACCAGATGAACTGCACCAGAGTACTAAACAACATTGCAGATGTAATTTCATAGCCTCTATTATCTTTGAGAATTCTTGGAGGACAGGTGAAGTGTCTATAGAGCAGAGGCGGACAGATGGTGTCCTCATCTTCAAAAAGGGGGAAAACATCTGGAGCATCTTGAATACTGTTTTGTTCTACTTGGATTGAGCCTCAGTTGAAGAATTGTCTTCAGTTTGGGCACCAGTTCAAGAAGGATATTGTCAAGCTAAAATGTGTTCAGAGGAGGGCAATAAAGAGGGTAATCTCCTTTCTTATAATCTGAATCTGAGCCAGATCCTATGAGGAATTCTTGAATAACTTGGGTATGCTTCCCCTGGAGAACATTAAGAGGTGATATGACAGTCATCTTCATAGCTGAAGGGCTGCTATAAGGATGATGGAGCAGGTTTGCTGTTCCAGAGATTAAGATGTGAGCCAATGGATTCAAATTGCAAAAAAAGGAGATTGCAGCTAAACATTAGGAAGAACTTTCTGATAATAAGTGCAATGACAGTAGAATAGGCTACCTCAGAAGCAGGGACAATTTTGCTAAAGTCTTTTAAACAGCGGTTAATTGGGCTGCCAGGGATTGTAGCATTGGAAGCTATGAGAGTTGGGATGCAGAATATGACCAGCGTTACAGAGATTTTGCAGGGAGCCACAGAAACTCCTGGAGCGTTTTTAGAACACCTCTTGGATGCCTATCGCCAGTACACCCCCTTTGATCCTGAAGCCCCGGAATGCACGAAAATGGTTAATCAGGCATTTGTTACTCAAAGCTATTCTGACATCAGGAGAAAGCTGCAGAAGTTGGAAGGTTTTGCAGGGAAGAATTTGCAGGAGCTGTTGGAAGTAGCGCAGAAGGTGTTTGTGAACAGGGAACAAGAGGAAAAGAAGGAGAGGGATCGGAGGATGACTAAGAAAGCAGAGCTGCTGGCAGCCGCTCTGGTGGAGCAGCGTGGTGGAAGGGTCGGGGGAAGGGGAACTCGGCGTGGAGATGGAAGGAGACCGGGAAGAGGAAGAGGATCTTTGGGAAGAAATCAGTGTGCCCGATGTGAACAGGAAGGACACTGGCGGTGGGAATACCCAAACGGAGGGGACAGGAGAGGGGGTGGCGAAGGACAGAGAGGACGAGGAAGAGGACGGCAGGATTGGCGAGCGAGTTGGCAGCCGGCACCAGGCTCTGGGGATGCAGATGCATATGATGAAAATTTCTTTGTGGGGATGGCAGAGCTTCTCGAATGAGACAGACCGGGCCCCCTAACTCTCGGCCCCGGGGAGCCCATGGTCACTGCCACTGTGGGGGGCCATGATGTAGACTTTATGATAGATACTGGAGCAGCCACATCAGTAGTCACTTACCCAATTGCCCCGCTCACTCAGCAAAAAGTTTGGGTAGTGGGAGCCACAGTAGAGGAGAGGCCACTATTGAAACAACGGACTTGCCAATTAGGATCACATCTTGTACAACATCGATTTCTCTATATACCGGATTGCCCAGTGCCTCTCCTAGGGAGAGATTTGTTATCCAAGTTAAGAGCTCAGATGTCATTTGAGGATGATGGGGCCATGGAGGTGCTTTTCCGCGGACCAAAGGAGGTGAAGCTCTTAACCCTCTCATACCCACAGGAGGAGAAGTGGAGACTACGCTGGACTCTTCCGGTGTTAGATGAAGAATCATGGCAGACCTTTAATGTACCAGGGGTATGGGCTGAGGATAATCCCCCTGGGATGGCAAGATTTATACCGCCGGTGGTGGTTGAGTTAAGACCGGGGCAGAGCCGGTGCATGTAAAGCAGTACCTACTACCACACCAGGCTATTCAGGGAATACAGAAACATCTAGACCGCCTACTGAGATATGGCATACTCAAAGAGTGCCAGTCACCATGGAATACTCCCCTACTTCCTGTCAAGAAACCCGGAACGGAGGAGTACTGCCCGGTACAAGATTTGCATTTGGTAAACCAAGCAACAGTAACCATCCATCCAGTGGTTCCAAATCCCTATGTATTGTTAGGACTGATTCCCGCAGGAGCAACCCATTTCACCATACTAGACTCGAAGAATGCCTTCTTCTGCATACGATTGGCCCCTAAGAGCCAACCAATCTTTGCTTTTCAATGGGAGGACCAGGTGGCAGGCAGAATGATGCAGCTGACCTGGACGAGGTTAACGCAAGGTTTCAAGAACTCACCTACTCACCTACTATGGAGAGATCCAGCCATTAGCCCACGCGTAATAAAATTTCTCTTTTTCCCCACTCTGTGGTCTCCTTGTATCAGTGCTCCTGCAACAGGATCGTGTAGAAGTGCATTTCTACACTGCAGTTCTGCGAACATTATGTAAGATGACATGTCAAAGAAATATTGAAATGCTGAAGAAATATAATTCAGGGATGTGTTCAAGTGTTTTAAATTAGAAATGCTTCTACTGCCACCCAAACACATTTGGCTTCCACAAAGTTCCTCAGTTATTTTTCTTGAGGAGGGTCCTGTAAATTTGGCTTAACAAAGTTACAGTAGCCCTTCTATGCAGTTACCAAAAAGAGACCTGCACAGGTGCAGAGTTGATTTATGCCTGCATATGTCACTGACAAAATGCCAGCCACTGTGTGCTAAGTACTGGCAAAGAAGGGCAAGCAGGTGTGTAGAAGCTGAACAAGACAAGATGCTGTACCTGTTGCTAAGGAAGACTAGTTGCTAACATGTTATGATCTTCTGAAGGGTGATAGCATCATCCATAAAAAGATATAACTTAGGCAGGGACAGTGATTTGGGATTCATAAATCATTGGCCGGTTGTGGTTTTGAAAAGTTCATTTTCTTTATCTGTCTTTGTGCATCTTCCTGTGCAAACAAACAGTAGGTTACCACGTTGTAAAGGTAAAAGAGGAAGGATTTTTAAGGTCTTTTCAATATATTTTGACCTACAAAACGTAGGATGACAGTGGGCTGAAGTTAGTTATGAAGCACAGGTTATTTGATGGTGCATCTTACATCTATTCTCAACTAGAGATTTTATTGGTGTCATCTAAACACGATATCAAAGGTGGCCCTGAAAGAGTGAAGGGTTTTTGGAGCCAAAGCACCTTTGTTTTGGTAATGCAAATTTCCTTCTTGTCCTGTCAATGTACAACTATCCCCAAATACTTTCAGAAGTGAAATGGGTTCTTTGGATCAGATGTTGCAAATTTTTGTTGTGCATCAAATTTAGGTACTAGAATCACATGCGCCAAGCTCCCACTTTTCTCACAAGCTTGGTTGATCACCATGTTTAGGAGAAGAGTTGTGCCATCATGTAGAACACCATCCTGTAGCATGTAGGTTAGCTGTCTATAGGTTACTTCAGTTGGTACATTTCTTCTTCATTTTTTGAGATGACTCTGTTACTTTGTTGGCTGCCTCTGTGACCTGCATTATATGGCTAGATATGGTAAGAGGTGGATGGGAACCTGGTGAATGCAGTAGTCCTGTCTTGTTCAGAATGCTGCACCAGATGGCTGCCTGGCCATTTCTGATCTTGTTCCTAGAGCCTGATACTGATATCTTTCATTGCTGTTGTGCCTTTTCTGTTGGTAAGCTTGTAAATCATGCTTCTTGCCTCTTTACATTGTAGGCTTAGTAGTTCCACAGAGCAGAGCAGTGCCTCCCGCCTGATGAGAAGACACAAACGACGTCGGCGGAAACAAAAAGCACCACGTATTGAGCGGGTGAGACATCTGTTCAGGGCTGGGGATGATGGTCTCAAGTGAAATCACAAATGTAGGGCTGAGCCAAATCCTGTGCGTGAGTTAAATAACTGATCAAAGGTAGGAGGAGAGACTTTTAGGGCATTGTGACTCTGTTTTCCCTCCAGTGATAGGAGCGAGATTGTGTTTCTGTGGCTGATGTTGAAATTATATATTTGATTTCATTCTTTTTCCTTCTGTTATAGTCCTCGTCCTTCAGCAGCATCACAGATTCCACTATGTCGCTGAATATTATCACAGTCACCCTCAACATGGGTGAGTACATGTCACTGATTGAAGTGTCTTAGCCCTCAACTAGTCCCATAACCAGAGTGGAAGATGGAAGAAAGCCCTTCAAAAGTTCCTGGTGCAACAGTCAGAACAAGTTGTTTCCAAGGCAGACATTATTTGGGTGTAGTACTTTAGCCAGATTTCACTGCCTCCTCCGCTCTATTCCTTCATTCAAGTCATTGATAAAGATGTTGAATAGCACTGAGCCCAGGACAGAACTTTGTGGCACCCCACTTGTCACTTCTCTCCAGGATGAAGAGGAGTCATTGGTGAGCACCCTTTAAGTTTGCTCTGTCAATCAATTACAAATCCATCTAACAGTAGCATTGTCTAGCCCACATTTTACTAGCTTGTTTGCAAGAATATCATGGAGGACCTTGTCAAAGGCCTCACTGAAATCAAGATAAGTTACATCCACAGCATTCCCTTCATCAACCAAGCTTGTTAACTTTATAAAAAAAAAAAAGATAAGATTAGTCTGGCATGACTTGTTTTGAGAATCCCATGTTGACTTTTAGCAATCATGGTATTCCTTTCTATGTGCTTACAGATTATTTAACATTCTGCTCTAGAATTCTTCCTGGTGTTGAAGTCAGGCTAACAAGGAGATAATTGTTTGGGTCTTCTTTTTTCCCCCTTTTTGAAGATGGGGGCAACATTTGTCCTCCTTCATTCTGCGAGGACTTCTCCTATTCTCCAGGAATTCTCAAAGATTATTTCCAGTGGTTCTGAGATTACTTCTGCCAGTTCTTTTAATACCCTTGGAGGCAATTCATCTGGCCCTGGAGACTTGAATTCATTTCAAGTAGCCAGATATTCATGTACTACCTCTCACCTATTCTGTGTTGCATTTTACTTCCTGCATCATCTCCTCCATTTTCCCCAAGTTGAATACTGTTTTCCTTTTCAGAGAAGGCAGAGGCAAAGAAGGTGTTGAGTAGTTTTGCCTTTTCTATGTCCCATTAGCATTTTGCCATCTTCTCCACACAGAGGCCCTAACATTTCCTCATTCTTCCTGTTGCTCTGAACATAAATAAAAAATCTCTTTTTATTGTTTTGAACCCCTTTGCAAGCCTGAGCTCATGCTGTGCTGTGGTTCCCCTTGTGTAAGCGCAGGACTATTGCCATCCTCCTCTCCCCAGAGTGGCTGATTCTTTCCAGTAAATACACTGAACTGTGTTCATCCTCCTTAAAATATTATGTCCATGCCTTCTTGATTCAGCTCTGGATTAAGAAAGAGAAAGCTACTTCAATTTCTTCTGTAATAGAAACTCTGTTCCATAGTGTAAAATGGCCTTTACTATTTTGTTGGGCAGTGTCCCATTTTTAGCAATTTTCTTTAGCTTACTGATGAAGCATTTTAATTTAGAATGATCACCCAGTCCTTCTTGTTTTCAGAACTCAGTTTTCTGTCATTTGAAAATATAGTAAGCTATAAATTGCTACTTAGTAGACTTTTCATGTGGCTTATTAATTGCCTGACTGCGTTAATTAGAAGGTTGAATGCTATTCTAATCTGCACACTCCCTTTTCGGCAGAGAAATACAATTTCCTTGGCATTTCCATTGTTGGACAGAGCAATGAGCGTGGTGATGGTGGCATCTACATTGGTTCTATCATGAAAGGAGGTGCTGTGGCAGCGGATGGAAGAATCGAGCCAGGAGATATGCTTTTGCAGGTACCTTTTTAAAAATAAAATAAAATAAAATAGCCCCAGAGTCCTAGTGCTACAGAAGATAGGTTTCCAAAAGATCTTCCTTCAAAGGGAAAAGCCTGGCATCCTATTACCATATACTGTTGTCCCCTGAACTCAATTGAAGAGATAAATTAGGAGATGAAGCAAAGGGTGGCTGAAATCCCTTGGGATGCCTTCTTCCTAAGGATGAATAATACAAAGTTCACGATAATCCCCTTTGCAATTTGGCAGTGGTGGCAAAAATTACAGTGAAGAGGTTTTGTTGTTGTTTCCATTTTATTTTGTTTTGTTTTGTTTTGCGGTGGCGTTGCCAGTTTACAGTGCTGTGTGTGTGTATGTGGAAGTACAGTTCTTTTTTAGCACAATGTACGTGGTCCCCATGCACCTCATTTCAGTGAAAAGGATCAACCCCTCCCCAACTTTGGCATTGTAGTTTTCTGTACTTCTGCTGTGGTGGTGAGACGCACTGCTGACCACAATGGTATTGGGGTTGGAATGCAAACATTTGGAAACCATCCTTCACCACAGCCCCCCAGCATAAGTGGTATTGTATTTGTCTCAAGGAAGCCTTGTGATGATGATGACCTTGGGATTTTAATATTGTAAAGAAATCTTCAGAAGCTTGAAACCTCCCTGATGATAGGCACCAACAAATAGTGCTGCAAAAGAGAGAGTATAGTTATATGTTGGAGCATGTCATTTGCATCCACAAGCCCTAGGCTCAATTCCTGGCATCTCCAGTTTGAAAGGATCTGGATCAGTAAGATTAGGAAGGACCTTTTTTGAAGCCTCAGAGGACCATTTCCACTCAAGAAAGACTTTACTAAGACAGACAGATTCGTGGCAGTTTTCTTTGTTTCTTTGTGACTCATACTGTTACGTAGGGCTTACATATTTTATCTGTCCTTGCAGGTGAATGATATCAACTTTGAGAACATGAGCAACGATGATGCTGTGAGGGTGCTCAGAGAGATTGTGCACAAGCCAGGGTAGGGCATCTTTCCTGTTTCCAGTGAAGCTTCAAAAGCTTGCATGATATATTTTGTGCATTTTGGTTGGCCAATAGAGATATCTCTGTTCTGTGGATTTTGTATTTTGTTGTATTTTCCTGTCTCTTCTAAGACTTCTCATAGTACAGGCTTGAGCGTTGTTGCTTGTTGGTGTCTGATAATAATAAAAATGTTCCAGTTTGCAGCAGTGTCCCCTGGTATCTTGTGGAGACTAGCTTGGAATGCTGACAGTGCAGTTCAGCACTGGAGATTTGGAAATTTAAATTCTGGAAGAATGGTTGAATGCTGCACAATTGTGCTGACAGCAAGGGGCAAAGATGATGGCACTAGCCACCATCTCTTCTGGTTGGATGATTCGTGTTGTGGGATTCTGAAATCTTATTAATGCTGATTAGCAGACTGTACAGTTCTGACAAGTTGGTTTTTTTGTCTGATGAGAAAAACAAAGTGTCCCTAAAGTGTAACCACAAACTATAAATACCAGTAAGTGTGATAAGGTATTATAATGACTACAGTATAATCAATATAATGCAGAACAGTATAAACACAACATGTAGAACACAAAATGAAGTCCATTGAGCAAATAAAAGCTGAAAAAATAAAAAGGATTGGTCGAAGGAATACCAAGTAAAAATGTTCTACTGGAATATCAGGAGCAAATGACAAATTGGCAAGTTTTCTAATGTCAGCACAGCAGACACAGGTCAAGGTTTTCACATGAGGATACAACAATCCATGTAGAGATGATTAATGCAGAAAATCCAGTAGAAAGTATGGATTTATCTCAGGTAATTAACAGCAAAGCAAAAACCCAGGAAATGTCTAGGCGTTTCGAGCCATGTCTTCCTCAGTATCCTGCAAAATATATTCATTTTAACATAATGGATGAATAAATTACAAAAATTATTAAAATTTACTAGAATTTTTTTTTAATTTCATTATGTACTTACAAGAGAATAATCCCACATGTACCTTAGTAGAGCCTTTTCAGAAAGCTTTGAATGACTTACTATAGTAATAAAACTGATTTATAGCTAAGTGCCAAGGCGATTACTCCAAAGACATTACAGCTGGAACTAGGGAGTCCGAGTCCAAAGCTCCTTCTTCTTAAAGAACCCCAATTTCAAACACTTATATTCACAAGTTGCATCCTTATCATCAATAGTGATAAATTCTCATTTTTTTGGCTGGCCAAAGCATAAGTACGTTTTTACTCTTCAGTTTCCATGTTTTGTTTCCTCAGCTATCAGTCCTGGCATACTTCAGGTAACAAAGACTGAGAAGGAATCTACTTTTTATGAAGGGTTTTGGAAACACATGGCTGCTGACCAGAAAGGAGGCACAACTCTTTGATTTGCCTTCCAAATGTTCTCTGGAACTAAAATAATGATGATGATGATGATGATAATATTTATTTCTATCCCGCCTCTCCCCATGGATCGAGGCGACGAACAACAATAATACATTAATTACATTAAAAAACATACCCAATCCTCCCCACCCACCAACCCACCTAAAACCAACCCCCTAAAACACACAACAATTAACAACAGTCAACTGGCCATTAAAAGAACAGCAAGACAGTTGGTGGGAGGCGGTGGAGCACTAGCCTGGGAAGGCCTGTCAGAAGAGAGCAGTCTTGACCCTTTTTTACAGCAGTCAAGACTGGTAATATGCCGGGTCTCCTCCAGCAGGCCATTCCATAACTTGGGAGCAATAGAAGAGAAGGTCCTCTGGTTAACCGCAGCCAACCTAGTTCTGACTGGCTGCAGTAAATTCCTCCCAGAGGACCTTAGTGTGCGGGGCAGATTATATGGGAGAAGGTGATCCCGCAGGCAGGCTGGCCCCAAACCATGAAGGCTTTAAAGGTAAGAACCAAATGTAATATTTACAGCATATTTATTTGTTTAATTTTATTTATGTTCTGCCTTTCTCTTCATACAAAATCCAAAGCGTTCCACAAGCATTTAAAAAAAACAAGATACAGTTAAAATTATTTCTAACTTTAAAAACAATTAAATAACAGTTCAGCTAAAAACAGAAGATGAAAACAATATAAAACACAAGCGGGATATTGTGAAAGAGGTAAAAATGGAACCGTGTCAAAAAAAAAACAACTTTCTGCGACATACATTTAAAGGCAAAGGCCCGCCTGAATGAAAAGGTCTTTGGGTGTCTGCAAAAGGAAAG
Organism: Iguana delicatissima; assembly: GCA_948472985.1. Lineage (NCBI taxonomy): Eukaryota > Metazoa > Chordata > Lepidosauria > Squamata > Iguanidae > Iguana > Iguana delicatissima. Next base: position 37,137 of record CAOKZL010000555.1, on the reverse strand, counting down.
GGGAGAAGAGAGCAGTTGAACCTCCTGTGGGAGGGAATTCCACAGACTAGGAACAGCCACTGAGAAGGCTGTCTCCTGCATCTTCACCAAATCTGCCTGTGATGGTTGTGGAACTTCCCTGGAAGATCTTAAAACTGGGACAGGCTCATAAAGGGAGACAGGATCTTTTCAACACAAACCAAATAAACTCTTGCCTGTAGAGAGAGCAAGAGACAGAGCTCCCAACTCAGTAGGGTGTTAGTTAACCCTTTATGTTCAGCTTTTCAGGGACTCCGACCAAGTCCTTCAATAGAAATGTTGGAGAGTTGTGCTCATTTAGATTGTTACAGTGAGATGCTACATGGTGACACAAAAAAAGGCAAAGCTGACATCTATACATTTTGGAAGAAGCCATCAGGTGGTCTCTAGAAGGTTCCAAATGCTTTTGTTTACTTACACAAGGCTAGCCCAACCTGGCTGCTTCATTTCACATCAACATAGTTTCAATTTTGAATAAAAAGTTTCCTCCAGTAAGTTGAACTGTTTTTCTTTCTTGTAGTATAGGAACATGTGTCTATTCTTTCTATGCTGCTTCTGCCTCTGGTACCAAATTTTCTGTTAAAGAAGTAGTGTGCTGGACCACATCAACTTTGTTAACTGAGGTATACCTGTACTGAACCTTAAGACAAATCCACTTGCACAATATGGACCTGGTAGCAGTTAGACTCTTTCTGTTTCTATTGCAGACCCATCACCTTGACTGTTGCCAAGTGTTGGGATCCTAGCCCCAGAGGATGCTTCTCATTACCCAGGAGTAAGTGATTTTGCTTTTGTTGGCTTGTTTACACAATATGTGTGGAGTTTTCCTGGACTAAACTACAGAAGGGTACAGGTAGAGCTTTTAGATTTGAATGTTTCTATACTATAGTGGGGAGGTTGGTACTTTGCACCTAGAAAACTAGCATGTTAAGGAGAACACTGCTGTATTCTCACAGATGCTAGCTTTCTCCATGCAGAGAGACTTCTAGGTATAATCCCTCACCTGTATCCTGAAGGGGGTTCAGTCTTGGAAAATCTTTACTGCTGAAACGTGATAAAACAACAGAGGTTCTGAGCCTTTCTTTCCCTCACCCTCTACATTTCCATCTACTTCTCTCTGCTTCTTCTGCCATTTTCTGTCACTTCATGTCTAATCAGTCCTCTTCCACATCACCTCTGAGAAAAGTCACCAGATTGGCAAGCTGCTTTTTCTGCATGGGAACAACACCCCATATAAAAGCTTCCGTGCTCCCTTATCCACACCAGGGCAGCTTCTTCTTCTTCTTCTTCTTCTGTATCCCTCCTGCTGATCCTCCCTCTCTTCTTTCTCCCCCAGTTGCTCCCCAGCGGATCTGGGCTGGGCCAGACTCTCCATGCTCCGATCCGGGTGAGTCCCGGCTGATGCTGGGGGAGGACAGGGCTGCCCAGAGGCGTTGGGTTCGATGAGGGGGATGGCTGTTGAGGAGGAGGCTTCCTCACATGCTGTGTGTTCTCTTTAGGTGAGCCTATACGACCCATTGACCCAGCAGCCTGGGTTTCACACACTGCAGCGATGACTGGCACCTACCCAGCGTACGGTATGAGCCCATCCATGAGTACAATCACTTCCACCAGCTCCTCCATCACCAGCTCCATCCCAGAAACCGAACGTAAGTCTTTGTGCCTGTGTGGTCCCCATCCCTGCTTGGCTTCCAGTCACCTGCACACCATGCCTGATAGGAGCAATACATGCACAGGGGCAAAAACCCAATTGGAGTTGGAAGAATGAGATGACCCTCTCAAAATGTGATTCTTTTCCCCCCAAGTTTGAGCTGTTTGTTAGGCATATTTGTTCCTCCTTTGTGAAGCATTTGGAATCCAGGGTATAAATATTTATTTAGTGACTAGACTAGAAATGGAAATGAAAGACTAGAAGAGATGAACATGGAAAGCTAGAAGAGGGAAGTAGTCAGAGGGGATGATCCCATAAAAATCTAGGTTAACTAGAAGATAGCAGGTTTGTTTACAGCACTTAGTTTTTGCTTACTGTGGAGTAATGAGCATTCCTTTTATAATTAGATGATCAGTTGGAGAATCGGGAGAGTTCCAAAAGGGAGGAGAATCCTGAAAATATTGTAGGATCTTAGCTTATCTCCTTTGGAGTCATTATTATATAAGCCTCCGGCAGTGTGGTAGTCTTCACAATGCAGAAGTGGACAGAGTGCTGTCCTCTCTGGAGATATATGGTAACCAGTAGGCCCATTGAAATAATTACTGTATGACCGGTTGAAGAGCAGGGGGAAAAGCACATTGCTGACTGAAGAGGATGACTGTTTCTGGAATAACTACTGGTAGCTAGGATTGTTTAAATTGATGCCATGCTGGTTTACTTCCCCAGAAGTAGATGTGATATAGAGTATGGAAGAGTACATTTCTTTTCTGAAATGGAACTCAGGAGCAGAGAGGGCAGGGTGTTAGTCCACAGTGGGGGTAGGTGTCTTCATGTGCTTACCTCTGGTAGGTTTTTGACTACAGGCTGTACATTTGGCATAGTGAAAAGTCTGTTGAATGCCTGATACTGTAGCGTTGTTGAAGTTAAGCAGTAGTGTCCCTGATTAGTGCCTGGCAGGATGACCATTGAAAGTCCTAAACTAGCTACTTGGAGCTTTCTCAAGAAAGGGCTAAGGTAGAAATATACATAGGGTAGATGTCCATGGTGGCTGGGGTCATCAGTGGAGATTGTAGCAAGACTAGAGCTGATGACAATCCACAGGAAAAAGGCAAGCAGGAGTCTGAACATTCTCACCTTGAACATTCTCATTCTCACGGGAAACTGCTGCCTTTTGGGACATACAGCTGGTTTCTACATAGTTCAGAGAGGGATTGTGGAAACTCTAACGGCTTCTAGGGTGTGCCTGTGATGTATTGGTCCCTAGCCCCCATCCCCTCTGTGTGTGGCACCTCCATGTGCTCTCCTCTGCCTTTCCATCCCCTCTCATCTTTGCCTCCCTTCCCTCCGTCCAACCCGCAGGCCTCGATGACTTTCACCTGTCCATCCACAGCGATATGGCCACCATTGTCAAAGCCATGGCCTCACCTGAGTCAGGCTTGGAGGTACGTGACCGCATGTGGCTGAAGATCACCATCCCCAATGCTTTCATTGGTAAGTCTCAGCCACTGCCCCCAGGGAAAATGGGTGATCTGTTGTTCCTTGTTGTTCAGTATGTCTCTTAAACAGATTCACTGTTGGCCCCTAATTTAGATAAATAATATTTTATTTAATTTACTGTACAGAAGGAATAAGTTATGCTAATGTACCTGAAGGGCAGCATACAAAGCTGTTCATCCTCAGAGAGGCTTCTCTGGCAGAATTTTGTGTGGTATCTTGTATTCCTAAATATCTCATCTTTCGCTGAATGGGGAAGATAACTGTAATAAGAGATAATGTTTCATACTTGAAGGGTATTAAAATACTCAAAATGCTTTATGTGGATCACATTAGTACAACAGTTATATAAACCTGTTATTATGTTTATATACTACGATAAGGTTGGGATTGGGTTCTGGGTAAAAGAATTGCAGCTTGCTTGAAAAGAGTTTAGGTCTGAGAAGACGTTTTCTTGGTTCATAGCTCTTATTCTGAGCCCCTGTAAAAACCATTGCTTCATAGAGATTGCCAAAATCCAGTGCCCAGTATGGAAAATCTTATTTGCTTATTTCTGTGGATGATAAATACTTCCAGAATAATCTTGGGTTGCTGAAATGGATGCAGTGCCAAGGAGTTGTTGGAACAACTCAGGGGGAGATTCTGTGTCCTCTCTGGTTATAGTGTCACTTTGTCATAATACAGTACCACCTCCCCACCCCTAGCCAATACCTATAGTTCAGAGTGTTGGGGGCCAGTTTTGACTAGTCTGCCAGCTATGGCTTTTCCAGGACAAGGATGGCATTATCAAAATAGTCCATGCACTGGTAACTTACCAGTTGGACTACTGTAATGTACTCTACATGGGGTTCTCTTTGAAGATGACTCAGAAATTACAGCTAGTGCAAAATGGAGAAGGTAGATTGCTGACTGCAGTGGCATACAGAAAACGCGTAATACTAGTTTTAAAGCAATTGCACTTGCTACCAATACATTTACACTCTGAATTCAAAGTACTTTTGATGAAATCCAAAGCTCTAAATAACTTTGAACCTCAGTACCTTAAGGGGTACCTTTTCCTAAATGTACCTACCTAAGATCTGAGGTATGCTGAATAGGCCCTTCTCTGTGTCCTACCAGTGGGAGCAATACACCATGGAAAAGCGCCTTCTTTGTTGTGGCACCCCACATCCTTTAGAGGCCTGATTGTCACTGGCATTAACTTCATTTTAGCACCAAGTTAAAACATAGTCTTTGATTAAAAGCCTTTGGAGTTTTTATCCCGTCTGTTATATACATACACATATTATATTTATGTGTATGCAGGTAGATAGATAGATAGATAGATAGATAGATAGATAGATAGATAGATAGATAGATAGATAGATAGATACAGATACAGATACAGATACAGATACAGATACAGATACAGATACAGATACAGATACAGATACAGGTAAAGTTTAACTTGTTTCAGATTTTATATAGTTTAATATGTAAGTCTGAATTTATTATATTGTACAGCCCTCTTCCCAAGTCTTTGATTAAAAGCCTTTGGGGGTTTTGTCCCATCTATGTGTGTATATTTATATGTATGTGTATGCATACAGATAGATAGATACAGATATAGATATAGATAAATTTTAACTTACTTCAAGTTTTATATACCGTATTTTCCGGCGTATAAGACGACTTTTTAACCCAAGAAAAACTTCTCAAAAGTTGGGGGTCGTCTTATACGCCGGGTGTCATCTTTGCGGTCGCCGCATACGGTGGGGGCAGCTCAAAAATGGCCGCGGCCGCATCCCCACCATATGCGGCCACCGTATGAAACCACCCAGGGTGGTGCTGTGCACTTACCTGAAGATGCGGGGGGAGGAGGCTCCTCGCGCTCGCCGCTCTTCCCCCTCGCGCGAGCGCTGGTCGCGCTGCCTCCCCGCTTCCACCCCCACCCCCGCCTACAGCTCCCAGGCCAGGGAGCGCTGAGGCGGGGGGAGCGGCGGCGTTTTGGGCGAGGCGAGGTTCCTCGCGCTCGCCGTTCTTCCCCCTCGCGCGAGCGCCGGTCGCGCTGCCTCCCCGCTTCCACCCCCACCCCCGCCTACAGCTCCCAGGCCAGGGAGCGCTGAGGCGGGGGGGGGTAGCGGCGGCGTTTTGGGCGAGGACGGAGGTGGGGAAGAGTCCGGCCAAGTTGGCAGAGAGGGGGAAGGGAGGGCTTCCCTCCAGGCCGGTGGGTCAGGTGAAGGGCAAGGGCCAGCGCTGGCCTCCCCCGCTCTCCTCCCCTCTGGGCACCCACCCCCCAGGCCCCCCAGCCCCAAAGAGCCGGGCGCGGGGTGCTGCCCTCTTCCCTCTTCTCCTCTGCTTCCCTTGGTGGAAGCAGCTGCGGTGGCTCGGGCAAACATTTTGTTTCCTTCCCAGCCCCAGCGGAGGAGGCCAACGAGGGGAAAGCGGGCGAGAGCCGAAGGGCGTTGGAAGAGGGGTAGTCTTATACGGCGAGTATATCCCAAACTCTATATTTTAACTGGAAAAGTTGGGGGTCGTCTTATACGCCCAGTCGTCTTATACGCCGGAAAATACGGTAGTTTAATATGTAAGTCTGAATTTATTTTATTGTACAGCCCTCTTCCCAAGGTCCTTGGGTACAGAAAGAAATAGAAATGTTTCAGTAAATAAATAAGTAACTTATATATGCTTGTCCCCTTGCTGTCATCTAGAAATAAGGATGGTTCATGCAAGTTTCATATATTTGATAGTGCCAATCCATATTGACATTTACAATTGCTAAAAATTGTTCAAAATTCTAGTATCCTTAGGCTGTGATTTCGTACACTGTTACCTGGGAATAAGTCCTATTGAACAGATTGAGGATGGAGTTTGTGGAATGCCATGTGAATGAACTTTTCTGTAAAGTCCAGTGACTTGGAGGCTAGCAAAAGAAGGCTTGAACCAGCCCCAGTCCGAGGGTTGCCTTCCCTCTTTTCTGCCACCTCTCTTTTTCCTTACTGAGTGCCTGTTGCTTCTGTCTGTTGACAGGATCGGATGTGGTAGACTGGCTCTACCACCATGTGGAAGGCTTCACAGATCGTCGAGAATCCCGCAAGTATGCCAGCAACCTGCTGAAGGCTGGCTACATCCGACACACTGTCAACAAGATCACCTTCTCGGAGCAGTGCTATTACATCTTTGGCGACCTGTGTGGCAGTATGGCCCCTGTTTTGATAGTGGGGTTGGGGCATAGTGGAGCAACAAGCCCTGAGGCTGCTGCTAGCGGGCTCTTTTGTGGCAACTTGTTTCTTGGGGGAGCAGAAGTAGAATGGTGCACAAAGCAGACCCGCATAGGTTCCTTAATCCTGACATTGTCCTTTCTCTCTCTTTCTTTTTCCTGGAAGTCTGAGAGAGTACGTACCCTGTCCTTGGGGAATTTTAAAATTAAAACCATAGTCATGATTATGGACTTAAGCCACCTACCCAGGACACACACACACACACCTGCTTTTTTCAGTCCAGCCTAGCTAAGATAAGAGGATAATGCCACTTAGTGGCGCCACGTGATTGTCGTTGTTCTGGCTAACATTTGCCCTTTTTTTGGTTCCCCTTTGCAGACATGGCGAACCTGTCCTTGCATGACCATGATGGATCCAGTGGCGCCTCTGATCAAGACACGCTGGCTCCATTACCCCATCCAGGAGCTGCGCCGTGGCCCATGGCCTTCCCATATCAGTACCCACCGCCCCATCCATATAACCCCCATCCTGGGTTTCCTGATCCAGGCTACAGCTATGGAGGGGGCAGTGCAGGCAGTCAGCACAGTGAAGGTAAATGTCTACCAGGTGGGAAAGCAGAACTGTCTCTTACACCATAAAGGCAGTTGCATCCCATGGCAGTTGACTTGGCTTTGAACATTCACTATTCATTTGAAGAATGATCTTGCTTTTGCCTGGGAAAAAATGGAGTAGGTTTATTTTAGGTGATTTTATTCCTACTGACCTCTGTTAGCACTAAGACCATGGGCAGGAAAAGTTAAGCCCATGGGCCACAGACAGCTCCAGCATCCCACTTTTGAGGCTTCTGACCATCCACCAGTACCACAAAGACCTCCATTTTTCCTCTTCAGTCCCTCTCAAAATGGCAACAGGATGTGAGACAGTGTCACTTTGTTACCATTTTTAGAGGGATTGCAGAAGAAAATGGAGCTATTTGGGCTTGCTGTGGCAGGGGGAGGATGCACTTCTTGGAGGAGGTGTTATAAGAGGGAAATTGGCCCCAGGTCCTCCTGCAGTTGCCTATCCCTGGTCAGGATCTGAAGTATGCTAATAACCCACATTTTCCAAGTTGGCAACATCCACCAGTATCTTATCAGCCAATCTTGGAAAGTGATGGCCCCTGAGCCATTTGTGGCTGATCCAGGGGCTGTTTTGACCTGAGAGCTATTGAGACTTTGGGGAAGATTTCATTTGGACCAGAAAAGCTTGGCAAGATAAACAAAGAAGGAACCTTCCTTGTAGTAAGACCCAACTTACAGATAACTGAATCCCAGGAGATATTTTTGGCTTCTTCCAGTTGGCATACCCTCTGAGTGTTCTGATTTGATTAATCCTGTGTCATCCCACTTTTTCCAGCTGCTTTTAAAATGTCCCAGTTTGTCTCTCCTCCTCCCACTTCCCCCCTTTGTCCTCAGCTTACTTCACTTGTTGGAAACAGAGTTCAAAATGCAAAAGTAGTTTGCACTCAATGAACTCAGCAGTAAGGAGAGAAGAGAATGCAGAATCTTTCTCCTCACAGCTGGCTCAGGCAAAAGCAAACTGCTGCAGCCTCTCTTAGCCTGTGTGTGCTCCCTGATTCGTAACTTTTGTCATCTTGACCACACTGTCATGTTGCTTGGCCACACACATCCCAGTTTTCATCTGTAAATTGCTGGAGAGTACGAGGTGGTGCTTTGATGTTACCTCAGTACTATTACTACAGGCCTATGGCCAGTCACACTTATCATTTGTTCCTTTACTTATTGTTGTTGATTACCTTCAAGTTGTTTCCAACTTATGGTTACCCTAAGATTAACCTCTCATGAGGTTTTCTTGACAAGATTTATTCAGAGGTAGTTTGCCTTTGCTTTCCTCTAAGGCTGAGAGAGTGTGGTTTGCTCTAAATCAGCTAGTAGGTTTCCATGACAGAGCAGAGTTTCAAACCCAAGTCTCCAGAGTTGTAGTCCAACATTCAGCCACTATACTGCATTGACTCATCCCTTTACTTACTGTATTTTAAATCAGTTTTCATTATTGTAATGCCTTTAGTTGTAAGATTTTTTTCAGCAGCTTACGGAAGCTGTAAGAATAGGATACAAGTGAAAATATAAAAATTAGAGATGTTAAGAAGTATGTTGCTAGACTGTTCTGCTATTGAGAGAAATATGAAATCAGCATGAAGATACGCTAATGCATACTCACAGAAAAAGATACTCATTCTTTTTCTTTCTTTATAATTTTTATAAGTAGATACATATGCATTCTTTTGTGACATGCATATTTTACAATCTTCATACCATCATAAGGATAGATGTAGCTTTAAGGAAAATCCAGCTTTTTTAGACAGAGCTTTAGACAGACCTTATTTAGACAGACCTTTAACTGTTTTAATTATAAAATAATATTCAAAGTGGTGTGCTCTGGCTTTATCTGGTATGTTTTTAGTCAAGTTTTAGATGTATTTTAAAATGTATTTAAAACTGTTTTTAGCTGTGTGCTTTTAACAGAACTGATGTTTAATCTTTTTAGTTGAATATTTATTTTAAATTTTGCAAGCTGCCTTGGGTCCCTTGGCAGGAGAAATGCAGGGTATATATTGAGTGAAAGAATAAAGTAGCTAAATTAGATGGGGCAAGTAAATAGAAGCTGTGGAGGAGTTGCTTGGGTTAGATGATTATGACTAGGGAGCAGTTGTACTATCCATTAAACCTGTGGCCAAGCTTTTCTAGAGATCAAGATTGACAAATTTATGAAAGGAGAGATATATCAGCAGCTGGAATATGTAGGTGGGATTTCAATATACAAAAGACTTGCAGATCCTGGAGAAACTAGCCTCTCTTTGCCTTACTTGTGGCATTCTGGTGGTTGCTGGCTGATCTTTTTTAGTAATCGAATACTTGACTGGATAAACTTCTGGCCTGATCCAGCAAGGCAATACTTTTGTTCCTGTGAAATTCTTCACTGTTCTAACGGATCTGTTCCCCTCACATCTCCCAGAATGCATCTGAGAATATTCTCTAATTCTTCACTCCCCAATTTTTACTCCCTCTGTAGGAAGTCGGAGCAGTGGCTCAAATCGCAGTGGCAGCGAGAGAAGGAAGGAGCGAGAGCCCAAGGCTGGGGAGTCCAAGTCGGGTGGCAGTGGCAGCGAATCAGACCACACCAGTCGCAGCAGCATACGCCGGGAGCGAGCTGCCAGTGAGCGGTCGGTGCCAGCCAGCCAGCGTAGCCACCACTCGATGGCCCACAGCATCCGGAGCCACCACAGTCAGCAGTCCTACGGGCCTCCCGGCCTCCCGCCTCTCTACAGCCCTCCCATGCTCCTGATGCCTCCACCACCTTCTGCCCTGGGACCCCCAGGGGCTCCCCCTGGCCGAGACCTGGCCTCTGTGCCCCCTGAACTGACGGCCAGTAGACAGTCATTCCGAATGGCCATGGGCAACCCCAGTGAGTTCTTTGTGGATGTAATGTGAAACACCGTCCCTCCCTTTCTCCCTGTATGTCTGCTGCCCGCAACGGTTTGTCTTTTAGGAACAGCCCAGCCTCCGTCTATGTGGGATTTCCTTTTTTTTGTCTTTGTTTTTGGGCTTAATAATTATGAAAAGGGAAAAACAAAATAAACTGAACTAAAATTTTTTGATTCTAATCCATGCCTGCGAATGGACCCAGCTGCCTCTTTTGACTACCCTAGACTTGATTGCTGAAGTGAATCCCCCTGCTTGCACTGGTTCCCTAACACTTTTTCTAACCCATTAATATGCATCTGCCTGGGACCTCTGCTGCTTGCCTGTGTTTTCCATGCTGGCTCACTTCTCCTGCCCTAAACACGTGCCCTCTTTCTTCTCGCCCCTTTTTGTGTTCCCTTCTGTCGAGCAGCCAAGAATTACGGGGTGTTTGACTTCCTTTGAGCCAGCCACCAGTGGTGGGGAGAGCCGCAGCGTGCTGTGGTGATGGTGGTGGTTCGGCTCCCCCCCAACAGAGGAAGACTCAGAACCTTACGGGCAGGCACTTGGGCCCATGTGGGGACCGAAGATGGCTTCTTGCCCTACAGGTGGAAGACACCTCACATTTTCCATAACTCGGGGAGGGGAAGCAGGGCGCAAATCCAGCTCAGTTTGTCTTCAGTTTGTTAAATGTAGCAACATGGTAGCTATTCACACTAGGTTGTGAAGTGAAACCAGCCCCCACTTGGCCAGGCAGTAGAGACCTTTCCTTGCTGTGGCTGATTGCTTTCCAAACTGCAAAAAGGGCCTCCCTGGGGAAATGCCAGAAACCTCTGAGCTTGTGGTCCTCGTTGATTTTTTGTCTCCTGAAATCTTGACTGGGACCAATAGTGAGAGTACCAGTCCATTATATTTACTGTCACACTGCGTTCCTGAAAGTACCAAAGGTACGAGTGCCATTCCCTCCTCCTGGAAAACGCATCTGCAAATGCAAGGAAAACGTCTCCAGAATGGATTTTTCAACACCAGCACTCATAGTGAATGATCTCCTTGCTGTGTCTCTTCTACTTCAGGTGTCCTATTGGAACCTTTGCACGCTTTTGTTACATTATCAACTCTGTGCATCTCATCAGTTGGGAAATTTTATGTTTTCCTTCCTCAGTCTCATTAGCTGTTTTGTTTCAACTTCCTGCATACCTGTGGTCTCTGGGTGCTTTCTTCCCTTTCTTTCATTCCCATTTTTCTTTTTTTTTCTTTTTATTTCTTGGGGTGAGCTGTGGGATTTTCATTCTTTTCTTGAACAGTCCCAAAATTTAGAAGCAGGGCCAGACAGCTGGGCCACCTGTGTCACTGGACGTTGAAAGGGGTTGCTAGATCCATGTCTTAGGCTAGGAAAAGAAGCATCAACAGTTGGCCCAAGCAGGTGCCTAAGAATGCCAGGTGCTGATGCCATCCCTGTGTGCATGAGAGGCGGTTGCGTTAGTAATGACAGTGACACCCTAAATATCAGAAAGAAAGTGTTGATTGTGCCAAACAAGGGAGAACGTGGAAATTGGCTTATTCTGTGTAAGTTCCACACTTTGCAGAATTAATCTTCGTGTAGAAATCTTTTTATTTTTAACCATAGCATGCACACGTCCATGCTTTTTTGGTGCCTAGAATTCTGTTCAGTTCATTCTAGTACCAAACTGCCTTACTACAACTCCTTTGCCAGTGAAGGAGATCATTGGAGGTGGCTATCTGGTTTTTTTGTAGATTTTTTTTTCTTTGGTACTACATAATCTGTATTGTGGCTCATGTAATCCCACATCTTTCTTACTGACTTGTTTGCCTATGGAGCAAGCACAAGTGGGAATTGTAGTCTATTTCACCTTGTTTCCTTAGCACCGGAGAGGACTCTGTAGACTTACTTAAGAACCTACCAAGACCTTGTATGACCAAGTTTATCCTGAAAGTTACCTAAAGTGGGCTGAACCTACCTTGAAAAGCAAATTGGCACATTGCACACCAGCTACTATGGCTGTCTTCACCTCCAACTGAGGCTGAGTGGGCTTTGTGTAGGACATTTGTTTCTCCCTGTAGTGCAGGGAGAAACAGGTTTCAAAAACCTACCATCTGGGAAATGAGCTAATAGTCCTGCTATCTTCAAACTCTGAATGAGCTCCAGCACACCAGCAAAATGATAGCAGTATAGATGCACGTGATAATCTCTCCCTCTCTCCCCCACTTCACTTGTCCTTGCACTTGCTTTGCTTCCCTTCCTTTTCCAGTGTTCTCTTTATGGATAAAAGAACAGGTGATTTGAAGCTGGACAGAAGTAAAAAGATAATCAGCCCCAGCCCCAGGCTGTTTTGCTGGAAAAAAAATGTTTCCATGGGAACACTGCATTACTTGTAGACATGCCACAGAACAGACATTCTGCCATCAAATTGGGAGAATTGTTGTTTCTGACAGCATTTCTAGCATTCATGCTGTGGGATTGGAATGCACAATGGTCACGTTTGCTAAATCATAGGAGATAACAGTGACAGAAGAGAATATTGCAAGCAGTCAGAGACATCTTAACTTGGGCTAGTTGCCAGCATGGTTTAGACTATTGAGTTAGAACTCTAGAAGACCAGGGTTCAAATCACCACTTGACCATGCAAACTCACTGGCTAACCTTGGGAAGTCACACACTCCCAGCCTCAGGGGAAGGCAGTGGCAAGTCCACTCTGAACAAATCTTGCCTTCTACCCTGTAATAGGCTTGCTTTAGGGTTGCTGTATGTAGGAAATGACTTGAAGGCACACAGCAGTAATAGTGGCATGCCTTTTACAGATGCCCCTTCTTTATGCACTTATTGGTGCATCATCATCTCTTCTGTAATCACGCACATGAATATGAATGCACATTTTATTAAATCTGGGTGATAGGAGACTGCAGTTTGCTGCCACATACTTTCAAGCCATCCTCAGCTTACAGCATTCCTATGAATGAGAGACTTCCAGGAGACTCTTTTATTATTATTCAGAGGAACCGGCAGTAAGTAGGTATATAAAGCTGCAAAAAAGCACTCATGAATTTTGCCCTGTGGGATTTAGAATATTTAACATTTCCCTGTGTAGAAGTGGCTTTATGTAGGAAATCATACATGAAGCAGTGTTTACCTGAGTGGAGTAGCTGGGATCTGTTTTGCTAAATATTCAAGAGGCCTTGAACTATTGCACCCGGGCTCAGTTCCTTCATGTGCAGTTGGAGATGCCTCGTTGTCACACTGCATCTTTAGCTACTCCAACATCTTATGTTTCTGTGCTCCTGCCAAGGAAGCACTTGGGAACACCACCTTCTTTTAGCTGGTACACTGAAGTCCCTTGCTATCTTAAATCAAATTTGGCCTTTCTGCCATGCCACAGACTCTCTGCCATGTAAACTCTCTATATCGGTGTCAACCATTTTTCTTTTGTATTTGTGGATTTTGTCATTCTAAGCATACCTTTGCTGCTGCTTCCCTTCCCACTTTGGCTCACACTGCTCCCCATCTGCTAGTACCCTACACTAGAATTATGATTCTAGTTCCTCTACACTTTTGCCACTTTGCTCTGTTTCTCTGCTTCTTTCAAGTCTTCTGCCAAGTGGCCTATCCCTCTTTCAGTGTGATATTAGCCTTTCTTTCAGGATGTTCCACTGTCATGTTAACCATCTCTTTTATGTCCTCCTGGATGCTACAGTGCCACCCCGTCTTCCCTTCTCCTATCTTTGCTGGCCCCTTCCCTGACCAGGTACTATACCACCATCCTGTTTTTTCTTCAATTTTCTTCCTTCTACTTGGTGCTATCTTCCCATGTCACACATATTGTCCCCCTCTCCCTCAAATTTTATATAAATTGAAACCATCGTAAGTGTTTTTATTTATAAAATAGTTTTATTGGACTCCATGTGGTCTCGGTGTGGCTTATTTTATTCATTATCCAAGACTTGGCCTGCTCTGTTCGTATGTATGGCTTGTGAAATGCTGAGTGAGATGGTTAGATGCCCAATTACTTTCCAGAGGCGTGCGTATTTTCATTTTCTGAAATACTGATATGCTGAGTGGTTTTGCTGAAACAGTCCCAGCATGGAAACAGGTTTCGGATCATGTGACTCAGATTTCAACCTGTTTTCTTGGAGGAGCTATTGTAGAAAAAGGAGCAAAAGACTGAAGAAAAGAGAGAAGAAAAAGAGAGCCAACGCACGGGATGGGAGGGAGAGGAATAGGGAATATTGAGTTGATATTTGGTGAGCTGGTGGGAGTAGCTTAAGCTCAGGAAAGATATATTTTAAAAGAAAAGTTGTGGAAAACAAACAAAAGTAATGGTAACTAGGAAGGGTAAGCCTGAAAAAGGAAGTAAATGTGTAGATAGTTACACTTGAGGATCCATATAAACCTGTTACCTGTGCTGTATTGGTTCCTAGTTATATCATTCTGTCCCCTATATAATGACATGAAAAGTGTTCACTGTTTCATAAACTGGGATCACGAGGGAGTTGCCTATAGAAATATATTAGTGACAAACACAGTGGTATGCCACTTGTTCCATTTCAAAAGAATGTCAGTACAGAAGAAACTGGGTGGCATTCCAGTAGTTCATCAGAAGTGTAAAAAAAAATTTTTTAGGGCAGGACCCATGTTCCGTCGTGGATTTGAGGACCTCCTCCTTAATTATTTTAACATTTACTTTGTATAGTAGCTGTAAAGCTATTGCAGCCCATTTTAAGTCCAGCTGTGACCTGGTCTTGACTCTTGCACTAGTAGCTAAATGCCAGTAGTTTAATGGACAAATAGAGATGGGTGAGGGTTGCAGTCCTTGTTTAAAAAAGGACAACTGCCTTTCCAGACTGCCATTCTTACCCTACACAAAGACTGGTTTCAATCTTATTATCTTCTCCTGCTTCGGGACTCATTTGACTGTTTACAAAATAGTACAACATAGGTGCTTGTGTGAATTCTAGATTCTTTTTTATATGAGATTATTATTCTCTAGAACTGTGTGTCCAACTGACTCTTGGAGCAAGACTATAACATCCTTAAGGATTTAATTCCATGCATATTTATTAGAAAGTGAGTCCATATGAAATCAGCTAGACTTCTTTCTAAGTAAACGTGTAAGATTGTGTGTATAATATTACTCTCACAGACTGGTTGGGTCTTTTTAAGGTTAATGTGCATGTTGAAGATGCTATGTTACTATCCTTCAGACCACTTAATGTACCATTTCACAGTGCACGTAGCAAGGCAGGGTGGAGCACAATGGTAGAAGGCATAATTTGCATACAGAAGGTTCAGGGTTCTAGTTCTTGCATTGCTGGAGTGGGGACAGAGGGGAAGAACTGGAGAGCCACTGCTCATCCCACTTAAAAATGTGTGGGCAGTGGTGGCTCTCCAGATGTTGCTGATCTAAAATTCATTTGATTCTTCCCTATTGACAGTGCTGCCTAGGAATGTTGGGAATTCCACTCTAACGTCTGGAGAGCCACTGCTGACCATTCCTGAAAGACATAAACTACACATTAACACAGTTCCCCTGTGAGTGTTGTTCTCTCTGCACAATGCCAACAACTTTTTTTCCCATCCTGCTGCCTTTTCACCACCTAAGCTTCCTACAAATGTTTACTCCTTCCCTTCCATTTCCACCATTTATATAGTTTCGAAAAAATGGGGGAATTGTATTACAGGGTTTTTGTCCCCCCCCCCACATTGTATTCCCTTTTGGGTTGGTTGATAATCACATGCAGCCTGATGCATGATGCACTGTCTGTCTGTCTGTCTGTCTATCTTATCTATCTATCTATCTATCTATCTATCTATCTATCTATCCTATCTATCTATCTTTTTTCTTTCTTTCTTTCTTTCTTTCTTTCTTTCTTTCTTTCTTTCTTTCTTTCTTTCTTTCGTAGGGCCACCTATAACTGAATATTGCAAACACCATCACAGTTTAAGTCCCAATTATATTTTAGCAACAATACAGCAAATTATATATTTAATTTAACATTATGTACAGTGTCCCAAAAGTTCCATGAATCAAATGAAATGTGACTGCAGGACTTGATTTGAATGAAGGACTCTTCTTTCTGTACTGCTCAGTAGCCTTGCAAGATTTAAAAATTTTTAAAAAATGATACAAAGTAGGTGTAAATACAGTATAGCAATTCCACTGTAAATCATTTTTCTTTTGGTTCCCTCCTAAATACACAACTAAAAATGTCACTACCTTATGCAAGGAGAAAGGGGACAACTCCTTAGCCCCAGCAACTGCAGCTCTTCCTCTTTTAATGAACTGAACTAGTAACTGTAATATCTTCTTTTGGATTTCCTCGCTCACTGGACCAGCCAATAATTTGTAGGGGTTACAGTGGCACAATAACATTTATATTAATTATACCTGTAATACATACCCTTCAGACAATTACCTGCAAGTGTTTAATGCCAGTTTCTCTATTGCCTTTGTGAGAGGAAGACCTCACTCATGCTGTTAGGTATTTGCTTATCACTAGTTTTTTTTATTAGATTAAGTAAAAGACGAATTAAAATAACATCTATTTCACATCTGTTTACAATATATGCAATTTACAAAGGATATATTTACAAAATATCATATATAAGTATTGTTATATTAGATCCCTTTTCAAAAATAACATATTTCATGGCGTATCTAATTAGGGTCTAAATTCCCTTATCACTAGTTTTAACTGCCAGACGTCGAGGTCCCTTATGTGAATGTCACTCGCTTCTGTCTCTACACCTTCCCCATGGGCAGTAGGAGTGTGAATGTAACAACAGTCCCTTTCTGAAGTAGAAAGTGTCTTAAATCCTGAATACACATTGTGTTGATGCTGTTTATCAGGTCATTCAAAAAGGGCAACTTTGGCCTATCACCCCAGTGTGAATTTTGGATTCTTTTTAGATTGTCAACCAGGCTGCTCCGGGATTTTTATGTGTCTTAGAACCTTGGGTCACTAAGTTCTGAAAAGGTGTTAAGTGGCATGATCATATATTGTGTTTACATGAACAAGGTTGATGCATATATACAGGTGGTTGTCACATTTGCCCCAATGCATGGAATGTGGCAGGCAGAAATTGAAAGCATGGTCTGATGGTTGGACTACAACCCTGGAGAGCAGCGTTCAATTCCCCGCTTGGTCATGGAAACCCACTGGGCAACCTTGGGTGCATCACACACTCTCAGCCCCAGAGAAGCCCGTGATAGGTTCATCTTATGGTCACCCTAACTCAGGCCATTTCCACCCTACACTGTTCCAGTGCTATTATTCCCCTTTCAGTATTCTATGGAATCCTGGGATTTGCAGTTTAGGGAGGGGCCTTTAGAATTCTCAGCCAGAGAGCTCTTTGGCCTCAGGAAACTACAAACCTCAGAATTCCACAGTAGGTTGAAAGTGGAATAACAGCACCATAAGAGTGTAGAGTGGCAATCGCCTGAGAAATTACTTGAAGGCACACAACAACACAACAATGACACAGATTGGCAGGAAGCTAAGATGGCCACTCACCACACTCGCATGTGGGCACAGGAATCATAGAAATGTAGTGTTGGAAGAGACCCCAGGGGCCATCCAGTCCAGCCCCCTGCCATACAGGAACACCCTCACAGCACTCCCCACAGATGGCCCTCCAGCCTCTGCTTAAAAACCTCCAAGGAAGGAGACTCCACTACACTCCGAGGCAGCTGATTCCACTGCCGAACAGCCCTGACCGTCAGGAAGATCTTCCTGAGGTTCAGGTGGAATCCCCTTTCCTGCAGCTTGAATCCATTGCTCCTTGTCCTGGTCTCTGGAGCAGCAGAAAACAAACCCACTCCCTCCTCTACATGGCATCCCTTCAAATAGTTAAACATGGCTATCATGTCCCCTCTTAACCTTCTCTTCTGCAGACTAAACATCCCCAGCTCTCTAAGTCTGTCCTCATAGGGCAGGGCTTCCAGGCCCTTCACCATTTTGGTCGCCCGCCTCTGGACTTGCTCCAGCTTGACCAGGTCCTTCTTGAATGGGGGTGCCCAGAACTGGACACAGGATTCAAGATGAGGCCTAACCAAAGCAGAGTAGAGTGGCACCAGCACCTCCCTCGATCCAGACACCATATTAGCACTTCTGGTACATGAGTATTCCTCATTGATAGTAGCAGCCCAACAGACCTCCATTGGGCTTATTCACACGACACGATTATAGCGCCATTATTCCCTTTTAGCTGCCGTGGTCATGTCCTATGGAACCCTGGGAGTAAAAGTTTAAGGAGGGATGTTTAGCATTCTCAGCCAGACAGCTCTAAAACCTCACAAAACTCCGAACAACCTATAACAGAAACGTGGCAGTTAAAGTAGAGTAAAAGTGCTGTAATTGTGTAATGCAAATGATCCCTTCGGCCATTTCCGCACTGGACTGTTAAAGTGCTATTATTCCACTTTCAACCTCCTATGGAATCCTAGGGTTTGCAGTTTAGGGAGGGGCCTCAAAGGCCCTTCCTAAACAGGATTCCATAGGAGGTTGATAGTGGAATAATAGCACTATAACAGGTTCGTGCAGAAATGGCCTTCGTCTTTGCATCGCCACTAAACCCACCACAAGGCCCCAGAGCGGCCGATCCACTGCAAGCCGCAGGCTATCATACGAGGAGAGGCGGGAAAAACTACACATCCCGTCGAGCATCGCGCGCCGCCGGGGATTGGAATGGGCTCCTTAGGATTTCGCGTTGCATTCTGGGTCCAGAAGGCTCCACCCGCGGCGTCAAAGACGCTCCGCTCGTCCATCCCTAACTGCCATTCCGTAAAGCATCCCTTTCCCCCCCCTTTTTTTCCTGAGCCGGGCGCATGCGGGCGGGCGGGCGGGCGTGACCGGCGCGTGCGCAATGGCGGCACTGCTGCAGTGATAGGGGAGGGGGAGCGGCCGCCATCTTAGCAGCTGGTGGAGGAGACGCGGCGAGCGGGCGGCGGCGGCCGGAGCAGGTGAGCCAGCCGAGGCGGTGGTCCTGAGGCGATGTTGGTCTCTCTGTTCCCCTCCATGCCCTGCGTTGTTGCTTCCCCCCCTTTCCCTCGCTTTCCAGGCTAGAGGGCCCCAGCCCAGGCAGGCGAGCAGGCTTGTGGCTTCTTCAGGAGACTTATTTATTTATTTTTAAATTGCCGTTTGCATGAGAGGCGCGTCTGCAAACCCTTCTCCTCCACGAAGGTTGGAAGTGGATCACTTCTATCTCTTAAAGGGCTTTATTTTATTTTATTTTATTTGAAAAGGAAGGGAGGGAATGAGTGGAAAGGTCCAGACATTGGATAGGTTGTGCCAGGCGCGTCCTTCATTGTGGGCTAAGTACAGTTTATCTCCCCCCCATTTTTTTTATTTTTTATTTTCAATAAACGTTATTATCAAGGTTCTCCGTGGGAATGAAGCAAACCGAGGGAAACCCTCCTTCCAGGTTTCTGTTAAGCCCGAACGACAGCAGGGCAAAATGAGATTAGGGAGGAAATAAGAATGAAAGGTATGCCTAGCTCCATTATATTTGGGGGTGGATGAGAATTAAAAGGTTCACCTGGATGGCTGTAATCTGGGAGAGAAGATGGGAGAGTAGTAGGTGCTCTTTGTATTTTATTTATAAAACAGCCAGAATTCCTCAATGCCATCCCAAAATTCTCCAGGTAAGGCAGAAAAGGCTGTGAGGGCTCTCTTTTCAAGCCATTTCTGCACTAGACTGTTATAGCACTATTATTCCACTTTCAACATCCTATGGAATCCTGGGGTTTGCAGTTTAATAGGATGTTGAAGGTGGAATCATAGCACTATAACAGTCTAGTGCAGAAATGGTCTCAGTTCCCCCACATCCTCACCATTTAGCAAACTTAATTGTTCTCAGAGATTATTTTTGCTCCCTGTTGACTGCCATTATGTTTTGAAATACCCCCGAGATAGGGAGGATACAGTATTTATGATTTCCCGATATGGAGCCCAGTTGACAACGTTTCAAAATGTTGCATTTCGAAATGGTGATATCCGGGCTTAAATTCCCCCTTGGAGGATCTTCTCAGGATCTCAGGTGCTGGATGCTGTAGAGGCTATTATTTTAAGAGAGGGAAGAGACAAAAACACTTTTTTTGCCTAAGAAAATACCGTGAAATACATGGGGTCTCATAAGATGACAGGCAACTTGAAGACACTTTGCATGCAGGCAAGCACACACACCAGTAGTCTGACTGAGATAGGGTGTTGGTTGTGCTCTTAGTATCATTGAATTGAGTAAGGCTTTTCTACCATCTTCAGCAGTTCAGGAGAAATGGTGTAGACTACATCAGCTCATTGGCTGGCTTGCGAGTCCCCTCATGTGGCCAGTAGTGTTTAAAAAAAAAAAATCAGATTCGTCATGTGGTGAGTGCAAGGGGTTAAGGAAGGCTTCATCTGAGAGTGTCTTCAATCTAATTGGCTAGATTCCAGGAATAACGGTTTCAGCCAGAGTTGTCTGTGTGCTGTTGGCCAAGACTGGAGAGTAATTTCCTCTGGAAGGAATCAAGATTGCTGCCAGTCCTGTGTCCAGAGGAGACTCCTGTCCCTCCTTGGCAAACATGAAACCTGACTTGTTGGTTTGGGGAGGGGTTTACTGCTTACCTGTTTGGTTTAGCATGTGATTAAGCCAAGTATTCGCAGATTATACAAGTTAGAACTCATATGTCTAGAGTGGTTTCCCCTGTTCATTTGTCTTGGGTGCATGTAAGTTGTATGTACAAAGCTTTCTCCAGTTTATTTATCTTGAGAAGTCGTAATAATACTGTAGTTAGCCATTGATATTTATTTGCTGATGTATGGTTATTAGCTGTTCATACACAGTTTTCATTCTTCCTTAACCATATCCTTTGCTGACAAAGTAGAAGTGTGAAGACTCTTTTTGTAGTACACCAATCAGATAGGGAGTCATCGTACCTGCTTGGAACACATGTCATAGTAACCATGGAAAAAATGGTGGCTGAAATGTGTGGTAATCATTTTCTCCTAAGTCAGTGTTTTCTGATTTACAAATGGTTGCTTTATTTTCCTGCTGTGAGAAAGAAGAATTTGGGGCAATTTTAGTACTGTTTAGTGAAAGATAATTTCCATACTTAAAAACATTAGTATATCTTTTAAAGAAACTGGAATATGAGTGGTATGTGCATGTCTTATAAGGCTGCTTCATGTTCCGTAGGACATTCCTGTGGATTTATGCCTCTCACTGCATAGTACAGTAGCAGTGGGTAACTAGCCACATGACGCCAAAGAAGTCCTTAAATTATGAGGCTACCTTGTGATAATCTGGTGAATTTGTATGATTGTAACATTAATGATCTTAGAATTCACAATAGCTATCTTATTTTGCATCAGAAACAGCTTATATTGAGCTACCATGTTCATGGATAAGTCATAATTGTTCTCATTGTAGTCAGGTATGTACTTCATGACTGCACGTTTAGAATTGAATGGTCCATAACAATATCACTTCCATAATTTTGCTCAAACCACTGTTTACAGCAGGATTGGAGAACATGTAGTGTCCAGATATTGGACTGCAAATCTCATCATTTCTCACTATTAGCTGTGCTGGCTAGGGCAGACAGTTAAGAGACTATATGTTTCCTATCCTGGCTTACAGAGAATTTTCGTAGAATCCAAGAGGACTCTGTAGTTTTCTTTGCACTGTAATTTCTTTCTAAGTGATTTAAGTAGTATGGAGGTCATCAGTAGAGACTGATCATTATTCTTAGAGAACAAGTTGTGTTGTATTTTAGATTCTGCAGATTCTTTTTCCAGGAATGGCTTAGTCCTTCGTTTCAAATCATTATCTGTTAATAGGGGATCTAGTATAAATTGCTGGGCTGAGAGGATCCTTGAAAGGAGGACAGTGAAGAACTTGCTTGCTCTACTGTTGACTTTTGGCCTTTATCTCTGAGGACAAGCCTTCCTTGCATAATCTTGCATAGTCACTGCTTTGCATTTCCGGACAGGAGGCAGAATTGGAATAGAGACACCAGTGGTAACTTTGCCAAAGGAGATACATTCTTATTCTTTTATACTGAATACGCACAGGTTTGTGAAAGTGTCTCCAGTCTTCCATTTAGGGTTAAAACTGCCATTGTAAAACAGAAGGCAACTGTAGCTGCGTCTCTGGCAGCATATAAGTGGTGGTGACCAGAGCTGATGCTTGTGAAGCTGTATATCTAGTACTGTATCAGATTGTTCTGGAATGCATTGTTATTATTAGTTAACTGACAATGTTAATATTAACTGATATGATACACATATGACTTTTCCAGAAAAAAGCATGCTTTTCTTTGCAGAATAAAGAATTGGAATTGTTTCTGCCTAGAAATACCCTGTTATTTGTGCCCTTTCTTTGTAACCTCCGTTCTCTTGCTTCGTTCTGGTTGTAAAATTGTTCTGCCTTTAGTGAACGATGTGTGCCTGTCTGTGTTGGACATCTGACATTTACATAGTCTTCTGGTGACTTCTGCAGGACCCATCATACTGCAGAATGGCATTTGCAGTTTTCTGGTAGCCCTCTGATGACATAAGGTAGAATGTCTATTGCTTGACTTCCACATACTGTCCTCCTGAACATTGAAGTTCTGTTTTTAAGGAGCATGCCATTTTGCAGTCTCTGAACAGAAGAATTGGAATGATTAGCTGGGGAGGCTGCTTCTTTGCTTTTGAATGAAATACAAATGGTTCCATAGCTGTACATGCAAATTACTGCAGAAGTCTCATCCTCTTAAGTATAGCAGAATGCAATGGTCTTACTTACAGTTTGAAAGCATTCTGCTATACTTGAGAGTGAAGAGTGCGAGTCACAAATGTTTCAGCAGTAAAGAATCACCAGCCTTCTTCTTGTTTGGTTGAAGACATTATAAGAATTTTTCATATGCCCATAGACAAGGAAGGAACTCCAAGGGGCATCTAGTCCAAAACTCTGCCAGTTTGGTGGTCTTTCTCATACTCCCCAAAATTAGGTCTACAAATTTCACTGTTACTATATGTGACATTAATTTATACTTCTGCCACTTGCAAACATCCTCTTTAACTTTCTGAAAGTAATCCTCTAGAAGCTGGATTTAAAGATAACAGTTCTCTCTCACCATTCCCCAGCCATTGATACTGAAAACCATGGTGTCTCTTAATCTGAAAATAGTAAATGGCCATGATGATAGTCTTATTCTTCACTCAGTTTGTCTAATCCTCCTCTGAAGTCTTCTGTGTTGGTTGCCATTACCATGCTTTGTGGTAACTAATTCTACAATTCAGTTACATGTTTTGTAAAGAAGAATTTCTTCTGCCATTCAGTTTTGTTGGCTGATGCTGGGCTCCAGTGTGGGATGGGAGCCTTTCCTTGTTCATATCTGTGATGTATTTGCATATTTACTGTTTCCTGAGGCTGTACTTCTAAGATGAGTGGGGAACCGGGGGTGAATTCAGTCTCTCATGGAATTCCAACCCAACCTTCTAGGGTTCCTTAGATGGCCATATCACTTTCACTGTGACACCATCATTTGGTAGCTTCCCAGCTTCTGTGAGTATTTGTTTCTGAAAGATTGAAATTCTTCTTACAGAGTTAATTACTGACCATAAAAGCATGAGGTTAAAATATGCTGGTATTTTTTGGTCCCACCCTTTCGTCACTTCCCATGATTTGGGATACAGCCTTCAGTTGCTTCTGAAATTGAATTTGGTCCTCTAACTGAAAGAGGTTCCCCTCTCTTTCTAGAACTC
This sequence comes from Iguana delicatissima, assembly GCA_948472985.1. NCBI lineage: Eukaryota > Metazoa > Chordata > Lepidosauria > Squamata > Iguanidae > Iguana > Iguana delicatissima. Next base: position 13,570 of record CAOKZL010000555.1, on the reverse strand, counting down.
CCTGTCTTTTGGGCATCACCAAGAGAGTCTCTTAGTGGAAATGTGAAGAGAACATCTGGCATCTGTTCTTTGGCGGGGGGGGATGGGGATGGCATTGTGATTAAATGTTTGGCCCTTTCTGAGGAACAATGGGGTCTCTATGTAGCTGTAACTATTTAAGTTTCCATCATCCATCACTTGAACAGAACTTAACCTTTTCTTTGGAGGTGAAGGAAACAGAACAAACACCTGTTGGGTGTTCTTAAGCTGGATGTTACACACCTGACTTCAGTTGTGCACTAAAAGGACAAGTCCCAGGCTCTAAACAGGAAATTGGCTTATGAAGCAGTCTCAATTTAATCAAGTCAGGATCAGTCTGCCTCCTGTTTCAGCTAATGGCACGTGAGGTAGTTCTTGTAACCAGCCTTCCTTTTAACAGCATTGGAAGTCTTCTCTGTTTTTGATCTTTAGCTTTAGCGGTAGTAGTTGGAGCTTGACAGATTGGGTTGGTTTTGAATTTACACATCTATATATCTTCATCTTTCATAGAGATAGCCATGTTAGTCTGTTTTGTATAAAAATGAGTCTTGTGGCACCTTAAAGACCAATTTATTTCAATATCTGAGTATTGTATTATAGTCCATCAAAGCTGATGGAGATATATATTACTCTTTGAGATACCAGTCAGCTCTTCCTTTTTATATATGCATCTAGAGAACGAGTTTCTTGAGGGAGATGGTGTTTGATAATGTTGGTGTATATTGGTTTCTAGAGACAAATGTGGCTGGGAAATGCTTGCCGTAGGAGAGCCTGTGGACTTCTAGAGTAAAAGGACAATAGTAGTGATATTTAAAACCCTTTGAAAAGAATGTCCCCTCACTAAAGCTTCTTTGAAAGGTTTAACTCTGAAACTGCATCAGCTGGAAGGCTCTCTGAAACCCTTATCTCATTGATGGCTTATGCCAGCAGATGGTGATGCCAGTTTAGACCCACAGTTTCAAGATGTGAAGTAGACATCTTCAGAAATTGCCCCTTGCTGTCTGAGGAACTGTGTATTTCTTGAAGCTGAGTGTTCCAGTATACTTACATACCTCTCTTTTGTGATATTCCATTATATCTACACCAGTGCTCTGGCATTTCTTGGACAAAGTTCCAGTAGGCTGGGTTGAAAAATTCTTGCCTTCCAGATATTATTGAATTCAAATTTCAATTAGCCCTAGCCAGTTAGTTAGCCAGTGATCATGGATGATGAGAATTACATTTCCAAACATGTGAAGGGCCACAGTTTCTCTACCTTTGCCAATATGTTCCACAACTTTGTTTTATTAAGAGGCTGCCAGTTTCCAAGTGCAGTAGACTTGTTGATGTAGCTTAAGCAAATAGCTCTTAACTTGGGATCTGCAGAAGCCCTGCTGCTGGACACCAATGGTAGTGGCAGCAACAGGGATGAAACAGCAGAGATGAGTGCAGGTGCTGCAACTGCTCACTTGTTTGCAAACAAGGGAGCAGCTTCGGCACTTATGCACACACCTTGAGGCCAGGGTCACAGTAGCAGGCATGCAAATGAGGGAGCAGTTTGAGTGTGTGCACAAACACCCTGCTGCGCCACACACACACACCATGTGTGTGCAAATGACGGAGCAGTTTTGACACCTGCATACACATACACCCTGCTGCATTCCTGACAAAAGGGAAACAGTGGCAGATGTGCACATGCCCAGACTGTCACTCTGGAGACCAAACTATGACTCTGAGTTGGCATCCACACTCAGCCATTGAAGCCCACTGGGTGACCTTAGGTGAGTCACATTCTCTCAGCCTCAGAGAAGAGCAAAGGCAGCAAATCTTGCCCAGAAAACCCACCTGATAGGTTTGCCTTAGGCTTGCCGTAAGTCATTTTTCCAAGGGAAGAGACATGATGGCTAGAAAGAACTTCCCTCTGTCAGCAGCACTTTGTTGTTATGTGCTTTCAAGTCAGTTCTGGCACATGGCAGACCTTAGGTGAGCCTATTGTAGTTTTTTTGTCAATATATTTTTAGAGGGAGTTTTCTTTTGCCTTCCTCTGAGGCTGAGAAAATATGACTTGCCCAGGGTTACCCGGTATCTGAGCAAGGATTTGAATTCTAGTTTCTAGAAGCCTTAAATAAATACTTGACTATTTAAATAAATATTTGACTATTTAAATCTAAATTTAAATATTTAAATTTTGATTTAAGCCTGAGGGGGCGGTCAACAAATTATACTCACAGGTGGGCCCTGGTAAATAAAAGGTTAAGAACCACTGGTTTAAGCACTTTTTGCTGAAGTTATGCCTTAAGTCTCTGCTGAATACTTTTGAGATGGTTGCATCCCAGAAGAACTACAACAGCTGATATCTCAAGTAGCTCTTCTGGTATAAAGCAGATCATGTTTTTATCCACAAGGAGCATTACAATTCCTCTGTGGCTTACTATATTGACTCATTAGTTAAGAAGGCTTTTTTTGAAGCAGCAAATATCAATGTTAGCATTTAAAATAAAGATCTCTGCTCAGAACTTTGAACCAGGTTGAGCTACTTATATAATCTACATAATGTAGGTTAGAACCTACATGATGCTGTTCATATGCCTTCAAACATGGGCTGAAGGATTATTGTTCCTGTATCTTTAACATTTTTCTTACGTGTATTGTTACTGCTGCCATGGCAAGTAAGCATTGACTAATGAATATCTGTGAGAAGGCAATAACTGTGGACCTTTAACTGTAAAAACCAGGGCATCAGAAATGAAACCTTTTCATCTAGTAAAAAAAATCAAACCAAATAAGAATTCTTGAATGTGCTTCGTTGAGGATTGTGTCTATTCAGAGTGTGGCAGCCTGTCATATCCGTGGTTGTGGTTGGCAGGATTCAGAATTATTATTCATTCTGCTACAGGTAGCTCTTGCTCAGCAATTTGATGATAACTTGGCTGTTTGTTTCATATTGTGGAAGACTGATTCATAATACTTAGGACAATGGGGATTCCAGTAGCTATAGAGAGGGCTGTAGGTTCTGTGCATATTACTGGACTCTCGTGTTCAGGGTGAAAAGTTCCTGGCTCTGTAGACCATGAAGGACCAATGATTGCATGATAAAAAACATTTTTGAATGTCTTATCTGGCCTTCAGAACTCCACCAGATAGTGGTATTCTTTTGCAACACAGACTCCACCATTCTGTTCAGAATGGGCAAAATTGCTCAAAAGATATATGAAGTGTTTTGACTTTTTAAAATGAATGTGTGACTTGATAGCACCCAGAAAATTCCTGTGCAATAATGCAAACTTGTGTTGATTAGGTACCAAATACAGAAAAATTTCAGATAGCACTGCTGTTCTTTGAGCTGGGGAGATAAGAGAGGCCAAGGTAACATCCTTAAAACCTGAAGTGTTGCAAAACTTTCCCACTACTTTGGCACAATAGTTGGTGCTGATATGATTCCGGCTATACGTCTAAAACATTAAGTACCCTGGGAACTCTCATGATGTTGTGTACAGTTTTCAGAGTACAGGATTGTTCTTGTTCGACTCTGCTGCTTATGCTTGCTAAGCTCTTCCTGTGTTACTAGGATTAGCTACTCCTATTCTGCTACTGTGTTTCCTGTAGTAAAGATCCATTGCTCACACAGTTACTTTTGAAAACATTAAATATAGCAAACAAATAACTTAAGTAGCATTACGTCCTTGTGAGCTTAATTAAGACTATTTTTAGGATGAAAGTATGTTTTCAAGAAACCTGCCTGAACGACTGCTTCTGACATAGGACATGTAAGAAATCCTTCCATTTCATTTTGCTTTAAGATTGTATAAAGTTCTAGGAACTGTCTTGTCTTGAGGCCATGTCACTGCACTTGAGGGCAGCATCCACTATCTGACCTGTATTGGAACAGCCACAGAGCTACAAGAAAGATGTTTGCTTTTGCTGGAAAGGCATAAAGGCAATGTGGTCTGATCTTCTGTAGGTGAAGATCATGTTGACCAAGATGGAAGACGGTTTATCAAGTTGGAACATTCTTGAGCTGGACAGAAAAGTTACTGGCAAATGTGAAGGAGCATTCAGTGATGGGGCTTTGGGATTTTTTCAGTAGTACTAGGACTACCCAGTATAGAATGTGTCATTAGAGTAGTATGCTTTCTCATCTATGGCTGGTTGAAGAACATTGGTGCCTCTGCTGAAGTATTGGATGCCCAGAGATTACTTCCATGAGGGCTGTGCATGGTACATAACAAGACATTTTGTAATGCAGGACCAGAGGGCTACCTTTAAACCCTTTGACACAAAGGAATCTCTTAATATAGAAATATACCTTGTGTATAGTGGCCCATTTAGGTATCTTTGTGAAAAAACGACAATGAATATAGAGTAGGATGGGATGAGAATTATTGTTGAAATCTAACTCCCACCCCTTGTTCTTTCAGCCATGCTGGCAAAGGCAGCTGAAGGTTGGTGTTCTACACCTGGAGCTCCATGCTAGAAGGATAAATGTAACTTAGGCTTGAGGTGGAAATGTAATTAGCATATTGTTCTTTTTATTGTCTGGTTGCAAAGTATGGCAGTAAAGTTTCCCCAGTTTCCTGTAATGGTATAGTATTTTCTTGTGTGGTAGCATGTAAGATATATAAAATATAAGCAAGGTTCTGGATAAATGGAAAGCTATAATGTCACTCAGTACAGATCCTTTTGAAAAGAACTCTATATAGGAACAAGAGTTAATGCTAACAATTGCTATAGGCTACTTCTTGCTGTGTAGTAACTATCTTGTTCATAGCCATATGTCCAGTGTGAAGAGAAACTGGGCAGAAAGAAGGTTGTGATTAGGGATGGGACGAATCCAGAATTTTCCAAATCCGAATCCTTGGAAGGTTCTGAGAATCCACAAATCTCACGAATCTCGAATCTTTTGAATCCTTTTTTAAAAAAGGGAAGGGAAAAGCAAGGGAGAGAAAGCACCTCTACTGAAAAGTGTTTTTGATGAAGAATTTGACATCTTTGTTTAATGAAAAACAAATTAAAAAATAGTTTTCAGTCCAGGAAAACATACCCATACTTCTTACTAAGAAGATACAAATGCAGTTGACGTGTTCATCTACTACATGAAGTACGTACGTCTCAAATCAAAACTACAGAGATTATTACCTTGCAGACGGAGGCAGCCAAAGGGACAGGCAGCAGAAGCAGACATGGGCAGCAGGAGTGAGCACAGGCAAGCTCTGGCATGCGCATGCAACTTTAGATTTTCGCACCAATTTTTAAAAACATGTGCAAGCTCAGGATGTGGGGATAGCTGGCCTTGCAACCTCCTGCGGGCCCGATCCGTGGTGGTCTGCTCACTCAGCGCTTGCATCGACGGAGGCCCCAGGATGTGCTGCGAGCCGACCATCACTGGGGCCACTGTGGGTGCCGGATTCAAAAGATTCCATTTGCCTACTTTGGCACCCGGATTCGGATCCCCGAGTCTCGAATCCTTGTCAAGGATTCATGGATTTGGTTGACGCATCCGTAGTTGTGATAGGTAAACTGTCAAAGGTGCTTTAGCCAGTCTATCATAGTGCTGTGTGTTGCATTTGGAGAGCAAGGAAACACAGTGTGTGTGGCTTTAACAGCCACATTGTCTGTCTAGGGCGGAGTTTTAAGTGAATTATGGGCAGGGGAATTATGTGTAATCTCTTTTCTACAGCACTGTCTGAAGGTTAAGATAACAAGTTACTAGCATGGTAATGCTGATCTGGTAGAATTAACTGAAAGCATGTAAACCTTTATTTTATGTGAAGCAGTTCTTAGCAAAAAAAAAAGGCAGTTATTAATGACACTTGCCTATCAAAAGTTTGTCTTCTTAAAGCAATTTGGGAATTCTGTAATTCCCAATACGGTGTTAAGTACTGATGTCAGGAATTGTGCTTGCTGGAAGTGGTGCCCCTTATCCTTTTATAAGGATATTCTGGATTCTCTGACACACTGTCACTTATGCTGTAGTTGGATGAAAGCTTGGAAAAGTTGCTTTTTAGACTACAACTGCCTGTCCTAAATCCAGTTGCTAGTCCAAACTAGAGGAGATCCACTGTATCAGTGGAATTTACATATGTGTTCACTTACTGGATTTCCATTGATTCAGTAGGCTGATACCAGTTGGGACTTGCAGTTGGATTTAGATGTGTTGTATAGTGGTCGGAGCATTGGATTATGACTCTGGAAACCATGATTCGAATTCCTGTTCAGCAGTGGAAACCTACTGAGTGACTTTGAGCAAGTTGCACGCTCAGCCTCAGAGGCCAAAGCCAACCCTCCTCTGAATAAACCTTGCCAAGAAAACCCTGTGATTGGTTTGCCTTAGGGTTGCCATAACTTGAAGGCACACAACAATAACAAAATCCTCCTGTCAGCATAACCAGTTGGCTGTGTTGGCTAGAGAATTCAGAGAGTTTTTTAAAAAACATTTTGAAACATTTGAGTTTGATAAACAAAATGCAATAGTAACACCTTCCCTTATTTTCTTGATGCAAATGAGACAAGAAGCAGCCATGAGGATTTAGGGGTAAGACCAAATAGTAAGCCAAACTGTTCTTGTAAATCCTTTTTATAAGGAGGATTTCTAAATGAAATGTCACAGCCTAAGAGGTTTCACTTTATGTGGCTGGTTATTAATCTACATGTTATTGCAAATTAAGTTTTGTATACTACTGAAAACATAGTGTAGAGGAATTATTCCAGCATTTGGATACACATGCCTATGGAAGACTGTATTGATCTGGTTATTTCAGTCTTAAGCACTCATTTCCTCTTCCTTGCTCTTTAGAAACAGTTTGTATCTAACGGAAGTCATCTTTGCGTCCTTGATAAGGAATCTTGTGTAGAATGCTCAGAGAACTTGCCATTGGTGCGTATGTGCGTGCATGACTTAAGAATAGATTTTCCTGGTTTCCGTTTGCATGAAAATTCTTCTGAAGAATTGCATAGACCTTAAGTTTGGGGGATGATCCCAGGAACAAAATGTAACCTTTGATATGACAAGAACATGGAAGGATGACTGCTTTTTTTTTTCTTTCACATTTGTTGGCTGTTCTTTTTCCTACCTCACAAGAGATGTTTTCAGCTAGTGATATTGAAAATTAGTCTCTACCTGGAATCATGCAGTAGGCTTATGGTAGTCACTTTTCCTTATAAGGCCTTAGATGTTGTTGACCTCAAAACTCAACTCCAGGTAATTAATTTGTGTAGGATCTGCTGATAAGAGATGTCAGCCACATTGGGCTCAGCAAGTCTTTCGAAAGGCTAGAATACACTTGCTGGGATTTTATGACTTGATATTTGGAAAATGCTAACAGAACGTATGTTTCTAGTATTTTCTTTAAACCAGGAATGTACTTAAGTATATATGCATCCTACCAGCTCTCTACATCCTGCCACTTTAGCAGAAAATGGCTCCATAATTGAAAGCTTCCTAGCAGAATTGCTTCTTATTCCATAATTCAGCACTGTACAGAGTTTACATAGCCTATCTGAGATGAGGATATTTTGGTTTAAATATGCATATCAACTCTATAGGCTCTGTTCTCCTTTACTTAAATAGGCTTCATTGTTACCACACATCTTGATTCCAGGGAGAACTCCTAGGACAAAGCTTCCTTTTTCTTGTTCCAGAGAATAACTAAGAACAGTTACATGGAAATATGAATCATCTTTGTGTGGGACAAATCTTGGCAAGCTGATTTCATGAGTCATTCTGCTTTGTAATACATTATAGCTGCATCTAATGTAATGAGTCCTTGGATGTGAACTTTGCAAGGTTTTTCTATGCATTGAGTTACTTTCATTTATTTTTGCTTAATCAGTGAGCATCACAGTGGTGTATCTCTGTGGCTTTCTCTTCAAAGAAGATCCATTTGTTTAGGTAGCCTAATGCACTACAATGACTCCACACATGTCAGGTCTCAGAAACCAACAATAATTTCTACTGCTCTACCAGAATAAAGCAAATATATCTGTTCCGTGCAGCAACCTGTACTTCACACAGAAGAATTAAGGGAAGGCTAATTACCATGCTTTACCCCATAAATGTTTCCCTCCTGCAGGTATTTTTTCTTGAAAATTAAAGATTGCCACATACTTTCCTCGCTGTGTCCCAGCAAAATGAAATTTGTTTTCATAATCAGACTTAGCCTTCCTCTTTCTTGTCAAGATCAGAGATTTTTCGCTTACCATTTTGTTGCTGATTTTTTTAAAATGGATGCTGATCCTGTGCACCACCTGTAAATACTCCATTAAAAGCATACTACTTTCTCCCTCAGCTATGCATAGTTTTTCTGTTCTCTGGCCTTGATCCAAATGCAAATTTCAGCTAGAACAGGCCAGTTGAATCAGTGAGCTTTAGATAGATGGTGACTTTACCACTCAGCAGTTGATTCACAGAGTCTCTCTGTTTGGACAAGCAGTTTAAGGCCATTTCCACACTACACTGTTACAGTGCTATTTTCTATGGAATACTGGGATTTGCAGATTAGGGAGGAGCATTTAGAATTCTCAGCTAGAGAGCTCTTTGGCCTCAGTAAACTACAAACCCCAGGATTCCACAGGATATTGAAAGTGGAATAATAGCACTATAACATTGTAATGCAGACATGGCCTAAGTCTCTGGCTAGAAACAGCTATCAGTAAAAGTTCATCAGAGAAAGCATGGGTGTATCCAGGCTGATGGAGCAATTCTTGTGAGAGGCATTGTGCAGACAAAGTTCTATTTGCCTCGAAGACACCAAGCAAAAAAGAGCTATCTACCTTGGGTTTTTCTAAAAAAAAAAAAAACCAGTCAGGCACATAGACACACATGTTATCTGCTTTTTAAGAACCATTTTAATTCATGTGTGTACTGCTAAGAGAAATCAGAAGTACAAGCAGTTCTTGCCCTTGTAGCGCTGTTGAGACCTCAGAGCTGGGTGTCATACTATGCTATTTGAAACACTGCAGGGAGCGATCTGTTACAACTAATACGTTGTATGCCTGTCTGGTTGCATAGCATATTGTCCAAACAGAGCGATTATACCATAAGAATCATAGGTTCTACGGAAGAAAATATAACTTGTTTCTATATCAGAAACCTTACTCTGAACTTTCCTGCTGAGCAGTAGGACTTCATCTGTCAGTGGCAAACATCCAGAAGGTAGTTCTAGACATAGAGATGGCCTTACATAGTAGAAAAGATTGAAGGACACAGGAGGTTATTGTGTGGAGCAATAGTTTGTGCTGCTTGCGAATTGTCTTCTAAGGGTTTGGTTGACATAGGCCCACATAGTTAGAGACGGATAACTACCAAATTGGTCATTTGTGCAGATAAGGGAGCTTGTTGAGTAGGCAACAAAAATATGCTTACTCAGATGTTAGTATTGACCACAGATCATAATAAATGGTCTTACTGAACCGTCTCATTAAATATTGCAGCGCCACAAGACTCAACAAGGGGGGGAAATAAGCAGCTTTCAAACCAGTATTGTAGGCTGTGAATGAATACAACTATACTCTTGATAAGCTTAAATAGAGGTTGTTAAATCAACTGATCTCTTGAAACAGTTGTTCTCCAGAGTTTGTGTTCTGAACTGCAAGTCTGACAATTCCTTCTCTTGTATCTGTAGATCTGATCTAAGCACCATGAAAAAAGAAGTATAAGATATCATCATGATTGGAGGCCTGTTCATTTATAATCATAAGGGAGAGGTTTTAATCTCTCGAGTCTACAGAGATGACATTGGGTAAGTATTTGACCACAGCTTCATCCTGCGCTCAAATCCAGTTTCTTGAAATTTGTGAGCTGCTGCTGCTTTAATTGTTTGTGCATGTAAAGTCTGTTCGCTAGCCATTGCATCCAGGCTGTACTCATCCTGCTACATTTCCTGGTATGTATTGTCTTGTGTCATTCCCAGGCAGTGGCCATGAAGGCAGCATTGGTGGAAACAGCTTTTCTTACATGATGCCTAGATTCTAGTATGCCAGGAAAACTTCTTCAAAAAGCTTATTATACTGCTCTGAAGCTGATTAGTGAAACCTTGAGTCCAAATGGTAGTAATTTCCTTTTCTCTGGATTTCTTAGCTGTGCTCTGTCATTTCAGAACTTTTTCTCATTTTGAGGCATAGCAGCAGTTTGTTTTAATTATTTTTAAGCAGCATGACATTCATGTCTGGTTAGGAGAAGATAGCAGATAGAAGACAAGCTAATTCTACAAATACAGATATAACTAAAGATTTTAGTGTAAAATGGGTATCATCTTTTGTCCGCAAGGAAGGTGCTGTAGCCACATATTACTTGTTTGGGCTGTATCTAAAGTTCTAGGAAGGAAAAATGAAGAAATTAAGAGTAGCTTTGTTACTTGAAAAAAGAGACCCCTGCAGTTGTGATACTACTCCGGAAGCCAGGATATTCTAGAAATCCGCAGCATAGTCGTATTTCTGTAAGCACCAGACTTCCCTTTAATGTGTTGTCTGGTATTTCTTTTTTCTTTTCAGAAAGCTGTTATCAGCTGAGACAGAAAATAGTCTGATTCTTAACAACTCCCTAGAAATATCAGTGGTTTCTGGATATCGGCTCAGAAGCCTGTGTTGGAACTAGTGGTGCCTTATGTCCTTCCCTTCAGCTTGAGATGATTAATTGATGCCTTTGGTCTTAGAATCTTAGGGGCAGGCCCACAAGGAGTCATCTTGCAAGCTAGAAGTAGGCAATTACAGCAGATGTTAGGTACAGTTTTTGCTCCACAACTTTTCAGAAGCTGCACAGGATGCTAAAAGTTAGAAAAAGCCAGAAGTCCACTTCTGATTTTGATAGAAGTTATTTTTTGATGTTAAACTGTGCAGGAGAGCCCTGAAGACTACTTAAAAAGTGAATGGCCACTCCCAGAAATTTCAGATGAGGCCACCGATCCTCTTTTTTTTATTTACCAGAAGGAGGAAGATCAGGGGGCTTTGGAGCATTCAAGAGCTGGGAGAACAGCCGTGCAGCCCCATGGCTTTGCTTTGCCCCTCCTTTTTATAATAATCATTGCCTGAGAGTGAAGGCCTACTCACTGTTTTGCAGCAAAGCCTCTTGTGCCTGCCCTGTTTCTGTGCTGCGGTCCTGGTTGTGTACTGTGTTTTAGTACCAACCATGGGAATAAAGCCACATGCAGCCTTTCTGTTCCAGTTAAGTGTTAAACAAGGGAGTGCTGAGAGAATTAGGTGTATGACTAAAGGAGTGGGTATCCACATGGTATTTTGGAATAACCATTTAACCAGAAGACTGGACAAATGCTCGAACTGCAAGGATTAACCCTAAATCATCAGTTTTAAATAGCTGCCTGGCTGTTTTTTCAAGGAACAGCTGGCCCTGTCCATCTTTTTTTTCCCCCTTTGTGTAGTCTTTTGATAAATTGAATCTCTAGTAACTTAGAACTTATTAGTTGCATAGAAAATTATTTTTGCATGTTCTGTTAACACCAGTCTTCTGTTCATTTAGCTCAGCTTCCTTTAACCCTATTGCGAATGTTGACTCATTAATGGTTATGTCATAGTCCATGCCTGATTCCTGCTGCAGTGTTTAGTCTCTGTCCTTTTCTGTAGTATATTAGGGAAGAGCAGCCTTGAATCCTTAGTTGACTAGTCACTCCCTTAAAAGTCATTGCTGTGAAATACTATTACAATGCCAACTGTAGTTTTGAAGCACATCATTTTGAGGTTGTCCTAAATATTATTATTCTTCCTACTACAGTAGGAAAACTAATAACTTTTTAGGTTACCTTTGTCCTGCTTTCCTTATATGTATGCAAGAGCTGTTTGGTCTTCAATCATTTCCTAATGTGTCTTCATGCAGATCCTTTTCCAGGAAGTCTTGCTAGATAATATAAAGTCTATAGGCATGTCAGTTTTCTCCTACACTATAGGCATGACAGTCTTCCTTCATGAGTTATTACATCACTCCATGAAGAAGGCACACTGGAGGATGGGGTACTATTGTGCTCGATGGGAGCTTTATAGTGTCTATAGATAGCCTACCCCTGGTGTGAAAGGTGTTGTCTAGCTGCTGCTTAAAGTCCAGTTGCTAAATTTGGAGTTGCAGAACTTGCAGGCAAGTTATACTAGTAACTTGAAAGACTTTTTTTTTTTTTACTAATAATTTGAAATACTACTGCACTTTAATTAACAAATGAAGGAGCAGGAGGAAGCATTCTACACAGATATGGAAAGGGCAACTCATCGTGTTACAGCTGTATAATTGTTCTGTGTCATAATAAAATGCAAGTGTCTTCTTGAGGCTAAACTTTTGATTTGGCCTTAGGTGTCTTATTCTGGGCTATTGTGTAGTCAGCTTATGAAGCACAGCCAGCTACAATACTATGCCTTTTATTGGCACAGTGCAGTGTGAGTTGTGTGAAAACTCCTTGACTTTGGCGTATAGCTTTGGAAATTTCATTTTCAATCCTAAGAACTTGGCAACTAAAAGCTAAGTATGGCTTCAGACTAGGAGTTAATATTAATTTGGTCCTTGTACATTTTGAGTAAGTTACTGATGCCTAAATAATTAGCTCAAGTTTATTGATGGCCATTTCCCCACCACTTGTTGAGAGTTAATATACAGGAAATCAGAAGGAAAATCCGTAACAAATTTTCTTGGGTGTAAAAGGTGTGTTTGGGCTTTATCAGTTGGTAAACTTTGTGAAACTTTTTAAGGCTGGATCTAATTATGGTGAAGTCAATATTCAGTTTTATCTTGCTTGCCAAGGAGATGAAGTTGTGTCAGAGCTCATCTTGTCTGACTGACTTTATCCTTAGTTGCTTTTTGTGTGATACAGTATGTACAAAAGAGAAGATCATGTGGCACTTCCTGTATGGTGCCTAGATGTACACCACTCTTACCAAATGGGCTCACAGCCTAATTCTGGAAGACAAAGAGTTCTTGTCTTCCTGCCAGTAGCATGCCTACCTGCCTGCATGAGCTTGGACAACTTGTTCATCTATTCTGTGCTGCCATCTTTCACTACATGACCCATCAGTGCTCTATGCAGAGGTGTCCTTTGGAAGGCGAATAGAAAAAATGGACTTGGGTCTGAGCTATCATGTCTTTATTTTTAAAGCAATTAGCTGGAGAGGAGTTGAAAACTCATAGCCCTCATGGCCAGCTTAAAATGCTTTCAGAGAGCAGCATGTGTCTGCCTGAAATATTGGGGGGAGGCTTAGAATGATATAGTTCAATTAACTGCATGATGTCAAACAGTATGTGGTGGCTCAGCATTTCTTCAGGTAGGCATATATTGATCTAGCTGTCAAAATTCAGAGATAGTCCTGACTACTAATTTCTGAGACTTGAGAGCATTATCCTGTGTAGTTATGTATGTACTGCATGAGCCAGCATGTTCTAGTGATTTGACTGTTGGACTGGGATTCTGAAAGACCAAGGTTCAAATCTCCGCACAGCCACGGAAGCCCACTGGATGACCTTCAGCAGGTCACACTCTCAGCCTTAAATGATGGCAGTGGCAACCCTCTGAATAAGTCTTGACAACAAAACCCTATGAGAGGGTCTCCACAAGGTGGAGTTGACTTGGAGGCACAGAACAGCTGC